>CM056051.1:174449453-175049453 GCA_029574335.1 Rana kukunoris | reverse complement strand
GTATTTTGACAGCTGGTGGCAGCTGTCACTGTCATCACTAAATCCAGCTGCTTGGTAAATCATTGCTTGAGACTATTGTATGGTAAGGCGAAATAAACAGAAATAATATAATTCAGTCCAAAGTATGGCAAAAGGAATGCTAGAACTGTTATAAACTGAACCCCCTCTGTTGTACAATTTGTTCTTTAGAATAATTACATTTACATTGGTATTTGGATGTGTGTGCTCTAAAATAAATTCATTGTTTTCCTGTCTCTCATACTTTTAGTTCATACAATTTTAGACAGGGCTGGTCCGTTACAGAGCTTTCACCTTTATCCCGCACTTCTACACACACTTCCACTGCAGTAAAACAAAGCTGATGTTTTCATATTCTCCATACACATATGCAGTGAAATGTACAGCATGTAGTCCAAAATACATAGCATGACCCAAACAGCGCACGTTGGCCTTCCCTAAAATCCGCACACCCTCGGGGGATCTGCTTCAGAACCCAGCTAAGATTATGGACACCTTCCTGAACTTCTATTCTGACCTGTACAAACCTGATCGCTCAGTCCCCAACAAAGCGCAACAAACATTTTTTGAGGACATTCCCCTACCATCCTTGTTGGCGGAACATAGGGACCTCCTGGAGGGTCCATTCACTCAGGAGGAGGTTTTGGACACCATTAAGGCCCTTAAACTTGGTTCCTCCCCAGGACCAGATGGCTTCTCTACTGGTTACTACAAGAAATTTGGCGACTGTTTGGCCCCTCACTTGGCACGGTTGTTCAACTTTCTCAGGGATGGAGCCACCCTGGGGACGGACTTGAAATCTGCTTATATTTCGGTAATTCCGAAACCGGATAAGGACCATAGTGAGGTATGCAATTATCGCCCGATTTCGCTGATTAATAATGACATTAAAATTATGACCAAAATTCTGGCGAACAGAATGTCCAGTTTCATAGCAGCGTATGTTCACAGAGATCAGGTGGGCTTCATACCAGGGCGACAGGGGCCTGATCAGGTCAGACGAGCTGTGAACGTGATCTCCCTACTTGCCTCGGGCTGGGACGGGGGGCCACCACAGAAAGGTTTCCTGCTCTCCATTGACCTTCACAAGGCATTTGATTCTATAGATTGGGCGTACTTGACTGGAGTGCTGAGGAGGTGGGGATTCGGCCCTAAATTCCTGAACCTTATCAGTTCACTCTACTCAAGTCCCTCCGCACATGTGCGCTTACTGGGCAGATTCTCGGACTTGTTCTCTATTGGCAGGGGGACCAGGCAGGGTTGCCCTCTCTCCCCGCTTCTTTTTGCGGTGGCCATCGAAACTTTAGCAATAGCCCTACGAACAAATCCCGACGTCAAGGGGGTGACTTGCGGGTCTCAGGAACACAAATGCGCGCTATACGCGGATGACCTCCTGCTCTTTATCACCTCGCCTCTACTCACCACCCCAGTCATTATGGACACTCTGCGGAACTTCAGTGGGATCTCTGGATTGCATGTTAACTTAAGCAAGTCATTAGCTATGAACGTTTCTGTTCCCCCTGACCTAATCAAACAACTCTCCACAAATTTTACATTCTCCTGGGCTCCCTCGCAAATCCCGTATCTAGGTATTAAGCTAACACCGGAGGTCCATGGTCTCTTTAAGGCCAACTACCCCCCTATGGTCCTTAGATGCAAAGGTGATCTGGAACGTTGGGCTAAGTGTGGTCTATCCTGGTTGGGCCGCATACATGCGGTCAAAATGACACTTCTCCCGCGTCTTCTGTACTTATTTCGCGCTCTCCCAATCCCAATAAGGAAACAATTTTTCTGCAACTTCCAATCTGACATTGTCCGCTTCGTGTGGGGGAAAAAAGGTTATAGATGTCCCTCGGGTACACTTTGTCGCCTTAAAACACAAGGAGGTTTGGGACTTCCTGACCTATGGGAATATTACCAAGCAGCGCAATTGGTGCAATTGTCGGCGGTCTTCTCCAGGGGGCCGAAGCCAGATTGGCTTGCAATGGAACGACAAGCTACCCCCTTACATACAATCGACTTTCTTCTGGGTTGCAACCCCAAACACAGACCAGCCATACTGTCTCCCACCCTTTCTCACTCGGTGGCCCTATTTTCTAAACTGTCTTCCCTACGCACCCTAATATCCCCTTTAAAGCCCCTGACACATATTTTTAATAACACTGACTTCCCCCCTGGGCTGGATATCAAGGCCTTTAAGTGGTGGACAGACAGGGGCCTCTACAGAATAGGGCACTTTCTTACGCCGGCGGGTTCGCTCTCCCTTTCTCATTGTAAGAACAGACTAGACATGCCTGACACTGAACGGTTTAGATTCTCCCAAATTTCCCACTTTCTACATTCCATTCGGCAGGATAGATCAGTACCCCCAAATGTTACTCCTTATGAAATTTGGTGCTCTAACATGGTGGATCAGAGGGGCGGTATCTCCTTGATTTATTCAGTGCTAAAATCTAGGACGGATAAACCGTCATATGCTCGGGCCTGGTAGGAGGACTTGGATGACTCGTGGAACACGGCGGTTTGGTTTTCGCTCAGCAGAGCGGGCATACAAAGGTATTCTAAACGTCTGTCTTATAGAAGCCAGTTTGAAAGTTATGTTAAGGTGGTATTATGTCCCTTCCAGGCTGGCAAAAATGTTCCCAGGGACCTCCCCCCTTTGCTTTAGGGGATGCGAACTAGAGGGCTCCATGTTCCACACCTGGTGGGCATGCCCCCGCATCAGATCATTTTGGAAGAGGGTCTTTCGAATTATGGGCTCCTTGACAGGGAACGTAATGCCCCCACAGGCTAATATAGCACTCCTGAACCACAGCATCCCTGACCTCCCCAAACATTTCCAGAACCTTTCATTATTTATCCTCCTAGGGGCCAAAATGACTATAGCGAAGGCCTGGAAGAAGCCCTCTGTCTCCTTCTTGGCGTTTAAGAGGAAAGTTTCATGGATTATGTCTCAAGAGCAAATTGTAGCCAAATGGTCGGACCAACCTGACAAATTTATTGCCACATGGGAACCGTGGGCCACCCTCTGCAATATTTCTCTTATACCTGGGGTTCAGCCTGGAAGCGACATCGCCTCTCCCCACTCCTGATAGCATTTATCTACTATCCTTTTCTCTCCCCCTTCCCACGTTTCACTCTCTTTCTCTCTTCTGTCACCTCTCTTGGTGTTTTGTGATTCTTACATGCTGGTTGAGTTTGTTCATGCTCATTTCAAAGTTGGTTGCCTGCACAGCCGTGTACAACGAATGGTTCTCCTATGGGGTGGGATCTATAGGACACCATTAGTGAGGACTCTGTGACTTTGGCTCCCAGGACGCAGTTTGATCCCTGTGGGGGCGTTCGGGAAGCCGAGAGTCGTGGGGTCTGAACTCCTGACATGTCTCTGTATAAGGTCAGGCTTGACGTCCACTAGGGTAGTTTAATCTATGCTACCTCCATAGTTTGGCTATGTTAGCAGGCTTTGTTATCTTACTGATTGGACACATATTGCTCCAGTACTGTTATGGGGGTATATCTTGGCCCCGTTCTATCGGATGTCATTGTCTATTTTTCATATTGTTATTGTGAAAAGTTTTAATAAAACTCTTTAAACGTAAAATACATAGCACGAAACAGACAGGGTCATATTGAGGCATTGTGCCTTAAACATTTACACCCTTCTGTGTAAGTTCTAGCCCTTGTGTTTTTTTTTGTAGAACCTGATCCTAAAATGCCTTATTGGAAGTATGTAGTCTACTATATGCAGAGCTAATTTTTGACTGTACAGAGCACAGAACAGACTCCTCTCAACATTCCAATCATTATCTATTTCAATTTTAACCTTCATTTCTTTTGGTGAATTTAGCTACATATATTCAGAAGTGGCTAGAAGAGGGAAACATATTTATGGTCTAAATTTTGAGGCTTGGTGCTGTTTTTCACAAAAAAGAAGGCAGAAAACATCAACTGGAAAGCTTGCTGTATATACATGTGTACTTTATTACAAAAACTAACAAAAATAGGCATGCATAACACCATAAAAAAATATATCCCCAATGAAAAGTATTGTCTCCCAAACCTGCGTCACACTCCTTGAGACACATCGCTTACACCTTATACCAAAACCTACAAAAATAAGTATAGTTAGAGCACTGCACTTAAGCTAGCTATAGTTGGCTAAAATTGGCACCGTTTAAGCTGGGACTGGCCGTTTCTGTTGACTTTTTGTGAACAAGCTTGTTGGACAATTTTACTTCAGTCAGCTTATGCAGCCTATTGGCTGCAGCGCTGATCGGTATTCTAGCAGCGTAGTCAGCAAGGAGGACTCTTGTATCCACATTAAACATGTGGATGGAGGAATTGGTTCAGTTTTTGCTGAATGAAAAAAATGAGCCATATATGTCCAGCTTAAGTCTTTTAGGTTATACAATATACAGGTCAGTGTACATCAATTGCAGTGTCTGAGAATACTTGCAGTGCTAAATGTGATACGCGTCCTATAATCTACTGATTGATCATCCTTGTAAAGCTAGGTTTATGCGAATAGAATTAGTACTGGTTAAAATTGTTGGTTGTAAGGCTGTACAGGTATACCCCACTTTTAAGTACACAATGGGGTTTATTTTCTAAAGCTGGAAAGAGCAAAATTGGGCTCACTTCTGCACAGAAACCAATGAGCTTCCAGGTTTTATTACCAGGCTTAATTGAACAAGCTTAGGTTAGAAGCTCATTGGTTTTTATGCAGAAGTGAGCCTGATTTAGCGATTTCCAGCGTTAGTAAATAAACCCCATTGTGTACTTAAAAGTGGGGTATGCCTGTATGTTCATTTTTCGAATTGCTAGTGGGTTTACGAATGAGAGTGATGAGAAAATTTGAAGGAACAGAATGATTTTTTTTTTATCATGGGTATACATTTCTAACATTTTGTAAAGTCCATTTATTTCAAAACTGATTAAAAGTAAATTACATCTTGAGCTACTTTCTTGAACTCATTTACTGATCATTCAAATGTTCTGAAAATTTTCCAAAAAAAAATCCTAAGAATTTGTTGTACAATTTTTATTTAAAGTTTTCCTGGTGAACACCCCATTTTAGAAACATCTAGCACACACAAGCAAAGTAAAGCAGGCTAGTTAAAGCAACATTGCAAAGCTTGAAATTTCATATGGTCTTGCATAAAAAGTGAGCAGCCACGTCACTATAAAAAGGCCTACAAACCAGCAAAGGATCACTCAAGGATATCTACCTTTCACTTTAGGTCCACCTTACGCAAGCAGAACAAGATTGACTGAGATACCAAAACTCATGGAGGCCATCCAGAGTGTAAACAGGTTGGCCAGGCTTAATGGCATCACTCACTGTGTGCAGTCCTCCTCCAAGCTGCTGCTTGCATTGTTGTGTGAGCCACTGGAGACACCTTCCCTGAGTATATCAGGGTGCAATAAATATGAGCCACAAGTCAGCTGTACAGCAAGACTTTTTATCCCCAACTATACAGACATTGTGACAATTAAATGCTTTACATGCAATTAAAGCACCATATCGGTCTGCCCACATTTAAAGGTGCATACTTAAATAGGAATTTTTCTCCATTATGTCAGTATGACAAAGTTAAGCCAAACCTTCAGGGGAAATAAAAAAAAAATCCTACAAGGTGGACAGGAAAATGTGTATTAAATGGACAGGGTCCCAACATAATATATACGGTGTGTCAGCCATAGAGAGAGCAACCTTATAATAAAACACAGAATTTTACCTTTATTCAAGCTTTCTGGGTCCAGGGTCCACATCCAAATTCTTCCTAAAAATGTCTTGATCAAAACCACCTTCTCTACTCCTACTTGAACTGGAATCTTAATGATGGCAATATTTTCTTCATAGTTGTATCTGGTATGTGTACTTGCATCAGTTTAATAAAAACTTTTACTGATTTAAAAAAAGTTTTGCAGATTATGAAAGATTTAATTTCAAAGGAGTAGGATCCATCCACATTTTTTAACATAATTGGCTTTTATTTAGCCAAAGTGTTTATTAGGTCACACCTGTGAACCAATAGGCTGTACTGTTTTACAAGCTTCTTCATGGTTCCCAACTGTGAATCTATATATTGCTTAAGTCTAGCCTATCTGTTCTACAAGTTGCTTCATGGTCCCCAGCCATGAACCTATAAACTGTTCCAGTCTAGCTTATCTATTTTACAAACTGCTTCATGGTCCCCAGCTGTGAACCTTTAGACTGTTCCAGCACAGCCTATCTGTTCTACAAGCTGTTTTATGGTTCCCAAACTTATAGACAATTCCAGTCTAGCTTATCTGTACTACATGATCCCCAGCCATGAACCTACAGACTGTTCCAGTCTAGCTTATTTTGTTTTACAAGAAGCTTCATGGTCCCCAGCTGTGAAGCTTTGGAGAGTTCCAGTCTAGCTTGTCTGTTTTACAAGTTGAATCATGGTCCCCAGTTGTGGACCTATAGACTGTTTCAGTTTAGCCTATCTGTTCTACAAGGTGATTCATGGTTTCCAACCGTGTATCTATAAACAATTCCAGTCTTACTGTGTTGGTTTACCAAATATCTCACAATCCCCAGCTGTGAGTGAAAATAAACGGTTCTGCTGTAGTTTAAAAAATTGTCCTCTGACACCTTTGTCTCAGCATTTTGGAGTATCCTTCACCACCCTAGATCCACTCCTCAGTTCATTTTAAGCAATATAATACAGGAAAAGACAAACCCCTAGGTTGATCAATGAACCAGAGTGTATGGACTGTTGCTGTGTGCCTGCCTGCCTCTGCACTATAGTAGGGGAGAATCTGGTAACATCTGCAGCCTTTTTTGTGTCCTGCTACACATTCTGTATGTATGTTGTAGCAGGTGTCCAATCACTGAGGAGTAAAGCCTAGGGGGTCAGGTCAAACAAACTTTTAAATATCTGGGTTAGCCTTTTAAAAGTGTCCTGGTTCCAGAGGGCTCAGACCTCATAGCCAGTAGAATTATCATTCTATTCGTCCTGGTGGTGAGGTCCAACAATTTTGAGTTGTCACCAAAGCAAGATATGAGGTAAAACCCTCCAATGTGGACAACTGCTCCTTTGGCAGCTCTCTAAGATGAGAATTATGTTTACTTTGGATATATTTCTTCTCATTTTCTGTTACATCTCTAAGACAGGAAATTAAGAGAAATCTCCACAGTGTGATTAATGCTGGCCACACACATATAGATTTTCATTCAAAGAACATTTGTTTGATTTTCTAATCGTTAGTGGGGTCAAACCAATGTTTGTTTTTGACCTCAGTAATGGGAAAATTTGAGGGAGGGAGAAGGAATACTTTTCTCGATCTAACAAATTTTCGGGCAGTGTTTGTGGTTATCATTCAGAAATTACATTTATTTTAAAATTGAATGTTAAAAGCAAAAGACAATTTTCGAAGGACAGTCACATTCATCTAATGTGCAACGAATCTATACATGTATGGCCAACATTAGACAGAAAAATATAACTTGATATGAGTTTAAAACCTTCACTTCAGTATTTTAAGCCAAAACAAGTTTTGGCTTCACAAACACTAGAAAATATGCATACGATCAAAATGTATAGAAATTTAAAGTGAACACAATAAGTCAGGGGATGTCAGTTCTGCCCATCAATTTTACATTCAGGAAGAACTGCATATGCAGTCAACACTTTAAATATATTTAATATAATATGTAAAGTTCTACAAATTATTAAAAAAAAATCTGAGAAAGGGTTAGAAATTATTTTTTATTGCTGATGCTTATTACTGATGTAGAGGGTCTACAGCTTGAAAAACGACAGCCACCTTTCATAACCTCTCGATGGCTACTGTCTGAAATAAGATTATCTTTCTTGATAATATCCACAATCGTATTATATTCTAAAGAAAAAGGGGTGACAAAAAGAATGCTCCTTCCCCAAAGTCCCACCTCTGCCTAGTTCTTGTCGGAACTGTATTCCTATTGTTGATGTCATCAAGCAGAGTCCCTAGAATGACTATATGCAATATCAAACCCCCTTGTGATCCGTCCTTCTGGATAGTGCCTTTCCCTCAAGCAATCTTTAACCACTTAAGACCCGGACCAATACGCTGGTAAATGACCCAAGGTGTTTTTGCGATTCGGCACTGCGTCGCTTTAACAGACAATTGCGCGGTCGTGCGACGTGGCTCCCAAACAAAATTTGCGTCCTTTTCTTCCCACAAATAGAGCTTTCTTTTGGTGGTATTTGATCACCTCTGCGATTTTTATTTTTTGCGCTATATACAAAAATAGAGCGACATTTTTGAAAAAAAAAACACTATTTTTTACTTTTTGTTAAAAAAAAATCAAATATAAACTAAATTTTAGTCAAACATTTAGGCCAAAATTTATTTAGCCACATGTCTTTAGTAAAAAAAAAAAATCGCAATAAAAAAAAATAGCTACCTAGCGGGAACAGCGACACTAATACAGCGATCAGAAAAATGATCGCTTAGTGACGCTGGCAATAGGGAGTGAAAGGGTTAACTAGGGCGGTGATCAGGGGTTTAAAATTTTTATTAGGGGGGGTGGGGGGGGCTATCCTGAACCTAACACTAACTGTTTTTTACAGTGCCTGTCACACTGACACTAAATGCAGTGATTAAATCACTGCATTCAGTAACACTGTGACAGGGGGGGGGGGGGGGGCGATCACAAGGGGTTAATATGCCTATGTGAGTGTGTGTCAGTGTTGTGTTGGTGCACACTTACTTGTCATGTCTTCTCTCATCAGCAGCGCTGGGAAACAGCGCTGCGATGAGAGAATACATAATTTCCTCCTTCCTGTGTAAACACAGGAGGAGGAAGTGACAGGCTGGGAGCGCGCTCCCATTGGCTGGGAGCGATCGCGGGGGGGGCGGAAAACACGGACATCCGCCCGCAGATCCCGGATCGCTCCCAGAGGTAGGAAGAACCCCGCACGCCGCGGAGGGGGTCCCGATGGGACCCCCGAACCGCACTCAGGCGGGGACGTAAATTTACTCCCTTGTGCCTGTACGAGCCATGTTGTGGCCGTATATGTGCGTGCGGGGGTCTTTAAGTGGTTAATAATACCACCATGGGCGTCCGCTGAAATTTTGTCGGGGGGGGCGCTTCGACAGCGGCGATACACAGTCGCATTTTACCCTTTTTTCGACCGCTAGCGGGGGTTAGAAGCCACCCACCCATGTTAAAATGTAAAAAAACACCCCACTGTGCCCCCTGCATCTTTTAATATCTCTTTGTCACTACCGTGTACCCTCTCTCCACAACTGCACCTCTGGCCCCTTTTACATTACACAGCACCCTGCACCCCTTTACATTACACAGCACCCTGCATCACTGGACCCCTTTACAGTACTCCGCACTCTGCACCTCTGGCCCTCTTTACAATACACAGCACCACACCTCTGGGCCCCTTTACATTACAGAGCACCCTGCACCTCTGGGCCCCTTTACATTACAGAGCACCCTGCATCTCTGGGCCCCTTTACATTACAGAGCACCCTGCATCTCTGGGCCCCCTTTACATTACAGAGCACCTTGCATCTCTGGGCCCCTTTACATTACAGAGCACCTTGCATCTCTGGGCCCCTTTACATTACAGAGCAACCTGCATCTCTGGGCCCCTTTACATTACAGAGCACCCTGCATCTCTGGGCCCCCTTTAAATTACAGAGCACCCTGCATCTCTGGGCCCCCTTTAAATTACAGAGCACCCTGCATCTCTGGGCCCCTTTATGCAACAGAGCACCCTGCATCTCTGGGCCCCTTTATGCAACAGAGCACCCTGCATCTCTGGGCCCTTTACATTACAGAGCACCTTGCATCTATGGGCCCCCTTTACATTACAGAGCACCCTGCATCTCTGGGCCCCTTTACATTACAGAGCACCTTGCATCTATGGGCCCCCTTTACATTACAGAGCACCCTGCATCCCTGGGCCCCTTTATGCAACAGAGCACCCTGCATCTCTGGGCCCCTTTACATTACAGAGCACCTTGCATCTATGGGCCCCCTTTACATTACAGAGCACCCTGCATCTCTGGGCCCCTTTACATTACAGAGCACCCTGCATCTCTGGGCCCCCTTTACATTACACAGCACCCTGCATCTATGGGCCCCTTTACATTACAGAGCACCCTGCATCTCTGGGCCTCTTTACATTACAGAGCACCCTGCATCTCTGGGCCTCTTTACATTACACAGTACCCTGCACCTCTGGACTGAAACACTACACTATATTGTATATTTATTTCAGGTCTAAAAGAGTAACCTTTTGGAATGAGGGACAAATGGATTTGATTCCAGAAGAGTGACAGGCACTCTAAATAAGGGAGAACTAGAAACTATGCTGTAGGCTACAACTCTGTAGTCTACGGACACATTGGCTAAAGCTGGGTACACACTAGGGTTGCACAAATACCTGTTTTGTACCAACAATACTTGTTCTCGAGTACTCGCTGATACCAGTTGCCAATACCTTTGTGGTGCGATTTGAGCTCATACAAAATGAATGGGCTTAAATTGCACTGTAAAGAATCACATGTGATTTGAACAGAAATGTGGTGCGATTCCTGTCTGAATCACATGCTCTTTCTTACGCCGCTACTGTGTGAACCTGGGCTTGTCATAATGACTTCAGCCTCGGTTCACAAAGGAGTGGTGCAGGAAACCACATGTGATTCAGACAGGAAATCGCACTACATTCCTGTTTACAGTGCGATTTAAGCCTACTAATTTTGTTCTTTTCGCATGAGCCAAAGGTATTGGCAACTGGTATCGGCGAGTACTTGAGCACAAGTATTGTTGGTACAAAACAGGTATTTGTGCAACCCTAGGAAAACATTTGTCACTGTTAGTACTCATGCACAAGAACACTATAATGTAGGTATAGCATACACTATACAATCTGATTGTACAATCTCCTTTAGATTTACAAAAATGTAATATATGGACAACCTAAACAATTCATTTAAATAGTATCCAATCAGATGGGCCTTTGTACTACATAGTTGGTGGTAGATCCAAAAGATATTGTACAATCAGATTGTATAATGTATGATAAGCTGGAGGCTGGCCATAGATGGATCGGTTTTATTTTTGTCTGAAAAATGTAATGGATCCCCCCAAACCACACAACTAAGGTGAATGAGGGAATCCCTTCTGCTGAGACAGCGATGTCGGAGCTGCAAATCTAAGGGAACATTCCTGCGGGTTGGAGAGAAGTTGATCATTAAATGTATGTCTCTTTAGCAAGAATGACTACAGAAGGATTGAAATTTGTCCGATCCTTGCTGGAGCCGTAACATTTACATCCATCTATGGCTGGGTTTAGTCACTCCTGTTGTTTTCTTATGCCTCAGGAGCTCACTAAGCCTCCGTGCACATGAGTTCTTTAGGGCCCATTCACATGTGTGTCCTCTCTTATCAGCACATGGATGTACAGGCATTGTGTGCCATCTCTGTGCCAGCGTCCCATTCACCTCTATTGGGACCCGCACCTGCATGTCATATTAAGATACAGAGGCTGTGTCCATGCAGCCCCATGTCCCAGTAGATATAAATGGGGTGCTGACAAGGGGATGTGCACAACACCTATGTACCCCCCTGCTGATAAATGACAGCCCTGCATGGGAGATGCATGTTTGCACCCCTTGTGAATGGGCCCCTACTAAAAATAGAATCTGAAATAACAGTTGACTTGTCTTTACAATTAGCAGTGATATGAAGCCTGAAAGTGTTACTGTTATTACCTGTTGGCTGAGTAGAGTCAGGTTCAGCAGCACAGGCAGGAGAGAAGATCACTTAGTTTTGCTGTGCAGGTAGAGAGAGGAGGGGGTCCGAGAGAAGGGCACAGGAGAGGAGGGGGGGTCACTATACAGAGCAGGAAGAGATTGTCTAAAGCAGGGAGAGATAACAGGAGGGGGGGGGGCGGAGGTGTCGATCTCCCACAGACATCGGGACACTGAAAGTGAAAGCAGGAGTGATAGAGATGACTGGAGAGGGGGGGGGGGGGAAGCTGATCTCCAGAAGAGAGAAAGTTGTGTACATGCAGTCTGAATCAGGAAAGCTGACACCTTCCCAACCTCATGTGCCCCACCCCCTAATTGGTTTGTGTGAAAGGTGGAACACTAGACTAGAAGACAATCAGACGAGCCAAACTAGGGGGGCTCCGTGACATAGAATACTAGCGCCGGAGGACAGAGGGAGGAGAGCACTGCAGTTACAGCTTAAAGCAGCCCCAGAGCCAGTCCAGCCCTGCTCCTGGCGATTCCAGGGGGGGGCGAGCACCCTCCCTTGCCCTATGGAGCGGACGCCCATGAATACCACTCTCCCTAGGAAAAGCTTCCTCCATACAACAGTTACATTGGGTGCACAAAGACCTGCCCACAGGCACAGTTTTAATGGTATGTGAGGGATGGCAACTTTTTGTCAGAAGAATGGAATTTCCTGCACAGGGTTACTAATGTGCTAGTGGGAATCAATCCATTAACAACGCTAATGCCACTTATACACGATCGGTTTGTCTGATGAAAACGGTCTGATGGACTGTTTTCATCAGACAAACCGCTCGTGTGTGGGCCCCATCGCTTGTTTATCCATTGGTTAAAAAACTAGGAACTTGTTTTAAAAATATCTGATGGTTAAAAAAAACTATAGAAAAAAAACAATCGTCTGTGGGTACGTCCATCGGTTAAAAATCCACGCATGCTCAGAATCAAGTCAACGCATGCTCAGAAGCATTGAACTTAATTTTTCTCAGCACGTTGTTGTGTTTTACGTCACTGCGTTCTGACACGATCAGATTTTTAACTGATGGTGTCTAGGCACGACTGATGAAAGTCAGCTCCATCGGATATCTGATGAAAAAATCCATCAGACTGTTTTCATCGAATGAACCGATCGTGTGTACGGGGACATCTAAAAAAGTAATCCTAATAATCCTAATTGGGTGGCTCTTATGTGTAAAGCATAAATTAAACTCATTATGGTTAACATACTGAAAAAATATCACCCACATTCTCCACAAAGGGTTCGTATGACTAATAAACTTTATTTGAACTGTAAAACAACTTAATGCTTTCTTATTTAAAGCAATAAAAACCTAATAGAAGTCCCAACATTCTATGCATTTTAAGCAAACACAGAAAAATGTGTTGGATGAAGGCAGAGCTACACTAGGATTTTGGGTGTTTGAGATTTAGGGCCCTTTCACACGTCCGTTCAGTTCCTCCGTTTTTTGGACGTCCGTTAACGGACCTCAATGCTTCCCTATGGGTTAGCGTCCGTTAGCGGATGAGCATCCGCTAACGTCCGTTAACATCCGTCTGCGGTAAGCTCCGTTTTTTTGGACGGAAAAAAACCCTATTTTTCTTCCGTCAAAAAAACGGAACGGACGAAAAACGGACGTTAGCGGATGATCCGTTTACCATCCGATCCGCTAACGTCAGTTTTTCAGCCAAAATATGTAAAAAAAAAAAAAAAGTTCTAAAAAAAAAAAAAAAAAAGGATGAAAAAAAACTGATGAAAAACGGACGGAAAACGGAACGGAAACGGATGTAAACGGACGGAAAACTGACGAAAAACTGATGAAAAAACGGATCAACTGAAGGGGGAAAAAACTGATCTAAAAAACTGAACGGACGTGTGAAAGAGCCCTAAGGGCCCTTTCACACGTCCGTTCAGTTCGTCCGTTTTTTGGACGTCCGTTAACGGACCTCAATGCTTCCCTATGGGTTAGCGTCCGTTAGCGGATGAGCATCCGCTAACGTCCGTTAACATCCGTCTGCGGTAAGCTCCGTTTTTTTGGACGGAAGAAAACCCTATTTTTCTTCCGTCAAAAAAACGGAACGGACGAAAAACGGACGTTAGCGGATGATCCGTTTACCGTCCGATCCGCTAACGTCAGTTTTTCATCAAAATATGTAAAAAAAAAAAAAGTTCTAAAAAAAAAAAAAGGGCTCTTTCACACGTCCGTTCAGTTTTTTGGATCAGTTTTTTCCCCCTTCAGTTGATCCGTTTTTTCATCAGTTTTTCGTCAGTTTTCCGTCCGTTTACATCCGTTTCCGTTCCGTTTTTCATCAGTTTTTCATCAGTTTTTTTCATCCGTTTTTTTTCATCCGTTTTTTTTTTTAGAACTTTTTTTTTTTTTTTTACATATTTTGATGAAAAACTGACGTTAGCGGATCGGATGGTAAACGGATCATCCGCTAACGTCCGTTTTTCGTCCGTTCCGTTTTTTTTGACGGAAGAAAAATAGGGTTTTCTTCCGTCCAAAAAAACGGAGCTTACCGCAGACGGATGTTAACGGACGTTAGCGGATGCTCATCCGCTAACGGACGCTAACCCATAGGGAAGCATTGAGGTCTGTTAACGGACGTCCAAAAAACGGACGAACTGAACGGACGTGTGAAAGGGCCCAAAGGCTGCTTTCACATTGGGCAATGGAGCCGCGGTGGCGGTATAGCAGCGCGATTTTTAGCGCTGCTATACCGTCGAATTTACCGCGGTATTCGGCCGCTAGCGGTGCGGTTTTAACCCCTGCTAGCGGCCCAAAAAAGGGTTAATACCGCCCGCAATGCGCCTCTGTAGAGGTGCATTGCGGGCGGTATTACCGCGGTTTTCCATTGATTTCAATGGGAAGGAGCGGTATAGGAGCGGTAAACACACCGCTTCAGTGTGAAAGCCTTCGGGCTTTCACATTGAAGACTACAGGGCAGTTTTTTTTCAGGCGGTATAGCAGTGCTAATTTTAGCGCTGTACTGCGTGAAAAACGCCTTAATGTGAAAGAGGCCTAAAGCATTTTACATTTTAGTTAATGTTTACCTTTACAAGCCCCTCCACTGGCTACTTCTTATTTACATGGCTATCAAAATTTGGCGACAGCCTCACAAAAAATACTCCAGAGAAACATTGAAGATGGTGGAGAATAATGCTGGAGGAATAAAGGATGTTTGCTTCACCTTGATATTATTTTTGTTTTACTGCTGAATGTTTTATTAGTAATATTATAGACACATGTACTTTTGCTGTGGCTTTCCTAACATTTTTACAGAACTTTCATTAATTTACTCAAACTGTTACATACAGTCATTTTTTTCTTGAAACTATATGTTAAAATGTATTTTTTCACCGCATTAGGCATGCTGTGCAAATGTCATTTTGAAACTACCTTAAATGAATTACATAGGCATAGCCTATTGGGTAATATTTATTTATTTATTTAATTGCACAGCTGGTTTACTGAGTGAATACTACAGCGCTTTCATTTAGGTGTTATTGCTTGTTACTGTATTTGAAACTAATTATAAAACACACACCTGCTGCCAGATGCTGTCTTTTAAGTGTGAAAGTGGCATTGCACGTATGTGTTTTTTTCTTTTCTTTTTTTATTCGTTTAAGCTTACAAGATAATTCAATTTTAGTATGCATTTCAACTGATCTATGAAACTGAACAGATGGGCACTAATATCATATCAACAAATTCTTGTTATCTTAAGACTAAGTTATTAGGTGGTCTAAATGGTGAACATCTGTTGATATAAATAACAGTTCTGCATCAATGCGTTAATTTGTCTTTGTCAAAGAAAACACTTACTAATATAATACCCACACTGTGAAACAATATTCCATCCAGTGATTTTCTAAATTCTATCTAATTTTATAAATCACAGACTTGCACAAAAGCATTATTACTTGCTAAGATGTACATATATATAACAGATCACTAAACAATTCACATCATTATTTACTGCTCTGTTATTTTTGGGTTTGCCTAGGGTCTGCAAACCATGACAGAATATAAAGCCTGGCTCTTAGCAACACATGCAGAAAAGGCATTGGTTAAATTGGGATTCTATAGGGTTGATTTGTTTAAGGCAAATGGGTTAGTTCACTTTGCAAGGGAAGTTGCACTTTGCAAGAACAAAGTGCTACTTCCCTTGTAAAGTGAACAATCTATTTGTCTTTAGTAAATCAACCCTATACCACTACATTATATACTATTATACCATAACATGCTAAAGAAGACTGTGCTGTCATATATGAAGTTACAAAAAACTATAAGGACAAGTACACACGATAGGTTAGCCAGAGGACAACGGTCTGATGGACCGCATTCATCGGTCAAAACCGATCGCGTGTAGGCCCCATCGGTTATTTAACCTTCGGTTAAAAAAAAGCCAACTTGCTTTAAAATGTAATCAATGGACGCCTAACCGATAGGTCAAAACCGATCGTTAGGAGGCAAGACCATCGGTTAAAAATCCACGCATGCTCAGAATCAAGTCGACGCATGCTTGGAAGCTTTCAACTTTTTTTCTGCATGTCGTTGTGTTTTACGTCACCGCGTTCTAACACAATCTTTTTTGGTGGTGTAGGCACATCAGACCATCAGTCAGCTTCGGACCATTGTCATCACATGGACTGAAGTCAGACAGACTTTTTCCATCGGAAATTCCGACCGTGTGTATGCCCCATGGGACTTTTTTCAGAGGAATTCCATCGGAGCTTAGATAGAGAACATGTTCTCTTTTACTCGGATGGAATTCCGTTGGAATTCCGATGTTAGTTTAGCCGGGCAAAAGCCTGATCATGTGGGCATACGGGGCATAAGAAGGCATTTGCTTGTCCTGGGTATAGCAACATATCTCCAGGATTCACATCATTCACAGTGAACAATTCATTGAAACTAACACTGAACACTAACACTGTGTCCCAGCAGTTTCCCTATCCTGGCTTAAGGTCCAACCACCCAAAAGCAGTCAACCAGTGGTTATGTGTGGAACCTACCTTACATCAGATGGCTTCATGTCAATGCATAATATTACAAAGCATAAAAACAATCACTACAGATCAAGCTTCTGTACTTTTGACTGATTAAAGTGAAAACCATAAGGTGGTTTGCTGTTCCTAGCACAAGGTTGGCAGTGATCCATATTTGTGTAGCTGGGTACTCATTGACCAGAGGGGCACTCAAGCTTCCTGCTGCTGTGTTGCTGGAGAGTGGTCTGTGTGTGATCTCCCCTTCTGGCAGCAGTAGCAGTAAAGGGAAGGATGGATGATGTCTCCTGCAAAGGACATTGGGACATGTAGTTTTAAGGAGCAGTGCATCAGGGTAATGGATAAGACTGAACTACAGCACCAGGAGAGCCCTTCAAATAAAGGAGGGGAGCAGCAGTTACCTGAGACTTTGAGTCTGCTGCAAGTTCGGATTCAGTGGTGTTGTGCAATATTCATCCCACCACAAGGGTCACTGTGTCACTGTGGCTGAATTTCCATGCTGTAGACTTGCAGAGCTCTTTCTATATTATTATTATTATTTAGGTACTTATATAGCGCCATCAATTTACGCAGCGCTTTTACATATACAATGTACATTCACATCAGTCCCTACCCTCAAGGAGCTTACAATCTAAGGTATATAGACTCACCACTGCAACTTTGCTCTTTGCTCAAAAGTCAACTAGAACTTGTGCTTCAAGTGCTCTGCAGGTGTGCTGTGTGTGTCTATTGATGCACACAGCCCAGCTCGAGAGCGCACCCGCATGGGTTCCCCCATAGAATATTGCTTGCTATGAGGGCACCCACAGCAGCAGAAAGCACCAGTGTGGGACTCTAGAAGAGGAGGTAAGGGACTGCTCCATGTACAGCTATTCAGGGTAAGGGACCGCTCAGAGCAATACTATTGCAGGTAAGTATAACCTCTTTTTTATTATAATAAAAAAAATAGGCTTAATTATCACTTTAACCTGTCTGGCGGTATTCCCGAGTCTGGCTCAGGGTTAAATTTTTGTGCTGCGATCCACAGGCAGTGTTTACTTACCTTGTCCCCTGGATCCTGCGATGCCGTCGCGCTGTGTGGGCGAGCGGTGTCCTCCTCGCTCGATTCACAGTGCCCGTGTGCAACGTTACGACGCACAGGGCGGAGATCGGCTCCAAATTCAAAAATGTAAATAAACACATTACATACAGTAAACTGTAATCTTATAGATTACAGTACTGTATGTAAAAAATACACACACCCCTTTGTCCCTAGTGGTCTGCCCAGTGTCCTACATGCACTTTTATAAAATAAAAACTATTCTTTCTGCCTGGAAACTGTAGATTGTCCATAGCAACCAAAAAGTGTCCCTTTATGTCAAAAGTGGTTTTAGAGCAGCTAGAAAACAGCGATAATAAATTATAATCACTTGCAGAATTAAGCGATAGCGATTTGTGGGGAAATTTGTCATAAAAAATAAAAGTAATGACAGCGACAATTCTGCAACTGAGCAAATTTCAGTGTTTTTGATTTGATTACATTATTGAATAATTTTTATTATAATTACATTATTATTTGTTATAATTATTTATAGTTAATTAATATATTCTAATTTATGATTTTGTTTTTCAAACTTTATCATACCCGAGATGTCTACTAGACTCTTGTTTGGACAGATTTAAGTGAGTTAGGGTCCTTACACACGGAGCGGTCCGTTTTTCGGTCCGCTCCGTGTGTCCGTCAGCTCAGCGGGGGGTCTCCGCTCAGCTGTCGGCGGACAGGGCGGTCCCCGCACACTGTGCAGGGACCGCCTCGTCTCTCCTCCGCTCTCCCCTATGGGGAGCCGGATGGAAACGGACCGTCTGTCCGTTTGCATCCGATCCATTTGGCCGGACGGAAGAAAAATAGGACATTCTTCCGTCCGCAAAAACGGATGCGGATCGAGCGGACGTTAGCGGATGCGTCATCCGCTAACGGATCCGCTCCCATAGGGACCTATTACAAGTCCGTAAACGGACTTGTAATGAACGGACCGTTCGTCCGCTAGTGTGAAAGGGCCCTTATTCCTAAGAATTACAGGCCTACAATTTAAAACGCCAAATTTCCATGCAAAATAATGGTACCGCTTTCAGCACCTAAAATCTGAAATAATCATACCGCCAGGGAGGTTAAGCTAGCATAAAAAGTGTCAACAGCTTTACTGGGGTTGATTGTAGTAGAGCATACTGGCTTTTCAAAGTGAAGTTTCCCTTATTTTGAATGGTGTGAAAATTCACTTTGTAGAGAATACCCAATTATGTGCAGATAATTTTTTCTTTTTTAAATAAAAACAGATTTTTGTGTATACTTGATTGGATCAAGTCAGAACAACTTCACCTCTTTTACTAAGCCAACTGGAGTTAAAATTAGCTTACTACATAGGGTAAAATCTGTACTAAATTCAGTTATTCAATCAAGGGTGATTACAAATTCTGTTTTTTATTTTTTTATTGAATATGATTGGGTATTCTCTACAAAGTGCATTTTCCCTTTGTTTCATCTCATTCACTAAAATAAGTCAAAATTCACTTTGAAAAGACCTTTCGGCAACCGCACTGTATAGAAACAGGACCTTAACTGGGTAGAGTCCCATAGATTTGTACACCTGTAATTTTGAGGGGACAGCAAATAAGGCTTTATTCTATCGAGAATACCCAAACTTATAAAGTGCAGTCCCAACTGATAGAATGTACCCTATAAAAGTTATATACAGTACACATTTTCTCCTGGAAGCTGAATGAGTACATTATCAAAAATGTTGAAAAACATTATTTTTATGATTAGATAGCATTTATTATGGCCAGGTTTAGTTCTGTTGTATAATTAAATTAAACACTAGAAGAATACAAAAAGTATACCTTCCATTGTGCAATATAAATTAGGATTTAATAAATTATTTCCATTTTATTTAATAGTTTAGAAAAGTATGTAATTTTTTTTAACTTGTCTATTATATCTGCTGATTGATGGTGGTATTTTGTTTTCTTTTTTTTTTAACGCCTATATCAGATGATGTTGGAGCAATACCCTTAAAGCAATTTCCCAAACATGTTCGTGACCTGCATTCAAGGAATGGATTTGCAGAAGAATTCGAGGTAGGTTTTCCTGTGTTATTGTAGGTCTAAAGGCATATTTTAGCTCAGTGCAGTGAGAAATATATTCAGTTTTATGGTTTTGGGGTGGAACGTTCCAAGCAAGGTTGGTACATCATTTTTCTTATACACTATCTCACAAAAGTGAGTACACCCCTCACATTTTTGTAAATATTTTATTATATCTTTTATGTGACAACACTGAAGAAATTACTCTTTGCTACAATGTAAAGTAGTGAGTGTACAGCTTGTATAACAGTGTCAATTTGCTCTCCCCTCAAGGCAGTGTTTGAAAAAAATGGTGGCCACACAAAATATTGACACTTTGGGCCCAATTTGGATATTTTCACTTAGTGGTGTTCTCACTTTTATTGCCAGCGGGTTTAGACATTAATAGCTGTGTGTTGAGTTATTTTGAGGGGACAGCAAATTTACATTGTTATACAAGCTATACCCTCACTACTTTACATTGTAGCAAAGTGTAATTTCTTTAGTGTTGTCACATGAAAAGGTATAATAACATATTTACAAAAATGTGAGGGGTGTACTTACTTTTGTGAGATACTGTATATGTACAAACAAAATTCGAGCATACAGTACCAGTGTAATAATGCACCTCTAATGAATTGTATCCCATGTTTTTCTGGCTGCTGACTAGTGTAAAATTCCTTCCCTAAGTGATACCAGATACTTTACCACATCTGTGATCTGCCAGTGCTATAGAGATGAGAGGCTGTGGCTGGAACAGTGAAGGATTTTACCACTCATCCACTCATTCTTGTCTCCCCAGCCATATGAAAAACTCCTAGTATTCTTTTCACAAAATGCAAGGAGTTCTGTGAATAGAGGGAAGTTTTCCTACCACACCTTCATTCACAGAGTGTCTTACACTCTGGAGAAATAATACTAGGAGTTTTGTGAATGGCCAAGGGCATACCAAAAGATTAATTTTTCTCAGTCACAGCTGCAAACTTGTCATTCTTGTAGCAGTGGAGGATAACAGTTCTGTGGTGTATCTAGCATCACTTAGGGGAGGATTATTATACTAACCAGCAACCAGCGGAACATGGGATTTGCTTCATTAGAGGCATTATATAAGGCTGGTTCAGTGTGTCCCCAATTTTTTCTTTTGGACTTTGAAGTGGAAGTTTAAATCAGAAAATTAAGTTTTCACTTCAGGCTGGCCTCTTTTGCAGGTAAAGCTATGAAAAACCTTAAAAATAAGTGTCTATACTGTTTAAAATCTAGTAATTAACTCTCTCATCTGCTCTGCACATGCTTACTTGATCTCTATTCTCAGCACTGTGCCTAAAATCAAAGCCGCTAGAGGCCGATCAGCTGACAAGCTTTAAGATGTAGTGTTGCTGAAGGAGAAAAAGGCAACAGGGATGACATAATGTGTGGAGGGAACACAGATTAGGGAGAGATAAAATTAAAGCAGGAGAGGTGAGAGGTGACAGGACAAACTCTGCTGCCAGGGAGACACAAAAGAGTTAAGCTGGCCATATATGGATCAAAATTCAGCCAGTCCATCAGGGAGTGGCCAAATTTAAAGACATGTATAGGCAGGCTGGTTATACAGTCAATGTATAAGTATAAGTCAATCTACTGATTAACTGCTGTTTGGTTGGGTTTTTTCCTGAATAAACAGTGCTGCTTGCTATAGCCTGCAACACTGATCAGTGTGTTCTGGCAGCAGGGAAGGCTTCCCACCATCAGAGCACAATAGCCCAGCGGGAGTGATTCCACCATCCACATTGAGTGTGTGGATGGTGGATGGTGTAATTGGGTCATTTGTTTTCGTACAACCTACCGGTTGAACAGAAAAATAATATTAATATATAGCCAGCTTTAAACTTACAGGGATAGAGTCTTATCTTATCTCCCTGATATTCTCTCCTTTCTCCCTCAATGGCAGCCTGTAAACTTCACCACTGTAATCTTCTGTCAGCCTTCCCTTGTAACTTCGACAACACATACATATTTTACAGAAAGTGATATTTACTTTTTGAGAATAAGGAGGAGGTAGAGATTCCAATAAGGAAATGACTGGACTTCAACAAAATTGGGGTCTTCAGCAAGAAGAAATAAGAGCAATGCTGGAGCATATTTACAGCACAGTCTAATTTTGGTGGCATAATTATTACTGTGGGATGTTCTTTTGATCTTTGAGGTTCTTTTGTTAAGGAATATTAATGGTTATCAGTCTGTTATGGATAAAATTCAGCTTTAAGGAATAAAACAGAAAAAAACTGTAAATGTATCCTATAACAACCCAATGTCATATTTTCATTTTTTTTTTATGTACTGTATTGGTCATATATACATACATATTTTCTTTTTTCAATTTTTTTTAACATAATCATAATCTTTATTTTATTTGGGAATAAGATAATTCACTGAAAATCATTAAAATATATTAACTTTTCATGAATTCTTTACTCTTTTCATGAGTATGACAAACATATATGAAATCATTCAGGCTCAGCCATATTATATGAATGCCTGAGAAAAAAAAAAAAACATAAAAAAAAGTAGATCTGCTGTTACTTAGAAAACCTTTTGTGGGTGTTGTCCCATGGCATATGACTGATTATACGTTTTCAGTCTACCACGTACCCAGAATATATGCTCAAGATAGTGGAGTTGATTTACTAAAGGAATAGAGGTCGTTCACCTAGAAAAGTTAATGTTCACTTTGCATAGAAAATGTTAGTGAATAACGATAAGCTGTCCACTTTCAATATCCAACCATGCTAGCAAAATTACTCTAATGCCTAGTACACACGATCGGTTTTCCCGTGCGATTCGCTGCATTTTTTGTCCCGCAGTTTTCCTATGGAAAATACTGCGAAGGAGCATATACACGGGCGGTTTTCCCGACCAAAGCTCTCCTGGCAGTTTTCCTGTCTGGAAGACCTGCCATGTGTACAGGGGAAAAGGGACCGAGCTGGTTCTCGGTTTTTCCGGCGGTCTTTTGACTGTAAGAAAAACTGATCATGTGTACTAGGCATCATAAATGACTGGTTATTCAAAGTTAACACAGCTTAATCTTTTTCACCACCAATCACTTTGCAAAGTGAACATCTATTTTCTAATATGAACATCCACTTAGCTAGGTGCACTTATTATTATTATTATACAGGATTTATATAGCGCCAACAGTTTGCGCAACGCTTTACAACATCAGGGAAGACAGTACATTTACAATACAATTCAATACAGGAGGGATCAGAGGGCCCTGCTCGTTAGAGCTTACAATCTAGAAAGTTAATAGCCTCTTATGCCCAGTACACACGATCGGAATTTCCGATGGAAAAAGTCCGACTGACCGTGTGTATGCCCCATCTGAGTTTTTCCATTGGATATTCAGAGGAATTCCATCGGAGTTTAGATAGAAAACATGTTCTCTTTTACACCAATGGAATTCCGTCGGAATTCCAATGTGAGTTTGGCCAGGCAATAGCCCGATCGTGTGCACGGGGCTTTACTCCCCAGAGTCTCACTGGGGCTTTTCAAAAAGCCATTCAAAGAGCACAGCACAGTATTATTAATCAACCAATCAGATTCTGGCTGACTAAATTCATATCACTGAGAGGTTATCTCGGTCTGGTTACTACAGACCACTTTTATATGAAATGTGTTCTTAGCCTTAATGAATAATGTCATTCTCAAACCAACCAGTACCTGTGTATGGTCCCTGCTTATTCTCCCAAGAAATTTGGCAATAATTCTAACCAGTTATGTTTCATTTAACGTTTTGTTAATCATTCCTCTTTATGTTTGCATTGTAAAATTTATGTTATTTTTTCATTCATTCCCTCATTAGACTCTTAAAGCATTTTATCAGGTAAGAGAAATTCAATGCAATATCTTGGAATAGAATATTATCTCAAACTGATGCAATGTGTCAGAGCACATAGAAAACCATTGCAGTCGGATTACATTTAAATGTGCAAATGCAGCACAATTTTTGAGGCTGCACTAAATTGATATGGAAGCATAATCATGTGTCGTAGGCTCTAAAGTGGCAATGATGTAGATTCCTTTTAGGTTGTGTGCTCCAATTTTGTGTCCCGCACAGGTTTATTTACCAAAGCTGGAGAGTGCAAAATCAGACTTACTTCTGCATAGAAAACAATCAGCTTTTTACCTTGGCTTGTTCAATTAAGCTTTGGCAATACAACCTGGAAGCTGTTTGCTTTCTATGCAGAATTGAGCCTGATTTTGCACTCTCCAATCTTGGTAAATAAACCCCACACTGTCTTTTTAATTACCGTAGTGATATGAGACAGACATTTGACAAGGAAGAAACTCTGCTTACCTCACATGCCTCTCTCTCCCCTGCTAAATAACCCAGAGTTTACTCCAGGACTTTCCCCACACCTCTTCGAAAGGTGGGAGAATAAGGGCTTGTTTGGCATAGGAGACTTTTTTATTGATAGAGAACATGCATTCTTTAGAATATGGTAAAACTGCACTGCAACTACCTTCTCGGAATCGTTCCGATATAATCAGTTTATCCCTTATCTGGGAAAAAAAATTAATAAGATCAACCATCCGTTACCTTTGACATTCTTTGAGAGCTCTTGTAAAACTAGAAACCCTGTGAAAGGCCCTATTTTGATAGTATGTAGTCAATTAATGGTTTCGGATCATAAGCTCTCCTATATGGAACACAGGGAAATAGACCTCAATATTTCTTGGGGAATTATCAGAGTGGCAAGATATAGCCAGCAATCTTTCTTAAGTCCCATATACACAATCCAATTTTACGACAATAGTTGCCTGATGGACATGTTGTGTCTCATAATCCGGCCGTGTGTATTCTCCATCAGACAATTGTTGGCTGAATTAACGACAACAAATGTTGGCTGTTCATGCTCACCAACTGTCTGACAATAAATCTGTTACGTCGGATTATTCGATCGTGTGTACACAAATCCGTCCAACTAAAATCCAAAGTACAAATACGCATGCTCAGAACAAATGTTAAACATTAAGACAACATTAGCAGAGGTTGCCCAAAAGGTGGCGCTAAAGAGCAGAAAAAACACATATTTCGGTTTTGTTGGCTAAAAATGTTGTGCCGTCTGTATGTATACCAAGTTCACGGCCAACGCCCTTTGGACCAAAATCCACGGAAAAGTCTGATGGAAGTCAGATCTTGTGTATGAGGCTTAAGACTTCCATCAACACAGCTCTGATGGAATCTAATTACAAAACACCATTGCGTATCCATTTTTGGTATATGGTTCCAATTAGGATAGTTAAATAATTTGTTTAGTAACAGGCATGAACATTACCTTGATCTCCTATATGATTCTAGCCGCTAGAATAGCTATAGTGCATTGTTAGAACAAGTCAACAATAACGTTCCACTATATCAAACAAGAATTTTACTTTATCATGATTAATGATGCATTGTCTTGCACCTTCCACAATAACCAGGGCAAGTGTGACAAGATTTGGCAACTATGGATACAATATTTATCGGTGGATGAATGAGGTCTGGGAGGCGTTACCTTGGCCGCCCTCGACATTACCTCTTTCCTTTCTTCCTGGTTGCTTCTTTTTCCTTCCTTTTCTTCACTATCTAAACTGACATGGTCACGGGTAACTTTTGTTATATTACCCTTTGTTTCTATGTGATTTATATGAACATTACACCATACTTAACACTTTATGATGACTCACCTTTTTAGATTGGTGAGTCATAAACATATATTGATTGCTTATTTACATGGCATTACATGGCAATTTTCTTTGCAGTTTTCTACTAACACTACTTGTGCACCAAAATGTAACAGCCCTTGCCAATAATTATATTGCTATGATTTTTGTTTTGTATGTCACTTGGTCAGATATGCCTTTTTGGATATCTTCCTGACAGTATGGTGTCTGCAAATGTATTTGTTGTTTCTTGTAGTATATGCGTATCTCAAAAGCCAATAAACAATTTGAAAATAATTGTGCAAACGCATAATTTCTGTTTATTTGCAGGAAGTTCAAAACTGCACTGCTGATTTAGGAATAACATCTGATAGCTCAAACCACCCGGAAAACAAAATTAAGAACAGATACATAAACATTGTAGCCTGTAAGTATATAATAATTGTTCAATACATATATACCACTACAATATATGCGTTTTAATACTGGACATCAGTTGACCTTTAACAAAGACAAATTAGTGAGACTCCGTATCTGTTATATAAAATAGCAAGCAGATGTATCTTTGCAGAAAAGGATATCTTAGGCCTCGTACACACGAAGAGACATGTCCGCGGAAACATGTCCGACGGACCGTTTCCAGCGGACATGTCTGAAGGGATCTTTTGGTCTGATGTGTGTACACACCATCAGACCAAAATCCCCGTGGACCAGAATGCAGTGACGTAGAAGACACCGACGTGCTGAAACACAGAAGTTCAATGCATGCGCGGGATTTCGGTCCGATGGTTGGGCTTACTAACCATCAGACATGTCCGACGGACAGGTTTCCAGCGGACAAGTTTCTAAGCATGCTTAGAATCTTTTGTCCGCTGGAAACCTGTCCGCTAGGCCGTACACACTGCAGACCAGTTTCAGCGGACATGTCTCCTCGTGTGTACGCGGCCTTAGGTTTGTCACCATAGAGAAATTGGACCTGTTTATGTGACATAACAAATCTATGAGCTAGTGAATATCCGATCAAAGTACATTTTAGCACCACCAAGAAGGTAGATAATGGCATGAAAATAAAGAATATACGTAGCCCCTTGACTACATGTTATATTTAAATATTTATGGCTCTTTTAGCCATATTGATCATATATTCGTCAAACTTTAAAAACTACCCCATAGCTCCAAAGTGAGGATACTTTCAACTGGCTGGATCACTCCCGATGCCTGTATGTTTCCATAATATCATGCCATTTGTGTCAGTTATAATTTGGAGACTGAATAAACCCATTCTGTCAGATCAAACAATACTTCATACTCAACAACACCCCTCTATTTCCCTAGTGATCCCTTGTAGGGCTTGTACCATTGAAGGAGCAACATATTATGCAGCACAAAAAATGTAAGATCATCCACATCAACCTTGTGGCAAAAAAAAAAAAAACATTACTGCAATCATTGAGCTGCATATATATATTAGAGCCCTTTCACACTGGGGCAGTTTGCAGGCGCTATTGCGCTTAAAATAGCGCCTGCAAACCAACCTGAAACAGCAGCTGCTGTTTCTCCATTGTAAAAGCCCAGAGGACTTTTACACTGGAGCGGTGCGCTGGCAGGATGGAAAAAGTCCTGCTAGCCGCATCTTTGGAGCAGTGAAGGAGAATAAGCGGTGTGTATACCGATCCTTCACCGCTCCTGCCCATTGAAATCAATGGGACACCGTGGTTATACCGCCAGCAATGCGCCTTCGGGCGGTTTTAACCCCTTCTCGGCCACACAGCGAAATTAGCGGTATAGCGCCGCTAAAAATGGCAACGCTTAACCGCCACCGCACCTCTCATCATATTGCTATATCCATCTTTACAGAGACATTGTCAGCTAGGAGATTGTGCTGACAATACCAATGGGCTTTACTTACTGTTCCAACTCTCCTCACAATAGCACTCAAATGCAATGTAAAAATGTCAGTAGACCCAACAGGAAGAAGATGTGGAAGTCCTCAGTAGTTCATGATTGCAATTAGTAGATTAAAAAAGTTAGTCATCATGTATAATGGACTTGCCCAATAGCTCAAGTGTTATGACACGTTAACCACATTATTAGTCAACACAATCCCCATGCTTCCATATGAAGCACTACTTGAAGAGGTTGTAAAGGCAGGAGGTTTTTATCTTAATGCAGTCTATGCTCGGCCACCCTAATACTTATCGGAGCCCCATCTCTGTCCAGTGTTGTCATAAGGGTCTCGGCCATCCAAGACTCTCCCTCCTGATTGGCTGAGAAACAGCAGCTGTGCCATTGGCTTCCGCTGCTGTCAATTAAAGTCAGCTAGCTAATCTTGAGAGAGAGAGAGGGGCGCGCCGTGGTCCCATGTCTGAATGCTGACCCCAATGCTGTGGGGGGCACTCAAGAGGAGGGAGGGGCCAGGAGCACAGAAGAGGAATCCGAGAAGAGGAGGATCCAGGCTGCTCTGTGCAAATCTACTACAACAGAGCGGGTAGATATAACAGGTTTATTATTTTTAAAGAAAAAAAATAGACTTTACAATGGCTTTAAGCTCAAACCCAATTACCTCACGAAGCATCAATTCAAACTAATTACACAGGTTTTGACT
Organism: Rana kukunoris; assembly: GCA_029574335.1. Taxonomy (NCBI): domain Eukaryota; kingdom Metazoa; phylum Chordata; class Amphibia; order Anura; family Ranidae; genus Rana; species Rana kukunoris. The sequence goes on along the minus strand of CM056051.1, from coordinate 175,021,266 downwards.
TCAAATAAACAATATCAAAAGCTTGTCTGAGGTTAATAATAGGCTTCACTTGGCTTTCACTAATGAGAAAATGATACTAATGATACTAATACTATGTCACGTTCCTGTATGATATGTTTACAATACTGTGGTTATCCGATTAAAGTAATAATGAATCACAAAGTTTTAATAATAATGATGATCTTTAAGAAATATTAGTTGTTGCATATCTGTATAATAACTTTAAATTATGTTTTTCTTGAAAGATGATCACAGCAGAGTTAGGCTTTCACAAATGGGAGATAAAGAAGAAAAGACGACTGATTACATAAATGCAAATTATGTTGATGTAAGTAAATTAGCAATACATTTTTGCTTACTGTTAGATATATTATATTTTGACTTGATCTGTGCCACTATATACTGTTTATTATTTTACTATTTATTTGATTAGTTATTATTAATATGTGCATTGGAAACAGGTTGCCATGACTGAACTATTCTGATTTGTTGTTCAAATTTGCTCCTGAGCTTTACATTACAATCTACAGTCATCATTCATCATGTGCATTCTTTATTAGTGCATATGGTGTCTAAAAGGATTCATCAATTGCACTCAACATTAAAAAGCTGATAATATGAAATCAAAAGTATAATTTCTGGGCTTAGATGTGTGTGTGAACACCACTCTAGGTCAGTCTCCACCTCCACTAACATACAGACCAGGTGCTAGCCCTGTCCATCACGGATTCCAATGAGCAAAAAGAATTCAGATTGGCTGCACATCCAGTAAAATGACCTTAATTTCAGCAAGTCCATAAAAACGTTTCCAAAAACACAATACGAAAAGCATGACCAGCTAACACAGTCATGTTCTCTTAGCACGTAATCATAGCTCACAATCTAATTTCTGGGCTATTTTAATCCTCTACTGACTTTCTGCAGCAATACATCCGTCATGTTGAGGATCACATACCACTCTTTACAAACTCATCCTCTGATTGCCCCCATAGCTAGCCATGTGCTAAGGGGCACCCATTCCAGTATATGTCTGAGCTAAGCAGTGTTCATCCATAGACATACACAGTGAGGCTCAGCCACACTCCTGCTCCCTTATCACAGGATTTGACAGACAGCAGTGGGAGCCTATGGCCTCAGTCAAGCCTGTGAGAGCAGTTACACAACAGCTCTGGTGGCAGGAGCAGCGCTGGATCGAGCGTGGTAAGTAATAAAAAAAGAGTGTGGCGAGGAATGTCCTCAATAGATATGGCACCTCAACCCAATGAAAATTTGAAAAGGGGAAAAGGGGGATGGGGATTATAACGGTGCCTTACACAATTAGTCTAAAGATATAATTTTAGATAATTTATTACATAAATGAGATAAATATACAATACAAATAGACGTTCATAAAATCAATAATAGGAAGAAAATACTGGCCAAGGTATTGAAGGCCTAGTGGGGTAACAGATCAGATGGTCCCTACATGTTTTGCCAAAACAATTTTCTTCTTTAGAGGCAAATGATCAACACTCACAAATTGAGTTAGGATTTTAGGAAATACAGTACTCGTATTGCGAAATGCTCGTTAACCGCATTACTCGCAATCCGAAGGTTCCACTGTACTGTGATCTCTGTTAGAGGTAGTACATACCTGTAAATGTTATACTTTCACATTACATAGCATGCATGCAGGTAATATGAAAAAACTCATGTGATACTTTAATGAGTGACTGCAACACATTTCACAACACAAATACTTATTGTTTTTTCTTGTAGGGCTACAACAAGACCAAAGCATACATTGCTGCTCAAGGACCACTAAAGTCAACAGCAGAAGATTTCTGGAGAATGATATGGGAGCACAGTGTAGAAGTTATTGTCATGATCACCAACCTGGTTGAAAAAGGAAGAGTAAGTCAGTTGAAATTTGCTTAATATGTGACTTCATGCCAATCAAGCTTCCAAACAAATAAAAAAGCTACTAACACCACAAAATTATAAACCATCCAATATATATATTGTTCTATGCTATAAATGTGCATCTACTATAACCTAATAAAGCAAATAATTGCATTGTGTATAAATAAACATCATGATAATTTAATTAATCAAACACAAAGTGCATAGTGCATAAGTTAAATATATGCTGTAATTGACAGGTACCCTTCCCCACTTCCGGGAGACAGCTCCGCGGCTCCATCCCTCGAAAGCTCAGCCCCCCTCCTCCTTCCTTCGCCGCCAGGCCAGTTATAAAGTGCAGCGTGCTTGCACGTAGGAAACTGGCTGTGAAGCTGAAAGGCTTCACTGCCGGTTTACCTTAACATGAATGGCGGCGGCAGCACCCGAAAAGCCGATCCAAACATTCGGCTGGGGTGCCGACATCGCGGGAACCCTAACCAGGTAGTTTTCCTAATATTAAAAATCAGCAGCTACAGGATTTGTAGCTGCTGGCTTTAAATTTTTTTGTGAGGGTTCAGAACTACGTTTTAAATACACAGTTAAAATACACACTGTATATACAGATAAGCCTTTTGCTTTCTGCGCTGCTTTGAGGGGGGGCTCTATATCCAGGTACTTTCAGATGTCTGTTAATATTGGCATAAACAACAAATGGGTGTATTAAAATATAGCGCCAGTGATATGTGATCCTCTTGACTGTGACTACAGATTGGGTCATGTGTGGCCCATGTGTGGAAAAAAAGCTAATCAATAAAATCTACTAAATAAAACAAAACTATTCAAATAATGGTGTATTATTTATATCTGATGTCAAGTTAAAAGAATGTTGTTTTTTTCCAGAGAAAATGTGACCAGTATTGGCCAAGTGAGGCAGCGAAGAATATGGCGCTTTTTTGGTCACACAGAAAAGCATTCAAGTCCTGGCCTATTACACTGTGCGCATCTTCACTCTTCGGAACACCAAGATCAAGAAGGTTTGTTGTGTTACAGCATATAAGTCCCCTAGAGTAAAGTATTGGACTAAACAAAGTAGGCTATGTATAGAAATGTAAATATTGATAAAAAACACAGCGCTGCCTGTCTGTTGAAGCCTCAGCCTCCTGCAAGCTGTATTGGCTGAGAGATGCAGGCTCCCATCAATCCGTTCCCTTTCCTATGCAGTTCCACACATTACACATTCACACCATCTCTTTGGCACCCTCTGCTGGCCTTTTCTAAATTGGCAACACAGACTATAATAATAGTAAATTAAAGTTTAAACATGTATTGCACTACCACATAAGAATAATTAGAGGGCATCTAATAAGCTGTGCAAAAATAAAAAAATAGGAAAAAGGCATTTTTTTCCTTAATATATAATGTTGGTAATATGTGCAATGGCATTACAGCAAATAGAGGTTACAGTTTGTTTATTTATATGTTAACGTTGCACTTCGGTTTGTGAAAAAAGCAATATTTTTGTTTGTTTATAAAACTTGGTTTTATTTATAAAGACGTTATATATCGCAACAGCTAATTCTGTGTCTGGTCATGTTCAAATCTTAATACCATAAATAATAACATATTATTACATTTTTACTCAAGGAGTACATAATGAGTTTGGCAATTCTAGAGAAATGCCTAAATAATGCTTTACAACTTAACTAAACCCATTAGATTTTAGTTGACTAAAATGTGCTGGAAATTTTAGTTGACTAAATTATGAATAAAACTAAAACAATTCTGATGACTAAAATACGAGTAAAACAAAAAAAAATGTATTTTAGTCAAAAGACTCACTAAAACTAACTCAAATTTTGATGTCCAAATTAACACTGCGGTCAACTGATGCAAAGGGAAAGTTTTCCCTGTGCAAAGACAAGTGTATGGTGCAGAGTAAGAACTTTCTGTCACAGTGATGGACAGCACATGCCACAGAACCCATTGGCAGCAGGAAGTGGGATCCTGGATCCAGGACTGCATCCTGTATGAAGTCAATAGGGGACATTTCAACTTTTAATCCAGGACAATCCTATATAATACGAGACAGACGGCAACCTTTCTGTTGGCATCACCCAGCTCGACTAATGCCTTGTACACACGAATCAGAATTTCCAATGGAAAAAGTCAGACGGACTTTTTTCATCGGATATTCCGATCGTGTGTAGCCCCATCAGAGTTTTTTTATCGGATATTCCGTTGGAGTCTAGATATAGAACATGTTCTATTTTACTCCAATGGAATTCTGTCGGAATTCCGTTGTGATTTGGCCGAGCAAAAGCCAGATTGTGTGTACAAGGCATGACTTTGATTGGAAAATTTAAGGAGCTCTGTGGAAAATTGTTGGCTGAACAGTGACTGCACCAGGGAGTGTTCTTCATCCACATTGTTTGACTTTCAGAGCTGCACAAAAGAAGTTTAAGTGGGTATGGCTAGCTTTAAACCATCTGGCAATTATATCTCTTGATGAGTCTTAAGGTTTCTGGGTTAGCATATTTACTGTGACCATTACATACTTGTGGGAATTTTTGTACTATTTATATTTTGTATAAATGTAACAGAAGGTGGTGGAATACAGTGGGGAATTATTGCTGGGACATCTTGCGGTTGCAACATTGTAGACATATAAGAAGGCAGGGTTTGACTCAGCCAGTTTTTACAGTATAAATTGAGATTTGCATATAAGTTCAGCAACCTATATCTCTGCCTCTGCTAATCATTTTACCATGTGGTTTCACTGAAGGTAAACATTTTTTTTCCTGTCCACACCCATGTGATTCGGTAAAAATAGATTCAACTTGTGTGCTATTATTAACTTTGTTAAGTGAACAGCCCCCAATCCTTTAGTAAATCAACCTCAATGTCTATTTGTTGTCCCTGTTAGTAAAGATTCTCCTCACTTCCTGCCCCATTGATGGTGGTCACCGAGACACAAGATCTTCCTCTACAAGTGACATAAACAGCAGTCAAAAAATATCAGTAATCTGGGGAAGGGTTAGAAACTGCATCATGTTTTTGTTTGAAATCTCAATGGCCAGTTTCCCTTTACTTCCTGTCTCAGTGACTGTGATCACCAGTAGTGATGAGCCAAGCTGCCCTGGGTTCAGTTTCAGCAGCGTTTGGCAATCTTCAAAGAAGTTTGAATGCTGAACTCAAACCCCACTGAGATCAATGGCAGCCGAAATCTGTCTGGGCTAATGTGAAAGAAGCAGTGGCAGCTAGTGCTTGATATTTTGGGGGCGTAAAACCAACAACCCCTCTCCCCCTGAGGGTGACGGACCATTACTTTTTTAAGCCAATTGAGCCTCAGGCTCTTAATCACGTGCTTAAAAAAAGAAACCTGCTAAAATCAATGTGTCTGGCACCATGTGTGTGTGTGTACATTAGGAGGCCAGGCGCTTGGATTGGGGGGCGGTGCCCCTGTGCCCCATATGGATGGGCCTCCACTTGAAAAGAAGGTGTCAAAAATAGCATGGGATGGGCATGAACATGTGCCAATGCGTAAAAAATTGTGCAATCATTTGAACGCCCAGACAACCAAGGTTAGGTCCAAATCATTGTCTATTGCCTAGTCCCCAGACATGACACTGGGGAAAATATACCTACTGGAAATGCAAACAAAAATGAAAACCTGACAGTTCTAACACTCCACAGTTTATAGAAAATAAAAACTTGTTTTGAAAAAAAAATGTAATGCTTGGTTTGTAATTCATAAATTAATTTCAGTTTTTATGTTCATGTGCATTTATTTTTTGCCTTAGGGTTCCCAAAAAGGGAGAGGAACTGAGCGTGTGGTTAAACATTACCATTATACACAATGGCCTGATATGGGTGTTCCTGATTATGCTCTTCCAGTCCTGACATTTGTCAGAAAGGCTTCAGCTGCCAAGCAGTCTTCCAGTGGACCTGTCGTTGTACACTGTAGGTATGTCATCGACAGACGATTGCTCTATAGTGGGTCACTACCCAACAACTGCAGAATTCAACAGATCTCATGCTCATATCTTTAGTTGTCTTTCAGACTTGTTATTGCAATAACAGCTTTTTTACTCGTATTAAAATTGCTACTAAACATGTATTTTAAACCTAAAAACAGGACAAAATCTTCTACATGTCTACGAACATTCTAAATCATCTGTACATATAGGATATAATGGTCCATATGTTTATGCAGTTTCAAGTGCTTTCTAATGGTTTAATACATGCTTTCATTGACTAATGTACCATTAGCAAGACGTATTCATTAGCGTCTTCCATCCAGCCATCATCCTTGTGACACCTGATTATCAGGCAGATCATTTCACAAACTGTGTTTTCAGTGAACAACTAGATCAACCCTTTTAAGTAAGGGTCACGTTTTTCTCTATTCATTCATATAAAAGAATGCACTTATGACTTGATTCTATCCTTTTCATTTAAGTCACAAAAATAAGTATATATCCACAATCTATTCAATCTACTCTAAACATCTAGAGACAAGCAAACGCTACTGTGGCTGACTGCATGCACACATTATTTCTCTGCAACCAGTGCAAGTCTGTTTTTGAGACACTTATCTATTCTCCTACAATACAAAAGATGGTATGATAGCTCTTGTTTTTTCCTGCCAGTATTTATGATTTTGATTCCTAAAGAGCCCTCTATATAACCGAATGAAAATGAATATGTATGTAGAATTTATCTACTAAACAAATATAATGTATTTTAAAGGAGGTTAGTTAATGCTCCAGAATAAATACAGTGGAAAATAGATGTTTAAACATTATTCTTCATTCCAGTAGAACATAGAGGCACATTAAAGCAAGGTCAGAAAAGAAAACACGCAGAAGAGGAAAATAGCTTAGTCAAAAGTCTGACACAGGTGCCATCTCTGTTATTTTTCTCATTTAGAATCAACATAAAATAATAGAGCAACTAAACAGCTAAATACACAGCTGAAATTCACAGGAATGTTTACATTGTGATCTATCTATTCCTGTGGTTCCATATGTACCATAAAAAGACATTTCCGCAGATCTGTAAAATGTGTACTACTGCCCTGAAAGTGTGAATGTCATCACACTGGTGACACTAACCTAGGCTTGACACCTTTTCTTCAAGCCAAACCCGAACACTTTAGCGGCGTACAGCAAAACAACATTTTTTTAGTATACACTATAGGATTGTAACAGACCTGGGACACCTTTGGGCGCTCTTAAGAGAATATTAATATGGTACGCATAGTGCCCCCTCACCCTCCTGTCGGGCCCTGTTTCAAGCCACATTCCTGTCTGAATGAGTGCAGGTTTCAGGCGGACTCAAAACCCACACACAAAACCCGGACTGTGTGAGTGAATCCCAGACAGGTGGCAACCCTACACCAACCCCAAGCTCTCTCTCTCTCTCTCCCATAAACTCATCTATGTACCCCTATTCCTGTTCAACATCTTACAGAACAGTATATCACTTTACAAACCTGTTTTTAACTTTGTCTGTGGGATCTAGATATAAAGATACGTTAATTACTAGAGATGTGTAAATCGTTGTGCATAAATCATGCTTCAACCCCAAATCAGGTAGAGAAACAAATACCCAAATATGCATGATATTTGCCCAATTCCCTCAGCTCCTGTAGCTCTTTTTTTTCTAAACTCATGTCTTCAAAAGTAGTTCACCAGGGTAGATTGTAGCCCAGATTGCAAGCAATTGTGCTGCAAGCTTGAAAAAGACTTTCTAAGCTATTGCTAGACTTGCCAGGTTTCACAACTTTGCTGCACAATTGCAGCAAGTCTGCATTGCATGACTCCAGATCAACTTTCTTTGCAAACAATCTGAAAGTCTACTGCAAGTTCTGGTTCTGTTATGTTGTGCAATAGTCATCCCACCAAAGGGGCCACTGTGGCTGAACTTTCATGCTAAAGATTTGCAGAGCTCTTGCTGTAGACTCACCACTGCAACTTTGCTCTTGCTAGAGACTTGACGCGCAAATTTGCTACAAATTGTAAAAGTATCAACTAGAACTTGTGCTTCAAGTGCTCTGCAAGTGTAAAACTTGCCAGAGAAAATGTGCAGCAAGCTACAATTCAACACTGCCACAAATTTGTGGCATTTTAACTTTGCTATCTAAAAGCCAGCTGCACATAAAGCCCTCTAGCACTTTTCGGTATTGGAGGTGTGCAACAGCCCTTAATTCTGGCCCTTTCTGTTGGGAAACCAGTTGAGATGGGTATAGGTTTGCTCGTCCCTATTGCAAAGTTATCACAAAGAAATTTCAAATCATGGCACTAAATATTTTCATGATATCGTTTAGGTTAGGTATACACTCTGTAATTATAATTACCTTGGTAAACTGGCCATACACCAGTAAAATCTATTTAAAATGTTCATGAATCTCTGAAAAATTATTTTTCAGAGCATTCAATCTTGACATCATTGAGTTAATTTGTTTTGTTTGAAAGTCACTAAAATGTTCTTCTCACAACAATTGTTATTTTCTTATCATAATTCGATTTGACATCACTAACCATTAAATTGCCAAAAAATATATATGAAATTACAATTTTCTAGCCAAACGCTACTGGTGTAGTTTTAGTCTCACTTTTTATATCCAGTTCTAGATGTTTGCCTGGAAATAGGAAAATCAAATCCTGATACATTAAGTTGGATTTTAATACTACTTATATCATTGTGAGTAGATGTAGTGTGGTGCATCAGCAGAATGCCGACACTAGAACTGTGATGAAATTGAAGTTCAAAAATACACAACAAGCCTGGTGGGAAGGCAACTTGACCGAGAATACTCACAGAATGCAACAGTGAAGAGTACTAGTAAAAAGTCTCAGGTGTGCTGACATTGTCTGAGAGGCAGAATGTGGCATGGCCCATCCGTACCCAAGTGGGGAGGGTCCCAGGAGGATGGCGTGTCCCTGCATTTTCCTTACTCATCTGGAACCTCTCCCTTATGCTAGGCACTGTCCCTGACAGACAGGTGACCTGTCCCTACTCTAGCTACAAGCGAAATGGGTGGCAAACCCAGAAGTCAGGGCTTAAATAGATTTTGCCTGACTCAAGATGGCCACCAGGGTCACATGGGGCACCAGCATCCAACCAAATGCAGCCCCTCTTTGAATGGGGAAATCATAGAGAAACAAGTTTCCTCTCAACCTCCCCCTCCAACTGTATTGCCGCTGTGAATAAGTGCCACCTACAGTGGAGAACATAGACTGCACCTGCCTACACCATGGGCAATATACCTTTGTGCAGAACCAGCCTCTATTACCTCCCACTCAAAATAATATGGATTGTATGTAAAAAGCATAAAATTAGTGACACTATTAAAAATACACGGTGTGGCCCAATATCTCGTATTTCAATTCACATATTAGAAGCATTACAACAGCACAGAGTTTGTTTAGAAATATTGATAATTATTTACCACCAATAATTCCTGTTTTATACACCTGTTTGTTTATTTTTACAAGAATACAAAGGTTTTGAACTCCTGAGCACCCTTTTAACAGTTTTTCGCATCAGGCTTATTTCTGTTGTCTCTTTGTTCTGCAGTGCTGGAGTGGGAAGGACTGGAACATACATTGTTTTGGATAGTATGCTGCAGCAAATTCAGCAAGAAGGAACAGTAAACATTTTTGGCTTTCTAAAACATATTCGCTCTCAGAGGAATTATCTGGTGCAAACAGAGGTAAAAAAAAAGAGAACATTGCCACATAGAATACATGCTGCATTTAACCACTTAAGGACCGGACCAATATGCTGCTAAATGCCCAGAGGCGTTTTTACAATTCGGCACTGCGTCGCTTTAACAGACAATTGCGCGGTCGTGCGACGTGGCTCCCAAACAAAATTTGTGTCATTTTCTTCCCACAAATAGAGCTTTCTTTTGGTGTTATTTGATCACCTCTGCGATTTTTTTTTTTTGCGCTATATACAAAAATAGAGCGACATTTTTGAAAAAAAAACAATATTTTTTACTTTTTGTTATAAGAAAAATCGAATAAACTAAATTTTAGTAAAACATTTAGGCCAAAATGAATTCAGCCACATGTCTTTAGTAAAAAAAATCGCAATAAAAAAAAATTAGCTACCTAGCGGCAACAGTGACACTAATACAGCGATCAGAAAAATGATCGCTTAGTGACACTGGCAATAGGGGGTGAAAGGGTTAACTAGGGCGGTGATCAAGGGGTTAAAACTTTATTAGGGGGGTTACGGGGGCTACCCTGGACCTAACACTAACTGGCTGTCACACTGACTGTCACACTGACACTAAATGCAGTGATCAGTAAATATATGATCACTGCATTCAGTGACACTGTGACAGGGGGGTGGGGGGTGATCGGAAGGGGTTAATGTGCCTATGTGTACTGGTGTCAGTGTAGTGTTGTGCAGACTCACTTGTGATGTCTTCTCTCCTCAGCGGCTTTTGAAAATACCGCCGAGAGGAGAGATTACATCACTTCCCCCCTCCTGTGTTTACACAGGAAGAGGGCGGGGGAGGACGCGCATTGGCTGGGAGCGACCTGGAGGGGGCGGACAAAAACGAACAGCCGCCCCCTCATCCCGGATCGCTCGCACAGCCACGGGGACCGCTGCAAGTACCGAGGGAGGTCCGATCAGACCCCCGACCCACGTCTAGGCAGGGACGTACAGGTACGCCAATGTGCCTGTACGTGCCATTCTGCCGACGTAAATGTACATACGGCGGTCCTTAAGGGGTTAAAGCAATATTAAACTCATAAGCAAACATGTATTATATCGCAGCTTACCAATTCTATGGGTGCGTACACACGATCAGTCAAAACCGATGAAAACGGACAGAAGGTCCATTTCATCAGTCCAAACCAATCGTGTGTGGGCCCCATCGGTCAGTTATCCTTCGGTCAAAAAAAAGAGAGCTTGCTTTAAAATGTAACCGATGGACGCCTAACCGATAGGTCAAAACCGATCGTTAGTATGCAAAAGCATCGGTTAAAAAGCCGCGCATGCTTAGAATCAAGTCGACGCATGCTTGGAAGCATTGAACTTTGGGTTTTTTTTTCAGCACGTCGTTGTGTTTTACGTCTCCGCATTCTGACATGATCGTTTTTTTAACCGATGGTGTGTAGGCACATCAGACCATCAGTCGGCTTCATCCGTTAACCTTCGGACCGTTCTCATCGGATGGACTGATCGTGTGTACGCGGCCTTAGATGTGATGGCTGCATTTTTTTTCTTTGTTAGGCTTTCTTTATTTTATTTTGATCTAGTGATCCTGCTAGTAAGTCTGTTATTTTTCAAAAGGATAACCTGCCTTCCAGATGTATCAGTTTACACGGATGAGACAAACCATTTTACATTGACAGGCTTACAATGATTAGCTTTTATTTATTCATGTGAAACCTTTATCCCAAAAGTAAAAAAATGTTTACTGTATCTAATTATAACATGTGAACTGGAGTTTGGCTTCAATACTTTAGTGTATTTACATTTTCTAGTACATGTAATACTCTGTGCTCCTTCATCCAGAGTGTAGGCACTCTAATAAAGGTGGTGTGTTACTGGCCAGATCACCAGGTGAAAACAGACAGAAAAAGGCCTTAACAAAAAAAAAATATTGCAGCCACCACATCTAATGATTGGTAAGCTGCAAAATATTACATTTTTTTTTTTTGTTTAAAACTGCTTTAAGTGTAACTACAGGCATACCCCACTTTTGTATAGGCAAAATAAAATATGACCAATATGATGCAGACTTTTACTAAAACAGTGACATAGCAGTGGTTGTTTTCTTTACAGAGTCCCCGTTGTAACATTGTTTTCTATTAATCACCACTGGGTCTTTTTAACTGTATATATATAAAAAAAAACATGTTTGTTAATTTCTGTTCTAAAATTTTACAATTAAATAATCTTTCTTCATACATTTAGGCCAAAATTTATTCTGCTACATTTCTTTGGTAAAAAAAAACAAAACAAAAAAAAAAAACACACACACAAATCAGTGTTTAATATTTATTCTGTGTGAAAGTTATAGAGTCTTTAAATAATGGTATATATTTTTGAAAATTGATCAATCCTGACTACCTATCTAAATTCTTGAGGCCCTAAAATGCCAAAACAATACAAATACCCCCCAAATTACCCATTTTTGGAAAGTAGACTGTCCAAGGTGGTGTTTGAAATTGTAATTTTGAAGTTGTTACTTTTTTTTGATGTTTTAAAAAAAAAATGAAGAATTGTATTTTATTTTTTCATAATTTATATTTTACATACGGTCACCATAGCAGTACAGTGTCATCATATAAATGGTAGGGCAGTGATCGGGGCACTGACTGGTGACACTACTTAAAAAAAAAAAAATATCTGATCACTATTATAAGCAATAATTTTTGTGAATGGCATCCATTCATGTGCCATTGTGTACTATTGTGATAGCTGTGATTGGCCACAGCTATCATATGGTACAGATCCACTGTGATTGGCCAGTGTATCATGCGAACCACCCTGACCAATTGCAGAAATCACAATAGTGTGCAATGAATGGCTATGCATGAAAGCCATTGTGTACTAACATGTGATTGCTCGGATTGGTCACAGCGATCAGATGGTACCAGGGTTGGTCCAGTACAACAATCTGTGTTTTGCTGTGTTCGGTGGATGATGTCCACCCAGAATAACACTGTGGTTAATGAAAACTGTAATGTATTTAGAATTCAGTAATCAGGAGTATGTAAATGTAAAACACAGTGAGGGGAATTTATCAGAATTGGAGCAGACAGAATAAGGAGCAGCTGTGCATGGCAACTAACCAGCTTTTATCTTCAACTTTTTCAGTTAAGCATTGAAAATAAAAGATAGAAGCTGATTGGTTGCTATTTCCAGCTGCTCCACTTGAAATAAATTACCCTAAGGGCTCGTTCATACATACGCCCGGGTGTTCTGGTCGAGGTCCAGTGTTCTGTGCATCCAGGTAGTCCCATTAATTTAAATTGAAATGGAAATGGTTGCACGGACACAACCACAGCTCCCAATCTGACAGCTGTGTGGATATATGGCCCCAAATACACACCCGTCTGCATTGAGGGCCATGCACCCACACGACTGTCCAATTGGGGCAGCGGTTGTGTCTGTGCAGCCGCTGTGTCCCAACTGTGCTTCGGTCTATACGGCATAGGTCACTTTACAGAGTACAACCAAAATGACCCCCTCTTCCCAGTACAAATCATCTCCCAAAGGCCATATCCCCCCCAATACAGATCTCCCCTAACATCCCTAAATCCCCCTTCCAGATTTACCCCCCCCCCCAGTACAGACCCCTCAAAGACCCCTTTCCATCACAAACTGACCCCCCAACACAGACTCCACAGCACAGACCACCATCCCCAGCACAGACTGCACACACACACACACACAGATGGTTCCTTTCTAGAACAAACCCTTCAGTGAAGACTCCCCCCCCATTCCCGCACCCAGCAAAGATGCCTCAACACACAGACTGACTTCCACTGCATAAACGGACCCCCCCTCCAACACAGACCCCTAAGCTGAGATGCACCCCCCAGCACAGACCCTTTAGTACAGACCAACCCTCCCCTAGCACAGATCCCTTAGCACAGATAGACTATCACAGCACAAACTAACTCCACCAGTCCAGACTGACCATCACAGACTCCTTAGTAGAAACAACCCCCCCCCCCCCAGCACAGACCCCTCGTTACAAACTGTCTCTCCAGCAAAGACTGACCCCCCCAACATTCCTCAATCTCCCCAGTACAGATCCCTTAGTACATACATCTTTTCCCTCTAGTATAGCCACCCCTCCCCCGAGTATAGCCATGGACATTTTCTTTTTTTTTTTGTATGCTACACTGAGCTGCAAGACACAAAAGAAAATGTCAAGCAGTCGCGGCATCCCCACCGAGTCTAAAACAGGTGTAGATCGCACAGTTCCCCACTGTCTGAAAAATGTATTTACAATCAGTTAGGAACCCATTTATATAGCAGCAGATTTGCCTAATTGCGACCATATAAATGCTTTACAAAAATCTTCCCATACATTTATAATGTACAAGTCTACAAAGATTTTTTATGCTTTGTGTTATTTCACAATTTATGTATGCATTGTTCATTTATACCAAGAGTTACAATAATTGATAATGCTTATCTTATTGTTCTATAAGCTGTTAGCTTTATATCATGAGAAATAATAGAGCAACCTAAATGTAATAATAGGACATACCATATGTGTACCAAAGACAAAAGAGATAAACTCCCCACTAAATTAACAAATTGTTTTTACATAAATATACAAATTATGACCAAACGGACTACTGAATTTCAGTAAACAATGTATATTATTTCTTTTTTCTAACAAACCACATTCCACTCCCCAGAATCCTTTCTAAGGTTGTTGGGCATTTAAATACTAAATGATTTCAGACTAAAAGAACCTAATAATTCTTATAAATACTTCTAGGAGCAGTACATCTTTATTCACAATACCTTAGTGGAGGCTATTCTTAGCAGAGAAACAGAGGTACCAGAGAATCACATTCACGCCTATGTTAATGCTCTTCTAACAACGGGCCCATCTGGAAAAACAAGACTGGAGATGCAGTTCAAGGTAAGTCATGTACTATTTCATGAACCCTGAATCAATGGTATTTTTTACATTCCTTTATTTATTTATTTTTGTGAATACTTCTTTTGAGGACAAAATGTAGATGTTCAAATATAATTTTGCAGCTGTAGTGCATTTACCTTGAGCTTTGTAAAAAGGTCTAATCATAAATTTAGTATTGAGCATTCTACACAACACATTATTACTGACAGAAAAGTCTGATAAAATGACATGCTGTACACAATAAGAAGTGATTCTTCCTGAATGAATGGAAAACAGAAGCACATTCCTTCTTATTTATTAGCGGAATGTGCACTGAAAGAAAGACAACCTTTTTTTTTTTAAAGAAGCAGCCTTGAATGGTGTAACCTTAAAATAATATCTAAAATAGATAGGGTGCTTCTCGTGGCCAGTTTTAAGAGCATGAGACAGAATCAAAGAGTTTAATAAACACTTTTTAGTATAAGAAATTGTAGTTTAAAAGAGCCATCATTTATGGGCGAATGTAGTCATGAATTTTACTAATAACCTCATGTCATGTTTTTTTATCTAAACCCAGTAGAATTAAATTCACTTGGGCATGGATTTTTATGTTGTACAGTTACTTTAATTTATCCTAGAACATTTTCCATTTTGCTTATTGTTAAATAAAAACTTTTTCTGTTGTCTTTTCAGTTGCTAAATGAACCCAACATCCTCCAGTGTGACTACTCCACAGCACTTAGGGCACATAACAGGGATAAGAATAGAACATCTTCCATCATACCAGGTGTGTGCTTACACAGATGTCTTTCTTTTTTCTTCTAGCTAAGTATATAAATGTCCTGAATGTCCTAAAAAAGGTTTTTCTTTACTCCAATTTGTCATTACAGTTGTTCCTTTTAATATATCAATGTCAGCAATTATTGGCATTGAAAAAAGTAACACTGTGGTATACACTAGTGCAATAATACAGATTGCTATAGTGCTACCAATATAAATAAATAACCAACAACACAGTAAAGCTCCATAAAAGCAAAAAATCACTCCATCCAAAAAATCCAAGCAAAAAATCACTCCATCCAATCTACTATAGTGCTGTCAGCCCATTAAATAATTATCATACACAGTCCAACCTAATTCCTTCTGCTGTGCTCCCAATCCACATATGGCCAGTTGCTCCACTTTTTTGTATTCCAACATCTCTAATGCACTATCATTTTTTGGGTTGGACATCTTATATATAAGAAGTAGGGTTGCACCGATATCGGTGCCGATACCTAGCATTTGTACAAGTTCTTGTACCGATACCTCCCAACTCCAGCAGCGCTGCAACTGCGCCCTTCAGGAATGAAGAGATGTTGTTTAAGAGAGGAGGAGGCATCACATGCTCATTCCTGGAAGTCAGTAGGCGTAGAGAAGATAGAGGGAGTCATAGACTGGCAGGTAAATAGTGGAAAAAATGGGGTAGTGGCGCTACCTAGAAAATCGCATTAAAAACCATATATACTCAAACAATAGAACAATCTAGGAGTGTAGGTCGAGTACAGTATGGGGCGTGGGCCCAATGTGTGGCTGGGTGTACCTCAGGCAGACTAGGTATCAATATGCCGTAGTGTGCTGTGCACAGTACAGTAAAGCTGGTAGTGAAACAGGGGAGGGGCTAGAAGCTACCCTCTAACGCCTGTAGCCACACTGAGTGTGTGTAGTGAGTGTGTGGGGCTCTGACACACGCCCAGAAGTGGGTAACAAACCACAAAAATGTATGGCAATCACCATGCAATAATACGTAACACAATATATCATCATCAGTACAGTATCACAGCCAAGCAGAATAATATTAGTAATAATGATAATAATAGTCCGATGATGGTAAAAGAATATAATGTGATGCTATAAAGTAAAACTGGCACAGAGCTGCACAAAAGTCAATCATATGCAGGTATTGTTCAATGGTATTATAATCCAACTATAAATGGAGGGGGGGGTGTTGGTCTTGCTGTGGAGGGGGTGCTTCTAACTGCCAAACAGCCAACGAGGTGGTCCCAGTGCTCCCCTCAGGGTTCCCCACTCACCAGACGGCCAACCCCACCAGGGGTCATAGGCATATGTCACAGAATCCTCCGATCACAGCTGATGTTCACTCCTCCCCAGGACTACAGCTCTCCAATAGTTGATCCGGCCGATTTTCTCCTTGTGGGTAAATGATGAAAGTTCCTCCGTTCCTATCAGCTGTGATGTATGTCAAACTGTCTCTCTGCTGTGTTGTCCCCGTGTAACCGACAGGAACTGACACCCCTGCTCCACTTTTTTGTATTCCAACATCTCTAATGCACTATCATTTTTTGGGTTGGACATCTTATATATAAGAAGTAGAGTTGCACCGATATCGGTGCCGATATCGGTGCCGATACCTAGCATTTGTACAAGTTCTTGTACCGATACCTCCCAACTCCAGCAGCGCTGCAACTGCGCCCTTCAGGAATGAAGAGATGTTGTTTAAGAGAGGAGGAGGCATCACATGCTCATTCCTGGAAGTCAGTAGGCGTAGAGAAGATAGAGGGAGTCATAGACTGGCAGGTAAGCTGGCCGAGGTAGGGCATCAGAACATCGCAACGGCCATCCTGTACACCCCCACACTCGTCCGCAGTAAAGCCTGTAACTACTGCTTATAAAATTGAGAGCTGCTGCTGCCCTGTGGATGTGTAAAACAATATGTGCAGGTGAATGATTTCACACTTTCACTTCATTAGTTTCTTCTGTCTACTCTTCAGTATACTATTTTGGATAAAAAGATGCATACTGTGTGCCTTTTTCAAACAGAGGCCTATTACAAATGCTTTAACCCCTTGGTGTTGGCCGCATGCTGATATTTGGCACAAGAGGCCACATATTTGTGTGAATTACTGTCACTAGAGCCGCGACGAGAGCACGTGCCGGCGCCTAACTGAAAGCTCTCGATCCCTCCTTGTGAATAGAAGTTTTCGATACACATGACCGACGTGACGGGACGGCCAGTTACGGCGATCATGTTATCTTAACCCCCACCCTGTCATCATAAACCTCTTAAAGGGCTGGGAAGGCGTCGGCGCAAAGAGGTTAAAACTGTCTATGGGGTCTGTACAATATTTCTGCCTTTTTTCTGTGAAAGATATTTATTTAAGTCAATTGTTGACTGATTGGATGAAAAGCAGCATGTGGTATGTCTTTTTCAAAAATGGGACCTACTCCAAGTGCTTAAATGCTGTCTATGTAGTCATACAATATTTCTGACTTTTTCTGTGAAATAAATGCACTTTAATGTGGTATTTTTTTATTTATTTTTTTTGCAATGAGAAGCTGCAAGCTGTGTGGTCTTTTTTAAAATACGGCCTAGGCTTACTAACCAGCGGACATGTCGGACAGACATGTCGGACAGACGGGTTTCAGCAGACAGATTTTAAAGCATGCTTTAACATTTGTCTGCTGGAAAAACCTGTCTGTTCGCCCGTACACGCAATCAAATTTGTTTGCTGAAATGGTCCGTCGGACCGGTTTCAGCAGATAAATTCGATTGTGTGTACGTGGCCTTACACATATGCAATTTGTTACGGTCCAAATATAAATCTGGACAAATTTTTGGCTATTCAGAGATTCTGCTCCCCCACCCAAAGCACCTTGTCCCCATCAACATGGCTGCAGACACATAACCGTTAATATCAAAGCATTACCCCTCTGCTGCAATGACCTGTTGTACACATTTTCTTGTGTTATTGTTCCCAACTAGAACTTCTAATTTTTATTAGCAAACCATGCATAAAGGTTTATATGAGATGAATGTATATCTGTTATTGGTAGGAAAAAAGTAATGTACACACAATAAATATACAAGGAAGCCAACCTCAACCTAATTTGTATATTGATAAACCCAGCACTCTTCTTACAATACCTATTTAATATTTCACAGTTGAGCGATCAAGAGTAGGGCTGTCATCCTTGGTTGGAGAAGGAACAGATTACATTAATGCATCCTATATGATGGTAAGCAAGCGCATATATTTATTTTAAATTAAAAAAAAGTGAAAAGAGTAAAAAACTTCTGTTTACCCCAAAGTGCTATTCATTTCTTTAAGCATGATAAGCACACTTTTCAAAAACATGTTACCATGCAATGTAACGACAGTCACACTATGCCATATTAAGCTATTATACCAAATGTTTTGGGGATTGGGGACCTGACAGGCAGAAAGGGGAAAAGGGAGAGGAGGGGGGGAGAGGACGGAGGGAGACACAGACGAGCAGGCTGCGGATGACGGAGGCACGTATGTATGACTCTGGTGTCAGGGTTCAGCAGCCCTGATATATTGGAGTCAGCGTTGAGAGGGGAGGGTAGAAACTGGTAGGATCAGCCAGGTATTTCAGGTTTTACAGGGGGTCCAACTGACACAGCAGACACTTTAATGACTAAATGTTACCAACCAAACCGACAACCAGTACATTTTGGCAAAGGAGTTTGGCACACACAAAGATTTTTATTTGGTATTATAATTACACTCATAATAGAAAACAATGGAGACACTTTGGTGGATTTTTAGAATTGTTCCTTGAAAGAATTACCTGTGTTATTCGTTTGTGGACACCAGAAGTGTATAAAAGATAGACACACACTTTTTTGTCCCTAAAAACTAAACGTCTATTTAATTTGTTTGAATTTTGCATTTTTCCTAATTTTTTTTAAGTGTGCATACAATATTTTATCAAATCTCACACAATAAAGGGATAGTATTATTCACGTACCAAAGAATAGCATAAGAATTACAACGAAGCTGGTGTCTAATCACAGAAAAAGCCTCTGTTCCAACTTGAATTTAGGGCAGACTGAGGTACAGTGCAGGTATATGTCACTGATAATAGAATCAGCCTGTAACTGATAAACACCAAAATAAATAATGACACCAGAATGTGAGTAGTTTTCTGTCTGAGGAGTGAGCAGTAGGAGGGAGCTGAAGGGGGAACACCTTAGTGGGAACTGACATAGAGGTACATAGAGAGAAGGAGAGGAAAAAAGGGGGGGTGAAGGGAATATTGGGTGGGGTGGGTTATTCTTTTACCAAAACCCCCTCTCCGGATGCAGTCTGTTGCCGAGGATCAATTGACCAATTTATTGTGGGGGGGGCTCAGGATGCAAAAAAGTTTTGTATTTACTTGTGGTGGAGGACTCAGTCCAATAAATTCTGATGCACCTGAATTTATGGTAATTTTTTTCGTGTCCTAAAATTAATTACAGCTGAGAGTTGAGGAAGAAAAATTGACAATCACTTTTTTTTAAAAAACAGGTGTGGTGTATACTGTATGTCCCAGATACAGACCTTCTAAAAGAAGAAATATGAGGAAAAACATTTATTATTTTAGTAAGCTATATTTATGTTTGAATCAGGATTGCAAACACATATGGCCATTGCTAGGATTGGGAAAGACCTGAGGCATCCTGGGGCAAATGGAAAAATAAATGTATAAAAGAAAAAACAAAGAAAAGAAAAAAAAAGTAATAATTCAATGGCACATGTAGCTCATCAGGGGGATTGTGGGTAGATGGAAACAGTGAGATTGGCTTAAAAAGGAACGATTAAATAAGATATGAGTCTATTCAGTGTATACACTGCAAGCATATAGTACAGTCCTTACACCAACAAAATGTGCCTTAATTACAGTACCAGAAGGGAAGTTTCAACATACACACATACAAGAGTATACATAGAGACTACCCTAAGGAATAACTTTGTAAAAACAGTTGGGATTTTTTAGCCACCAGTAATTGGTAAGACATAGTCCACTTTAGTCAGGACTATGTACCGTACCATACTACATAATATATAAAATGCAGTGGTCGGGAGTATGTAATATGTGGGTAATAGTGTAGCGCTAAACCGGAAAAACAATAGAATAATGATGTTCAATGTCACATGAATGCAACCAAAATAAAATGAAAAGCAAACATGAACTTAACAACAGTGATAATACAATTTGGTGAATATTGTACAATAATACACCCAGTGGTGAAAATGTTCAGATGTAACTGAAGTAACATAAATTTCCACCATAAGTGACAAATGGAGTTATAACTCAAATGTTGAAGTGATGAAAGCAAAATTCAACTGGAAGTGACTTCTTATGTGCTGTAAACGACCCTCCACCAGTACAGATGCAGGCTTACCAGATAGCATGGACTCAAAGAAACGTATGCTTCATGAGTCAAACAGGCTTCATAATCTAGGGAGCTCCAATAGGATCACTTCAGGAACAAAAGACCCGCAACTGGCTCTCCAACAGATGTATAATGGCCTGCAATAGATTAAGCAATGGCTTATAAGACATGTAGATTGCTCTCAGATGTAGTTAGAAACCCCTGTTTCTATGCAGTCTTCCTAATCAGCCTCTTCCTATTCTGGTTCTGCTGTTCGGTTACTTCTGGGACCACTTAACAACCAGCCCATAGCCGAATAACGGCTACAGTTAGGAGTATGTAATATATCAAAAGAGTGAATGACTGCACTTCCAAGTGCACTTGTAGTACAGAGTGGATTTGCCTTTAGTAAATCAACCCCTACGAGGGTTGTGTCAGGACTGTGTAAAGTACAATATCGGTACTATGTATTAGACTAGTGCAAAATCTGGTGCAGCTCTGCATTGTAGCCAATCAGCTTCTAACTTCAGCATGTTCAGTTAAGCTTTCACAAAAATAAACTGGAAGCTGGTTTCTATGCAGAGCAGTGCCAGGTTTTGCACTTTACAATTTTAATAGATCAGCCACAATGTATTATGCAATGTAGTATCTATAGTGCAGTGTTTGTGGCTATTTAACAAGTGCAGCAAAAGAGGGCTGTGTAATTTAGACCACAGCATATATGGTGCAAGTAGTCAGGATTATGTAATGTACAACATAGGGCATACAGCTTGGAAGTCAGAACTATGTAAAGCATAGAGGACATGGATTAAAATGTAATGCACTGCACAGCTGGCAAAACGCAGTGCTCAGGAGTAAATGCCCCTCTGGGAGTGGGTGGGTGGGTGGTTGCTGATGATAACCTCTTTAAATGTTGGAGGTATTTTTATTTTATTTTTTTAAGTAGCATTTGCATGCGTTTGTAAAACATTATAAATGAAAAAGATTTCAACTATATTTCCCCAGGGATACCAGGAAAGTAACGAGTTTATAATTACACAACATCCATTACTGCATACAATTAAAGATTTTTGGAGGATGATCTGGGATCACAATTCACAGACAATTGTGATGTTTCCTGATAACCCAAATATGGTAAGATTCCACACTCAGTTCATAAACTGCTGGAAGTGCATTTGATTAACAGAAGAGAGGTTCTTCACCTATCAATGTGAATGTTAGTAAGTAAGGTGAACCCGTGTTTACTTTAAATGCCCAATCATGTTCAAATAAAAAATCTGTATTTATTTTACCTTGTACAAAATGAGGTATTCAGTGTGAACATGAAGCAGTATGTTGATTTGGAGGTCTGAGGTGTTTAAAAAGGTTTACTGTACATTATCTTATAAAGGAAAGGCACAGTATTTTGTTTTTTTAATTAGACCTTTCATGACATACAAACTGCTCGTAATAAAAACCTACATAGGCTCAAGCCTTTCAGGTGGTACAAGTGACGTCACTATGTCTACTGGCAGAGAATATTACTGCAAACTACACTGCAGTAAAGCAATAAAAGCTGGTCCCTCATAGAGTCTAATGCCGCGTACACACGATCATTTTTCGGGTTCTAAAAAATTAAGTTTTTTAGGCTCTAGAAAAAACAAAATTTTTTCTCCTTGATCATTAAAACGGCCTTGCCTACACAAGATCGTGAAAAAAATTGCTCTAGCAAAGTGCGGTGACAGCACTATAAAGGAGAAGTTCCATTCGGATGACGCCACCCTTTGGGCTGCTTGAGCTCATTTCCTGTTAGTGAAAGACAATTCACGCTTTTCTGTCTGTTACAGTGTGATGAATGTGCTTACTCCATTTTACCAGAACGAGCGCTCCCGTCTCATAACTTGCTTCTGAGCATGCAAGGATTTTTCACGTCGTTAAAGCCCACACACGACCATTTTTTAGAACCCGAAAAACGACAACGTTAAAAACGTTGTTAAAAAATAGAGCATGTTCAAAAAAAACTTTTGCCCATTTCTTAGAACCCGAAAAATGCTCTGAAGCCCACACACGACCGTTTTAATGACATAACGTGCTTAACCTCTTTACAACCTCATAACACATATATGCAGTGTCAGGAAGTGGGCTTTAAACCTGCATATATGTGTTATTGTGTTTGTGCTCCCTGCACACCAAAGTGTCGGTGACAGCCCTAGATCTCTACTAATGATTGGCACCCAGGGAAACCGGATCCCGATCACATGATTGCTCTGCTAATGTCAGTTAGTGACAATGCAAGTGGTAGTTAGTGTCAGTGTTAGTGCCAATATGTTTTAGGTAAGAAAAAAAAGTTTTATATTTAGTGTCAGTGCGTTTAGTTAGGGCAGTTTTTTTGGTGGTGACAAGTGGCAATGGCATAAATATATGCAGCTAAATTAAAAAAATACATAATGTTTTACTATTTTGGGTTAGTTTTCCTTTAATAATTAATAATAAAAAAAAAAAGGTAGGAGACATCTATTAACATTGAAAGCCCAATCTGTCCTGAAAAACTGTATAATCCACCTGGATACACTAAGAAGTTGCAATGATATGTACAGTTTTACTAACATATGTATAAATTGCAGAACTGGGTTTGGGCGTTAAGGTTTGTTTTGACCCTGGTCATGAATGGGGTTAACTCTACTCTTAGGGGTCTTTGTATATAAAAAAAAAATGTGGCAATTATTCACACGGGCACCAAAAATCTTCACTGTACAATTCCTAATACGTTTGTTTCCTAAGATCATCAGCGCCATCCTATTGTCTTACAGTATATTAAACCATACAGGTCTATTTTTATTATTTAATTTTTTCAATGATTTTTACAACTTTCTTTAACGTGAATATTATCTCATCAGGCTGAAGCTGAATTTGTTTACTGGCCAAACAAAGATGAACCAATTGTCTGTGAAAATTTCACAGTAAGCATGGTAGGGGAAGACCAAGTCTGTCTTTCAAATGAGGAAAGAATGATAATACAAGATTTTATTTTAGAAGCTACCCAAGTAAGTATAGCCTATTGCATCTTATAAAGTAATTATATTTAACATGTTCAATAGATCATAAAAAAAACTGGATCTGCACATAGATTTTATAAATAGATCTGAAGGTTTTTTGAAATGCAGCTAAATAACATTTGATTAGGTGTCTTTTATGAACTGTATCTTATTTAGTATTGCCCATTTATCATTTTTGTAGGATGACTATGTGCTGGAAGTTAAACATTTCCAGTGTCCAAAGTGGCCAAATCCGGACAGCCAGATAAGTAAGACATTTGAACTTATTAATCTAATCAAAGAAGAAGCAGCCAACAAAGATGGACCTATTGTTGTACATGATGAGTAAGTAATAACATGTAACCATATATTTATTGTTCAAAAATAAAAACCATATATAATTTTAGGAAATTATTGTAAATTATAGGAAATTGGATGAGAGATCATTATGTATCTGAATAATAATAACAATGCAGTTGATTTACTAAAACTTGAGAGCACAAAATCTGGTGCAGCTCTGAAACCAATCAGCTTCTAGGTTTTATCGCCAAAGCTTAGTTGAACAATCTGTTGTTAGACGCTAATTGGCTACCATACGCAGCTGCATCAGATTTTGCACTCTTCGGTTTTAGTTTTTAGTGTTGTGTCATAGGTAACGATGCATGATCAATGAGAAGAGGTAAGGTGTAGTTGTCATCAGTTCTACAGTTCTATAATGTTAAGTACAGCTTGGTTAAATACAATCTGCCTCAGATTGTGAGTGTCTGATATACTGTATTGATTGGCGTATAACACGCACCTTAATTTTAAGAGGGAGGTTTCAGGAGAAAACTTCCATTTTAAATAAAGAACTTTGAAGCAAAATAGGGGTCAGTGCCCATCAATGCAGCCTCACTATTGCCCATCAATGCAGCCTGATCAGTGCCTATCTGCAACCTCACCATTGCCCATTAATGCAGCCTGATCAGTGCTATGATAGACGTCACATGTCCCTGGATTGGACCAGTGTGCTGTCTATCATAGGAGTCGGTCCAGGAGGCGGGACTTCGTATAACAGTGGCCGACAAGTAAGCGAAAGAGATCCCTGCTCTGCGTAATCCAGTGGCTCTCTCCCCCTCCCCCTCCAAAGAAGCCCAATAGAAAATATCGGTGTATAACATGCACACTTGATTTGCACTCTGTTTTCAGGGGGAAAAGTGCTTGTTTTATACGCCGATAAATACAGTAATTAAACACTGTATTAAATCTATTGGTTTCAACCAGACAGACCTTATCTTTGCCAAAAGTGGATCACAGGAAGCTGGAAACATGCTTATGTAATGGACATGGCGTTTGACACAATTCACCAATCCTAAACATCCTGCTGCTTGGAATTAGTGTCAAAGACCAAGCATGAAAATGTAGAAAACAAATCCATGAAAAACTGAACGTTATTATTATACAGGATTTATATAGCGCCAACAGTTTATGCAGCGCTTTACAATGTGGGGGGGGGGGGACTTGTACAATTACAATACAGTTCAATACAGAAGGAATAGGAGGGCCTTGCTCATGGAGCTTACAATGTAAAGTGGGGGGGGGGGGTGGTACAAAAGGTAATAGCTGCAGGTGATAATCTGATGGAGGTGACTCTTAGGTGGAGGTGGGTAGGCTTCCCTAAATAAGTGAGTTTTCAGGGATCGACTAAAGGCGCGTGGGTTAGGGGATGACCGGACAATCTGTGGCCGAGAGTTACAGAGGATGGAAGAGGCTCTTGAGAAGTTCTGGAGGTGAGCATGGGAGGAGGAGACAAGGGAGCTAGTAAACAAGATATCCAGACCTTTCCACGCACAAAGCTTATGCAATATGCAAATATGGCTACCACCATGTAAATAAATATATGATGAAAAAGTATGCATAGTAGTTATATATCAGTTATATAACATGTAGTTTTCCATGTAAAACAAAACACGCAAAGGAAGGATTAGATTTAGTTGAACTTAATTTTTTTTTATTTTTTTTTTAACAAAACCATGAAAAAGCTTTTGGGTCTCTTAAAATTTTGTGATTAAGATAATATATTTGTCTAAATCGCTTTCTGAAATCAGTAGGGCCTAAATAATTATTGTTCCTAAAGCTTATTAATTATTAATTTAACTTTCAAGGACCATTCTACCAAAAGACCTATAATTAAGTATATACTACACGGCAGTTTATAAGAAAGTCCTTTTATTTCAGATATGGTGGGGTAACAGCAGCAACATTCTGTGCATTGTCAACACTCATGAACCAGCTGGAGAAAGAAAATTCTGTTGATGTTTATCAAGTGACCAAGATGATTAATCTGATGCGACCTGGATTATTTACAGACATAGTAAGTAAATATAGGATACATATATGATATCTATTTACTTGTGAAAACAGCACCATGTGGCACTATTTTTTGTGGCACTTTGTATCCATATTATAATCACAGCCATCACATCAGGTGTCAGATTAAATCTAATAAATACATAATTTTTTTTAAAGGAGAACTCCAGGGGCAGGGGCCTGGGGGGTGGTATTTTAGGGGTCTGTTACACCTAATGTAGGGAGAGGGCAAATGTCCCCCCACAAGCAATATTCACCCCCACTACCCTTTCAGAAAAAATACACACCTTCCACCCACCACTGAAAAAAGTTTTAGCAGTAATCTGCACACTCACTATTTCCAGCACAAATCCTCTTCCCCCAATCATCCCCAGCACAAATCCTCTCCTGCCTTCTAGCATGGAATCTTCTCCATTGCAATTCTCCTTCTCAGCTTATATCTTCTCACAACCCTCCAAAAACCTATTTTAATACAACCCCCCCCCCCCCCAAAATCATCCCCGAAGTACAAATACCCCCCCAGTACAAGTGCTTAATCATTACAGTAATGATTAAGCACTTTTAACAGTGTGAAACACATCTACCGGGCTCTTGTGATGTCACTCTTGGATGTCCCAATAAAGGATTTTGGATTACAATCGTGGTGTGCAGCCTATCCTTTTTCTTGTAAACCTACATGTTTTTTCACCTTAATGCATCCTATGCATTAAGGTGAAAAAAACACCTTTCAGTGTCCGGCCCCCCAGTCCCCCCGTTTTACTTACCTGTGCTCCTAATTTCCATGGGCATGTCGCTGCCGTCCTTCTCTCCACAGAGTCCTAGGTTTTATTGGATAGATTGATAGCAGCGAAGCCATTGGTTCCCGCTGTGGTCAATCAAATCCAATGCTTGGGGGGTGGGGCCGAGTCTATGGATGCCGAGTGTATGATTCAGGAGAGCGCCCGCAAGGTAACCCCCTCGAGAGAGAGCTTCCCAGAGTGGGTTATCTAATGTGGGGGGGTGCGAGCGATGCCGTGGGACTCCAGAACAGGTGGATCGGGGCCACTGGTGTGCAAAACTTTGTATTTAAAAAAAACAAAACGCAAACCCTTAGGCCCCATTCACACCTGCACACCTGCACATAGCATTTTCAGGCAGAAAGTTGCACGATTTTTACCGCGCTTTTGTACAGGTCAAAAGTTCACTAATGTAAAAAGCAGAAAACCGCCCAGATCTGCCTAAAAAAGTCTCATAACTTGTTTGAGCTTCAGGCGTTTTAGAGCTTCTGGCTTCAGGCATTTTGGAGTAGAGATGTGAACCATCTCCATAGAGAATAATAGATTTTTTCCCCTCCAGCGTTTTGTAGCTTCAGGCTTCAAGTTACAAAACGCTCAGGTGTGAATGGGGTCTAAGTATCACTTTAAGATAACGTCAATGGCAGCTGAAACCAGGTACCTTTTCTGGCACAAATCTTCAAATCCAAGTACTGTCCCTGAAAAAAAAAAAAAAACACACTGTAATTTGCAAATAAAGTGGTTTTAAAATAATGTTCACATCCTTATGTGTTTTTTCCACTTTCTTCCCCAGGAGCAGTATCAGTTCCTATATAAGGCTATCCTGAGTCTTGTAAGTAGCAGACAGGAAGCGAGCCCGGCAGCTTGTGTGGAGAGCAATGGATCTGCATTACAAGATGGAAATACTTTGGAAAGTTTGGAGTCTTTGGTATAATTATGAGCCTGCTGCCATGTCATGGCTCATTTTTGCATATTGTGGAAAGAACTGCTCACTTACAGTATCTATCTTTCTAAGATTCTTCCAGCACTATTTTGTAACAAATTACTACTGCCTCTCATTTATAAGTAATAATGTGTGCCTTTTGGAAGACATATCCATCCATGTTAGAAAGATAAACCTCATCAACACCCCCACAGTGTTATGAATGGATTTTGTGCGATATTTACTCAGTATTAGTTTCTACTAGTGATTTTTTATGCTCTCCGCTATTTGTATTTATAGCAATGCGCTTTTCCAGAAAGAAAATGTTTTATGTAACACTTTGTTGTGATAAAGCTTAGGTTTGTTAGACTTTTGTGTTTCACTACAGGAATGTAAATAGCATCTTTCTTGGTACTTTTATCATTTCAAGAAATAGGAAAGCATACCAGCCTGAGAAGTTAGTAATGTAGTAATCTAACAAGTACTGTAAATATTGTTCTAGGTACTCCATGGACCAAATTTATATTTATAATTGTAGATTTTTATATTTTATTATAAAGTCAGTTTTCCAGTTATTTGTATCCATGTTGTTTCAGTAATTTACATGTTTTTATTTTGGCAAAATGCCCTGACCATTGATGCGTATGTTTAACAAAATAACTGTTTTTGCATGTTATTTTAACACATTGTAAAAATGAAAATAAATGAGAACTTTTCAATACTTATATGTTTACAGATATTTTATTACAAACACAGTCCAGCAACCTGGTGGAATAAAGTGTCAATTGCCATTAACAACCAGATTCCAGATGTGATACACACCTGGCCCTGGGAAGTACGTGCGGACCGTTTAAACGACAAGTGGTCTCTTACCTAGATCATTTCCCTGCCTGCTGACATGGCCTAACCGGCTTTTTTCAGCTATCCCTTTGGCTTTTTTTTCCCAAATTGCTGCTAAGTACTTGATCCCAGGGCCAATACTTTTTTCAATATATTTATACAGTTGCACACAGACTTCCCTCCTGCAGCCGGGGAATTTAATTTCCATCTGCCCTCTTTCCCGTGTGAGACACCTCTCCACATTGGATCCCTTCAGGAGGTGGACGTTTATTGCACAGAAAAAAATCTCCTGACGAAGCTACCACGGTAGCGAAACTAGTAGAGATCTTGACTTATATGACCTCTTCCACGTCTCACCCTACCCTCTGCTTGAGGGTCCCATACCATCTAGGTGACGAACTGGCTGGTCGTATAAACTGTTTATTTTAAGAATACTGCTGATGTTTTTTATTAACATTGTGTATCCCCTGTCTCTTTTATATTTTCCCCAATAAATTGATTTATATTTGTACTTCTATTACCCTACTTCTCTATTTCTTGTACTTAGTACCGGTATAGTCCCCCTCTCTCCACATACTCCTTAGGTATTGGCTGGGCCCTTGGGGTCCCAACAGATCCTGCTCTCTATTCAAAAATATATTTAGGATGATGGTACTATATTAACTCTTTGATTTACTCTAATCTTTATACTGAGAGGTTTATTTTCAATCAGATTCCAGATGTCAAATCTACAATATGCACTTAAAATATGATAGATGCAACCAAATAGGTTGCTAAAAGAAAAACGTACATATTCTTCTTACTGATATCTAAGAGAAATTTGAGGCTATTTTATTTGGACACAAATATCAATATGGTTATATTTTTGTTTGCAGCATTAAAATTCTGCTCTAAACAAATGCAAATGTATCCCCCTCTAAAACAGCTGGGACAGTTTCAAAAATAGATATTTAAATCATATACAATAAATAACAGCGCTAAATAAAAGTATTAAATGCTACACATAAAATAAATGTGATACAAATATTGATGTAGCACAACTAAAACAGTTTCTTTTAGACCCGGTTCACACTGCGGCAGCACGACTTCGGGGGCGACTCTGCAAGTCGTTCTGAAGATGACTTTAGAGGCGATTAGCAAAATGACTTCTGTATAGAAGTCAATGCAGGTCACCCTGAGCCGCCCCCGAAGTCTTGCAAGAACCTTTTTCTAAGTCGGAGCGACTTGCGACGCTCCTATTAGAACGGTTCTATTGCATAGAATGGGACGCGACTCGTCAGGCGGCTCAGCCGTCTGACAAGTCGCCCCAGTGTGAACTGGCTCTTAAATTAAAGTCCCAAATAATGAAACAAAAAGTCTATAAATATGTATATGTGGCCAACCACCAATGAATTATACATATCACTTCAAAGGAACACCCACGTGTCACATGCATAACAGCTTGTGAACCATATGTACAAACCTCCTGGACTGGACCTTAATCAATAATCAAAGTCAAACTCGCTTTTGTCCCTCTAGAAAAGGGGTGACAAACTGAATTTCATCGTAGGCCGCATCAGCATTATGATTGTTCTCAAAAGGGTCGTTGTATCTGTAAGTTTAGATTCCAGTGCATCCCCTCCCTTTTCATTAGATGTCAAGAGCCATCCCACCATCAGAAGTTGAATCCCCCACTCTCCCTTACATCACAGTACACCCCCCTTTCCTTATGCTGCTGCTGGGAAGAAGCTGGATGCATTGTCTGAAAGCTGAAAGTAGGGGTCAGGAGGAGAACCAAAGGAGGGCTGGAGCTCTCCTTCACCTGCAGGAGAGGTGCGAGGGCCACATGAAATGGCCTGGAAGGCCGGATTCGGCCCACAGGCCTTGTGTTTAACACCTGTGCTCTAGAGCTAGACTCCAACTGGCTCTTGGCTCCCAGTAACAATAACAGGCACTGACACATGGACTTGAGCTTCTGTTTGGCCTCCTCCCCTCTTATGGATAGCACCAATAGTGGTATCCATAAGTTTTAATAAAAAAAAAAAAATCTATAGTGGGTCCTTTGGTGGCGTAACACTTATAGGAACAGAGTCAGCACACTTGATGCCACCACAAGTGTGGAGACTCTGCGGTGAGATGGAGGTTTACTTTTATACTATGCACAGAACATGGCACTAAGAGTGGTTTTAGATTTTATTAAATTGTTTTTAAAACATACAAAGTGCATTATTGGTTGTATTTTACATGCATGAGTACATTTTACACATAGAGGAGGAGGCTGAACAGAAGCTCCAGTCCATGTGTTGGTGCCTCCAATCCATGTGTTGGTGCCTGTGATTGTTACTGGGAGCCATAGAAGGGCAAAAGTGCGTTTGACCTTCATATTTAATTAAGGTCCAGTCCAGGAAGTGAGAAAATGTGGTTCACTGGGTGTTATGCATGTGACACGCGGGTGATCTGTTAAAGAGAAAGCTGTGATATCTGGAATTCACTGGTGGTTGGCCACACATACACTATATTACCAAAAGTATTGGGGACACCTGCCTTTACACGCGCATGAATTTTAATGGCATCCCAGTCTTAGTCCGTAGGGTTCAATATTGAGTTGGCCCACCCTTTGCAGCTATAAAAGCTTCAACTATTTTGGGAAGGCTGTCCACAAGGTTTAGGAGTGTGTATATGGCAGTGATGGCGAACCTGTTGAGAACCTGTGCCAGCTGTGGCACGTGTGCCACAGCTGGCATGTCAAGCCCTCTCTGTCGGCACGCCAGGGGAATCCCCCAAGCCAGGCAGGCACTTGCACTGACGGTGAAGGTAGGCAGGCGTTGACTCCTTTCCTTGTATCAGTGCCAGTGACGTCGGCAGGAGGGTGGACAGCCAGTTATCTTGTCCAATGTGTGCCGTTTAGGAGGGGTGTAACATTTTTATTGCTCCACCATCCTGGCTCTGTCTGGCAGCTTATTGCCTCCCCCGCACCCCTACACCTCTTGAAAGGCTTTCGGGGATTCATTTTTGCAGGTACCCTTTTTCAGCTCCCCCTGTCCAAGGACGACTTTGGTTCAGTCTGTCCTAGTGCAGCCTGTGGAAAAGCGAAGGGGGAGGGGCGGTGTTTGGAACTGATCTTCCATGAGGAGAGGGGAAATGGCTGCTAGCTGAGATCCAGGCATCCAGGGGGCAGGGATATTGAGGAGCGGCTGGATGGCAGGGATTCTTTCAATAATGCCCGAGGAGAGCTGGACGATGAGGCAATGGAAAGGTAAAGAGGATGGATCCTCTGATCCTCGTATTTTTGGGTCAGTTTGGCATTCTGTGTTTATGGATGCAAATGCTGGACTTGGGAGCATGCCCGCACGGTAATCCTAAGGGAGAGAACTTCTCCAAGGTGGCTTCCTGATGCAGGGAGAAGCCACAAGCGCCATTGTGGGACCCCAGAAGATGAAGATTGGGGCTACTCTGTGCAAAACAAACTGCAGAGTGGAGGCAAGTATGATATGTTTATTTAAAAAAAAAAAAAAAAAAAAAAAAAACAAGGGTTTAGTAACCCTTTAATGAATTACCTGCATTAAGGTAAGAAACCATCCACTAGTTGATCCCTAAACCCTATCCCTAAATCATTACCTGGGTCCTGTATTGATCCAGCACTTTGTCCATCTTTAACAGCGTAATTATTTCTCTCCCCTCTCACAAGCTCAGAGACAGCAATGGGAGCCATTGGTTCCTGCTGCTTTCAATCAAATGCTGTCAGGAGGGAGCAGGATGGGGCCCAAGCCGCTCTGTGTGTCTATAGGCATACACAGTCTAGCTCAGAAGTGAGCCTGCAGGTGCACCGCAACAGGTCATGGCAGAACATGTAGAGGTTATGATCACCATTTAATGAGCACTTTCAGAAATAGTTTAGCAATAGCAGCCCATGTATTTATTTCACGACAGGTTCCCTTTAAAGTGCCCCCAATTGTTGGTCATTGTCTCTAAATGAAAAAAAGACAAAGAGTGCAAAGATATATCTTTAACTGGCTCATAGGGTAGAGAATGGTTCAGTTTCATCGCTTTTAACTCGTATATCTCAAAAATAATTTTATATGGTTAGGTAGTATTGAAAAAAAAATTGGAATGGCACTGTATTCTCACAGTGATGCGATAATGTCATTTCAAACAAAGTAAAAGTATTCATTCTCTGCTACATCTTACCTCTTGGAAATACCTCCCGTAGTTTAGTCTGAAATTCTATTTTATCCTCACTCTTGTCGACGTCCATGTTGAAAATAAAATTATACAAGTCATATAAGAGTGCGTAGGGGGGGAAAAAAAAGCAACATTGAAGATGATGTGCTGCATTATTATTTGTGGTCTAACCTTCCAGGCTGAAGCTCTGGCCATGCATCATGTTTGTTGATTTTCATAGACTTTTAAAATTTTATATATTTCAACTGAGGCTCGAAATGGATTTTTCTTACAAATTTATCTATGAAATTGCGTATTCTGAAAGACAGCAAGACACTGTCCAGCAACTGAATGCTGTGCAAACATTCCCATTTCTTTTTTGTTGTGCTTTTAAAAACTCAGAACCCAGTTTAAGCGTAACATTTCAAGACACATTGAAATAAAAGAATTCCACCAGACACTAAAGCGAACCCAAAAGAGGATTTACATTAAATGTGGAGATGAGCTACCTTTTAGGAAACATCTGTGTTAAGTGTACCTAGACAGTGCCCTGAAAGATTTACCCTTTATCCTGAATTCCTCCTGAAATATAGCAGTCCATTAGTTGGTCCTTGCTTGGCTGTGCCTTGAAGGAGGAGTGGGCTGTCTCTAGGGACACCTGCCCCAATTTATACTACTGATCTATGTCCTCCTACCTAGGAGACTGTAAATGTATAGTGTGAGGACTGCAGTTTACAGAGGAGCCTTGATGTGGGCACTGCAGCTTTTGCATATATTTGAAAATGTATGCAAACAAAACCTTTTTTTAATGTAAATTGTTTGAGTCAATGTGGTTGTTTTGCAGGCTGGCTGGTAGGTATGCTGAGAAATCTTGTTTGTGATGTGATTTGCCCTTTAATGTTCAACTTACTGCAAAGGCTAGTTATAGGTTGGGGTAGTTGCCACGTTTTTGTAGTTTTAGATGCAACACCCCTTTAACCACTTCCTGACGGTCGTACGACTTTGTATGGCCGCAGTGTGGATCTAAATTTCTGGGAGGCTGTCTATATATGGCCTCCAGCCACTGGGGGCGTGCGCGCCCTCTGCATCACTGAGATGCTGATGCACGTGCCTGGCGGCCACGGTGTCCACTAGGCACCCACGATCAGCGGTTACAGAGACAAGGACGTGGATCTTAACACACAGATCCACGTCCTGTCAGGAAGACCGATCTGTGTTCCTTGTACATAGGGACACAGATCGGTCACCTCCCCCAGTCAGTCCCCTTCCCCCACAGTTAGAACACTATGCAGGGTACACATTTAACCCCTTCCTCACCCCCTAGTGTTAACCCCTTCAATGCCAGTCACATTTATACAGTAATTAGTGCATATTTATAGCACTGATCGCAGTATAAATGTGAATTGTGCCAAAAATGTGTCAAAAGTGTCCGATGTGTCCGCCATAATTTCGCAGTCCCAATAAAAATTGCAGATCGCCGCCATTACTAGTAAAAAAAAAAAATTAAAAAAAAAATTCTGTCCCCTATTTTGTAGGCGCTATAACTTTTGCGCAAACCAGTCGCTTATTGCGATTTTTTTTTTACCAAAAATATGTAGAAGAATACGTATCAGCCTAGACTGAGAAAAAGAAATGTTTTTTTAAAAAAAATTGGGCTATTTATTATAGCAACAAGTAAAAAATATAGTTTTTTTTCAAAATTGTCGCTCTTTTTGGTTTATAGCTCAAAAAATAAAAACTGCAGAGGTGATCAAATACCACCAAAAGAAAGCTCTACTTGTGGGGAAAAAAGGACGTAAATTTTGTATGGGAGCCTCGTTGCACAACTGCGCAATTGTCAGTTAAAGCGACGCAGTTCCGGAAGCTGAAATTTCACCTGGGCAGGAGGGGGGTATATGTGCCCAGTAAGCAAGTGGTTAAAGAATTGGAAAATTAAGAGATGATTTACCCATGGGACGTTGGGGAAGGCTGAAACCTGCACCTTCAAAAGGGCTAATGCTCAGTCAAATGTCCAGAATGTTGTGGGCTTAAGGCCTGAGACAGGAGAAACCATATGCTGCCACAAACTTGACAAATCTCACCCAAATTCTGTTGTAAACAGTGTGCTTGGCATCCTGGACTTAAATGGGTGTAGAAATAACCCTAGAAGAGCAATTAAGGCTAACCTTTCCCTTTCAAGAGCCAGACAAATAACTGGAGGTGAGATAGACAAGGGTGTGATATTGTACCCTGCAAAAGATCTTGCCCGAGTGGTAGAGAAACCGTGTCCCGGCAGCTAAAGTGGAAGAGGGAACCAGGACCCGTTCAACCAATAGATAATCATGGCAGCAATTTCCACAGCTTGTGGTTGAATGGAGATGCAAACTGTCATGGACTGCTGGTAGTGCTGGAGTGTTTCTACTTGAAATCCTAATTCATGTATTACAGGATATACTGAGACATTTCATTGTCCATTATGTGATAACCCTGTTTTAAAGCCTTTTGGTTATCAGGTGTAAATATCTTCTGTCAGAGACAGTCTGTCTGTCTAAAGATGTGGATTGAAGGTTAATTGAAATCTGTTACACAGGGGGGGGGGGGGTCTCTGCCCTGTCTTAAGGCTAACTCAACTCTCCAGATGGTCCCATTGTTCTGTGGCTGGCTATTGTGTACATTGATTGCCCTGGGGCTTTTGTCTCAATACACATAACAGTCTTTCTATTCAAACGCCAGTCTCTGCTGCATCATTTTGAAGTCCTCATTTGTATGGTTAAGGAGGACCTGAGTGAGGACTGCATATACTTTACAATTGACCAATAGGAAAGCGGTTGTTATGGGCGGGATGTTCCAAATTCTGTATAAAAGTGTGCTGTGTACTTGCAAATAAAAGAGTCCTGTTTGAACATACATACAGCCTGCCTAGTGTGTTCTTAATGGGTCCGAACGGCACATAGCTGTAGTTCGGCTCCCGAAACCTTGGAGGATGGAACCATCAGATGTTGCAATCTGCACTCTGATCCAATAGAAGCAGAGGAGTGTCTGGAGAGCAGAACCGAGCGAGCAAGGGTCTCGTCACATTGGTTGGCAGCGGTGGGATTTGCTCTCCAGTTACTGGGACACTCCAAACCACCACAGTCAATGATCAACTATGCAGCATGCAGGAGAGCCACGCTGAAAGACTTACTTGAGAGCCGTGGAGGGACCGGTAGGACAAAGAACAAGGCCACCCTGATCAGTGAGCTAGCCGAGAAGGATCAGAGGGAGGGTGATGCAGGACCCCGGTCAGTTGAAGACTTGTTTCAGCAACGAGTTCGAGAGCGGTTGGCATTATATGGTACTAACCCATCAGAGACCATCATACAGAATGCTATTAGAGACATCCAGCTGCAGGATGAGCGACAAGAGAAAGAATGAGAGCGACAAGAGAAAGAACAAGAGCGACAAGAGAAAGAACAAGAGCGACAAGAGAGAGAATGAGAGCGACAAGAGAGAGAACGAGAGCGACAACATGAGCAGAGAATGGCAAAAATACAGCAATCGGAGAAAACGCCTAAAGATGCAGCGACTTTTCGTAAGTTGCCCTTTTGGGCGTTCAAGCTATTTAAGGAAGGAGAGGAGGAAATTGAAGCATTGCTGCAGGACTTTAAGAGACTATGCCAGATACATGACGTACTGTTCCAAGATTGGGTCGTCTTACTGGCGAATAATTTAACTGGCAGGGCAGCGGATGCATATCGGGCCCTGGAGGACGAGGACGCTAAAAACGACGACCAGGTTAAAGAAGCTTTGCTAGCCCGATTTGCCATTACACCCGAAGCCAGACGGCTTAAGTTTCGAGAATCCCAGAAACAAACCAACACAACATACGTGGAGTGGGCACATCGTCTGCAGCGGAACCTTAAGAGCTGGTTCCAGGGAAGCCACGCTCATACCATAGAGGACATCACCCAACTGGTACTATTAGAACAGTTCTTTAACCACATCCCTCCGGTAGTACAGGATTGGGTGCGAGATAAGCAACCACAGACGGTACAGCAAGCGGCTAATTTGGCGGATGAATATCTGGACTCTCGAAGGTCAGGTGAAAACGAGCGCTATCCACTATCTCGGCCCAGTTTACCAGCCTCTAAACCAACTTCAGTACCTCAGTGGTCCACCTCTAGACCCCCAGCCCGACCCAACCCTCCTACCGGACCTAAGTACTATACCTGCAACCGAACCGGTCATCTGCAACAATTTTGCCTTACCTAATCCACGAGGTATCGAGAGACTAATCATCCATTCAGACCAGCGGATCATTGCTTCCAGAATGAGCCCAACCATCGAGATGTTCAGGAAGAGTGCGGCGAACTTTTCGAAGCGGATCCTGTGCAAGCTGCTGCCGGAGATAATCGACAGCACCATCGCCAGGCGGTATGGGTCAAAGGGCAGCCAGCCCAGGGACTCTGCGATTCCGGGGCTACGATTACCATCATCCAGCCTCACATGATTCCCCAGTCAGCCCGGACCGGCCAGAATGTTGCAGTCAGGGTAGCAGGGGGCAAGGTGCTACGTTTATCCACTGCCCAAGTCCTCTTGGATTGGGGCTCATGGGAGCGACATGTGCGAGTGGGATTACTCCGCGAGTTACCTGCAAAAGTAGTTTTGGGGAACGATTTGGGCCATTTAACTTCCTCGTATGCCCCAGAGGCCGCCATGGCCGTGACCACCAGACATCAGAGCCAACTTCAAGGCAACTCCACTCCTATGGACACCCAGGTAAGACCAAATCCTCCTACGTTACCCCGACTTAACAACACCGTGTCCTGGGATTCGCCCTCTGACGTTAGGCAAGAGACTCAGAGTGACCCAACTTTAGCTGGTTATCGGGACAGGGCCGGCAAGGATCCAGGTGGGTTGGGGGAAGACAGAATAGAGTGGGAGGGGGGTTTCTTTAT
This sequence comes from Rana kukunoris, assembly GCA_029574335.1. Classification (NCBI taxonomy): domain Eukaryota; kingdom Metazoa; phylum Chordata; class Amphibia; order Anura; family Ranidae; genus Rana; species Rana kukunoris. The sequence goes on along the minus strand of CM056051.1, from coordinate 174,983,655 downwards.
CGTTACACTGAAGGAATGGGCACTGGGAAGCGACAGGGCCCCCACTAACAGCTAGTTGTACCCCAGAAATACAGACGGGAGCTATTGCGACTGGCTCACGACATCCCCTTGGCCGGACATTTAGAGATAGCCAAGACCCGGAGTCGGTTGTCTCATGCTTTCTTCTGGCCCAGATTACATGCTGAGGTGCGAGAATACTGCGGGACCCGTGAGACTTGTCAGAAAATAGGGAAGACAGGGGATCACCCAAAAGCCTCGCTGCAACCCCTGCCGATTATTAGAGAACCCTTTAGCCGCAAAGCGGTAGATATTGTAGGCCCACTGGCCCGCCCCAGTACCACCGGGAAGAAGTATATTCTTACGGTGGTGGATTACACCACCCGCTACCCGGAGGCCATTCCCTTATCCAATATCCAGGCAGATATAGTAGCAGATGCCTTACTGCGGGTATTCACTAGGGTAGGGTTTCCCCAGGAGATATTGTCCGATCAGGGTACCCAGTTCACAGCTGAGCTGACGCAACACCTCTGGCGTCTTTGTGGAATTAAACCCCTCCAAAGTGCCCCCTACCACCCTCAGACTATTGGGCTGTGTGAGAGATTTAACGGGACCCTGAAGCAGCTGCTTCGGTCCTTCGTGGAGACTAGGAAAGATTGGGAGAAATACCTTCCCCATCTACTGTTTGCATATAAAGAGGTACCCCAAGAGTCCACAGGGTTTTCCCCATTTGAGCTGTTATATGGGCGAAGGGTTAGGGGGCCCTTAGACTTAGTGAGGGCCCAGTGGGAGGGCATCCCCATCCTTAGTTATGTCTTGGAACTCAGGGAGCGACTGCGGGACCTTACTGATCTAGTTCATGAGAATATGCAATCGGCTCAGAGTCAGCAGAAGGTTTGGTATGATCGGTCTGCGCAGAATCGCACCTTTTATTTCGGACAGAAAGTCCTGGTACTAAAACCCCTGAAGCAAAATAAATTACAGGCCTCCTGGCAGGGTCCCTATTAGGTGGTAAAACAGCTGTGCGATACCACCTACGTGGTTGCCAGCTGTGCCGACACAAAAATTAAGAGGACGTTCCACATTAATATGATGAAGGCCTTTAATGAAAGGGCTGAGGCAGTAGCCGCCATATACGCTACGGCCAGTTCCCAGAACCAAGACTCAGGTACTTGCATTTTTAGGGACAGCAGGGTACTACAGGAAGTTTGTACCCCACTATAGTGTCATAGCCAAACCCCTAACGGACCTGACCAAAAAGACTCTCCCTAAACGGGTCCTGTGGTCCCCGGAGTGTGAGACAGCATTTCATCAGTTAAAAACCGCCCTAACGCAAGCTCCCATACTGGCGGCACCCGATCCTAACAAACGCTTTGTCGTTCATACAGATGCCTCCATGTGAAGTTGGATATGCTGCTGTGGAAAAAGTGTTTGGCCTTATTCTGGGCGTTAAAGAAATTGCAGCCCTACGTGTATGGACGCTCTTTTACCGTCATGACGGACCACAATCCTTTGAAATGGCTTAACCAGGTGGCGGGAGAGAACGGGCGATTACTACGGTGGAGCCTGGCTTTGCAACCGTACAATTTCACCATACAATATCGGCCAGGACCTCAAAATGGGAATGCGGATGGTTTATCCCGGAACCTTAAGACTACTTTTCCAAAATCCTCGAGTTGACCCGTTTGGGTCCCACTGCGGCTGTTGGACTGTTTCCCAGGGGAAGTAATGTCATGGACCTTGGAGTGCTGGAGTGTTTCTACTTGAAATCCTAATTTATGTACTACAGGATATACTGAGACATTTCATTGTCCATTATGTGATAACCCTGTTTTAAAGCCCTTTTAATTATCAGGTGTAAATATCTTCTGTCAGAGACAGACCGTCTGTCTAAAATGTGAATTGAAGGTTAATTGAAATCTGTTACACATGGGGGGGGGTCCTAGCCCTGGCTAACTCAACTCTCCAGACGGTCCCATTGTTCTGTGGCTGGCTATTGTGTACATTTATTGCCTTGGGGCCTTTGTCTCAATACACATAACAGTCTTTCTATTCAAACTATCTGACCAATCTCTGCTGCATCATTTTGAAGTCCTCATTTGCATAGTTAAGGAGGACCTGAGTGAGGACTGCATATACTTTACAATTGACCAATAGGAAAGCGGTTGTTATGGGCGGAATGTTCCAAATTCTGTATAAAAGTGTGCTGTGTACTTGCAAATAAAAGAGTCCTATTTGAACATACATACAGCCTGCCTGGTGTGTGTTCTTAATGGGTCCGAATGGCACATAGCTGTAGTTCGGCTCCCGAAACCTTGGAGGACGGAACCACCAGATGTTGCAATCTGATCCAATAGAAGCAGAGGAGTGTCAGGAGAGCAGAACCGAGCAAGCAAGGGTTTCGTCACACAAACAGATCCACATTTGGAGTCATGCTCAAACACAGAATCCACCTGAAGAGATCGCTTACTTTTATCCAAACAGGAAGCAGGTCTGGGAGCTCTGAACCCCACAATGTAGACTGCAGAAATGTTGAAGAGAATCCCTTCTGTCTGTCAGGTAACCAAATACCTGGAGAGAGGAAAAAGGTTGCACAAACTTCGAGGATTTTCACGACTACTACTAAAAGCAAAGACATTTCCTTGCCCTTCTATTTGGCAGCAGAGATTAACTTCTGCAACATACACCAAAGATTTTTTTCTTACCTGTGAGATATAAATGGTTTGGTGCATGTCCCCGATTGCCCACTGTTTGAGAAATCCCTCCTGGAAAGAGTGCATTCTCCACTGGGCCCACACTTCACAAATAGAAGCAGTAGAGACCATGGTCACAAAGATTTTCAGGCTTTGATCGTTGAGATGACCGAGTCGAAAAGACCTCGTCCCTTAATACCTGGCTTTTAATAGCCATGCCACTCTGCGGAGCAGCCGAGGAAGCAACTTCAATGGGGGGGGTGGTGTAAATTAGCTGTTACTGACCCCACGGGCCCCCCCCAACACATCTGCCCAGAGATCTCTGGACCTGGCCACAAACCTCGACACTGCAGTTGAGGCAAGATGCTAGGAGATCCACGTCCGGTGTGCCCCACCTCCTGCAAACGAGTTTAAAAACCTCTGGATGCAATGGCCATTCCCCCTGGTCCTGCATCTGGTGACTCAGGTAGTCTGCCTGCCAGTTTTCGAAGCCTGGAATGAAGACGACTGGCACGCTTCTTTCCGCCCACCGCAGGATGCGAGCGACCTCGGACGGTGCAGCCGAGCTCCGTGTTCCCCCTGATTGTTGACATAAGCCACCGCCGTGACCATGCAATCTCCTCGACCACAAGGAGAGACATAGTCTGATCGCCCAAAGTTCTAGTACATTGATCGGCAGACAGGATTCCTCTTGAGTCCAGTGACCCTGGGCCAACTGGAACGCCCCCCCAACCCAACCCGTGAGGCTGGCGTCGGTTGTAATCACCATCCACTGGAAGGGAAGAAACAACCTTCCGGATCGAAGAGCCGGGAATCTCAGCCACCAAAGAGACCACCTCGCAGACCCACTTGGAGAGCAGGGAGTTCCTCCGAGCTGTGAACCTGCAAAGCCGCCTCCCCCACCCATGAGTCGTTCAGGAGCCAAACTTCATCCAATGGTGGATTTGGATGCCAGTTTGTTTGGCTTATGCACCCAGGGATGTTTCTGTCCCCCAGATGAGCCCTTGTCGGCTTGGGAGGGTTTACCCGCGGACCCTGACTGACGAAAATACTACTTCTGAGTGGGAAGTGAAGGACCCGGATTACGGCGCAGCTCCTTCCCTTTGGTGAACTGAGGGAGAACAGTGGTCTTACCTCCAGTGACATCTTTAATAATGTCGTTTAGCGAGGTACCAAAAAGTCTCCCACCTTTGAAGGGTAAATCTGCCAGGGCTTTTTTGGATGCCTGGTCAGCGGACTCGCATTTCAGCCAAATCAGGCTGCGTAAAAGCACAGGCTAAAAACAGAGGCTCTGGATATCAAGGGGGCTGCATCCAATGTAGCATCACAGACATATACAAGGCCCTGGTCCAACTAGTCAGCCAGTCTAATAAATTTGGGAGGGAGCTGGTGCTCCTTCACAGTCTGGTGCAAAACCTTTGCCCATTCAGTGAGTGTCTGAGTTACCAAGGTGGCAGCCACAATGCAGACCCCCAACATGGTAAACATGGAGCGGGTCAGCATCTCAGACCTCCTATCGGTATGGTCCTTGAAGGCAGGGGTCCCTTTTATAGGGAGAGTGGTCACCTTATTTAACTGGGCAACCGGAGGGGGGGAGGTTGGGTCAACTACCGGAGGAGAAGCCTATTTTTTCAACAGGCTGTCCTCAAAAGGGCAACGGACCGCTAGGCGCTGAGAAACCACAAAGGACTTCTGCGGCTTTTACCATTCTTTATATAAAAATTAATAAAAAAAAGACAAGGAAAAACCTTCACAGAGCGGTCCAACTTGTGGGACCCAAAAAAGACTGAACCCTCAGGTGCACCATCCAGAATAAGGGAGTCCCTTACAGCACTGATAAGCGCACTGACAAGTGCCCTGTCCTGTACTGACCCAAGCAAGGAGTCTTAATCAGAAGGAAGGTCCTGGTCCACATCCTCCGACAACCCAGAACCGGGGTCCTGCGCCGCAGCCAGGCCCCGGTCTGAGTCAGAGCATTCCCCAGGAGATGGCGGGGGGAGGGGGCGCTTTGTACCCCCCTTACACCCACCCGCCGCTTCCACCCTGGCAACAAATGTTTCCAGGACCGCCGACAAAGTGTCCAAAGGAACCACAACTGCAGGGGCACCAGCTGCCACCTCAGGCATGTTTGAGGAAGAAGGGCCAGACACTAACTCCATAACCACAGACAGCTCTCAGGGACCTATTCAGACCTGAAAAAGCCCACCCTCCTTGCTGCGCTGACCGGGAGGTTCCCCAGGGGACTCGCCAACCCAGCAAGAGACTGCTCAGCGCCGCTACCTGCCTTCAGAATTCAGCATGTGCTGCGAGGAAGAACTGAGGTAAAGCTGTGAGGTAAGAGGTCTGTGAGGAGAAATGTGCTGCGCGCCGTACATAAGCCAACACTAAAGGCCAAAACCCCACACAAAAATAGCCGCCGGACGCCTCAGATGACTGGACGTGGCCACAGTAAAATGGCCGACCGCAATAAGCTGGGCCATAGCGCGGCCCACGACAAAATGGCCTCCAATGGGATTTTCAATGTAAATAGCAGACTGTAAAAAAAATGGTGCCGGCGCCACCAAAATGTGGATGAGAAGGCCGTAAGGGGACCTCCCAAGGCAAAGCACACACCCACAGCCAAAATAGGCCCAGACACCCCACAGTCCCCCGGTGGGAAAGGACCCCCCCAGGTCCACCCCAGTAAGCAGCGGTAAAGCAGCAGAGGAAAAAAATGACAGAGAGCAGGGAAAGGGAGGATAGGAGGACCCCCTAACCCCAGCCATACCGAACCACCGAGGCAGGAAGGACTGTACTTATCTGTCCATGCGAGGACCCGCTGGTGCATTCTTGACAGGCATACAACCGCGTTGGAGTAGCTGTCGGCTCCATCCACTGTGTGGACCCTGGAGCAAAAGCCCACTGGCCACCCCAGGAGTCGTGGGGTATGTCATGGCAGACCCAGCCCTTAGCAATGGTGTGCTCATGCTCGCTGGCCTGACTGAGGAGACTACAAGGATCTATATATCCAGCCTGTCACCCAGCCGGCAGTTGATAGAAGAATCTCAAAGAAAATTAAAAGAAAACAAAACATTTCTACAGGGCGCAGGGCCCAAAAGGGAGCCTACATCGTCCTTTGCTAGGCAGAAAAAACTGAGGCTGCATGCTGCAGGGAGGAGGGTTATGTCCAGAGGAACCGCCCCCTGGGCGGGGCTGTTCAACTCTGTTAAAGTAACATGTATTTAAATATCTAACATGTTCTGCCTAGTCCTCTCCTATGAACAGGAACATAACCCACTTTTCCAAGACTTGAGAAGGCTGTGTCCTTCCATGGACGATAAGAGAAATATATATTTATATATATATTTCATTAGAAGTCACATTGTTTAACAGCTGTCTTGGTTTTGTTCAAATGCCATTTACACCTCCAGGAAGCCTTAGAATTTACAAGCTCATGTGAATGACCATCCGCATATCAATGAATGTCACCAGTGAATCTAATGGGAGCTCAAAAGAGTTTATAGTTAGCCAGGTGCCAACCCGTTCAGAATGTATAAAATGTATTAGCTGTACTAGACAGACAGAGCATTTCTTTCAACTATGACCATGTACTGTTCTCCCTGTCTGTAGCTAAAACTACGGGTTTGTATAATAAATACATCTATTTTTCAATCTGGCTTTAGAAGTCATAATGTTACTGAAACCCCTTGAGTTTTGGGTTTCCCTATCAATATTTTAAAGCAAAGAGCAATGTCACCTTGGGTAACCACTTTTTAGCCAGGCAACAAACCCAAACCACAACACCTACACAAAGTACCTTAATTGATGCCCAGAAAGCAGAGTCTTTACCTGAGCAGCAACAGGTGGACAGCCCTAACACTAGCACAGCGAGGTAATGGGAGCCACTTCACACAGTATATCTTGTTTGGTCCCATAAGGGAAAAAAAAGAACACGTGGCCTGTATCAACCTTAAATTTATGGGAATGGGACCTTCTGGGGCAGAAACTATGGTGGAGAAGCCCGGCTGTATGCTGCAAGTAATACAAAATATATGGTGCAATCAGCACGGGGTATAGCAGCCGCTCATGACATCACATGCCTGTATGCCTGATCCAGCAATTGTTTTAGGCTTTAACATGCACCTTTGTATGTAACTTTTTTATACAAATTAAATGCAGATGCCTTTTAAGTAAACAGAGAGCACTTAGATCATTCCTTTATCTCCTATGCTTATACATGCCTGCTGATGTTGGAAGCACTAGCTGTCTGTGTGGAGTGTTTAGAAAGGAGGATTTCTCCCCTGAGACTCAACTAGCCCCTAACTCAGTTGATAGTGACAACACGACCCCTTTTCTCCCATCCAGGGTTTATACCCATTGCAAGCTTCCTTATGCCCGCTATGTGTTGCCGAATGCGCATATTGCAATCCCTCAGCTCGCCCACTCTGACGTCCCAGTCCGCCCACTGGGGCGAACATTCCACCGCTACTTTCTTTCGCTAGTATGGCCCCCCCCCACCCCTGGAGTGACGACGTAGGCCATCCCACCCCAAGAGGTTCTTCTTTATACCATATTTTGTTACAAATTTGTATTATGTTCCCGGTTCATGATCAGTACTGTTTATGCGCTACTGTTTATAAGCGCAGTGATCTACAGCGGCTGCAACCGCACTTATTGAACTATTCTTGACTCACTGTTATGCTTTGTCACATGTAATGTTTGCATTATCTTCAATAAACTTTAAAAAAAAAAAAAAGGAGGATTTCTCTTGAGATTTGATCGATCAGATTATCTGCTGGTGTGACTTCCTGGTAATTCCGGGGTCCATTCCTGGAGGTGAGAGTACCTAGAGAGCCTTGGGTGAAGAGAATATCACTGTGTGTGGACCTATTCACTGGTGGAATATTTGATATGGACTTTTTCATGCATCTTCTGTTTATTATTATTTATTTCATGGAATCACACTTTTTTATATTTAGTTTTATTTATTTATTTTGGTATCATTATTGATGTCCTATCAATTACTACATTTTGCACTGCACTTTATTTTGTGTATGCTGCAAGTGTTAGGAAAAATTGTTTTTATCATTACTAGCAAAAGTGTTTCCATTGAAGAGCAGGCAAAGTTGGAAAAGAAAGAAATGTTAATGGAACAATTACAATATTCATTATTGGTTTTATCAAATCATACAGGACTTTTTCTTAATCATAGGGTAGCATGATTAAAATATTATGATAGAATATCATGACATAAAAATTAAAGAAAATTTTTTTATTGAAAAACTGTATTTTATCTTTTTCCCTGTGTGTGCATTTAGTATTTATTGAAGTGCAGGAGGGTGCGAGGCTTGTGTTCAATTATTTATATCAAAAATGTTGTTTTACTTTAACCACTTGAAGACCAGGCCTTTTCTGGAACTTTTTGTTGAATCATTTTTTGCTTTTAGAAGGAAAAAAATATTTATTTATTTTTACTATGGCCTGGGATCCAGAAATTATGTCAGACGTCACTTTGGTCCTTCAAGGGACTCTTGGCCTTCTCCTTATACCCTGCTACCACCAGAATCGGAAGGTTATAGACTGGGAACCCCTGCTGCTGCTGCTTCTTCTTCTTAGCGTGCTCCTTCGCTGAATCCGCCGGTGGGACCAGTTTGATTGGAAAGAGAAATTGGGCATTATAAAAAATAACTGGGATTATGGCAGCTAGCTACTGCCATAACTCCGGTATTTAACGTAAAACAAATTACGTATTTTTAGAATGGGCCAGTCGTTCAAGTGGTTAAATGGGATATCCATACAAAGCATAATCCAAATAAGGGTTGTAAAAGAAAAGAAATTAAAATAACTAAATGGTAATGACAACACATACCAAATTGTATTCTAAATTTTATTTTCTAAATCCACAAATATTGTATCTGAAACCTTTAGAAATAAAAATTACATAGCAAAAAAGTACCCGTATACTTACTGCCCAGTTATTCTTGTGAAAAAATACAGCAGTGTATTTTCCCCGCCAATAAATTAACAGTCAGTCAAAAGGGTTTAACAGGTGAGCTTACAAACATACACAAATCTCCCTTTCTTTGCAGAGACACTCCAAGGAGGATAGGTTCAATGGTTATAAAGGCTTAGCAAATGAGCCCACAGAGAAAAAATAGGTACAGAACTGTTGCACTTTAATATGCCATTCCAGCTACTTTTTGTAGCCAAATATTTAGCTAATCTTATGCCAACTTAAAGAAAAGAAAACAAGCACGTTTCCAGGGATGTGAAGTTGTTACACTTTGATTTTTGCCATTAAAATCAAAGCAGAAACGTTAAAGGGGTTGTAAAGGTTTGTTTTTTATTTTCTAAATCGGTTCCTTTAAGCTAGTGCATTGTTGGTTCACTTACCCCTTCCTTCGATTTCCCTTCTAAATGTTTTTTTTTTATTTGTTTTCATGGTCTGAATTTCTCACATCTTGTTCCTCCTCAGTAAGCTGTTCTGGCTGACTAACCCCCAGCCAGAAGGGCTTGGATGATAGGGGCAAGCTTACTAAGGAGAAACAGGAAGTGAGAAATTCCAACAAAGAAAAAAAAACATTTAGAAGGGAAAGCAAAGGAAAAGGTAAGTGAACCAACAATCCACTAGCTTAAAAGGAACCTACCAGTATTTAGAAAAAATAAAATAAAAAAACCTTTACAGCCCCTTTAAAGTTTTGCAACTAGTTGTTCATATGAGTGTCTAATGATGGGCACACATTTAAAGGATACGGCAATTTGCTTTTCTGTTATATAAAACTACAAACAAAAAGAAACAAACTACAAAAGAAACTACCCACTAACTATTGCCTCACAAACCTGATCCCGTGTCCGATTTTTCCCATCACACACCTCAAATGGGTCTTTCAATGAAAGAGTACAGAGGAAAAATCATTGGTAAAAGTACAGGAAAACATATTTCAAAATGTTTGAAGCGACTGAAGACAGAATACAACAATGATCTTGACGGCTGTCTTCTGAAGACAGACTTCCCCATATTTCGTTAGAAATCAAATCATTATCTCACGTTAGTGATCAAACTTTCACCGTTGGCCGACAACATCACATAGGTAAAACAGACAGATAATCTTGTAATGCTGAATTCATATAAAATAGATTTTCCTGACAAACCCCATTACAAGGATGCATTAGGACTAACTTCAAGGTCACGTGAAAAATGTCAGCAATTAGTCTGTGGATTCTAACAAGACGTCATTTTAAGTGTTATTCTAAAACAGGGGGTGTTTGCGATGGGTTCATGGAGTTTATTTATAAGTGCAGTTTGAATCTGTGGAAAACAATTTTGTACAAAATGGACAAAAACTAGTATTGCTAGCCAACAAGCATGATGGATTGTTTGAAATGTACACACAACTGGGGGTTGTAAAGGCACTAAACATACTTGAGTCAAGGGGTACTGAAGATGAGCAGAAGCATCACTGGCTTCTAGAAAAGAATCATGTATTTTTTTAAAGTTGAGAAAACAGATTTAGACTATAAACATCTATCAATACCAAAACTCTGACTTGGGAAAGCTACACTGTACAATATGGTTGCTTTGCTTTGATTGAAAGGTATAGAACCCGACTGCCTTTTTTAGATTTGAATTAGACGAACAACTCTGGGAAATTCACATTCACCATTGTATGTATACAGTATATTTTAACCACTTAAGGACCCCCGCACGCACATATACGGCCACAGAATGGCTCGTACAGGCACAAGGGCGTAAATTTACGTCCCCGCCTGAGTGCGGTTCGGGGGTCCCATCGGGACCCCCTCCGCGGCGTGCGGGGGTCCCCCTACCTCTGGGAGCGATCCGGGATCTGCGGGCGGATGTCCGTGATATCCGCCCCCCCCCCGCGATCGCTCCCAGCCAATGGGAGCGAGCTCCCAGCCTGTCACTTCCTCCTCCTGTGTTTACACAGGAAGGAGGAAATGATGTATTCTCTCATCGCAGCGCTGTTTCCCAGCGCTGCTGATGAGAGAAGACATCACAAGTAAGTGTGCACCAACACAACACTGACACACACTCACATAGGCATATTAACCCCTTGTGATCGCCCCCCCCCCCCACCCCCCTGTCACAGTGTCACTGAATGCAGTGATTTAATCACTGCATTTAGTGTCAGTGTGACAGGCAGTGTAAAAAACAGTTAGTGTTAGGTTCAGGATAGCCCCCCCACCCCCCCTAATAAAGTTTTAACCCCCTGATCACCGCCCTAGTTAACCCTTTCACTCCCTATTGCCAGCGTCACTAAGCGATCATTTTTCTGATCGCTGTATTAGTGCCGCTGTTCCCGCTAGGTAGCTATTTTTTTTATTGCGATTTTTTTTTTTTACTAAAGACATGTGGCTAAATAAATTTTGGCCTAAATGTTTGACTAAAATTTAGTTTATTTGATTTTTTTTTTAACAAAAAGTAAAAAATAGTGTTTTTTTTCCAAAAATGTCGCTCTATTTTTGTATATAGCGCAAAAAATTAAAATCGCAGAGGTGATCAAATACCACCAAAAGAAAGCTCTATTTGTGGGAAGAAAAGGACGCAAATTTTGTTTGGGAGCCACGTCGCACGACCGCGCAATTGTCTGTTAAAGCGACGCAGTGCCGAATCGCAAAAACACCTTGGGTCATTTACCAGCGTATTGGTCCGGGTCTTAAGTGGTTAAGCAACATGACCTTGCTTCAAAACATAAGCTGTGATGGCTATGTTCTATCCATAATGCAAATGCATTTATGCAAAATGTCAGCAAAAAAACACATTTTCAATTTATTTAATAAAGCTCTTAAAACCGTTACTCATTTTAAAGCAGTTTATGACAGAATCGTCCCAGGACTTCCTTTTTCACAATCAAAATCGGCTGAAGAATGACAAGGAGTTTTTATGTTCAAGCAAAACAATTTTAAAATTTGACACATAAGAAAGTATGACAAATGCAAACAGGCAGTTTGGTATGTTTTAGTACATTCATAAACCAACATTTTCTTTGTTCCTTAATTCGTTTTGTACTGAGCAACAGCAGCTGTGCTTGTAAAAAAAATTACTCTTGCGCGATAGTTTAACATGACAATATATAAATTAAACAGTTCAGCATAATGCACAGGTCCCCTTAATATCACTTAAAGGGAGAAAGTGCTTTTTAAATTGTAAAAAATGCCTTCTTCTTTAACTCGTTCTAGGATTGGTCCATAGATATTCTTAGTCAGAGGAATTACCAAACCTTTGCCATCAATTTCACCTGAAAGGAAATAGAAATCAATGTACGGTATATAACATACAAATGCCACCAAATGACTTTATTGTGCGACAGATATCCTTGTAAGCATATATTAAGAGTATTGGACTGCGTTTTAGCAAAGCAGTGGAGCTAAAATATTATGATGTTTAATGCAAACATATACTTAAAATGCATGTGTATAATGTTTACAGAATTGTTAGGAGGTTTGTAACTGCATTTACAGTAGTTTTCTACTATTCATATAGAGCCTAAGAAACAAATGGAAAAAGTTGCGCTACTAGTAACTAGAAAGCAGCCAGCATTAACAATAAGATTAATTGTGCAAACAGAAAAAATACAGCACTCAATATGAAAGTTTCCTGGTTTGTGTCAGGAAATACATAAAAGTGGCAAAAAATGGTTAGGGAAAAAAAACAAAAAAAAACTCATATGCTATAAAGTGTAAAATGTTCTGATGGACCCCTCCCTGAGCCTTTGCATCTCCAGCGCCCTACGAAAATCTCAGCTGTTGTGCCACAGGTGGTATAGTTTTAAACCAAAGCTGCTGTGTGGTGAAACAAAAATATTGCCGTTCTGAAGTTTAAGGAATAGAAAAATCTGTGAAAAATACTTTACATACCAGGATTAATCCTAGGTGTTGGATTGTCACTGGCCCTATTGTTTTGGTCTACACCAGTTCCTCCTACAGGATCCACGGTTGGAGAGTCCCGGTCGTCTACATATGCTCGATTGATACACTGCTGCCAGCGCGTGTCCACATTTTGGGGTAAGAGTACCCATCCCCCTTTCCTAGTTTTGGATGCACATCCCTGGGTGTCGTGTGGAATAGTCACTTTGCACGTTACAGTTTGATCACATCGTATGAACGTCAAAGTATCATCCTCAAGGAATTGATCTGTCTGCATTGAACCTGTAGAGACTCTTGGACTTATCCCCCTCCCTCCTTTTTTTTGTGCTGAATTTATATCGTGTGTGCCATTTACATCTGTTGTTTATTCAGCCATGGCATTATATCTCTTGGACTAAGGTCCCCGTCAAGGTTAAGAATAATTTATACCTATACGCACATAGCACTTTATTATTTATAAGTACTCTCACCATTGTGCTTACATTTTACACTTTCTGTAGTTTTGGCACTACACTTTTAAGGCCCCCTTTGGGTTCTGAGTGATTCATAGTTACAAGCACCTGAAAATTTTTCACTTTATAGCATATGTTTTTTTTTTTCTTAACCATTTTTTGCCACTTCACTTGTTTATGCATTTCCTGAAACTCACCAGGAAACGTTCATATTGAGCGCTGCATTTCTTTTGTTTCTAATATAGAGCCTAAAGCAGTGATGGCGAACCTTGGCACCCCAGATGTTTTGGAACTACATTTCCCATGATGCTCAACTACACTGCAGAGTGAAAGAGTAAAATGGAGGAAAAGACACCCATAAATGGTGGGACTTTGTATGAAACAGCACATTGGGGTATGTAGAATCAAATCACAATAAAAGTTCCACTACCACTCATTGCTGCTTATATTTCATACCATGATTTATACACTACTGACTTTACCCATAGATAAGAGTGCTTAGACTTTAGTTCTCTCTTTCCTTGTGCTAATCAATTACCATTGATTACCAATCAATTTTCTATCTTTTTTAGGTAGTACCACGAATAGTCGCTCCTGATGAGTGGATTGAGTCCACGAAACGCGTAGAGCCCCCCTGTTATGTAGACGTCATGTCACAGTAGTCATGTACACACCATGGGTTTTATTCTGTTTGAATCATCCAACAAGTATACCAATTATCATGTTGTCACTATTTTACATCTGAGCCAATTTCTGGGCCATGTTTTATCATGTATAACAATGCTTTATTATATTACCAATTGTATTATGTGATTACCAATCATGTGATATTCCAAGTATTTGATTACCAATCATGTGCTTTTCTATTTTTTGTACTATACATGAATTGTCTATGGTTACCATGATTGCACTTTTTATTATATGTTAATAAACTTTTATTGTGATTTGATTCTACATACCCCAATGTGCGTTTCATACAAAGTCCCACCATTTATGGGTGTCTTTTCCCCCATTTTAGTCTTCCACTAAATATTAAGGATGGAGACCCATGTACCTTTGAGTCATGGTCTCATGTAAAGTCCCACCCCTCATATATATGTATATGCTATACATTTATATAATTATTGACTACACTGCAGAGTGCAAGAGCATCATGGGAAATGTAGTTCCAAAACATCTGGGGTGCCAAGGTTCACCATCACTGGCCTAAGGCCAGGTTCAGAGTATTGCTATGCCTCATGGGACTTGGTAGTTCTGCAACAGCTGGGAGGACCGCTTATTGCATATGTCTGCCACAGAGGATTATGTGCCTGCAATTCGCACCGCAATGCCTAGAAAATGCACACATTTTTGAACAATGCGGAGTGTGAATGCAACACACATATGTGAACCAAATTCATTCAAATTAATAGATTTTAAAATGTTATGCAAATTGGATGTGGTGTAACCCAGCCTAAAGGAAGTGGACAATCCTACTTTTAATTCTGCCAATTACTTAAATGATAGAGACTTGGACCTCCTGAGGCAACACTTTCAGTCACTGGAACATACAGATAAGGTCAGTGACTCTGAAAGTGGCAAAGCCAGTGGGTTGGTGTAGTTGGCAGGTAACTGGAATTTTCAGAACAACCCTGTGCAGAGTCTGAATAGTTTGACTGGCATTGGTAGACAAGGCCTGTTCTCTCAAAATGAATCGTCCAAATATCCCAATATGGCTATGCCCTGTGAACTAAGCAGAACAAATACAGGGGGTAGCAATTTGATGGGAGACCCGAGGTGCAGAAGCGAGACAAACAGAAAGGGAGTGCAAACTGGTAGAGTTGTAGCCTCTAATAAAATACTTCCATTGTGCTGCTCTTTGCGAGCAGTGATCCTTAGTGCCTAATGGTCACATTACAGGCTGGTGCATATCTTCCCATAGCAAGTTCTGGGTACAGCCTTTCACACTATACTGAAAATCTGCCAATCCGCAAACTGTAAAGCCAAATTTGCTGTAAAACCAAAAGGGCCTTTTGGCTTTACAGCAAATAAAAACATCTGTTTGATGAAAAATAAGGTTGGAAAAGGGTTTCTCTCTCAGCAGTGAGATGCCACTCTCCTAAAACACTAGGCAAAACAATTAGAGCAGGATAGAAGTTGGACAGGTTAAAGCTGGCAAACAGTTTTGTTGGGAAAAAATTTAGCGCAACGCATACAAAAAAAAAAAAAGAGCTCAGGAGGTTCCTTTTGGGATTTGTAATCTTCCATTTTTCTCAATATACACAAGAGGACTTTTCAATAACGATTATGCCACGTACACACGACCGTTTTTCATATCATGGAAAAAACTATGTTTTTCTCGATGTGATTTTTGTCAAGCCTGCCTTGCATACACGATTGTGAAACAAAAATGCTCGAACAAAGCGCGGTGACGTACAACACGTACGACGGCACTATAAAGGGGAAGTTCCATTCGAATGGCGCCACCCTTTGGGCTGATTATGCAAATTTCCTTTCTCATAACTTGCTTCTGAGAATGCGCGACCGTTTTTCACAACGTGAAAAAAAGACGAGAAAAAATAGGAGCAGGTTCTAAATTTTTAATGCCCATGTCGAGAAAAATGCTCTGGGACCTACACACGATCGTTTTAAATGACCAATTTAAACAATGGCATTTTTCTCGTGTGTATGCGGCATTAGGCTCTGCAGTGGGACTTTTTTCTCAACTAATATGTACACACTCTTATGTGAATATTTTGTTGATTTTTTTCTTTTTATTGCGCTGCAATTTTTTTTCCAATTTATACATACCATGTGATAGGGCATTGTGCCAGCTGATTTGTGATATTATACAATTTGGAGTCCTAGTGTGCTTTTTCTTCTTTGTTAACAGTTTTGTTTGCTAGTGCTTAATATCCTGTAGGCCGTAGTATAACCCACTCGTAGAAAGTTATATTTTAATTTCTTCCATGGCCATTTCTACAGCAAGAAACATTTGATATAACTAAAAAAGTTTCTCCTAATATGGTGCTAGTTCAGAGTAGTTAGAACTCAACCTCTTGGAACCCATCATGCTTAAAGCGGAATTAAACTCAGCTTTTTTTTTTAGGCCCCCAGGTGGTTTATGCCACAATGTGCTAGCATGCAGTGCATATTAGCACATTAAGACAGACTTGCCTGTCATGCGATGCCCTCCAGTGCTGTGAGCGCTCCAGTGCTTTCATCTTTTCCAGGTCTTCCCTTCGGGTTCTATCTGTTTGGTCGCTTGAATGCTCAAATCGTTATAATACTCCCACGCATGTGTATGGGAGTCCCATCCTCATGACACAGAGCTCCACATAAGCAACTCAGTGTACTTTACAAATAGCAGGTAGGGGAAAGCATGCATCACAAAAGAAACCATCATACAAACCCTGCCTGTCAGTGTAGAATAATGATTAATATCAAATATTCTTGTATCTCAAGGGCGTTTCTGAATGAATAGCATTCATAGTCTGGTTGACTTGAAAACGTGTGTATTTCCACACAGGTGGCATCATAAATGCAATGAAAAAAAATAGTATAACAGTTTAGTTCAGTGTAGGTAAACATATATGAAATAGAATAGATGGTGCTGTAGCAAGCTTATGAAAGCATGTGTGCTGGTTCCAGACTCCATATTGTCTTGTCCCAAGTGAGGAAGAAACAGGAAATGATGTTCTTAGACTTCTGGTAATATTTAGCTGTTCTTCTTGTCAGTCTTTGGGTAAATATGTCAGTGTTACCTTTCAAAATGGGTGCGAGTGAGTATGTCAGTGTGTCATGCAAATGTGTTGTGCCCCCTTCCATCTCAAACTATAGGCTTATATATACATATGAACGTTGTCACCTCACAGAAACTTAGAACCTTGTATGGCACACATTCATTTCTGCTAACTCAGCAATAGGAATGAGCCGAACACCCCACTGTTCGGTTCGCACCAGAACTTGCGAACACACCAAATGTTCGTGTGAACTTTAGAACCCTGTTAAAGTCTATGGGACTCGAACATTTGAAATCTAAAGTGCTAATTTTAAAGGCTAATATGCAAGTTATTGTCCTAAAAAAGTGTTTGGGGACCTGGGTCCTTCCCCCAGGTGACATGTATCAATGCAAAAAAAAAGTTTTAAAAAACGGCCGTTTTTTCAGGAGCAGTGAATTTAATAATGCTAAAAGTGAAACAATAAAAGTGTAATATTACTTTTTTCATTCATAGAGAATTCATTCATAAAAAAAAGTGTGGGGTCCCCCCAAATTTAATTACCAGGCTCTTCAGGTCTGGTATGGATATTAAGGGGAACCCCGCTGTCAATTAAAAAAAAATTACGTGGGGTTCCCCCCCAAATATCAATTCCAGACCCTTCAGGTCTGGTGTGGATTTTAAGGGGAACTCCACCCCAAATTTAAAAAAAAATGGCATGGAGTTCCCGCAAAAATCCACACCAGACCCTTATCCGAGCACGTTAACCTGGCCGGCCGCAGAAAAGAGGGGGGACAGAGCGGCCCCCCCTCTCCTGAACCGCACCAGGCCACATGCCCTCAACATGGGGAGGATGTCTCCATGTTAATGGGGACAAGGGCCTCATCCCCACAACCCTGGCCGGTGGTTGTGGGGGTCTGCGGGTGGGGGGCTTATCAGAGTCTAGAAGACCCCTTTAACAAAGGGGACCCCCAGATCCTGCCCCTCCCCCATGTGAAATGGTAATGGAGTTCGAGTCGAACTCGAAGCTCATCCCTACTCAGCAATATGTAATATTGTCATATGGAGTTGGATTGACAAGCACACATGTGGCACTCTATACTTAGAGTGGTGTGCTGATGATGTAATGTCATAACCAAGCATCTCCTATATGAACATATATTACTAACTATAACTACAAATAAAGTGAATATATACTAATACATATTAGTATGACTAAGACCCCACTAACTTAACAATAATATAAACAAATATATTATTTATCTCATTACGTAAATACTGATCTATTCTGGAGATCTATTCTTGTCACCCTACACTAGGGTTGTCCCGATGCCTCTTTTTTAGGACCGAGTACAAGTACCGATACTTTTTTTCATGTACTCGCCGATACCGAATACCGATACTTTTTTTTAAATGCAGCCACGTGTCCCCAAATGCAGCCTTGTCCCTTAATTCAGCCATGTCCCTAATGCAGCAGCCAATGTCCCTAATGCAGCAGCCAATGTCCCTAATGCAGCAGCCAATGTCCCTAATGCAGCAGCCAATGTCCCTAATGCAGCAGCCAATGTCCCTAATGCAGCAGCCAATGCCCCTAATGCAGCAGCCAATGCCCCTAATGCAGCAGCCAATGCCCCTAATGCAGCAGCCATGTCCCTAATGCAGCAGCCATGTCCCTAATGCAGCAGCCAATTCCCTCAATTCAGCAGCCAATTCCCTCAATTCAGCAGCCAATTCCCTCAATTCAGCAGCCAATTCCCTCAATTCAGCAGCCAATTCCCTCAATTCAGCAGCCAATTACCTCAATTCAGCAGCCAATTACCTCAATTCAGCAGCCAATTCCCTCAATTCAGCAGCCATCTCCCTAATGCAGCCTTGTGTCCCCTAAGACAAAGCCAAGTCCCCCCCCCTCCTCCCGCCGCTGCCGAGTCCTGACATATACTTACTATGCGCCCGGAGGAACACAACAGCTGTCATTTGAATAGCTGTGTTCTCCCGCCGCGCCGACATGTATGGTCCCTCCCCCTTGCCCGGGCACTTTGATTGACAGATCACCCGTCGGACGGGTGATCTGTCAATCAAAGTGCCCGGGCAAGGGGGAGGGACCATACATGTCGGCGCGGCGGGAGAACACAGCTATTCAAATGACAGCTGTTGTGTTTAGGGTTGCCACCTTTTCCTTAAGCCAAACCGGAACACTTTAGCAGTGCCCTGCAAATATTTTTGTAGTACATTAAATCTTTTATGTGCGTGGGAGAGGAGTGCGGAGGGTATGATGGGGGCAGTATGAGGAGGGATTTCTTGCAGTGTCTGTGGGGTGACCATGGAATGATGTCCCTCATCTGGGGGTAGGAAGCAGCTCTGAGTGATGTCTGGGGGTGATGTAACCTGGGGGGAGTAGGGGGCTGAGAAGTGGTCAGATAGTAATGTGTATAATTTTAAAAAAAAAGCTATTGTGGTCATCTACTAAAATACTACTCAATGAAAACATTATTTTATAAGATGCCAGCCCCCAGCACTCTATGTACAGATGATGTGAAGGTAATTGATGGCCATTCATATAACTCTGTGTTATCCAGGCTCTGAGTCTGTACAATCAGAGGTGTACACTCATCACATACACACAGGGTTAAGTGAATGGCCATAAATGAACGTCACATAATCTGGACAGAGGGATGTTTGTATAGGTAGATAAGTGCTGTTTGGCAGATACTGTGATCATAGGGCTGCAGAAATAACAGAGACTGCAGGAGCTTCATATTGATAATACACACACCAGCACAGTGTGTGTATTCAGTGAGAAGAAATGACACTGCTGCTGGCACTGTCTCCACAGTGGCAAGTATGTGCTAATCAAGCTCTCCTCTTTACCAGATTCAGAAACCGGACTGTACGGGGAATCCCATACAGGTGGCAACCCTAGTTGTTTTCCTCCGGGCGCATAGTAAGTAGATGTCGGGACTCGGCAGCGGCGGGAGGGGGGGGGGGGGCGGCCGCAGCAGCTCTCCTCTCCCCCATACGAGGACTGCTTTGCTCGGCGCTCCACTCCCTCTCCACCCGCACTCCACCCCCTCTCCACCCACACTCCACCCCCTAACCACCCGCACTCAAAAAAAAAAAAAAAAAAGTATTCTATTTAGGCATCGGGAGTATTTGCGCAAATACTCTGCATTGGTCCCGATACCGATACTAGTATCGGTATCGGGACAACCCTACCCTACACCAATATGCCTTATATGTCATTCTCAAATTGGCTGAAAAATCCAGCAATACTCAGCTTTAGATTGAAGAATCATGTCATATTAATTGATTAAGGTCATTCACTCATACCTAATTTACTATGATTAATCATGAAACCAAATATTTTAATTCATGGCAAGCTTGCAAAACATAACACCTATAAGTGCCGAATTATGAATTTGAAAGAATATACTAACAGTCAGCATTTCTTTTTTAAACTGGAGTTTCAATTTAAGAGCCTGGCCCTAGGTCCCAGTGGGTGCTCAGGGACCCAGTTATCAGCTGGCTGTTCACTGTTAGAACCAATTTGGGCAGTAGAAAAGCCAACTGATCACTTCTGCCCTCCCTTTCTGGTCCCAGTGCTTACCTGGCTTTTCTGTGGGCTTGAAATTGCTGCAAGCCAGAATAGAATGACCAACAGAAGGAGATTGATATACTATACTCTCTTAACCAGTGCCCCCATGTCAAGCTAAACCCCTAGGTAAATCGGCACAAAGCAATTTTGAGTTCACAGACTCACTAGTGCACCGGCTGGCAAAGTTGCAGATTTAGTAACTTTCCACCCAAATCAACCCCCTCATATTACCTCTTTACCTTTAGCATCCTCAGCGCCCCCCATGCGGTGTCTTTCCTTTCCCACCACTATCTCCCAATCCCATTTTCTGCAGCACACTACTATGGAGTAGGGAAAGTGTAAACCATAAGGCATTATGACATGAAGATTTGCTTGGAAGCCAAAGCAGGCATAATGGAAAACATGAAAAAAAATATTTATATAAAGACCACCCCTGGACAGAAGACAACTACTAGGGGACAATCTAAAGCAGAATCTCTAAGGAATCTCAGAGCCAAACAATTTTGCTGAATATATTTAAAGTGAACCAACTTGTTTCTTACTTGTTTAGCATAACCTTTTTTATAAATTGTGGCTGTCAAACAGTAAATGTAAAAAAGGTATTTTACATAAATTATGCCAACATGTAATTTTGTTTTCTTTTAATTATTGTATTTCATCATTATTGGTAAATATGGTGTTTTTGGATAATACAATGCAGCAGATGTATGTGTAACATTTCCTTTCGCTAAAAAACAAAAACTACAAATTTGATAACTATACTCCAACCTTGACTGCACCTAGCACTGCCTATAGGTGCCTCTGAGCAATGCCCACCACCATCAATATATTCCTTCATGCAATTTTTATGTGCATCAGTTATTCAGACCAATGTAGGCTCATTTTTCCTATTTGCCTTCTTACTTTGATTTAAGAAAAATAGTCTTCGATTTGAATTTTTTTGTCATTTGCTTAATGCAATGGTTACTAATAGCCAAAATACCAAAGGCCACTGGCTAACCAAAGGAAAACTATAATATATATATTACAGTGGGTATAAAACGTCTACACACCTCTGTTAAAATGTCATGTTTTCCGCTGTTAGTGGGACCTATAAACTGTACAACTCAATTGAAAAAACAAACTGAAATATTTTTGGGGGGTGCAAGTAAAAAGATTTTGGTTGCATAGGTGTGCACTATATCAATTAACCAATCACACCTGCCATAATTTAAAGTGCCTCTGATTAACCCCCAAATAAAGTTCAGCTGTTCTAGTAGGTCTTTCCTGACATTTTCTTAGTCACAACATACAGCAAAAGCCATGGTTTGCAGAGAGCTTCCAAAGCATCAGATGGATCTCATTATTCAGGAGAAGAGTATAAAATAATTTTCAAGGCATTAGATATACCATGGAACACATTGAAGACAGTCAATCTTACATTTTCAAATCTCACATTTTCTTTGTTTTCTGACTAATTAGCTTTTGCAGACATTGGAAGTGTGAGGTCTACAAAAATAAATCAATACTTACCATCCAAAACCATTTTAGCGGCAATAGCAGTGGGATAGCCCACAGTTTTTGCCATAGCAGAGTAGCCATTTACATCTCCATATACCACCAAGCTTATATTTTTAGCTTCCAAATGTCCAGAGGGATGTCTGATGCCAATATCATTTCTCATAACAATCATGTCTCGTTCTCCAGGACCTAGTGTAATAGAGTAAAACAGAGACTTCAAAATTAAAAGCACAATTTTGACTTCAAAATGTAAAAAAAATGTGTGAATAGTGATCGGCTCAATGTTACATTACACCCTTCAAAACCTGAAGTATTTTCAAGCAAAATCTTTTGCTAAAAAAAGGGTTGCTGCCAAGCATGACAGCATGATGTTTAATATTGATAAATGTAAAATGATGGACTTAGGGACCAAAAACATGCATGTATGAATGTGAGTTATAGACCTTAGATTGCAAGCTCCTTGAGGGCAGGGACCGATGTGAATGTACAATATACAGTATATGTAAACTGACAGCACTACACAAGTACCTCTAAAATACTGTAAAAAATATGGATATAGAGTTCTGTACACTTTTTTTGATGGAAGAAGGGAAATCGACAATCTGTGGCCACATTACCAAGTACATTGGCTCAGGAATCCAAACCGTTAATCACGTGGCTAGACCTTTTTTAAATATTCTTTTTTACAGTTAAAAGATCTCCAGTTTTTTTATTGTGTCCTTCCCATCTGCACCTTTACTAATTTTTGTGCTAGTTTCAGCCACTGATAAGTGTATTCAGACTGGAAGAACACAATGTCCTGGTAGGGGGAATCCCCATCCATGTCGTTTGTGTGGATGGAAGAATCTGAACAAAAAAAACCCTGCTAAACGTCTATGAGCAGCTTTAGAATGTGCTGCCCATTTGGGGTTATGAAATACAATCACTAGTGATAACAGACAAAGGCAGTACAAACAAAAACCTTTAATGAGCAACAGCTCTGAGAGTAATGTTAGAGGACTAAGGCCAGACTAACAGATGTTCACCAGCGCTCAAAAAAACCCACGCTTTATAAAACAGTATTGAGTAGAACACCATATTTAAATGAGAAACACACTGAACCTACTAGAAGATGGCTAGAGCGGAATGCTGGGATCAACTCCAATCAGCCAAGAATAAGATAATGAGGCTAGAAATAGCTCAGCATTACCAATCCTGGATGCCCAAAAGACTGGACTATGTGGTCCGCTCAACAAAATCTGGATTATTAGAGAAACATGCTAATAGTTTATCTTCTGGTTTAGACTGGCGGTGGTTTTCCAATACCCAACCAAACTAACTATGAATGACACTGTATTGTTCCTAACCATGGAGTGGTCTTGCCTACAGGAAGTGCATTTAAAAATAAACAGTAAACTGCACACATTGTCCAGAAATGTTACCTACCAAAAGAAAGCATAATTTCTAGATGCTTAGCTAGTGCACCAACAACAGATTCTGCAACAGGCACTGGTTCTTCACCTAGAAGGCCAAACCTAGAAAAATCACAGCATATACAGTCAGACCAAACAACTATAACAGCAGACAACCAAAAAGATATGCATTTTAACAATATATTGTTAGATATATAAAACATACAAGTCAAGAAGTTTAATAAGGCTGCTACTACTACTACTAATAAAAAGGAACCAAATAACACGGTCACACAGTATTGTAGCCTCTACATTACACCAGTGTATCCCCATCCCCCTTCCCAGTGTGGGGTTAGTACAAAAAATCCCTTGCACACAGCAAGTTTAATTCTTGTTTAGCAAAAGGCATCCTGGATTGTCACGATTCATCTTGTCAGTATACTATAAAAACTGCAGGCCTGTGTTACATACATCATTTTCTTGTAAGTGCACTGCATAGCAAAACAGTGACAATACCTAGCCTAGTATATCATTCATAAAAAAGGAACAGGTTATGTATGCCTGTAATGCTCAGACACTCTACCCTTATAAAAACTGGTGATCATACAGTTGTGCTCACAGGTTTACATACCCTGGCAGAATTTATGATTTCTTGGCCATTTTTCAGAGAATATGAATGAAAACACAAAAACATTTCTTTCATCATGGTTAGCATTTGGCTAAAGCCATTCATTATCAATCAACTGTGTTTACTCTTTAAATCATAATCATAACAGAAACTACCCAAATGACCCTGATCAAAAGTTTACATACCCTGGTGATTTTGGCCTGATAAAATGCACATAAGTTGAGACAAAGGGGTTTGAATGGCTATTAAAGGTAACCATCCTCACCTTTAGAAAAGGGGCACAACACGTCTGTAAATAGATAGTGCTGCTCACCCCGAAATGAATAACAAGGGTGTTTTCCCCAATGTACAAAACGTACAAAAAAAGAAATAGTAGTTATAAAGTTAAGATTTGAGTTGCAGTAGTACAAACTGTTTAAAATTCCATACATATAAATAAAGAGACCCAACAAATTGTCATACAGCTTGGCATGTGAAGCTTCTACTATTACTACCATTTTTTTTTTGTACGTGCTATTCAATAAACCTTTTAATTTTTACATATAAGTTGTGTTCTAAATTATTAATTGAGCTACCCAAAAACCCCATTGGGGAAAACACCCTTGTTACCATCCTCACCTGTGATCGGTTTGCTTGTAATTAGTGTGTGTGTGTGTGTGTGTGTGTGTGTGTGTGTGTGTGTGTGTGTATAAAAGGTCAATGAGTTTCTGGACTAATGACAGACTCCCATCTTTCATCTAGTGCTGCACGTTTCTCGATTCTGAGTCATGGGCAAAGCAAACGTTTTTCGGTCCGTTCCGTGTGTCTGTCAGCTCAGCGGGGGGTCTCCGCTCAGCTGTCGGCGGACAGGGCGGTCCCCGCACACTGTGCAGGGACCGCCCTGTCTCTCCTCCGCTCTCCCCTATGGGGAGTCGGATGGAAACAGACCGTCTGTCCGTTTGCATCCGATCCGTTTGGCCGGACGGAAGAAAAATAGGACATTCTTCCGTCCGAAAAAACGGATGCGGATCTGGCGGACGTTAGCGGATGCATCATCCGCTAACGGATCCGCTCCCATAGGGGTTCATTACAAGTCCGTTAACGGACTTGTAATTAGCGGACCGTTCGTCCGCTAGTGTGAAAGGACCCTTAGGCTTACCTGCACGTGCAAGAAATATCTCCTTAACCTACACGGTTAAGGAGATATTTTCACAAAAAGGGGCACAACTGTCTTCGGTGCATGAGCCCCGTAGACAGCGGTGCAGGCGCACTGAGCGTGCCGTTTTTGTGAATGGCATTAGCGGGTTAATGCAGTTTTCACGCATTCGCAGGGATCTGCCAGGAGTGACATCAGCGCCGGAGCGGCAAAAAACAGGAAGAAGCTTCAGGGCACATGGTGGCGGTGGTGGATGGGAGACCAAGGCGGACTTTGGGGGCTTCGATTTCAGGCGAGTGCCACATAATGAGCCAGTATGCTGTGCTTTTATTGTACTAAAAATAGTAAATAATTGCCAACAATAAATTCATAATTTATTAATATTAATTAAAATGTTGAATACAATTATACCTAAAAATATAAATACATAAAAAAAAAAAAAAAAAGTGATTTTCAGCGAAGTGTATTTTCGGTACCAAAATTTCCATTCGGTGCACCCCCATTTATTAGCAGCGTATTCACATTTAATCAGCTATATACCCAGGGGGATATACTCTAGTGGTGTTTAGCAGCTGAACAAGTTTAAAGGGGAATGTTTTTTTTTTAAATATTGACTCATAAGCGGACGTTGCATTGTACTGCAAGATCCACTATAGGGGAAGTATGGCCAACAACAATTTTTGTACAATTGCACAATAAAAATAATAAGTCACCTCCAATGAAGTGTGCCCCATCTCTGGCTGCTGCATTTGTTAGAACATTTGTTAGAACTTTCACCTTTATTTACCGTGCACTCCCCTTTCAGTACCAAATGCCACAATTTGTAGATCTGGCTCTAGTATAGACATCACAAGATGTTTCTCCCTTGGCACCTCCTCCATTCATACAAAGTCTTGCCTTTTTTTAACTGAACGCGAGGCATTCTGTAACTGGAAGAAAGAGATAATGGGATTCATCCACACCTCCTACATTTACAAACCAACTTGTGTTCAGTCAAATATATGGAAGGCTTTTTAGGAATGGAGAAGGCTCTGAAAAAGCCACCACCTGAGACTAAAGGTTTTAGCGCTAGATGTTCTGGGGCAGCAGGGAAGGGCAGGCTGAATAAAAATAAAGGTAATAACAATCGCTGCAGCAGTCAGATGGGGCACATTTCATTGGCAGGTACTTCTTTCTACAAAAACGTTGCCCATACTTCAACTTTAAGAACATACAATTGGCTTTAAACAGATTTCCGCTCTCCTAATGGTGAGCAGGGTAAATAGTAATAACAAAAACTGCCCTTACCACTCGATAGCTTCCAGGTTGCTATCATCCCTTCCGATCTTGTTGTACACAATTTCCTTAATGTGGCCAGTACTAGTGGAGGATGGAACCTTCAGCAGATGACAGATGAGCTCTCTCTGCATGTCATAATTAAAGCAATGCAGATGGGGTTAGTTACACTGTGTACAGCTGTTAGAAATCACACTAGGTTGATTGATCCAAAAGTAATAAATGCAGGAAGAGAGAAACACAACCATTTTCCATGGCAACTTATCAAAGCTAGCTTATGTGATCTAACTAGTATAAACAAGTAAAACGTTGATGGTTGGTGAGCACGCTACCATTTTCTTTTAATATAAACAAGCCCTGTTATCTGTGTTTTACTGTCCATTAAACACACCACAAGTAACCACAAATGAAAAGTTATTTAAATTCACAGAACACTTTTCCATAAATGAAAAAAATATTTTTTCGCTATTCATTTTCACCTCATTATCTCTAAAAATCGTAATTTACGGTTTTGACACCTCCCATTATATGAACATGAGATAAGAAATGCTTAGGACAAAGGGTGTTAAATGGAAAATGTCGCAATGCAACACAGCACTCAGTTTAGGGAACATGTTAATAATATGGTCATGTCCCACATTTTGCAGACAGCTGGATCCTGAAGAACTTTTCTCTGCAAGGTGCCCGGTCTTCTCGTCCCTGAACTTCTTGTGCTGTGGGGAGAATAGCTTTGGGTTTTGGGCACAGCAGTGAGGATGGCCAAATGGGGAAACGTCCCCCCCCCCCTCTACTGAGAGAAGTTCTTTCATTGTTTACTCTCTGAATGAGGGAGAAGATCATATCACTCACCTGAAACTCTATCATTCAGATAGTGTGTTTAAAGCGGTTGTATAGTCACCTGCAAAGCAAAAGGCATAATGAGCTAGTATGCACCGCAGTCAGCGGCTCATTGCAAGGGGAATATCTCCTAAACCGTTTAGGAGATATATTTTTTACCTACAGGTAAGCCTTATTATAGGCTTACCTGTTGGTAAAAGTAACAAAACTGACTATACAACCACTTTAATGCAGAGCAAACAATGAAAGAACTTTTTTCAATGGAGGGGGCAGGTCACCATTGTACCATCTTCACCACTATTCTGCTTGAAGACCCACATCTATCAACCTCTGCAGTTCTGAGAAGGAAGGAGGACCAGCATCCTTGCAAAGAAGATTTCTACAGGATTTAGCAGGCTGCACAATGTGGGATATAGCTTATTAAAAAAGGTAAGTATCATACTAAAGCTTTAGAAATGTATTGTTTATTTTTTATTAAAGCGGAGGTCCAGCAATTTAAAGCTTTAGAAATGTATTGTTTATTTTTTATTAAAGCGGAGGTCCAGCAATTTATTTATTTTTCTTAAAGTCAGCAGCTACAAATACTGCAGCTGCCTACTTTTAAAATAAGGACACTTACCTGTCCAGGGCGCCCGCAACATCGGATCCCTCGGCTGTCGGATGCTGCCGCCGCCACCTTCAGTAAGGGAATCAGGAATCCTAGTTCCCTACTGTGCATGCAAGACTCGCGTTGCTCCATGCCAATGGTCCCTGCTGTCTTCTGGGACCCGTGTGTGTCCCAGAACACAGCAGTGGGGGGGGTGGATAGATACCCACAGGGGGCTTGGGTATCTATGCCAAGATACTGTATTACACAAGTATCTGCTCCCCCTCCCCCTTGAAAGGTGTCAAATGCGATACCGGGGAGGGGGAGGGTTCCAAAAAGCGGAAGTTACATTTTTGGGTAGAATGCTGCTTTAAGCTATACATAAGCTTTTACAAATGCAAATATATGTTCACTTGCATTTACATGCAGAAAAAGTGTAATATGAATAGTTACTCACCCAACTTACTACTGGAGCATCCACAGCTAGCAATGGACAAGGATCTCCATTTATTAGTCCTAATTTCACAAAGCCACTCATTGCTTTAGCAAATCCCTGTGAAAACAATGAAAATTTCCTTTACGTAACATCATCAGCAAACAAGAAGAGAGCAGAACTTCTTTTTGCAAGGGATTAGACATGTTAATTCATTGTCAGCATCTCCCTTAACAGCATATGCATCACTAGACCCAGACAACTGGGGCACTTATGGGTTTAGCCCCAGTCTAACATACAGCCAAAAAGTTTACAAGACTGGGTTCTAAAACCTGGACAAATCTCTATTATCCTACAAAATAATAGCACTAAAATGCATATAATATTTTAAGAAAAACAATAACCATAATTCAGATAAAACTGCGCCAACAGTTTACAACATCGGGGGAGACAGTACAATTACAATACAATTACAATTCAATACAGATGGAATCAGAGGGCTCTACACGTTAGCGCTTACAATCTAGAAAAAATTAACAAACAAATCTATAGTAGTTCATTTGGAGCTTGATTTCTATGATAAGAATCATTCCCAGATCTTTACCACAGCAATAAACAATCAAACACTAATTTAGGCCTTGCTCACATTAGTGTGATTTCAGTTGCAGGACAATGTAAACCTCATAATTTGATGGTTACTGTTCACATTAATGCACAGTGCCATTTTGTAAAAAGGTCCTGTACTGCTTTGGTGCAGCCAGATTTTGTGCCCCATAACCTTCAATAGAGACACACCAAAAAAAATGGATGTACGTGCGTTTTTTTTTAATGTGATCTGTATTGGCACCCGCCAACATCCTAACAACCAGGGATTCATGGCTGACAACAAGATTTAAATGAATTGCCAGTGAGGGAAAAAAATGGGTTGGGGTTTTCCATAATCTATATCAGACCCTTACCTGAGCAAGCAGCCCGGTAGGTCAGGAACCTGAACCATGCCAGGCCACATGCCCTCAACATGGGCTTCTTCTAAGCGCTGGCCCGGTGGTTGTGGGGTCTCATCAGAAACTGGAGGTGGGGGGGGGCTTATTAGAATCTGGAATCCCCTTTAACATTAAGGGACCCTCAGATCCTGCCCCCTCAATGTGAATGAGTAGGAGGTACACAAGTACCCCTACTCATTCACTAAAAAAATATAAAAAGATAAATAATGTAAATTACAACGAACGATGTCTACAAATTAGGTTTAGGGACTTTAAATATTTATTTTGTTTTACTGGTAATGGCGGCAATCTGCAATTTTTAGCGATACTGCAACATTGCGGCAGACAAATCTGACCCCAAGTGACACTTTTTGGGGACCAGTGACATTATTACAGCGATCAGTGATAAAAAAAAATAAAATAAAAAAAAAAGCACCGATGTATAAATGACACTGGCAAAGCAAAGTTAACACTAGGGGTGATCATGGGGTTAACCATGTTCCCTTTGTGTGTTCTGTGTGGGGGATGGTCTTACTGGCACAACACAGAGGAACAGCACATCTCAATATTGTCTCGTCAGAACGGTGATCCACCTTGTTTACATAGGCAGATCCCGTTCTGCCTCTCTGTACCGCGATGACGGGTGTCCCTGCGGGCGCGCGTCCACACTACCACATGCACCAACTGACGTACAGGTATGTCGGTTTGCGCAGCCGAACTGCAGTATATATGCGGAAGGTGGTCAGCAAGTGGTTAATAAGGGACTTGTCAAAAATCATCTCCCCGCCTTTTTCTGACCTGGTAAGGATTTTTTTTTGGGGGGGGGGGGGGGGGTGCACGCCGTTTTTTTTTTTTTGGCGTGAAGATCCCCCTTAAAATACATACCAGACTTGAAGGGCTTGGTACGGACTGGGGAGGGGGGCCCTTTTTATAGATTTTTATTGCCGGCATTCTTTATCTTTACATTCAGCTTACTCATGGTTGTTAACCACTTTAGCCCCGGACGATATTGCTGTCCAATGACCAGAGCACTTTTTGTGATTCGGCACTGCCTCGCTTTAACTAACAATTGCGCGGTCGTGCGACGTGGCTCCCAAACAAAATTGGCGTCCTTTTTTTTCCCACAAATATTTTTTTTTTGCGCTATAAACAAAAATAGAGCGACAATTTTGAAAAAAATGCAATATTTTTTACTTTTTGCTATAATAACTATCCCCCAAAAATATATAAAGTACTATGTTTATTTAACAATTAATTCCTTTTACCCTTACTCTACTCAGTAGTGCTACGAGTCTGGTGTTCAAACAATTGTCTCCGTTATTCTTACTCTGCCTTTTGTACTTCTGTGTTGTGCACCGTTTATCTTTTCTTATCTCTTGTATGTATCTTTTGTTATCCTTTGTATGCCTCTTAAAATTCAATAAATACTTTTTGAAAAAAAAAATATATATATAAAAAAACATTTTTTTTCCTCAGTTTAGGCCGATACGTATTCTTCTACATATTTTTCGTTAACAAAAAAAAAAAAAAAACAATAAGCGTTTATTGATTGGTTTGCGCAAAAGTTATAGCGTTTACAATATAGGGGGTCGTTTTATGACATTTTTTATTAATATTTTTTTTTTTACTAGTAATGGCGGCGATCAGTACTGCGATATTATGGCGGGCACTTCGAACACTTTTGACACATTTTTGGGGCCATTGCCATTTTTATAGCGATCAATGCTATAAAAATGCATTGTATTACTATAAAAATGCCATTGGCAGTGAAGGGGTTAACACTAGGGGGCAGGGAAGGGGTTAAGTGTGTTCCTGGGTGTGTTCTAACTGTATGGGGGGGTGGCCTCACTAGGGGAAATCACTGATCTTCTGTGCATACATTGTATGAACAGGAGATCAGCGTTTCCCCCGCTGACAGGACCGAGAGCTTTGTGCTTACACACAAAGCTCCCGGTCCCCGCTCTAACTTAGGAGCGGACGCATAGCTACGGGCACTCGCCCAGCAGTGCCACCGTCCCGCAGTTATATGACGGCGGGCGGTCGGCTAGTAGTTAATGACACAGGCGGCCAGCTTCCCGACCCGCTGCTTAACAACCAGCTATTTCTTCATACAGAATCCAAAACGGTCGATCCGAAATCAAATTATTCTGAAAAGTTGGAAGTCGTTAGAAAACAAATGAAATAAACACATTTTAACGTATTTCAACAAAATTTATTACCATTTCATTCAGAGATTCGGATACTTCCAAAGCTCCGGAGAACCAAAAATTTGTCTGAATTTGTATTTGGACCGAAACTAATTGCACATGTCTACCTAAAATGCTTACATCCTTATTTCAGTATTTAGCCTACATTGTAAGCTTGCAGAGTTAAAGCATATCTAAAAACACAAGAACAAAACTACAGCTTACTACTTCTTTTTTCATGTTACAACCAAAAACGTAAATGTATTTATGTGATAGACTAACACAAAGTGGCACATAATTGTGAAGTGGAAAAAAAAAATGATTTTCAACCTTTTTTACAGGTAAATATGTGAAAAGTGTGGGGTGCATTTGTATTCAGCCCCCTTTACTCCGATACCTCCAACTAAAAAATTAAAAATTGAAAAAAAGTGAAAAAATAAAAAATAAGTAAAAAAAAGATAAAAAAAAATTAAAATGCCCCTGTCCCTGATAGCTCGCGTGCAGAAGCGAACGCACACGCAAGTCCCGCCGACATATGTAAACGCCGTTTAAAACACATAAGTGAGGTATCGCCGCGTGCGTTAGAGTGCCAGCAACGAATCTAGCACTAGATCTCCTCTGTAAATCTAAACTGGTAACCTGTAAAAAAAATAAAAATAAAGCGTTGCCTATGGAGATTTTTAAGTACCGAAGTTTGGCGCCATTCCATGAGTGTGCGCATAATTAACTGGTTGCGGTGGCACTGCTGGGCGAGAGCACGTAGCTCTACGTCCTATCTTTTTCGGCCACTAGGGGGGGCGTGCGCCGCCGGCGGCCCCCGCGCGCTTGATCGCCGCCGGGCACGCGTGCGCGTTCGTTACAGAGCGGGGAACGGGAGGTATGTGTGTAAACACATTCCGCTCGTTCCTGTCAGCGGGGGAAACGCTGATCTCCCGTTCATACGATGTATGAACGGAAGATCAGGGATTCCCCCTAGTTAGTCAACCCCCCCCATACAGTTAGAACACACCAGGAACATACTTAACCCCTTCCCCGCCCCCTAGTGTTAACCCCTTCACTGCCAATGGCATTTTTATAGTAATCCAATGCATTGTTATAGCATTGATCGCTATAAAAATGCCAATGGTCCCAAAAATGTGTCAAAAGTGTCCGATGTGTCCGCCATAATATCGCAGTACCGAAAAAAACCGCTGATCGCCGCCATTACTAGTAAAAAATTTTTTTTAATAAAAATGCCATAAAACTACCCATTTTTTTTGTAAACGCTATAAATTTTGCGCTAACCAATCAATAAACGCTAATTGCGATTTTTTTTTACGAAAAACATGTAGAAGAATACGTATCGGCCTAAACTGAGGAAAAAAAATGTTTTTTTATTTATTTTTTGGGGATATTTATTATAGCAAAATGTAAAAAATATTGCATTTTTTTCAAAATAGTCGCTCTATTTTTGTTTATAGCGCAAAAAATAAAAACCGCAGAGATGATCAAATACCACCAAAAGAAAGCTCTATTAGTGGGAAAAAAAGGACGCCAATCTTGTTTGGGAACCACGTCGCACGACCGCGCAATTGTCAGTTAAAGCGACGCAGTGCCGAATCACAAAAAGTGCTCTGGTCTTTGGACAGCAATATGGTCCGGGGCTAAAGTGGTTAAAGCGTGACATGTTGGGTATCTATTTACTCGGTGTAACATAATCTTTCACATAATACAAAAAAATTGGGATAACTTTACGGTTTTGTTATTTTTTTAATTCATGAAACATTTTTTTTTACAAAAAAAAGGCGTTTGAAAAATGATTGCGTAAATACCATGCGAGATAAAACGTTGCAATGACCGTCGTTTTATTCCCTAGGGTGTCTGCTAAAAAAACATATATAATGTTTGGGGGTACTGCGTAATTTTCTAGCAAAAGAATGATGATTATTACATGTAGGAGAGAAGTGTCAGAATAGGCCCAGTATGGAGATGGTATAAAAGCCCGGTATTGAAGTGGTTAAGCACTTACATAACAAAAAGTTTTTTCAATGGCTTATACAGTAAAATAAAATGATATTTAACAAGTCAAAATGGAGTATATAAGAGAAGTTCATGGTTTTCATTTGCATACACTTTAACCACTTGCCGAGGAGCCGTTTTTACATTTTTTGGGGGAGGATTTTATATCAAAAAGTAAAAATAAAAAAAATTCTATTTTCTAAATAAAAACCGCTGAAATGAGCAAATACCACCAAAAGAAAGCTCCATTGGTGGGGGGAGAAAAAAAAACATCAATTTTGTTTGGGTACAATGTCGCACGACCGCGCAATTGTCAGTTTAAGCGACGCAGTGCCGTATTCGCAAAAAAAATGCCCACTTCTAACACAAATGAGCAGAAACATCATACCTTGTACCTCAGGGTCCCTCTCATCAATGTATGGGCTGACTGAATGCCATAGGGTTCTGCATATTTAGTACTGTCCCTGTTTGGGAAGCCTTCTAGGTTCAGTCCAGGAAAACAGTCCATGACAGTAACAGACTCCAGCAGTGAGCCTCCAGCTGCAATATTAACAACCTATGAGAAAAAAAAAATTAAAACCATTAAAAGAAAAAAGTTTAGTATGAGGGAGAACCTGCCTGCACAGTTCTATTTATCAATGGAACTCAATAAAATAGCAGTCAGTGAAGTGCCTTTAGTTAGTATTTTTATTTAAGGATATGATAATATTGTGAGAATTTACCAAGACACTGTCAAAATTGCTTAGACACCGTCAAGTACTGCTCCACTACAGTGGAGATTATTATATATATATATATATATAAGGTGTATGAGGTCTTTACATTTTTCCGCTTGCTTTTCCCGATTTTGCAGTTCGACAGTGGATAAATAGAAATAACGGTATAGGTTTGGACAATTGGCAGGATGTAGTAATATAATTCTAGTGGTGGTCAGAATTAGAACTCGCGATTGAAACACACAAAATTCAGGTCAGCAGATTCCCGTTGACCTAACCGGAGTAGTGTAGATGACCCCTGATGAAGTCACGTGGTGTGATGATACGCGTCGGGATTGGAGCGCTGGACAACCGAAGCACCTGACGGACGGCTGACGAGTTCGCCACTCGTGGATGCTGTATTCGTTCCTCCATCGTCTATGTGAGTGTTTTTAAGTTGTTTTAAATAAATCCTTTTTACTGGATTACGCGATGTACCACCTTTTTTGTTTTCTGTGATATCACCCGAGCCTCTGAGCACCATCAGCCTAAGACCAAGCGGACTCCCAGTAAGAGGAAAAGGAGGACACTGACGAGTTCGCCGCTCGTGGAGATTAGCCCTTTACCTTTACTTTATGTAAGTGCATAGAGTGCAGGCGTGTTTTGGCTCCCCTTTATATCAGTATCACACTATATATTGTTGTGTATCCTCTCCCCGTATGTGGTGTCTGATCCCGGGATTTTAAGAACCTTCTACCTTCATTTGGACTCCGCGTGAAAGCAGCTGGCTAGGCTATATCTGGTAGCCGTGAGTGATATCACCCAAGCCTCTGAGCACCATCAGCCTAAGACCAAGCGGACTCCCAGTGAGAGGAAAAGGAGGACACCGACGAGCTCGCCGCTCGTGGAGATAAGCCCTTGTACCTTTACTTTATGTAAGTGCATAGAGTGCAGGCGTTTTTGGCTCCCCTTTCATATCAGTATCACACTATATATTGTTGTGTATCCTCTCCCCGTATGTGGTGCCTGATCCCGGGACTTTAAGAACATTCTACCTTCATTTGGACTCCGCGTGAAAGCAGCTGGCTAGGCTATATCTGGTAGCCATGAGGTGAGCTGCTGGGACCACCTGAGGTGTGCGTGTTGTTCTTGGGTGACGGCTCGACTTCTTTCACAGAATTGGCTGCTGGGTCTCTCCTCATCTGTTCCCTTACTTGAGGAATTTACTGTTATTTTTATCTTTATTTTCCAGTACTGGACTTCCTAAATTAATTTTGTCTTTCCTGGACTATACTTTGCCGTTTATGTGTTACCATCAGTTTACCAATTGGAGATGTTTATTGCTGTCTAGGTGTATCATTGTTATTTAGCTAACACTTTTTCACTTACCGTGCCCCTTTCTCACACCCATTTCCTAGCCTTGTGCCCTTTTTCAATCTATTTTCACAGCGCAGACTCCTTTCACTTGCACATATATTTCCTTGTGTCTATTGAGGTAGACTCTTCTAGTGTTTGCAGCAGTGCTCCCAACCCTCTCCCTTTCCCCCTCATCCACTATTTCACAGACAGCGCGGGAGTATCACTTTATTCATTAGTTTAGATGACCGTTTAGAGGTTGCTTTTTATCATTTCATGAAGCAAAGTCCCATTGAAGTGCATTTAAATTGCAGTCAAAGTGGATCTCTTGTTAAACCTTGCATTTGTATTGAGCACATTTGTTTCAGCAGTACTGCATTCTAATAGAAAAAGGCCACATTTGAAAGGAACACCCGTTTAAGAGTCCTCAGTATGGCAGTACGATTTTTAGAAGCGTCATTTTAGAGACACATTACATTACAGAATCAGAATTCACACAGGATGCATAGACCCGGGAATCTGCTGTTTCACAAAGCATAATTTCTGTGCACCATGCTATGCTCTTGCAGATAGTAATCTGGAGAACACCACCTGTCTCTGGCTTGAAGGACCAGCGAGTTAAAATTTGAATGCATTTGCAGCACTGATCCTAGTCCCTGCATGGTTAGGATAAAGGGATTTTTATAACAGCTTACCTGTAAAATCCTTTTCTTGGAGTACATCACGGGACACAGAGCAGCATAGTAATAACTATGTGGGTTATAGAGCCTACCTTCAGGTGATGGACACTGGCAATCAAGACAGGAAGTTCCCTCCCTATATAACCCCTCCCTTACTGGGAGTACCTCAGTTTTGTAGTAAGCAATACAGGTCCCCCTGTCCCCAAGAAGAGGGGGGGGGGGTGCTCTGTGTCCCGTGATGTACTCCAAGAAAAGGATTTTACAGGTAAGCTGTTCTAAAAATCCCTTTTTCTTTATCGTACATCACGGGACACAGAGCAGCATAGTAATAACTATGTGGGATGTCCCATAGCAATGCCTACTAAGGGGAGGGAAACTAGAAAAAATCGAGTAATATAGGCACCCCCGGGTTCCGGGTATCTAAACAGCAGCCTGCAGGACCGCTTGCCCGAAGGCTAGGTCCGAGCCCTGTGTAACATCTAACTGATAGAACCTTGTAAAGGTATAGACCGACGACCAGGTCGCCGCCCTACAGACTTGAGCCATGGGGGTCTGATGGTGCACCGCCCAAGAGGCGCCCACTGCCCTGGTGGAATGAGCCTTTATAGACCCTGGGGGGTCCTTCCCCCTTAATCCATGGGCCTGAGAGATGGTCTGCCGGACCCACCTGGCAATAGTGGCACTAGAAGCCGGCTGGCCTTTCCTAGGTCCATCTGGTAAAACAAATAAGACGTCCGTCTTACGGATTTGGGCAGTAGCCCTCAGATAGATTCTGATCGCTCTTACCACATCTAAAGAATGTAGTAATCTCTCCTTGCCAGAAGCCGGATTAGGGAAAAAGGAGGGAAGGATGACATCCTGGTTTAAATGGAAACTCGATACCACCTTCGGGAGGAAGGATGGATGAGGACGTAAGACAATTCTGTCCTTGTGGACGACTAAATACGGTTCTCGACAAGAGAAAGCAGCTAACTCAGACTCTTCTGGCCGAGCATATGGCCACCAAGAACACTAGCTTTCTAGTAAGTAGCACCAAGGGGATTTCCCTCAACTGTTCAAAGGGCTGTCTCTGCAGAACCGAGAGAACCAGGTTTAGGTCCCAAGGACACACGGGAACTTTAACTGGGGGATTAACCCGCAAGATTCCTTGTAGGAAAGTTTTGATCAAAGAATGGGTGGCTAACAGCCTCTGAAAGAACACGGATAGAGCCGAAATCTGCCCCTTAATGGTGCTGATGGCTAACTTCATGTCCACCCCTAACTGAAGGAATTCCAGAATCCTACCGACCACGAACTTGCGAGGGTGCCATTTCTTGGTTTCACACCAGGCCACGTAGGCCTTCCATACCCTATAATAGATCAATCTTGACACAGGCTTCCTGGCATTAATCAAAGTGGGTATCACTGACTCTTCTCTTTAAAATGTAGGATTTAGCCGGCAAGCCGTTAAACTTAACGACGGTAAGGAAGGGTGGCAGATCGGGCCCTGAGTTTGCAGGTCTGGCCGAAGAGGAAGGGGCCATGGGTCCCCTACCAACATCCTTACGATTAGGGTATACCACGACCTTCAGGGCCACGCTGGGGCTATCAGAATAACCGGCTTGCCCTCCATCTGGATCCTGTGGAGGAGCCGGGGCAGAAGTCGAACTGGCGGAAAGGCGTAGATCAAAGAGAAGCGGGTCCAAGGACACACTAGTGCGTCTGTCTGGCACGCCAACGGGTCTCTTGATCGGGATACAAACCTGTCCAGCCTTGTATTGAATCTGGAAGCCATCAGATCTACATCTGGCATCCCCCATTTGCTGCAAATATCCTGGAACACCTGGTGATGGAGGCACCATTCCCCTGGCGAGATCTGCCAGTGGCTGAGATAATCCGCACGCCAATTCTCTATGCCGGGGATGAAAACCGCTGAAATGCAGAGTATGTGCCTCTCTGCCCAAGTGAGGACCTGATCGACCTCCTTCTGGGCCGCCTGGCTCCGAGTGCCTCCCTGATGGTTTATATAAGCAACGGCAGCGGCATTGTCCGATTGCACTCTGACTGGACAACCGCGTAGCTCTGCTGTACAGGCCCTCAGGGCTAGCCGGATGGCTCGAATCTCCAACTGGTTGATGGGCAAGAAAGTTTCTGCAACCGGCCACGTTCCCTGCTGGGATAGGTTGCCCATTACCGCTCCCCAGCCCGTCAGGCTGGCGTCCGTTGTCACTATTTCCCATATGATTGGGCTGAAGAATCTCCCCTTTTGGAGATTTTGGGGCGATAGCCACCAGCATAGACTCTGACGGACTAGGGGAGAAAGAGACATGGGGTGATCCAATGTTTGAGTCTGCTTGTTCCAGGCAGCCAGGATGGCCGCCTGCAGCTTTCTCAAATGGAACTGTGCGTAAGGCACCGCCTAGAATGTGGCTACCAGTTTCCCTAACAGCCACATAAAGAGGCGAACGGACGGCCTTCTTCTGCTCAGAACGGACCGAATTAATGCCCATAGATTGTAGATCTTGGGTCGAGGCAAGAAAATCTTCTGTTTTTCTGTATCGAACAGCAAGCCGAGATACTCCAATCGTCTTGTTGGTCGCAAGACCGATTTGTCTTCGTTTATAACCCAGCCCAGCGACTGGAGATAATGAACTGATATGCAAATTGCTCTCTTTAATTCTAAAGCTGAGCGATCTGTTAACAGAAGGTCGTCTAAATACGCCATCACCGAGATTCCCCGAATTCTCAAGTTGGCCACCAAGGGAGCCAGAATCTTTGTAAAAACCCTGGGAGCCGTGGCCAACCCGAAGGGCAGGGCCACGAACTGGAAATGCTGGTGACCCACCGCAAAGCGCAGGTACTTGTGATGGCCTGGAAATATCGGGATGTGCAGGTATGCATCCTTTATGTCGATAGATGCAAGGAAATCTTTGCCTTGTACTGCCGCTGCCACAGACCGGACCGAGTCCATACGGAAGGACCGGATGTTTAAGAAGCGGTTTAGGCCCTTCAGGTCCAAAATTGGCCTCACGTCGCCATTTGGCTTGGGGATAAGGAAAAGATTTGAGTAGTAACCCAGTCCCTGTTCTGGAACTGGTACCTCCACGATCACCCCTTGATGTTGAAGGCGATCCAAGGCCGTCAGAAGAGACCTTCTCTTTCCTAGGTCTTTTGGTATGTTTGAGACCAGAAAACGGGGAGGGGGGAATCCCCGAAACTCCAGGTGGTAGCCTGAGGAAACTGTGGAAAGAACCCATTTGTCAAGGACTTCTTCCCTCCAGGCTTCTGAAAAACCCTGGAGCCTTCCCCCCACCCGAGAGAGTGGGGGCGCCCCTTCAGAGGGACGCTTTAGGGGCTGGTTTGCCTGTTTTACGGGTCCAAGGCTTTCTGCTACTTGAAACCTGACCCTGTGGTCTGCCCCCTGAGCCCGGTCTACCAGAAGGCCGTCGATACTGCCGAGAGTTAGACGCTGCCGGGGACGGAGAGGGGGGGGGGGGGGTCGCTTAAAAACTGGGGCCCCTGATCCTCTTTTTTACCGGTAATAAGGTACTCTTACCGCTAGAGATTTTCTGAATGTATTTGTCGAGATCGTCACCAAATAGCCTTTCCCCATGAAAAGGAAACCCCGCAAGGAGTTTCTTGCAGGGGGTCTCAGCTGGCCAATTTTTCAGCCATATAAGCCTTCTCATATGGACCAACGCCATGGAAAGGCGGGAAGCCTGCTGGATGGAATCCTTAATGACGTCCACATCAAAACACAATGCCCTAGGCAAATCGGCTAAATCTTGAGCCTGCTGAGGTGGGAGATCCCTCAGGATCTGTTTTGTCTGGTCTTTCAAGGCCTGACAGACCCCTATGGCTGCTATAGCCGGCTGAATGACTGCCCCTGCTGTGGTGAAGGATGCCTTCAACACAGTTTCCAATCGCTTATCAGCTGGGTCTTTGAACATTTGGACATTATCCACCGGGCAGGTGAGATTTTTATTGACACGACACCGCCGCATCAACTGCGGGGACTGCCCATTTCTTTGTGAACTTCTCCTCCATCGGATAGAGGACAGAAAATCTCTTTGGGGTTACAAAAAGTTTGTCCGGGTGGACTCTTCCGAATCAGCTGTCTCTGGCTCATCCGCCTGGTCCCCCTCTAAGAGGAAATCCTCCCTGTCCAGGGATTGTACCCCTGGAGAGGGGGACCTGGCCCGCTTTCTTTCAGGCAAAGCGGCTGCAATTAATGCAGTCAATCTCTTCTCCAATCCCCCAAGGGTGGAGGCCAACACCTCCTCTGTAACATAGACAGGGGGCGCCTGGGCTAGGCTGGCAATAGCCCCAAAGGAACCCAATGGCTCAACCGGAGGGCTCAACTCTGGTGCCTCAGGGGAATAGGGTGTCAGGCTTGTCCCTGATCCTCAGATCCCGATGGGGAGCCCTTTTTGGCGGTCTTTGCTGTCCCAGACCCTTTAGGAGCCATGTCCCTGTCTGGAGGACTGCTTATCAGGACACCCACCAGTCAGACAAGAAAAGGATCACTCTAAGGATAAACCCTGAGTCCTCCTTGTCTGGACAGTTACCAAACACAGTTGCTGGGCTACCGGGCCAATCCAACACACCCTACTGAGGAACCGAATGTTCAGGGTTAAGGGGAGTCTTCGCTGAAGGAGACTGCTCTCTGCTGAGTCCACACCACCAAAGGTTCTCAGAGCCACAGGATAAGCTTCCTGCTGACTGACACAACTGAGCTTTTAAACTCACTGCTGTCTGTATCCGGGTGGGCGTCACACTCGCCCCTCCCCCCAAAAGCGCGCACGCGCGCGCCACAACACACAATGCCCCCGCGCACTACAGATGCGCACCCACGCAGACGCGCACGCGCGCGCACACAGACGTAACAGTTTAAACTTAACAATCAACCATGCAAGTAAAAATGTAGGATTGGCCAGGGGATAACCATATGGGGAATAGCAGCCATCCTGTCTAGTATAGACATAGTGGTCAACATTGCCTCTGCGATCAGCATAACAGGCCACCCATAGACCCCGAATAAACTGGAGGACCTACTGTCGGACCAAGTCCCGTAGGCCCCCCACTTACCTCTCCACGCTGCAGGGTATTGCCTAAGCAAGAGGCCCAATCTTCACCCCTCACCGTGGGTATTGCCAAAAGACCTTCAGGGACCGGGGTCCATCAGTAGGAACACCACTCCCCTGGACCTATAGAGCACCCTGGCATGCAGAAGCATGGAATAGACCAGAGCTCTGGAGCCCAGAGTCCAGCCCTCAATGAGAGAGGCGTTATAGGCCAAACCTCGTTCTTCCACCGAGGCCCGGGTACCGTCCACTTTGGCTATGAAGCACTTTGAACGGATCCGGAATTCAAGCCTGCTTTAGTCCAGACAAGACCACCTAAGCAAGAGCTTTGCGAACGTGACCAACACCTAAGACACTGGCGAAAAAACTGAGGTACTCCCAGTAAGGGAGGGGTTATATAGGGAGGGAACTTCCTGTCTTGATTGCCAGTGTCCATCACCTGAAGGTAGGCTCTATAACCCACATAGTTATTACGTTATTACTATGCTGCTCTGTGTCCCGTGATGTACGATAAAGAAATGTTTTTATTTTCAGCTCCCCCCAGTTTCCCCTCCTATTACTCTATTTGCCCCTCTTGTCCCTACCATCTGCTCTCCTACAAAGTACTCATTCTGGCATTAATCCTAGTTCTTTTCCAGGATCATACCTGGCTTGCTTCCTACCTCCTGTCCTGACCATACCCCCTTCAATATTGCATTGCTACAGTGCAAAAGACAAAGTGTACCATCTGATTGTAGTTATTCCTGGACAACAGCAAAGCATTATTTTCTTTAATAAATGTAATTGTTGGTCATCACTAACCTCTCCATTCTTCAGATAAGTGGCAGGCTGTATTGTATTTACGAGAACACTAAGTGGGTTCCAACTGAACTTATACCTCAGTGGATTGTCGGAATACTCTGGAGCTGGAAGACCCCCACAAAAGGAGACGTAGGACTCTACCTGCAGAAAAAAGAGGCGTGTGATTATTTGTCATGAATCGGCATTGTCAAGATCTACCCAATTAAAATAGAATGTTTCGGTCTGTAAAGTGTATACCTGGTGGTTTTGCCTTAAGAGAGAAGTATGGTCAAAGATATATTGGTCACACTTTTGTTCCTGGTCACAGCAATTTACTTACTTGACATCACAAAGCCACTCCAGGCTCTGGAAAGATCCCAGTAATGTTGGGATTTATCCGGAAGCCAGATTGCCAGATGGCTCAGCCTCTGCGCATCAATGTGAGACCTTGAGCCAGCTACTCCTGCCCCCTCCCCAGTGAGCTCAGTTACTGCTCTATGCTCAGAGCAGACCGAGAAAGCAAAGGGTCGTAAACCCTCCCGATTTATGTTTCCTATGCATTAAGGTGAAAAAAACACCTTGCAGTGAACGGCCCCTCAGCCCTCCCGCTTTACTTACCTGAGCCCCAAATTTTCCTCAGTGGGGAAGCACCAGCCTTCTCTGTATGGGGTTCTGGCTCTTGATTGGATAGATTGATTGATAGTAGTGCAGCCATTGGCTCCTTCTACGGTCAATCAAATACAATGACGCGGGTATTGGGGGCGTGTCATACATTCGGCGGCTATGGAGGCCGAATAAATGACTCAGGGGGTTATCTGATGAGGGTAGGAGCTGCGAGAGCTGACAATCATTTACCTTCACTTCAACAAGCAGCCATAGGATCACTTAGGCGAGTATAGATTTGTTTTATTTTGCCATTCCTACACTTCTTTAACCCTTTCATGACTAAGACCATGTCTGACATTTGTTGCTTGCAAGTTAAAATCCGGAGTAAGTCCTTTAGGAAGGATCCATGACAGGGGTCGGTGAGTAAAAGCACAGTGGAGAGATCTGGAAGAGGCATGCCAAGGGAGCTGGATGTAGAGCCAGAGGGAAAGACTGGAGTTTGTGTCAAATCGATGCAGCCATGAGGGCAGGATTTGCAAGTCGGACTTGCTGGGATCAGTAGTCCTTCACCATTTAATCTTCTCAAATAAACGGTTGCCGCTATGAAGGGGTACTGCAGGCCCCAGCCTACAAAGTGTTAAGTAAATTAAGTGGGACTTATTCAGAGTGAGGCCTAGTCATGTTCTGATGGCGTAACAAAAACAAGCAAGAGACTGTTCATTGACTAAAGGAGTGTGTAACAGATGTCTGGCAGCAGGGTGGAATGTGTGGATGCTGTAACTAGTAACAACCAACCGCTACACAAATAAAATAAATAGGTGTTTTATATTTTTTGTAAGAGGTTACTAGGAAAAGATTTAAAATACATAAAAAGTGGCTTCCGGCAAACAGGCATTTGAGTGACGTTTCTTCCAGAGGTTCAAATGGACTCCTTTCTAGGGATTGCAGGACTACACAGACAGGTCCCATTTAGGAACATTTTTGATCGGAGCTGGCTTTAATATTGCAAGAGCCCTAAAAAAAAAAAAAAAATGGACTACCAGCGGTTTAGAGGCCACAGATTTCTCCAATAAGACCGCTAGAGCAGCAACCTGTACTTTCAAGGTACTGACAACTAGTCCCTTATGTGCCTTGTCCTGCAAAAACTCCAAGATGGGAACAATTTGGGTCTTGGGTAGATGAATTGCACCATAAGTTATAGACCTTCCAGACTTTACTATGAAGTAGGATAAAGGTAAAAAGCCATCTATACTAATGTTGTAACCAGATGGTCCGAAAACCCCTTACTTTTTAGGAGCTGCTCCTCAGAAAACATACTGCAAGAGACAGCCAGGCCACATCTGGGTGATTTACTGGACCTTGGATTAGCAAATCTTGCCTGAGGAGGTAGATGCCAACAAGGCTTGAACTGTTGAGAATCAGGCCCTTGTCTGTCAATACAGAGTAATTACAATGACTGGTAGCCCTTCCAGTTGGATATTCTTTAGTACCAGTGGGATTAACTAATGGAGGGAAAGCATAGTAAAAGCTGAAAATTCCATAAATGCGCCAGGGACTCTCTCCCTAGTGACCCATCAAGATTGTTCAGAGAAAAGAACTAAGGAACCTGTGCACTCACCATCGAGGCGAACAGGTCCAACTTCTTCCACAGAAGAATTTCCATTGCCAGCGCTTCTAAAGG
Organism: Rana kukunoris; assembly: GCA_029574335.1. Taxonomy (NCBI): domain Eukaryota; kingdom Metazoa; phylum Chordata; class Amphibia; order Anura; family Ranidae; genus Rana; species Rana kukunoris. The sequence goes on along the minus strand of CM056051.1, from coordinate 174,939,543 downwards.
ACTTGCTCCTTGTGCCCCCCTGTCTGCTTAGATAAGTCACAGCCATGGCATTGTCTGTCAACACTTGAACACAGTGATCCTGGAAATCTTGTGTGAATATTACTAGAGATAAAGTGATCGCTTTCAACTTTTTCCAATTTGAGAACCTTATTGCCTCCTTCTTGTGCCAAACTTCCCATATTTGCCGGTGTATAAGGTGACCAGGCGTATAAGACAACCCCCTAATTTTACAGTTTAAGATTTATTTTTTGGTGGAAACTCACCGTATAAGCTACCCCCCTTCCGAGGGTTCAGACGCTTCATATTTCTTCCTTCTGGAACCATATTCTTCTTCATTCTTGCTGGAGCTAGAGCCAATCATGGCGAACGGCCGTAACATCAGTCCACGCCTCTCTGACTCTCAAAACCAATCTGAGCAGGCTACTGTATGTAGCCTGTTCGGATTGGCAGAAGTTGTTACTCCAATCCGAGCAGGCTCTGTATTTATTTGAATACATCGCTCACCGGGATTGGCTAAGCGGTTTATACTGTATGTAGCTGAAGCTACATACAGTATTACCACACATTCAGCAGGCATCCGAGTAGCTGACCCAACGTATAAGACGACTCCTGCATTTGGACAGTTTTTTTAAAAGTTGTCTTATACGCTAGCAAATACAGTATTTGGGTGAAATGTTTCTCTAGGTGGACCCCCCATTCCCAACAGCTGGCGTCTGTCAGTCTTCTTTCGACTGGGTAGCCCCAAGCCAGGCCCCTTGATAGGATCTCCCGATTCCTCCATCACCATAGTGACCTCTTAACCTTGGGTGGAATCCTCACCTCCGTGTCCAGGGGATCCTAAGCTGTGATCTCATGACTTTAGGAAAAAGGCTTGTAGACTCCTGAAGTGTAGTCTCGCCCACTGAATAGCCAGAATTGTTGAGGTCAGGACCCCTAATGCCGACATTATCTGACTTATTGCCATCAGTTGGTTGGCCTGTAGCAGAGATGTGCACTGAACCTTGCACTTTTCTTGTGGGAGAAAAATCTTCTGTTCAAATTTATCGGATAGCCCAGAAACCAAACCTCCTGGGATGGATCTAGGGAGGTTCAGAATCCATCCCAGAGACTCTAGATGGTTGCTTGCTCTGGCTAAGTCTTGTTGTAACCTCTCCTTTGAAGGAGCGGAAAATAGAAGAAGGTCGTCCAAGTAGGGAATTACTGCGATTTCCAGAAGCTAAAGCTGAGCTAGCGCTTCCGCCATCACCTTGGTGAAAATCCATGGTGTGGATCACAGACCGGACGTTAAGACCCTAGACTGTAGATGGTGAATCAAGCCTTCCATCTATACTGCCAACCTGAGTTACCTCTGTGACTGGGGTGAAATTGGGACATGTAGCTATACATCCCTTAAGTCTATTGACGCCATATAACATTTTGGGGTCAGTAGATTGAAAAAATGTAGAGTCCATCTTGAACCTTCTGCACTTGACGGATTTGTTTAGAGGTTTTAGGATGGGGATTGATCGGAAATGTTCCTGTTTTTTTTACCAAATAGAGACTAAAATCCCTGTTGCCACTCTCCTGGCAGCACTTGGACCACTACACCCTGCTGCATAAGCTCTTTTAACAAGGCCTTCATGGCAAGGGCTTTTATTGGATCCTTTGGGGTATTCGTCACAAGAAATCTTCTTGGAGGAGATTCTGTAAATTCTATAGCGTAACCCTGAGAAAGTACAGTCAGGATGGACTGATTTGATGTTATGCCTGACCACTGCGGAAGGACTTTTCAGCCTTCAGCCCACCTGCAGGGTGGAGTCATTGTGATTTTTTGGCTTGCGCAGGAGGCTGGAAAAGGATTCCACCCTTGCCCTTAGTTTTTTGCGCGGACCAATTCTTCCTCCTCCTCTGGGACTTGTCCTGATCCCGAGCTCTTCGAGGTCGAAAAAAGGCGATTTGGGGGTCGTTTTTTCTGCTTTATCGGAAAGTACTTCTATTGGCTTTCCTGTCTAGGATCGTATCTAGATCAGGACCAAAGAGAAGAGGTCACCCGAAAAGGGAATCCCACAGAGCTTACTCTAACACCACATCGCCTTGCCAAGTCTTCAGCCACAATTCTCTTCTTGCTGAATTTGTTAAGGCTGCTGATCTAGCCGACATTGTAATTGCTTTGGCTGAAGCATCCGCCATATAGGATACCACGGTGGACAAGGTAGTGAGAGAATCCAATATTTCCTGTTTGGGTGAATCCGCCAATACATAAGCTTTTAGCTGGTTAACCCAATATTCCAACGTTTCTAGCCACGCATGTTGTAGCCATGGCTGGTTTTAAATTGCTCATGATCGATTGCCAAGATCTCCTGAGCAAAAGATCCATTCGCTTATCCATTGGAACCCTTAGGAGCCCCATGCCTTCAAAAGGCTAGGACCTAGAGGTCTGCAAAAAAAGACAGCGTCGAGCTTGGGGATCTTGTTCCATGCCAGAGGGGTCCTTTCGAAAATTGCTTTTTTCTCCGGTTCTTGCCATTCTTTATGGAATTGGAAACAGAATGTACCGGAAATGTCTGTCCCTTAGTCTCACTTAGGCCCGTATACGATCATGCAGTGTTGGATCGTTTTATTCTTCGTTTAGGCCAAGGGTAACATCTATGACTCTAAGAAGCCTGTTAACCTCTTCCAGGGATAGTTTAAACTTGGAGAGGGCCACTTCTAACCCTTCACCCTCCTCCTCTTCCTCATGCCTTCCAGTGATGGTTCGGGATTGTTTTTCCCTGGTAGAAGGACCTTCAGACAGAGTCTCTAACACTGAGACAGAAAGTGAACCCTGGGAGGACTCTGATGTGGAGGGCTGGCTAGCAGCCGGACTAACCAAAGAGACACGGAAAGACTGAATCGTGGCATAGAGTTCCTTGTTTACAGAGGCAATAAAGTCATCACAAACGGAAGCAGATTCCCCTTTGAGTAAAGAAGCAATGCAAGTACTGCATAGGGCTTTTTTCCTCAATTCTCTCCCTTCTTAACTTTGTATGAAGGGCATTTCCTTTTGCCTGTATCAGAGCTTTTGGCCTGAGAGAGGAAACAAAAAGGAAATAAGGCCAGGGGACAACTGGTGAGACCCAGTCTCTGCCTCTGGATCACTCAACAAGGTGCACTAAAAGGGAGAAAAAAAAAAAAACAGCCTCCAGTGCCCAGACAGGCCCCCGGAAAAAAACACCGGAAACCCCAGGTAAAGGAAATTGGCAGATTTAATTAACTGCCCCCTACCTGAACCTTGCTGGTGCCTGTCCCCACAGCTGCAGACGCTGTGTCCTCCATAGCAGATGTGTTGAGCTCCGTACGTGGCTTCACACGTCACTTCCGGACTCCCATAGTGCCACTGCACCGGATCGGAAATAGCCATCAGTTTTGGCCTGCCTCCTCCCCATGTGCCTGAGCAACGTTGACCTGGTGACCTGCTCATAGGAAGCATCATTTCAAGCGTGGCCAAGACTCTTCTCATCCCCCTCAAAATGGTGGTGGTACATGTGTCGGCGCTGCCTCAGGGAGGCTGGAGTGAGTCAGATTGCCAGCGGCTCTCCCCGAGCACCTAGGGAGACAGAGAAGCCTGTAGCCTACTATGCTTCAGTAGGTTGAGCATTAAAGGGGATTTGAGGAAAAGCAAAAAATCATCCCTAGTATGTGCAGCCATTCCCAGATTAGGTGCGCTTACTAGTTCTGGAGCAGCAAAGCTCATTTTTATCAGCTACACTGCCCTACATACAAAATAGGTGTTAAGTTGTGCGACAGATTCTTTTAAAACAAGGTTTCCTAACACAAGGCTTATATTTGTATAAATACTTACAGTGGCGCCCACATCTTTAGCTTTATCAAAGCATTCCATGGCCAGCATATGATCAAGGCCTGGATCCAACCCCATTTCACCAACTATCGTTATTCCAGAGTCTTCAGCACTGCAACATGTTGCAAAACAAATAAAAATAAAAAAGCGTAAGAATGCAAACCAAATATTTAGGACATGATTGCTTGCAAGACAAATGGTCAATTTTCCAGGTATTTCCCTAAATTTTTCCAGATAAAGACTACTGAATATGCAATGCTATTAAATGTATTATTGTACAGCTGCAAGCAACAAGCAAAACAGGGTTAGTTCACCTTTAACAAAAAACTGCCTAGGCAGGTGAGAAGCATCTGTAGATACAAATTGTGCAACTTTGACCTATGCTCTCGCTATAAGTGTAGGCCATTTACTTTACCTAATGAAGCCTGACTGGAATACACCCAGGACATTGCTAAGTAAGGCCTGGTCATTATTGTTTACCTCCTCCGTCACAGGAGTGAGCTCTCAAAATGCTCAACTCCGAGCTATTGCACAAGAAGAGAGAAATTGCATGCAAGGGGATTTGAATCCGAGAAAGAGCTCACTACTGTGATGGTGGATGTGAGGAGTAATGATTAGGACTCACTTAGCAACATCCTGGGAGTATTCCAGTCAGGCTTTATGAAGTACGTAAATGGCCTACACCTATAGCAAGGACATTATTAGTCAATGCTGCACAGTCAGTTTTTATTTATAGACACCCATTATCTGCACAGGCAGTTTTTTGGTAAAACATTTTGCTAAACCTTTAATCAGCTACTAATGCCATATTAGCAAGAGTTCAACTGTGGTAAAATAAGAAAGATCGCCTAATTTACCTTTCTAATACCCTGAAAAAGCTAGAAAATGCCTCACATGTTCAGCGAGAGTATATTTCCTGAACCCTGTGCTGTGCAATTTCCTCCCTGTCAAAGTCATGCTTCCAAATTATGTCTGTACGCAATTTGTGTCTTTAAAAAACTTTTTAGTGCCGGCATATCTTTGTCATATGGCAATTTTTTCTCCATCATTAAAGCGATTGTAAAAATCCTGCAACCGCTGCAAGGTAAAGCCATAATGTGCTAGCATGCAATGCATACTAGCACATTATGTTAAACTTGCCTTACAAAGCCCTTCCACACCGAGATGTCAGAGCTGGAGGCTGGTTCCATGTTTTCCACTCTTGCTTCTGGGTTTGTAGACCCTGGCTCTGCGACTGGCACAGCAGCCATGGCACATGGCTTTCAAGAAACAGCATGTGTAGCCGTTCCTTCAGAGCATATGCGCCAGTGATGTCACTAACTGATATGTACAGTAAATATCTCCTAAACAATGCACATTTAGGAGATGTTTACATAGTAGGAGAGGTTAAAAAAAAAAAAAAGACACAAGTCTATCAAGTTCAAACTATGAGCGTGATTTTAGGTCAGTATTATATTGTATATTATTCCTGTATGTTGCGATTGTTCAGGTGCTTATCTAATAGTTTCAAGAAACCATTGACGCTCCCCGCCGAAACCACCACCTGTGGAAGGGAATTTCACATCCTTGCCGCTCACAGTAAAGATTCCTCTACGTAGTTTAAGGTTAAACTGCTTTTCTTCTCATTTTAATGAGTGGTGACGTGTCTTATTAAACTCCTTTCCGTGGAAAAGTTTTAACCCTATTGTGGGCGTCACCAATACGGTATTTAAATCATATCTCTTCTCAATAAGTTCAGTTCTTGTAACCTTTCTTAACTTATATCCTCCAGTTCCTTTTATTAGTTTTGTTGCCTTTCTTTGGACCCGCTCCATTTCCAGCACATCCTTCCCGAGGACAGGTGCCCAGAACTGGATACCATACTCCAGGTACGGCCGGACCAGAGTATCGTAGTGGCAGAATTATCGTTTTATCTCTTGAATTAATCCCCTTTTTAATGCATGCCAATATTCAGTTTGCTTTGTTAGTAGCAGTATGGCATTGCATGCCATTGCCGAGCCTGTCATCTACTAGGACCCCCAGGTCCTTTTCCATCCTCGATTCCCCCAGTGGTAGATTGCATTTATATTTTTGCCACCCAAATTAATTTTACATTTTTCCACATTAAACCTCATTTGCCATGTAGTTGCCTGCCCCATTAATTTATTCAGATCTACTTGCAAGGTTTCCACATCCTGCGGAGAAGTTATTGCCCTGCTTAGCTTAGTATTGTCCGAAAATACAGAGATTGAGCTGTTCACCCCATCCTCCAGGTAGTTTATGAATAAATTAAATAGGATGGATCCCAGGACAGAACCCTGGGGTACCCCACTTTCCACCCCTGACCATTCTGAGTACTCCCCATTTATTACTACCCTCTGATCCGCCCTAGTAGTCCGTTTTCACCCTATGGTCCATGTCAACTGACCTTACTTTGTACAGTAAACGTTTTATAGGGAACCGTGTCAAATGCTTTTGCAAAATACAGATACACCATGTCTACGGGTCTTATCTAGGTGGCAGCTCACCTCCTCATAGTAGGTTAATAGATTGGTTTGGCAAAAACGATTGTTCGAGAATCCATGCCAATTACTGCCAATGATACAGTTTTCATTACTAAAAATCTTGTATATAGTCCCTTTTCATCCCCTCCAAGAGCTTGCATACTATTGATGTTGTTAGGCTAACTGGTCTGTAATCCCCAGGAAAGTATTTTGGCCCTTTTTTAACCACTTGTCCACCGCCCACCGTCAAATGACGGCGGGCGGAGGACTCCATTGTCCTGACAGCACGTCATACGACGTGCTGTCTCTTTAAAGCCGCAAAAAAGTCACAAAAGTGTCCGAAGTGTCCGCCATAACGTCGCAGTCCCAATAAAAAAAAAAAAAACGCAGATCGCCGCCATTAATAGTAAAAAAATAAAAATAATAAAAATGCCATAAACTATCCCCTATTTTGAAAACACTATAAATTTTGCGCAAACTAATCGATAAACGCCTATTGCATTTTTTTTTTACCAAAAATATGTAGAAGAATACGTATCGGCCTAAACTGAGGAAAAAAATTTTTTTTTATATGTTTTTGGGGATATTTATTATAGCAAAAAGTAAAAAACATTGCATTTTTTTTCAAAATTGACGCTCTATTTTTGTTTATAGCGCAAAAAATAAACACAGCAGAGGTGATCAAATACCACCAAAAGAAAGCTCTATTTGTGGGAAAAAAAGGACGCCAATTTTGTTTGGGAGCCACGTCGTACGACCGCGCAATTGTCAGTTAAAGCGACGCAGTGCCGGAAGCTTAAATTTCGTCTGGGCAGGAAGGGGGTGTAGGTGCACAGTAGGCAAGTGGTTAAATATTGGTGCTACATTGACTTTTCTCCAATCAGTTGGTACCAGTAGACTGTCAGTAAAAATTAGGAACAATAGTCTGGCAATTACTTGACCGAGTTCCCCAAGGACCCTTGGGTGCAAGCCATCTGGTCACAGTGACAAATTAATGTTACATTTAATTATATTTCTAATTCTGTCCTCGGTTAGCCATGAGGGTGTTTCCTGTGATGTGTCATGAGGATAAACACTGCAGTTTTGGTTACTGAAGCCCCCCCCCCCCCCCGATTCCCTCGTGAAGAGAAGAATAAATTCAATACCTTTACCATCTCACCATCCTTTGTAACCAGATTCTTTTATTCATTATTTATGGGGCCAATATGGTCTATTCTCCCTCTTTTACTGTTTATATACTTACATTTTTTATTTATGTTTTGCTCTCCTCCGCTATGTGTCTTTCGTGTTCTATTATAGCTGCTCTATGGGCACCCTTACATTTCTTGTTGCATTCTTTGTAAAGTCTGAATGCTGATGATGAGCCCTCAGCCTTGTACTTTATGAAGGCCTTCTCCTTTGCTTTTATATGAATTTTTACATTGGAGTTAAGCCATCCTTCTGTTCGTTCTTTTAAATTTATTTCCAAATAGGATGCACTGGCTAATGCCCTTATTTAATATGCTCTTAAAGCAAACCCATCTCTCCACCGTGTTCTTTGTTCCTAAGATTTTATCCCAATGTATATCTTCTAGCAAGGTTTGTAGTTTAGGGAAGTTGTGTCTTTGTATTCCCATTATGTTTTCTATTTGTGCGATTTATACTAAAGCTAATTGACCTGTGATCGCCGTTTCCTAAATTTCCCCTCATTTCCACATCTGTGATCAGGTCTGTATTGTTGGTAATCAGTAGGTCTAGAAACACTTTGTTTCTAGTTGGTGGGTCTACCATCTGACCCATGAAATTGTCCTGAAGACATTTAGGAACTGGCGAGCCTTAGACGAATGTGCGGTTCCTTCAGTACAGTCTGTCTGGATAGTTAAAATCCCCCATTATGATGACATCTCCCATCCTTGCTGCTAATCCAGTTTGTGATAGGAGGTCCGTCTCCCCCTCAGGTTAGGGGGCATATAGCATACTCCCAGTATTACTTTTCCCTGAAATTCATCCCTTTGGAGCTCTACCCAAAGTGATGTGATGTTTCACATTCACTTGTACATTATTCTTGAAATACAATCAAAGTATACCCCTCCCCTTTTTTTACCCTCCCTATCCCTGCGATAAAAGGGAATACCCTGAACATGGTTGCCAGCCAATCATGGGAGCTGTTAAACCAAGTCTCTCAAATTCCCACAAAATCTAAATTCTCCTCATTAAAAACAGTATCTCTAGTTCTCCCATCTTGTCCGCCAGGCTCCTGGCATTGGTGAACATGCCACGTAGTTTAGACTTGTCGCCTACTATAGGCAAGTCTTATGCATGGAAGTCAAGTTCCACTTTAAGGCATGAGTCCAATTGTATAAAAGCCCCTGCCCCTTTAAAATGTAGCAATCTTCTCTTGAATTTTAATCCCATACAAAATTATTCAAATCCACAGCATGTGAACTTATAAATATTTGCTTCAAATAACCCCAAAAAAATGTTTTAAAATTTAAATCAGCCTGTTTACGTTTCAATTAAAAGTTGGTATGCAATATAAAATCAATATATAATATTATAAATGTAATATAAAATCACTCAAAAAGTAATCATTTCACAAACCACAGAATAGAACATCTGGAGTGTACAGTATATATAGGTGTAGCAGCCCCTAGCATTGCTAAAGTAGGATGTTTTTGTGTTAGTGTAGGTACATTTTCAGGCTCATGACTCAGCAGCTTCTCTGGTGACTCCCCCTGCTTTCGGAAACTTCGAGAAGCAGTTGGAGGGGGTCCAGGAGAAGCTAGATGGAGTGTTCTGAGGGCACGGACCAATCTCTAACAGAAGGGTTGGCAGGGGGGATAGGCTCTCTCAAATACTCAGAGTTAGCCCAGCAGGGGCAGTTTGGAGTTCAGTTGGAAGATGGAGCGTTAGGCTGTCAGTAGCCTTTGAGAGTAGCTCCATAGTATAGGGGGGGGGGGGGTATAAGGTCTGGGCTTGGGTGCGGAAGGGACCCCTCTTCAAGACACACAGTGGTATCCTGACCATGAGGAACAGGAGCAAGGCAAGGAAAGCTGGAAATCACTGCCAGGCAAATCACCAAGAAGGAAGATAGCCATGAGTGTTGCAGTCAGAGGACTGAGAGGCATGCCTGAAGGGACTGGGTGCAAGCAGCCTGGGATGGATGCAGAGTCAGTCTGCGAGGACTATTGAGAAGTGGCCAGGAGGGCCAGCTGCAGCCAGGTGGTGCCTGAAGCGATGGTACTGGGAGCAGTAGTCAAAGGAATAGGACAGCTAGCACCAAAGACCTCTTTTTGCTGCACTACCAAAGGGGCCCACGGTCCCTGCCTGCAAAAGGCATTCACAAGGATCCGACTAAGATTTTGTTGGATCAAACCAAAGTGCTACCTGGTCCTGGGAGTTGTAGTTCAAAAAGCAAGTTTGTGCTGGAGGTAGAAGAAGAGGAGTGTGTATATACTGAATGTATATAGGTTGTGTCCCTAAAGAGCTTCTACTGATAACATGGTCACCTAATAATAACCCTTCTCTAACAAAGTTCAATTCCCCCAAATAAAAAACAAAGCTGTAAAAAGGACTGCTTCTTGTCTCAGGAGTGATTGAGAAATTCATGTGCCTGCCTGTACCAGCGGCTCCTGCTCCTATGTAGCACTACATAGGTTTAATATTTACATTTTTACCTGGTTTCAAAAAAAAAGAAAAAAAATGCACCTGGGCTTTTGTAGAATAAAATCTGTGGTCTGTTAATTATGGGTGTAGTATGATCTCAGACATACATGCAACCTTTACACTCTGAGAAAAAAAAAAAAAAAAAACTATGAGCAGCATGAAACTCAGAAAGACTATTGTTTCTGTGTTTAATGCGGAATGCTTTATTAAGGAAGGAGGTCAAGCATTTGTTTTATTGTTCTTTAGTTGTGGATGTGGAGTTGGCTATCTTTAAACTGTTTATTGTAGAAATACATGCAAATTGGACTTGCTGCAGTGCCCAATATAAAATAACACATATGTAAAAGAGAGAAGCATTCATTTAGCAGAAAATATATTTTATAGATTCACAAATCTTGCAGCATTTTGTTCTACATCGTGCTTCTGCTTTAATGCAGAACTAACGTTTATTTTTTATTGCAAACACTACAAAGTTTCATTAAAATGGTGCATGCATTCCTTGTTGATTTCTCAATAGGTTTCATAGCTGCTGTGCAGCAACCTAGGATTCTCTATAACTTCTCAATTTGAGCACTGCAAGCTACACAACTCAGAGGTAATAGGCTTAACACACTTCCCTCTTAGCATGCCATTATATTCCTTTGCCTACAGAGCATATCAGTACACAGAGCAATGTAGCCTCTATCAGTCCTGCCTTATGTTTTCATAGGACTGACAGTAGCATTTAGTAAAAAACAATTAACAAGTGGCTAATAATAAAAGAGCAGGAGGGAGGGAAGGCAAGTGGGGATAGGATTATTCCATTACAGGCCCAGTTCCTTGCAAAGTATGATTACAGCACTTTGCTCAGACAGTATTAACACCTTCATCATCTACTACTAATTCTAAATGCTAAGAGGGCATAATGGAACAGACTCTGCAGGATGGCATATAAATAAGATATGGAAAGTAAAAAGGTAACCGTTTTTACAAGCATGCACGTGTGTACAATTTTTAACCTGTTATTTTATAATGCTTGCATGAAAAAGAAAAAAAAAAAACACAGTAGCTACAATGCTACTCTGTACTAGAGATGAGCACCATTTCTCTGTGTTGGTGATCCCATTTATAGCTTTGAATAAGAGACCTGCATACACAATTTCAGTGTCTCGGCTTGCCCTACCTGGCCACTGTTCACCTGCCAACCCTGCAGGAAGATGCTCTGATTAATGTGAACCCCTTTGTGCCCAAGGGTAAAAAAACAAATCTAAATGCCCAAGCACAATTTGGTGTTAGTAAAACTGTACTACTTTTTGTATCCGGGTGGATTATACCGCAATTGTTTCATGACAAATTAGGCTCTCTTTTGATGGTAATGGATATATCCAGACTTATTTTTTATCAAAGGAAACCTGGTCAAAAATAGTAAAAAATATATATAATTTTTTTTTATTCAACTGTATATTTCTTGCTACTACCATAACTTTCCACCAAGGAACAACTAAAATTCTCCTGCTCCTGACGATCGCAGCGATATGAATAATAAATAAATACTGACCGACCTTTGACTCAGAGGCTATCACAGCAATCAGGTGACCCAGAATAGAGAGATGTGGGTCCCGATCGTTAGTATGGGGTTCTCCCCGAGACCCAGTCTCTGTGCTGGGAGCACGCTCTCAGCACTAAGGGAGATACGGAAATATGCAACCCCCACGGAAAAAAGTCCAGTCGGGCCGCATATTTGCATACAGTTGGCGTGAAGAGGTTAACATTTCTGGTGTTAACATTTCACAATACACCATCTGCCATCCTGGCCATTCAATACCGATTCATGTCAGCTTTGCTCCATACATTGCCCTATCTTTATATAAGCGCAATGGCTTAAAATGACCAATAATGAACCTACAACTCAAAAGGGTAACTCTACTTTCATGTGGAAAAAATATAGCAGATAATTATTATTGCATATACCATACCGATATCTATTTCATTCTCTTTCGTTTTCAAGCTGCAGCACTGCAATTTGCTTTAAAATTCAAGGTAATATGGCAACCTGAAGGTGTTCTGTGCACAGTTGGTGTACAGAACGCTCCTAGAAATGTGACTTCCTGCTTGCATGAAGAACTCTGCACTAAAATACGAGTCAGCTTTTAGAGGCATCCACTACAACAAAAAGGGTCTTGTGAGATGCTCCCTAATGTTAGGTTCACATATGTGTGGGTGGGGGAACATGTGCATAATCACATGCGTTTCCAACCCATAGGACAAACAAACTGCTCTTTAGCAGACACCCTCAATGGCACTCCCACCCATCAGAAAATGCAGGGTATTTTCATTTGTGCAAAACCGCATGATGCCACAGTACCATGCAGTTCCACGCGGCATGATTTTAGAAAAGTTTCTGGGACACCTTAATCGCATTTCTTGTAGGTACAGCAGCCCATTAAAATTAATGGAATGCGCAACCTGTGATGTGAGCATGCGATACTATAAACCTAGGCTAAGTTAATCACTTCCTAAGGGATGCACTTTCTCATCAGAACACAAAGTATACCAGCTGATTAAAATTAATTAGTCACTCCCAATCAGAATCAGTATCCACACAACAGTGGAACAAACTGCATAAACTGGAGAAATTCACTAAAAAGTTTGTTAAATCCTTGCAATGTATATTTATCAACCAGAAAAGATTTTTTTTTTACGCTTTAATAGAACTAGATTTAATCTTTCCTGAAACCTTAGACAGCATGGATTGCAGTCTGATGAGTAAGACCAAAGCCATGATGATCACTATGCCAGACAAATGACAGAGAAGAAGCACTGTGCAGTTGGGTGCCATTGTTACTACTTACCTACTGAGAAGGTATGCAACACAAAAGGAAAACAGAACACAAGAAGATCTATAAATGACCAACAAAATTCAGGTTATCTGGAAACATTTTATATTTAAAGGGGTTGTAAAGGTAAACATTTTTTCCCTAAATACAAATAGCTTCCTTTACCTTAGTGCAGTCCTCCTTCACTTACCTCATCCTTCCATTTTGCTTTTTTTTTTTTAACAGAAAACGTTTTTATTGTCTTTTTAAAACAAACAACATACACACAAACCAATGACAGTACAGAGATTACAGAGGTAACGGAAAGATTGCACCAGATCATATCAAAAAAGACATAGATAAACTACATATCTGGTGATACAGGAAGCTCAGGAGACACACACAATCCCCCCCCCCACAGTTATAGATATTAGTTGCCACTCGTGAGGTCACCCCCCGCGAGGTTAGGGTGGAGAACCATCAGGGCCCCCCCCCCGGCACCACCGACCCCCACCCCCCAAAAAAGGGGAGGGGGAGGGGGGGAGGAGCGGAGGGGGGGTGGCTCCAAGGAGGAGGGGAGGGGGAGGGGGGGAAAGGGGACGGTGGGGGGGAAGGAGGGAGGGGGAGGGGGAAACAGCCGCCTACCACACTGTACAGATAGGATGCGCCACAGGGGACCTGTCAGTCACTCAGTTAGATATGTCGATCCAGTTTGACCAGATCTTGTCAAATTTTGCAGGGCAGTTCCTGCTTTCATACGTTAATCTGTATAATGGGAGGACTCTATTGATTGTTCCCAGCCAGGAAGACACAGTTAGGAGGACAGTGCCCCGCCAACGGAGTAGGATTTCCCTCCTGGCGTAGAACAGGGCAAAGGTGATGCCCAGTTTGGTATATCTGTCACATTCAATCTCACCCAGGTAGCTAAGGAGGAACAATTTCGGGTCCATCGTGAGTTCCAACCCGTAGCGATCTGACAGAGTTCCTGCCACCTCTCTCCAGTACGGCTCCAATTTGGGACAGGACCAAACCATATGAATGAAAGACCCAGTATCCCCTGAACACCTAGTGCACAAGGAGCTCCTGGAGGGGTAGATCTTAGCCAGTCTCTGCGGGGTATAATAGGCCCTGTGCAAGAATTTTAGTTGGATAAATCGGTCTCTAGAGGCGATCATGGACGGGAGGAAAGAAGAGACGCAGACCTCCCAGATCTCCTCGTCCAAGTCCGGAATGTCAGTGTTCCATTTGGCCAGGACTCCCGCTGTGTTCAGGTCGTACGCCACCGTAAAGCGCAGGTAAAGGGACGTTTCCCCATAACACCCGAAATCAGGAGGCGCTCGACTGAGTCCGACTCAAGCGCAACCGGTTCCGGGAATTGGGCCGCAAGCGCATGCCTCAATTGTGCATATCTGAAGCCCAGGGAAGGGGGGACCTTGTAGTGACGGGCCAGGTCTCGGAAGGACAACACCACACCGTCCGGCATAATATGCCGGAGGGTTAGGATGCCCCACCGCGCCCAGACCACTGGGTCAGGGACCATGTTCAGGTGAGGAAGGAGAAGGTTCCCCCAAAGCGGGGTATGTAGATATATTGTATTGGGCTTCAGCATACAAACCCTGGAGGTCCGCCACACCCGAACCACAGTAGCCATAGGGCCCGTGACCGATGAATGGGCCTTACTCCCCTGAAACACTAGGTTAGATAAAGCAGCGTAGGAGCCAGGATGGCCGCCTCAAGGGTCACCGCTGGGTTCTGACGCGTCTGGGAAAACCACCAACGGACTGTCACCAGGACCGCCGCCCAGTAGTAGGCAAGGAAGTTGCCAGACCCCCCTGGGACAGGGGGAGATAGAGGAAACGTTTGGCAACCCGGGGAGGGCTGTTCGCCCATATAAACGCCGTCACTATGCTGTCAAGTCATCGGAAGAAGGACTTCGGGATGATAACAGGGGTCTGGCGAAAGAAGTAGAGCAATTTGGGAAGTATCACCATCTTTATGAGGTTTCCCCGTCCGACCGGAGAGAGGGGAAGGGTACACCACACCGCGCAACGTCCAGACAAATGGTCTAACATCGGGAGAACATTTTTCTCCATGTATGACCTCGGCTCGAGGCCCACCCTAACCCCCAGATATGTGAACTCATCCACCCAGCGCAGGGAAGTGTGTGAGTCGGTGCGAACCAGCGATGGGTGGAGAGGAAGCAGCACCGACTTGTCCCAGTTAATTCTCACCCCCGAAAATGTTGCAAATTTCTCAAAATGGGACAGTGCTTCACCGAGTGAGGCAGACGCATCTGCCAGGTACAGCAGGGCGTCGTCAGCGTAAAGTGACAATTTCTCCTCTAGGGATCCCACCATGACCCCCCGGACCCCCGGGTAGCGTCGGATATGTGCGGCCAGGGGCTCCAGGGCCAAGGCAAATAGTGCCGGCGAAAGTGGGCAACCCTGCCTGGTCCCCCGTTCCAAGGAGAATCGGGGCGACAGGGTCCCATTGGTGCGAATACGCGCCCTTGGACGAGCATACAGCATTTGTATCCAGGACAAAAACCGGGGTCCAAAACCGAATCGCGACAAAACCGCCCAGAGGTAGCCCCACTCGACCGAGTCGAAGGCCTTCTCGGCATCGAGCGAGGCCACCACGCCGGTGCCATCCGGGACCGCCACCGCGAGGTGAGTGTGTAAGCGACGAAGGTTAATGTCAGTCCCCCGACCCGGCATGAAGCCCGTCTGGTCCGGGTGGACCAGGGCCGTAATAACAGTGTTAAGCCTATTGACAAGGATCTTCGCGAAGAGCTTCGCGTCGACATTGAGGAGGGAAATAGGACGGTATGAGGAGCACAGAGTGGGATCTTTACCGGCCTTGGGGATTACCACAATGACTGCGTCACACATCGAGTCCGGGAGTGCACCCAAATCCGAGGCCGACGAGAACAAAGATTTTAACCTAGGGGCCAGGTCTTCCCCATAAGTCTTGTAAAATTCAACCGGGAACCCGTCCGGACCCGGCGTCTTACCCCCCTGCATCATTTTTAAAGCGGCCTGAATCTCTTCGAGCTTAAATGGCGCGTCCAATTTACGCGCCGCAGAGGACGTGAGGACCGGGATGTCCACCTCCTCCAGATAGGTCACTAGGTTCGGGAGGTCATACTTTACTCTAGAGGTGTACAGTTGTTGGTAATACTCCGCAAAACATTGGTTGATTTCCTGCGGAGTTGAGTGTAGGGTCCCCTCCCCATCCCTCACCTGAGCGATGGCAGACGCACCTGAGTGCTCCCTGGACAGCCAGGCCAAAAGCCTCCCCGTCCGCTCCCCTTGTTCGAAAATGCGCTGAGTCTGATGAAGAAGCTTCTTCTGAGTCAAGGCTGTCCGGAGAAGGACAGCCTGTTGGGTCAGGGATTGCAGAGAGGAATAATGTTGTGGGTCTCGAGTGTGGACATACAGGGCCTCCTATAAGTAAAAAATAGCAGGTAATGGCGCCTACTAGAAATAAAAGAATGTGCAAATATAAATATAGATGGTGTCTGTCCAAATCAAAAGTGCTGGTCCTAGTCAAAATATAACATATATATATAACACAAAATAAATTGAATATTAATTGATAATTAGTGATTGAAAAAAAAGTGATTGTAAAAATAAAAATAATTCATAAATCCTAAAAAGTCCAATTCCTAGTGATAAAAATTCCCAAAATAAGTGTTGCAATATTAAATGATGATGATAATAATAATCCAAAAAAGTCCAGTTTTATAAAAATATAAAAATATATTTTCAGGATTGCTTCCAAAGAATATAAAGTGATATGTCCTTCATGCAGGTATAGCCGTCAGTGGTTCATTCACTATTTTTTCAATCACTAATTATCAATTAATATTCAATTTATTTTGTGTTATATATATGTTATATTTTGACTAGGACCAGCACTTTTGATTTGGACAGACACCATCTATATTTATATTTGCACATTCTTTTATTTCTAGTAGGCGCCATTACCTGCTATTTTTTACTTATTCTTCACTCCCACCTAGGTGGGTTTTTATGTAGGGGCAGCCACTTCAAACTCAATCACTTTGTATTTTTATCACATCACTATTTTATTTAAATTGTCTGTGGCGCAGATTCATCTCTTTTTACCTTACTTTATCTTGCATCATGCAAGAAGAACCTGCAGCAACGGATATATTTAAATACATACACAATAGAAGTATTAATCTAGGAGAAGTCTTTAATCAAGAACAAGTGGTTACTAAACAAGATACAGATGGACTATTTAAACAACTCAGACATTGCCTAGAAAAACAACTTAGAGTATGGTGGGACATAGCCACTCTGGGTAAATATATAGCAGAAAAAATTACACCTAGGAGGTTGAGATGGGATATCTCACCTAATGATGCTATTAATGATAAAGATTTAATGGAAGAGTGGTATAGATTTTTCAATCAAAGGGAAAATGATTTGTTACATAAAATACTAGAGAGAAGACAAGTCAAACTAAAAATGATAGAATCAGAAATTCTCCATGTGAAAGATCAACTTTTACCCTTCTCAAATACACCACAATACAAGGAGAAAGAAGCACTACTACAAGAAATTATTACAAAATATGACAAAGAAATTCAACAGAAAAAACAGAAAAAATTCAAAAGAGATGTTTTGGACTACAAGAACCAACAGGTATACAAGTGGCAAACTGATGACACCTATATGAATAATTCCATGGTGGAAGATACAAGAGAGGATTCTCCAGACATGGAAACCAACATATGGCAACCAACCACAACAACAACAACCAGACCAAACAGAACTTTACGCATTAATAATGCTACAACACCGCAGAGAAGAGAGGAAATAAGTCCCATAAGACAAACACAGAGGGAAAGAATTCGAAGTGAAGAAAGAAGACCACAAGCACCATACACACCAAGAATTCCACGGCATAGAAACAGATTTTCTCCATTGAGAAATTACCCACAAGAAACTCCATATAGAAGACCCCAAAATAGAGGGATTTTTTTTCCCAGGGAGTACAGAGGTCGACCACCAGTCATGAGAGAAGACAACAGACCTTTCAGAACCCAAGGGTGGAGGCAACCTTTCCGGTATCCACAAAGGAGACCCCAATACGGAGAACAACAAGGGTGGGGTACCAGAACATACAGACACCCGAGAGGGAACAATTGGGAACAAGAAGACAACAATTGGGAAGAGAGAAGAGAACGGATATACAGACCCCAAAGAGGGGAAAGAGGATACGCAAACGAGGCAAACGAGGGGGGCGCAAGAAAAAGAAGGAGAGAATACTAGGAGGAGGAATTTTTAATCTAAGTGACGAAATTTTTACAGAGGAGGAGATGAGAGTTTTAGACTTAGGGCTTAAATATGCACCAGACAAAGAATTAGATAAATTCGAAGCCTATATAGATCTGCACAAATTTGTACGGAAGTTAAATATTAAAAAGTTCTTTGCAAACAAGAAGAACAAAGAAGATGAAAACACTACCCAGTACCAACACTCTAATCTAAGAAACAATTCAACGTTCAACCCCAAAAATCAGCAAAATGAGAGCTTGACGGTATTCAGAAAATTGGTAGAGGAGGATATAAGAAATCTAAAGATAAACAAATCAAAACGCAATAAAATATGGAAAACAATTAGGGACCTTGAAAAGAAGAAAAACATTGTTATCCGACCCGCGGACAAAGGGGGAGGTCTAGTCATTCTCAGGAAAACAGATTACGAATCCGAAATGACAAAACTACTCAACATACCAGACACCTACAAAAAATTAAAGACAAACCCCAAAAAAGAATACAAAAAGAAATTAAATGTATATATAGAAAAAGGCAAAAAGTTGGGCATTCTTACAAAAAAAGAAGCCAAATATCTAAACCCTGAAACGGCAAAAACACCTATTATCTACTATGTCCCAAAAATACACAAGAACCAATCACACCCACCAGGAAGACCAATTATAAGTGGCATAGACTCCCTCTTCTCAAGGCTTGGAGCCTATATTGCTGGATTCCTACAACCATTGGTGAAGGAAGGACCATCATATCTCAAGGACAGTAAACAACCTTTAATGGAACTTGTGGACCTGGAAATAGAACCCACGGATCTTCTCGTCACCATAGATGTCAACTCATTATACACGAATATAGTACAAGAAGATGGCATCAAAGGGGCAAAATGGGCTTTACACAAAGACTCAAAATTAAAACAGGAACAAATAAACTATATTTTGGAGGGGCTAACATTAGCTATGAGCCACAACTATTTTTGGAATAAAGGAAACTTCTTTGTCCAGACTAAAGGAGTAGCCATGGGGGCCAAGTATGCCCCCAGTGTAGCCAATATCTTTTTGAACCATTGGGAGGCAGAACAGATTCAAGGAACAGAAAGACCATAATATATATGGGATTACTTTTACAGGCATTTGGAATGCAGAATCCATTGATTACCTGGACTTACAATTATTCAAAGTAGAAAACAGAATACACACCAGAACGTTTTTTTAAAAAACAGATAGGAATAGCTACATTCCAGTAACCAGTTGTCACCACAAAAAATGGATCCAGAATATCCCTAAAGGACAACTTATGAGGATATTCAGAAATTGTAGCAATGAGGAGGATTTTGAATTACAAGCTACACAAATCATTAACAAATTTGTGGAGAAAGGTTACCAACGCAGAGATCTAGATACTCTGAAAAATCGAGTTAAAGAAATGAACAGAGACCACATCATAGCAGGAACACAAAGGAAGAAAACAAACAGGAAAACCATAGAAGTAGCCTTCCTGACTGGATACAATATACAACACAGAGACGTGGAAAAAATATTCAAAAAATACTGGCCCATTCTGCAATCTGATAAAAACCTGAAAAATCTATTACCGAACAGACCGAGTTTTATATATCGTAAAGCCCCCAATCTAAGAAATCGATTAGTCCACAATGCAATTGACCCCCCAAAACAGATTCAAATTTTTAAAAACCTCAAAGGCTTCCACAAATGTGGTAAATGCCTACCCTGCCGAGTCAGCAAAAAGACAAATAAGAAAAAAACTGAGTTCACATCTACAACTAATGGTACCACACATAAAATAAGAGAGCTGATAACATGTAGTAGTACACATGTTACGTATGTTCTGGAATGCCCATGCCAAAAACAATATGTAGGCAGAACAACAAGAGAACTACATATCAGGATTAGAGAACACATAGCCAACATCAAAAAAGGGTTTAATAAACATAGTGTGTCTCGACATTTTAGAGATTACCATCATAAAGATCCGGGATGCATGACTTTTTATGGAATAGACAGAATAAAAGAACATTGGAGGGGGGAAAATAAAACTATAAAAGTGTCCCAAAATGAAACCCGGTGGATCTACACGTTAGATACCCTCCAACCGTCTGGTATGAATATTGATGTGGATCTAAATTGTTTTTTAACAAATTTTTAACAATTTTAATAATTCCATATTCCAATTTTATTTTATTTTAATTTTATATTAATTTTATTACGGGAATTTTTACCATATATCTAATTATAATAATACATCGGAATGCCTCATCGACAATACACATTCACCTCTCCTCGTTTACCTATCAATTACTCCTCATTTAATTATAATTGCATTTTAAACTAATGTTTTTTCCATAATGACTATTTATATATTTTTATAATTTTTTATATATGTGTTTTTCACCCATTTGTAATCTTATATATATATCTGAATATGTTATTAACATCATCTCGCTGCAATAATGAGATCAGCCAAATAATCAAGTCTTTACTATATTTTGATCTAATCTCCGGGTTTCCCGATATGAGAACGAACGTTTTTTCTGTAGAGCCTCTTGAGACCGGACTTCGGTCTGCAAGAATCTCCAACATGGAGGACGATCGGAACTTTTTCGACGTAAGATCGGGAGTTTGTTTTCCCGACAGAACGTCCATCGCCGACCGCAACACTGAGGCTCTAGTGTTAGGACTACGGTCTGTAGTAATCTCCAACATGGAGGATACCGGAACAACGGAGTTCTTACGACGGAACGTCGGACCCGTTTTTCGACATTTTGTCGACACAACGTCCGCATTTTTCGACACAACGTCCGCATTTTCCGACTGAACGTCAATTATAAATAGCTAATGCTGTAGACTCAGAGGCACGCTCCAGATGACGTCAGAACGACGAAACTGGTCGAGCGAACGTTCCTTAGAGCTACAGCATATATTTTCTAAAGGCTTTTTAAACTGCATGTAAATTGTGAGTACCCATTGTTTATCAATAAATAATTTTACTTGGCACAAAACGGTATCACGCTATTGGGCACTTTCGTTTTATCCTATCTTCCCTATGAGCGGCTGAATGGTTGAATTAGACCCCATGTGAGGAAACCAGGCAGATCCTACTGAAGTGTGGAGTTTTACTGAGAAAGCCTATTACCCCTGCAGGGGTAGTTGGATCCGGTGAGTGCGGGACCATTGGGGGAGAGCACTGAATGAACCACTGACGGCTATACCTGCATGAAGCACATATCACTTTATATTCTTTGGAAGCAATCCTGAAAATATATTTTTATAAAACTGGACTTTTTTGGATTATTATTATCATCATCATTTAATATTGCAACACTTATTTTGGGAATTTTTATCACTAGGAATTGGACTTTTTAGGATTTATGAATTATTTTTATTTTTACAATCACTATTTTTTCAATCACTAATTATCAATTAATATTCAATTTATTTTGTGTTATATATATGTTATATTTTGACTAGGACCAGCACTTTTGATTTGGACAGACACCATCTATATTTATATTTGCACATTCTTTTATTTCTAGTAGGCGCCATTACCTGCTATTTTTTACTTATTCTTCACTCCCACCTAGGTGGGTTTTTATGTAGGGGCAGCCACTTCAAACTCAATCACTTTGTATTTTTATCACATCACTATTTTATTTAAATTGTCTGTGGCGCAGATTCATCTCTTTTTACCATACAGGGCCTCCTGTCTAACCGCCTCCCCCTCCACCCTGGTGAGTTCCGCCCTGCGCCCCCTTCGGGCCCCCGCAATCAGGGACTGGTAGTGTCCCCAGGAGGAGGCCTTAAAGGCATCCTACACCGTGTTCTCTGCAGCCGTACCCGGGTTTTCCGCCCAATAGGATCGGAGTGTATCATGAAACTTGGGTTCCACCTCCGGATCGGAGATCCAGAACCTGGAGAGCCGCCAGAGGTTGCTGGTCGGATCCGTCGTCAGAGTCAGTGAAAGGAGGAGTGGGGCGTGGTCCGAGATCCCGCGAGGGAGCATAGTAATGTCACGCACCCGGGGTAGTACTGGCGTCCCCACATACGCTAAGTCAATTCGGGAGAAGGATTTATGGGTGGCTGAGTGGCAGGTGAAGGCCCGAGTCTCCGGGTTCCTCCAACGCCAAACGTCCGTGAGCCCGTACGTGTCAGCCCATTCCGCCAGCCCCTGGCAAGTGGTGCCCGATGAGGTGAACCTGTCCATACCAGTGTCTGGGACTAGGTTGAAGTCACCCATTAGGACCACATTTTCACAGGGAAACTGCGCCAACTTGGCCGCAAGTATTCCCAGGACCGCCAAGGAGGCAGGAGGGGGCAGGTACAGGCCCACCAGTACCCAGGGGAGGTTATAGATCAGAGCATGGACCAGCACAAATCTGCCATCCGGGTCAAGAACTAAATTAAGGAGGTTAAAGGGGAGGGATTTGAGCACTAAAACACTAACCCCCCTGGCACGAATGGTGGTCGAATGGTAACGGTGGCCTACCCAGGGTTTTTTAAGGTTTTGCTACCCACCAGGTGCGTGTCCTGCAACACACAAACATGCGGGCTATGCTTTTTAATAAATTGGAACACTAGAGACCTCTTGACTGGGGAGTTCAGGCCCCGTGTGTTCCAGGAGAGAACATCAAGAGTAGCCATCGCAAACCACCAGGCAGTTCACAAAAGGGGTAGAGCTGCATAGGAGCCTCCAACCATTCACCCGACCCATCACCGGGGCGGGGGAAGGGCGTCGGCCCAACTCCAGAGCAATCAATATGCAAGAAATCAACAGTACTGTCATAGAGCATAAAACAATCAAACATAACAGGGCGCCAACCGGGCCATCCGTTGTCAACATCCGGCGAATCCCCCGTTGAAGTCCTATCGAGACGAAACGATCGTAGGGTGCCGTGACATCATCGCGTTCCGTCCTGTACGCAGGCAGAGTTTCCCAGTCGAATAGCGAGAGGTATCGGATTTCGGATCGAATTGTTTTATGCCGTTTTTGCATCGAATCCATGTAAGTGCAAGACTTATTAAACCCTAACTTTTATACGTTATACGCTATGAGAGTTTTCCTTTTCTATTTGTCCATGTACCCACTTCGGAGCCATCAGTGAGAGCTAATTGGAATCCATACTGAGTGGTCTTGGGGAGACCGGGTGTCCCTGTGCTCCATAAGACTGGTGCAAAACAGTCTTTCTTTGCGGTAAGCAGGCATTCTTACCTCACAAATTTTTGGTGTTTTCTCCCTTTCTCCATCTGTCGGGTATTGGATTTCATCTGACCAATTTTTCTTCACATTCATTTTCATCACCAAGATTAACACCAGACTTTACTACTAGATCACTCATTGTTAGAAGATTTCTTTTTCAACTTATACCATATATCCTCAGTGTTATATTCTATATGATTGTTCTCATTGGTAATCTTTTTCAATTGTTTCATTATCAATATTCCCACCGAACTTTACTACTAGATCCTTGAACATTTATGCTGATTCACATTTTCAGCAAGGTGTATATAATTTTATTTTTACTTCATTTATTGATGAATGTTGTATCATATTAACCTTCTTTTCACTTTAGCGCTGCACCCTCTTTTATTTTTTAAACTGGATATCGCCGCCATGAGTGCCTCAAACGCCGCAAACCAGCCTGGATCGTGTCATCCCGCGGGATGTCTGGATGGGACGCCATGCGGACAGTAGGGTGGGGCCGCAGAGGGCCAGGTTT
The DNA here is from genome assembly GCA_029574335.1 of Rana kukunoris. Lineage (NCBI taxonomy): Eukaryota > Metazoa > Chordata > Amphibia > Anura > Ranidae > Rana > Rana kukunoris. The sequence goes on along the minus strand of CM056051.1, from coordinate 174,915,766 downwards.
TTGCTTAGGCCCGGGCTTCGGCGGGGTGAGTAATGCGGCGGTGTTGCGGCGCGTCCGGCAGCCCCTGTTATTCCGGCGCATTCCCCCGGGAGACAGGGGAAGGATAGATGAAAAAGTGGCCCAGAATCCACACGAGGATCAAGGCAGAAAGGGTTCTCAGAGCGGGAGCTCAGTCACTACACGTCCGCTCCCATCGCCATCTTGGACACGCCCCCTCCCATTTTGCTTTTAAATGTCCTTATTTCTTCTGAGAAATCCTCATATCCCGGTTCTTCTGTCTGTAACTAAACACTGTAATGTGACACTTTCTCCCTGGTGTGAAGAAAGCCTCTTGAGTGGAGAGGGAGCGAGCAGGAGTGTCAGAATGCCCACTAACACACAGCCCCTTTCTCTATCTGCAAAGTAGAGAGCATCCTGATTCTCCTGCTACCCCCTCAAGAGGCTTTCTCCACACCAGAGCGCAAGCCTTGCATTACTGTGTGTAGTTACAGGACGGACGGGAAGTGAGGATTTCTCAGAAGAAATAAGGACATTTAAAAGCAAAATCGAAGGATGACTGCACTATGGTAAAGGAAGCTATTTAGGGGGGAAAAAAAATAAAAAATTACCTTTACAACACCTTTGATTGTGTATGGTTTCTCTTAACTCATTGATACAAGCTTATAAAAAATAAAAAAAAGTCTAAAAAGGAAGAGACTGCCATAAACATAGCATACCTTTGCTGCAGCTCTTTCATAGAAGGAGTCAAATAGCTGGCAGTCACCAGGTTTATCTTCTCCTTGATGCATTTTTTTGCAACTAGCGGATGTGCAGAATAGGGCAGTAAACTGGATGACATGAAAGCAGATTGAAACAGAGAAGAACAATAAAAAGAAGCATCTTATAACTTCACTACATGTTATGTCATATTATGCTGCCTCAGTTAAGATGTAACATAATACAAGTAAAATGTACTGTATACACATCTTCACCTGAAAAGAAGTCCCTGCCAGCAAGGACAATCACAAGAAGAAAACAAAGTTTGATAAATCTCAATGGGGTGCCTGTGCATAGCGTGTGTTACATTAAAATCTGAGCTGTCGAAGTTCAAAAAGATAAATCTTTATTTTCTTGTACTGCTGGCTGTAGCACCAACCCTTCTGAATCCTAAAAATATGGGTGTCCCAATGGGTGGAGTTACAGCTGAGCCCTGCCCCCTCTCCATTCTGCATTAATGGGCCTCTATCCCAGAGAGAATGGAAACTACAAAAAATACAAGCCGACAACAGCACAAGCCAAGTACTATGCTCGTCTGAGACAGTCTAGTGTGGTACCTGGCTTTTGCGGTTGTCAGCTTGTGTTTTTGCGAAAGCACTTTTCTCCAACTGCAATCTTTCACAACATAAGCTGACAGTTTCGACCCTCTGTGCCTTAAATAGCTGGCTGCAAATCTGGACTCAGCATAAACTAAAAAACAGGATAGAGGAGAAGACAGCATTGCACAAGAGTGGGAGGTGGGGGATGTACAGTCTGTGTGCACTGCCTGTCCCACCCTTTGAAATTTTAAGAGGTCACTCAGAAATCCAATGGTTGATTAGTGTTGACAGATAGCTAGGCAGGGGACTTGGCTAGTTGTCCGACAACTAAGGTTAGTAAACTTCTGCATGGGTTTGGATGGGGAAAATTTCTATAGGCGCTCACTTTCTGTTCAGGGGTGTCCCAAATTCAGCTGAAATTAATCTAAAAAAGTGTGGTTTTAGTAAAAAAAAATGCTGAACAGCCACATGGTATCTTAAAGTGGATCTTCACCCAAGAGGTTCACACCGTCCACTGCCACATTCGGTACTTTTTGGGGGGGGGAACTAGTACCTGTCAAAACCCGATTTTGACAGGTACCCATTCCCACTTCCAAGTGCAAACGCAATGTTCCCAACACACACATTATAGAAGCTGGCTGTTTAATGATGCTGGGTGCTATAATAACCATAGGCTGGAAACCATGAATAATCAAAGTGAAAAAAAAAAATCACCACCACACCAAGGATTCCTTGAAAGTGTCCAAAGCTTTATTCCGCTGGATGGCACATGCAGAGAGTCACTCACAGGTGCCAGTATAAGGATCTCTGGAACTGCCACTAATTGCCCAAGTGTTACTGCAGAGAGAGTTGTCACAGTGCTGTGAATCATGGGAAATGTGTCTAAGAGACTGATGGAGGACTTAACGGCGGTTCCAGAGAGCCTTATAATTGGCACCTGTGAGCGACTCCGAGCAGCTGCAGTGTTCCCCCCCGATGCGTTTCATCCACCGCTCCTCCATTCTTGGATGATCCCGCTGTACTTTTTATTGAGAAAAAGATGCCCTACATTGAGCACTTGGGAGTGCATTATTTACTGTTATTATATTAATAAAAAAACTTACTATACTATATGGCTGTGTGATGCCCCTCTTATGAATTTAGATAGGAACAAGTACTGATTGCACAGGATTTCCTGGGGGGGGTTTAACAAGCTTTATTTTCTTCTGGCGATAGTTCTTTAAGCAAACCATTTTGAATAGTATTTTTGTTATGAAATGTATTATTCATGTTTATTCTAATTTGTGATCATATTTTATTTTTCAACATTACCAATGGTCTTTGCCGCGTTTTGTTTTTTTCACAATTATTTACACTAAACTATTGTGCCTTGGATGATGTTTGGGGTCTCCTTCAGATCAGTGTCTATAAAAGGAAAAGCCCTTGCTGCCCAGAGCAAAAAGATTCTATTTTACCATCCCATACGCCAGAGATAACATGGCTGACTGCTATGGGCAAAAAACATAACCCTTTCTGGAAACATTTTTATAAATAGGAGTGTAGAAAATCAGATACAAGGGGAAGAAAGTTGTACCTGTGTTACTAAATATCTTAGAACTGTAGCCAACATCTATAGTATACAGAAGTTTGGGCCAATATTTTTGGCAATCCAATATTTCCTTGGATTCTGTTATTTTGTTTAGAGCACTGGTCTTGTAGATTGTCTCCCGCAAGAGCAGGTCTTTCCCCATAAACAACAAGCCAATAGTAACCTGATAACAAGATCATGTTTCTTTACTATAGAAGACAGCTTCTCTTCACTCTTCAGGACATCCATGACAAGTGGCGTCGTGTTGTTGTACTTCTTTGCCAAGTGATCCACCTGATCTCTTATCATGGAAACTGATGGAAGGAAAAAGTGATTCCAGAAAAAATAAAATAAAAAAATAGTTACAAGTCCATCATATTCAAAATACACTGTTGTGTATGGCTGTGCAGCATTCATTCAGTAATTTGGCAACACATAGCTAATCAAATTTAAAAACATTCCCATCACATATTGCATGATACCATGCTAAAAAACTAATAATGTAATAAAGTTGATACCTCCATCACTTTTTTGCTATGCTGGAGTAATAGAAGGCATGACATTTACATTGAAGTAGTAGTTTCACAAGTAAACGTTTGTACAGTATTTCATGCCTTCTGTTACCACATTAAGAAGCCAGCATGGACAAGGTTAGTCTGGGCCCTAATGCTGGCCAGTCACATGAGCAAACACTTCGTGATTGATTGTGCGACAGCAGCTTAGGTGGGTCTGTCACTCAAGGAAAGGATGGGATCCTCCTTCCCAACAGATTTATAGCGGACATGTCAACAATTATTGCAAGTAAAAGCATAGAATTACTTGAAGTCTACTAGCAGAATATTTCCTTTTAATAAATTTTCTTTTTGACTTGACCGAAAAAGAAAAAAGAAGGAAGGGGGGGGTGCAAACATTAATCCAAAATAGTTTTGTTCGGATATATCTGAAAATATTCCTTTCCTTCGGATCGATGACCATTTTCAAAATAGGAGACTCTTAGTGACAATTTGATCAAAGAAGACGTATCAGTGTAGTAAACCACACACGTGTACAGATTCATCTGCATAGTGGAACAAGAGGGAGGAAACATATTTTGGGACAGAATAGAATACATATGAAAACTGGACAGTCTCAAAGTGTAAGCAGATTCTCATCCAAAGTGGTGCAGGGATTCATGCTGTATTATAGGCTTTCATCCATAGTAACCAAAAAGCCCATAAATAAAGTCCACCAATATTGTGCAAAAAAAATAAATAAAAGTGTTGAAACCTTCTCCAGTTGAGATAAAGATCAATCACACAACACCTTGCATGCACTGGTGATCCCTCTCCCAAGCAGGTATACACTCACCAAATCACAATGCCTCCCACTCTCATGGTTGGCATAATGCAGGTATAAAATCTCACCAAGTATCTCCCCAGGATGGGCATTATGTGAAAAAAGCAAAGATATCCTCCAATGGTACAGTAACCAAGTAAAATTTAAATTTATTGACAAGTAGAAAGCCATTAACAACTTAAAAATAATCAAATTACATGTTAATCAAAAGTTGACATTAGGCTCGGTCTCGCTAAATGATAAACTTGTGTTGGTTTATGGGCGACAGTAGATGTCTGGACCGGAACCAGAAGTAGACGTGGAGCTAGTCCGTGTTGTTCGGAGGTGGTGAGACACCGACATCAGTCTATCACATAGAGACAGAGCCTGATGTCACCTTTGATCAACATGCAATTTGATTGTTTTTAACATGCGAGTGGCTTTCTACTGGTCAATAAATGTTCGTTTAATTGGCTACTGTACCATTGGAGGATAACTTTTTTTTAATGACCATTTATGAATCCTGGGGAAATTTTATACCTAAACAGCTTGATATTCACACAAATGTTTTATGCCATCCAGGAGAGTGGAAGGCAATGCGATTTGGTGAGCATATATCTGCTGGGGAGAGGGTTCACCAGTGCACGGGAGGTGGTGTGTGATTGATATTTATCTCAATGGAAGAAGATTAACACTTATTTTGCACAATTTGTGGACTTTATTTAGGGACTTTTTGGTTACTATGGGTGAAAGCATAAATCATAGGAGCATAAATCACAGAGCCATATTGCATCGAGCATCTGCTTACACTTTGAGTACTGTTGTTTATATAATTTGTATGGTGGCAGCCGCAAGATAAATACATGGTAATAGTAAACACATGCATGTTTTTTGTTTTTTTAAATAGATACGGTAGTAGTTTTTGGATTGTTTTGATCCTCCCCAGCACAGAGATTATTCTGCATATAGTACAAGTACTGTTACATGGATGGTTGGAGGGTACATGCATAGCCCTGGGCAAGTTTCAACTTTAATTAAAAAACATCACACTGGAACTTTTGGGTTCTGCTGTATAGGGAAATGTTTAGGTAAAGCATGGGGTATTGTAAGTGTTAACTTGTTATTTTCATGGTTCCGGCAAAGCACAGAATTTCTTTAGAGGAAGAAATACAAGCATTTCAAATTAACTGCCAGAAGAATCGCATTATCACCTGCAGTTATCTCAACATTGGGATCTCTCGTGAGATAGCTTATAACAGGTCCAGAAACATAACCAGATCCGAGCACCAGTATCCTTTTCTTGGCTCCCATTGTCATTAGTTGAGCATATTCCCTGCGGGCGAGACCGAATTTTGTTACATTTATATTTATTTACCAAAAAAAAACACGACACTATAACACTTAGGGTCAATTTACACATGGTCCACTGAAAAGCGTTTTACTGGCCGTCACCACAAGGACACATAGAAAACAATTGTTTTCTGTGTGTTCCATTCACACTGCAACACTGTGCTGCATTGTGGTGCGATAAAATGCAAACATGCTGCACTCTATCGCAGCGCGATATAAAGAACTACATATACCTGTAAAGCTGCACAGCTTGCTACCATACAGTGACTTCAAATTAAGTTTGTGGGGGAAAAAAAGGAGCCGTGTGATGCGCTAAATTGCACACCATACAGCCCCCTAGCGTTTCGGCAGCCGTCTGTACTAGTGTGAATTCACCCTAAAACTAGGTCGATATTGAGAAATGTAGTATAATATTTTACACATTTTTATATTTTAGAGCATATTTAAGCACAAATATTTATATGTCGATATTTACAAAAGCCAACAGTTGTGCCAGTTTGAGAAATGTATTAGTGCAAACATGGGTAGAGGCTTATATGGCAAGGACAGAAATCAATAGTGAAAGTGGCAAAGCCAACAAAAAGCATTGACTGATGTCCCCATCTTTTCAGTGCACATATATGTTTATGTTTAGCCACTGTGTATTTTTTTCTACACAACTATCAAGATCATTTCTTTATGTCTGTTTATGTGATAGCTTTAATACAATGACATCTAAATGTTATTAACAGGAGTTTCTCCAAGACATTATTTTGCCTTTATCTAATCCTTATCAATGTCATTTATCTATGCAACACCACACAAAGTAACAACTGTTCAAGTTTAATGTATTATGAGGCAATATATATATAAAAAAAAAAAAAAATTACTATATAGAATATGTCTTTACTATTTTAAATAGGTAACCATAGAAACTAAACGAAAGAGTATGTAAACTAACAACATTAAGCAGATGTTAACGTGATGGAAAATCTTGTGCATTAGACAAAATGATTTATAAAAAGTAATAGTGAATCTTTTGTAAGTAGGCATTTGGGGCTTTTACCCTGGGTTCACACTGCTAAGTTGGAGACACCTTATTTAATTCGCACAGGAATGCGGTGTCTGTGGGGCACAATTTGAGCCATGGATTTGTCTGGCTCAAATTGCACCGCATTCGCACCAAGCTGGTGTACAGCCCTTTTTTGTACGCACCAGAATCATATTGCATCGGTTTTTTCACCCATGCGATCCGATTCTGCAAATCACACTGCATTTTGCAAACCAATTGCAGGGCATCGTTAACTTAACATACACTCTGCAATCTGTTCATATGGGCAGATTGCGGCACAATGCAGTGCCGAATTGTGTTGGGAATTTACAGAGCATCTAGTGTGAGCCCTGGCTTAATATAAAGTTTAACATTAACTTATGACATTAACTTTTGCTGTGACTTTAAAGTAGTCCTGAAGTGGACCTGAATTCAAAAAGTGAAGATGTGTTATGTTATAGAGAACATCTAAAATATTATTCACGCCCAAGCAGCACCCTAAAAAAAAAAAAAAAAAATTTAAAAATGTATTTCCCTAGGATTTCCTGAAAAATAGTAAATTCCCTAGTTTGTGAGCACGCCTAAACAATCCTGTATACCTCTAGTGAGATCTAGGGTGCTGGCCGTCTCTGACTGCTAGTCTCACAAGATTTAAAGTGATATCTATAAATATTACTACTGTGTTGTCCACTGTTCCTTGCTGAAGGCTCTGACATATAAAAGTAAATCCCTGCCTCTTCCAAGATCACCGAGCCAAGAAAAATGAAGTTCAATAACTCCAAACATGCGTGTTTTTTTGCACGTCGGAACTGCATACAGACGATCGGAATTTCCGACAATAACTTTTCCCGTCTGAAAATTTGAGAACCAGCTCTCAAATTTTTGCTGTCGGAAATTCCGACAGAAAAAGTCCTATGGGGCCTACACATGGTCAGAATTTCCGACCAAAAGCTCACATTGAACTTGTCGGAATTTACGATCGTGTGTACGAGGCATTAGATTAGCTGCAAAGAGACCACTGGTGACTATTACTTTGCCTGTCTTTTTTTTTCGGGCATAGCTTTTAGAGTTCAGTTACTGTTTGGCATTCCTGCGGTTGTAGAACCTTTGCTGAGATAAAAAATTAATACACATAGGAGATTGCATTACTTTTACCAACAGACCTGCACTAAAAAAAAAAAAAAAGCGAGGGAAAAGCAAAATTGTAGTGTTAACAAGGGTTCTAACAAATGAACACACTGATAATATGACAGTACCATTATCACATGCATATTAATAAAAAAAGTAAATAAAATACTATACCTGCTCTCTCTAAGTTTCTGTATGTATTTGTACTTCGGTGTCAATGAGGAATTGGATGCAATCACTGCCTGGAACAACAACATGTTTAACATAAATCTATGCACTCTAAAATGGGGGAAATAAATAACATAAAAAAAATCTATAAAATCAGAATACTTACATCTTTTACAACAGGAGTAAAATTCTGTTTGTCAAGTGGTATTGTAGCATCAGACATTATCTATATGGAAAAAATACATTATTATCCCTGTCCAGGTCCTGCAACATACAGTTTAACCAGGTGTCATGACTACATCATCAGAAATTCCAAAATTAGTCTAATATGGCTCTGGCAATGCACCCACTCCTGTTATAGACTTTGTCTGGCACTCTACCTGTGCCATATGGCCCTGGTGTACCTCCATCCCTAACCTCCCATCCTCCAATGTTGTCAGGCAATAGGCTGAAGGCAACAATTTTTTGTGCAATGAACAATTGCAATATGCTTGGATCTTTCAGAAGGCTTAGATTGTCAAATATAGGTACGATTTGACAAAATTTGATAAAATGAGGGGCAGGGTTTGTGGTGATCATTGGTGGAGCTTAATATGTGCTGTTTTTTTATTTTATTTTACTTTGAAAATTGCAATACATACATCCAAATCAGCAAAGGAATGGCTTCATCAGAAGAAGGTTAGAGTTTTGGAATGGCCAAGCCAAAGCTCAGACCAGTTTCCGATTGGAAATCTATGGGGTAATCTGAAGGGGGCTATGCACAGGAGATGCCCTCGCAATCTGACAGATTTGGAGCGCTTATGTAAAGAACAGTGGGCAAATATTGCCAAGTCCAGATGTACAATGCTGTTAGACTCGTACCCAAAAAGACTGAATGCTGTGATAAAATCAAAAGGTGCTTCAACAAAGTATTAGTTTAAGGGTGAGCATACATATGCAACCATATTACAGTGGAACCTCGGATTGCGAGTAACGCGGTTAACGAGCGTTTCGCAATACAAGCACTGTATTTCTAAAAATCCTAACTCTGTTTGCGAGTGGTGTGCAGTACCGCGTTTGGTCTGAGGTGTGTGTGTGAGGGGGGGGGGGGGGGGTAGGTGCTGATTGCATCCAATCGGGGCTGTTCGGAAATGCCCGAGGACAGTTCGGCTGACCTCTGCAAACCTTGAAAAGGCTCATGAACGGAGTCTTTCAGAGGTCAGTCAAACTGTCCTCGGGCCTTTCCTGCCGTTTCCGAGGATATTTTACCAGGGGTGTGTAGACTTTTTATGTCCACTGTCTGTGCATGTCTAATACCTTCTGTATGATCTTACAATTTGGCTCTAGTAGCAGATGTCTGCCTTGTGTAGATTTGACTGGACAAGGAGTAGCCAAATCTGTATTTTTATCACAGTAGTCCAATAGGATCTTTTACAAGTGTCTTAGTAAAAAAGATTTTGGGACTGAATGGACATCAATAAAAAGTAACTTGGTAAGGGTGTCAAATAGAAGCCCCTATACAGTCCTTACCATTTCTTCTATGTAAGGAAATAGCATATCTCCAAAATATTCAGTTGCTTCAATTGGAAGTTGAGCTGGTAAATTGTCAATTGAGCACATCAGTATACCATTACCTTCAACACTAGAAGAGAAAACATGTGGGATGTTTTACCGAAATGATCAAGGTACTGATCAATGCTCTATGGTGTATGCTGTACAGGACTTACCTGTCATGGATGATATGCTGATAAGCATCATACATACAAAATGGAACATCGATAGTGGTACACTCAGTCATAAATTCTATAGATCCCCCGGTGTCGGCAGAGATGTCACCAATGGCTAGAAGTCTAGACAGACAAAGAAAATTAACAAAAAAGTACCACTACTGTAATATCTGTTTTTTTAGGCAATACAGAAGAATAGACAGAAGTATTTTTTTTAAAGATTTTAGACAAATGACAGAAGCAGTATTGTTTTCATGGACCGCATTGGAACAAACCTTCACATCTATTCAAATAAAAGTATCTGCACCTGACCGAGGGAAACGCAGCTGGATAAGACTGCATGAAATTTAAAGTAAAATATATATTTTTACCCCACGCAGATCAATAAGGACATTATAGCAGCAATGCCTACTTGTGCGGTAGCTCTGGACAACCCTCTGTGGCAGCTGAAGATGACTTGACAGGAGCAAGCAACCTCTGAGCATCTTGCCTGTTTAGTAAACGTGGGGTATGTGGATCCCAGTAAATGCCATTAATCAAGCATGTAGTATACGGAGCAATCTTTAAAAAAAAAAAAAAGAAGTTAGAAATCTGTTCAACTTGCAGGAGCAGTAACAAAAACGATTACCGTATTTATCTGCGTATAACGCGCACTTTTTTCCTCTAAAAAAAAGAGGTTAAACAGTGCCTGCGCGTTATACGCCGATATCATGTTTCACCAGCAGGGGGCGCGGATAGTCTGTTTTACAATGGTAAAACTAAGCTTGTAAATGTTTCTATAGCTCCGTTTTTTTTAGGCTGCTCTCCTCCTCTGAGTGTAGCTTTGATTGGAGGAGGAGAGAAGTCACATGCGCATCAGAGGAGGGCAGTCATGTGGCCCAAGGTCAGTGAAAAAAAACGGAGCTATTGTGGTAAATGCAAGCTTTGTTTCGTTTTGCAATAGATACAGGAGGAGCAGTGGGGTAGGGGCTGACAGTGTTTTTTTTTACTTAACTGTAGAGAATGCTGGCAGCACTGTCCCAGGAGACTGGGGGTCTCCTGGGAGTGCAGGGGGGGTATAATGGATGGGGGGGAATGTATAATGGATGGGGGGCTGTGTACTGGATGGGGGGGGGATGTGTACTGGATGGGGGGGGGGATGTGTACTGGATGGGGGGGGGGATGTGTACTAGATGGGGGGATGTGAACTGGATGGGGGAGGCTGTGTACTGTAAAGGGTCCTGAGAAAACATTTTTTCCCTAAACTCCCCTCTTAAAATTGGAGTGTGTGTTATACGCCGATAAATACGGTAAGTAGTTATAGATCTCCAAGAAGGTAATACATTATACAGGAGTGTCCAACCTGTGGCCCAAAATGGCTATGAATGCCGCCCAACACAAAATCATAAAAAAGGTTGATTTTTTTATGAGTTTACAATTAGTGAATACATGCGGCTGAAGAAAAATGTGTTAGTGTCTCTTTAGTGGACTTTTATCTTTCCAAAGAAAAATATCCCACTCTTTACAATCACACCTTTTTCACGCCACCAGTTTTCAGCAGCACCTAGATTTGTGAGCAGCCATTTTTCAAGGATGAAGCGCATCAAGGGCAAAATTAGAACCAAAAAATCTGATGAGCAGCTTGAGAATTCATTGAGAATTGCTGCTAAATCTATCCAACCAGATATTACTGTTTATTTACATTGCCCTCTTTTACAATAACATTTTTTTTAGAGACAAATGAAGTTTCATTATTCAGATAGGTTAATTATCTATATCCACGATTGTCCCAACGTTTTATGCGATCCTTATTGTTAGTGTATTAAGTGTGGCCCAAGACAATTCCTCTTCTTCCAATGTGACCCATGAAGGTTAAAAGTTTGGACACCCCTGAAATATTAGAATAGATGTGACATTGACAGAACAACAACTTTGAGGTTGGATTCATACTTATGTAATGCCAGGCATTGCATGCGAGTCACACTGCATTGTTGTGCACATGACATGCAATCTCTGTGCAATAAAAATTCAAGCAGTTTGTAAGGCTAAAATCGAATCGCATTCGGCCCAAAATGGTCTGCACTGGAATCGGATTGCATGGGTGTTCAGACCCATGCGATCTGATTCTCATCCAATTTCACAGTTTGCACTGTGCTCTGCAAACTGATTTGGGGGTGTCTAACTTTACATCGATACTCGCAGCAGTTGACAGAGAGCAGTGTAAATTGCCTGCGAGTCAGATGTCATGCGGGAACCTGCACACGAATCGTGCGGGTTCCAGTATCGTACCAGTGTGAACTAAGATGGGGTGGTTATTGGTATAGAATTTTTTTTTTTTTTTTAAATTCCATTGTATAGAATATGAATGTAAACTCCAGGCAATATTAATTTTACATGTTCAGCATTCGGCTTTTGAAATGTAGCCAATATTTAAGAAAGCAGGGGTTTTACTTTCAGATAATACATGTGATGTAAATCACATGATCCTGAACATTACATGGTATCAGCTGTGAGAAGGTACTAAAAAGTGCTTATGTTCCTGCACATGTAGGTGCACCCACAATGACTGCAATCTCCCAATAACCTTCTGTATACAGGTAATCTGTGGGCTGGCTCTAGCTGTGGGCAGGTATGTGAACTAGATATGTGGAAAGAACTCACCTGTCACTGGACACGCTCTAGCAATTAAAAAAAGCAGCAAAAAAAACTGTGGCAACCCTGGCTGTATACAAAGTTCAATTTGTGACCTACTGCGAGAAGGTAATAGAAAGTTTAGAGGTCACAGCACCTCCAAACCCCTCTTTTCAACATTCTGAATTCCAAATCTGCTGTAAGATAGCTTGATAGTTTTAAGCTGCCTGGCCTTTTTTGGTTCTATTATGGTTCTATTATGGTTCATTCTCAGGAACAGGAATTCATAAAAAGATTGTCACAGATACTTTTTAGAAATCTGTCTTGTGGTAGTGTGAGGAACAGAATAAGCTATTTAGAGAAGTTGGGAGAGTAATAGAGATGTATCAAACATTAATCGCAGAATTGTATCCATGATGTGGCAATAAATTTACTTCCATTTACCTGACCACCGTTATGGTGTTATTTCTTTATGCATTTTTCCCCCAACAATATCATCATACAGTAAATGTCATAAATGTACACACACCAAAAAGGTGTTGCAAATGCCGTATTTAATCTCCTCTTATGTTTTTAATGGTCATCCAAGCCAGGCTCTGTTCTAAAGCAAAAAAATTGGCATATAGTCCTGAATATTCAAGTGGCTCTTAGGCCTCGTACACACGATCAAATCTGTCTGCTGGAAACGGTCTTCAGCGTGTGTACGAGGCCTTACAGAAGATATGAACAGTTGATCAGCAATGGTCCGACTACTGTCAGTCCCACTTATCCTAATCGGACCACAAGTGGAGAAGAGATTTTAATTAGATTTGTGAAAGTGAAAACCCCTTTGCACTTGTGTAAGTTACTTACATCTGTGTTGAACCGAGATGTGTACAATTCGGGGTTCTTTTCATACTCTACAGGGTCATACACTCCATCAGTTTTCCGTACGAGGTGGTGATGGCGGCTTAATACAGTTCCATAAACTTTCCTGAGATCTAAAAGGAAACAATAGAGCGAAAGTCATGGTGTCAAGTGCTTACATAACAACATGTTTTGAAGCGAGTCACATTACCTCCAGTCTTAGAAACTTCTTGAAGTTCATGAGGTTCAACAAACTCTGAGGGAAGTTCAGTAAATATTTCTTGTGCACCCTAAAAATCAAAATAAAAGGAGATATATAAACCAGAAATCTATGTTTCCAGATTACCAGTAAACATAGTCAAACATAAATGTGCCTAGGGTATGAACAGAGCTGAATTGCAGGCATTGCCTAACTTTTAAAATCAATTCCCATGTCTCTGTGGAATTCTTTGAAGGATAATTTCACCATAATATTAAAAACACAATTTTTTTGCAGGTAAAAAATATATAATTTTTGCAGGAGCCTGTAGAGCACTGCACCAGCGATAAGCAGATCGCTCATGATCATGCAGGTCTCCTGCAGACCGGTCAGTGTATCTGCTTCCTTGTACCTAGTATGTGGAAGTCGATACACGCTGACAGGAAGAATGAATGAACCACCATGGTTTCGATTGATGCCGCAGGGTGGGTGGAGAGCCGCACAGCTACATTTAAAAAAATAAAATAAAGTTGACAGCTAGCGGGTGGAGACGAACCCCCGCCAGCTGGCACAGAGGGAATTTGGGAGGCCGGTGCATTCAGAACGTTGCATGTCTTTGCAAGAAACCTGTTTGGTGGCTGTAGCCTGCTTTTGGTTTTCAATATAAAAATGTTGTCATCTTACCTTCGATACATTGCCAGTGCCTGTAAACACAAAGGTCAGAGGTCCAATAGATTTTGGCGTCAAGCCTAGAGCGATTTCATATCCTGCATCCCTTACGGCTTGAACTGCTTGGCTGCTGTTTCTGTAGTTGTGCGCCATTCCAATGTGCTAAAAACATGTTTGTAAATGTCATTATTGGCACCATTTGCCACACACACATACACACACACACACACACACACCAATCTACTTTAGATCTACCAAGAAGTATGTAATGCAAGAGCCTGCCACAGTGGATTTAAATTAATTGAATAGTTTAGGTAGGCCATATTACATAGTTTTGGTGGATTAGTAAACATTTCTTTACATCTTATTTGGTATGCAACCAAAATGTTTTTTGTATTTTATAAAATGTATGCATGTGCCATACATGGCCAATCACTGTGGAAGCTGGAAATCATGGTGTTTGGCACTGCCACTGTCAAAACAGTGATCGCTGTTAGCTTCTGGGTGCGGGAAAGGCATCATTTACAGAATGCCTTGCATTTTATTTTTATTTTTTAATGAATGCAAGGTGTACTCTAGTTAAAGATTGTGATGTCACAGCCCTGCCTTTCCCCCTCATCCAATCAGAAAAATTATTTGAATTAAAGTGCTCTCTGAATTTTTCCTGTGCCAAGATAATCAGTGCAGTCTGCCTGGTGTGAATGAGCTTCTACAGTTTTTAAATGCTAAGTACAGAAGCAACAGGATTGTAATCAGACAGAAGAAAAAAACCTTACCATAAACGGGGTGTGATGTCCCAATGCAAGGAATCTAAGCCCTAACCCATGCAACATGTTGATCATCCCTGAATGAATGGAATGTAAGAAAATAGGTATTATACATAGTAGTTAGGCAACATCGTATGTACTTACAGTAATATTAGCAGCTATCAATGAGAAAGGTTAGCAGTGCAGGCAACTATATGAGTGCCATAGTCTGTATAATTGAAAACAGAAAAACACTTTAATGGCTCCCAGAGAGGCTGATAGAGGATGCTGCTTACACAATCACCTGCATATACATTGGTACAAAAAATTCACACGTTATAGGTATACAAGGTCCTTCGATTAATCAAAAAATAGGGAAGCTGGTATAAGCCAGTAATGAATAGACTTGCCATAATGGTTTTACTCTGTCCTCAGTAATATAATGTGACTATATTAGTTACCGAGTTATTCCTCTAAATTAATTTCAGCATATAAAAAGGAAAGGGGGGAAAAAGAGAAATTTTCCAAAGAATTTGTTAAGAGGAACTACCAGATTAATTGTGATTATTTATTAGTATCCACATATAAAAATCACTTACAAAATTATCAGTACATACACGCATCTTCTAAACACCACTAAAATTAGACTCTAGTCTAATTGAGAACTCAGGTGGCCACCACAGACATTCATGCAGCTTCCAGACCTCTTGCAGGAGTGACCTATACTACCGATTAGCCGGCCAGAAGTATTAGTTATGCCATAAGATTCCTCTAATAGGGATATATCAGTCTAGGTAGGCTAAAGTTCTAGTATCCACATGGTAGGAAAGTCTAGTATAAATCACAAATAAGGGTAAATAGTAGGACCGATTCAAAAGCGAAGACCAACTTCAATTCACTGGAAGTCACATATCAGTATGCACTGCTAGGGGTGGGGGATCAAAGGACAGCTGGAGTTATCAGGCTGTGTTACTTATGTATAAATCCCGAGCTAAAGTGATTGGGGAAAATATATGGTTTCCTCCACTCACTCCTCCTTAGTTCCAATGTCCACAGCCTGCCAAACCGACCTTCAATTGTGCGCTGGTAGTTTCCAGGCAGTTTCTCTGGTTTAAAGTGCAGAAACAATAGTGTGTCCTGGCAAGGTAGGTATCCAGGTGATGGCCTGTTTCGGGTGATTCAGTGCAACATGAAGCAGTATTCAGCGTTATTTCCCCGCTGACGGGAGACCTCACAGGGGAAGCAGTGTAGATCACTTGAAGGGGTCCGATCATTGGATGGATAGCCAAAGACCTGGTTCACACAGCAAGTGTGCATTACGCTAATGCATTTCAATTGTTTCCAATCTTCATCAGAGCAGATGGTCATTTTTTTTTTAAATAGAACTAGAGCCAAGGTTAAATAATGCTAAATGTAGCCTTAATACAGTTCTGTTCTTTTCTACCTTTATGGAAACATTTAGACGCCTTTCACACTGGGGCGGTGTGGGCTTTAGCGGTAAAGCAGCACTATTTTTAGCGGTGCTTTACCGTTATTTTAGCGGAGCTATTCAACCGCTAGTGGGATGCTTTTAACCCCCGCTAGCGGCTGAAAAAGGGTTAAAACCGCCCGCAAATCACCGCTGCAGGCGGTTTGGCAGCGCTGCCCGTTGATTTCATTGGTGTATTCACCGCTCCTACAGCACCTCAGAGACACAGCTAGGAGGGCTTTTTTACCATCCTGCCAGCACACTGCTTCAGTGTGAGCAGTTTATAAATAAACTACGGTAGTTACCGTATTTATTCGAGTATAACGCGCACACGTGTATAACGCGCACCCCTAATTTTCGATTAAAAATCGGTATAAAATGTTGTTTCACACCAAGCAATGTAATTGACAAAAATCATTTATTGACAACGTAAACTGGTATAACATTCATCTCTGGTACAGTGAATTCTCGGCTAGCTGCTCGATTTCCGCATTGATCAGCATGATCAACAACTTAG
Source organism: Rana kukunoris (assembly GCA_029574335.1). Taxonomy (NCBI): domain Eukaryota; kingdom Metazoa; phylum Chordata; class Amphibia; order Anura; family Ranidae; genus Rana; species Rana kukunoris. The sequence goes on along the minus strand of CM056051.1, from coordinate 174,899,153 downwards.
AGCTTGAATGAAACGTCATATGCAGAACGTTTTCTCTTGATACCCTGAGTTGCCATCGAACGGGTACCAGTATATCAATTAAAATATGAAGAACACTAAATTACGGTACGCAAAACACTGAATTGTACAAAAGCAATGCTTACCCTAACATGTGGGCGAGGCGAGGAAATGAAGCGGCGACCATACAGCGGATAATAAGAATTCTCACCCCCAGTTCGGGCAGCCCACTGTACGCGACGTGGGGACGTTTTTATTTTCTTCGCCCTCGCGTACAGTGAGCGGCTGCAGCCAGGAAAAGGCGCAGTACAAACTCACAATTCGCCTGCGCCCTCAATGGACCGGCCGCCACTGCCACCCCACCCCTCTTTTATAATGCGCACCCAAACTTTGATTTCTTTTTTTGGTAGAAAATTTTGCGCGTTATACTCGAATAAATACGGTAGTCTAAATTACCTGCTACACCAGCCCATTGTCCAAATGCCACTACTCGGGTTCCTCTGTGGTCCATCATTTTCTCATAATCGATCAGTCGAATTTCCTTTAAAAACAAAGTACAGCTAATGTTCAAATAAGTTCTCTATGTCTGCATTCCATATTATACATGCAACAGTTTAGCATTCTGAAGTATAATTTCATATAATGATGCTTATTTTGCTCACTTCCATAGCTACTGCAATATAGGATGGTAGTGCCGCTATCCGCATCAAATTGGTGTGGTGGGTGGGTTTATCTGGCACTTTCTTTTCTTTCGGGAAGTGCCAGAACTGACTAAGCAAACTAACTATATCTCCCTCCATTGTGATGTGCTGTGACATATCAGAAGGAGATGGGCAGTGCTGCAGTAGAGATGACAGATGCAAGTTTATATAAAATGCTATAAAGGGGCGCTAACCCTTTAAATCATGGTCATTTCACAGATCACGGAATGCTTTTTATGGACTTCATACAGAATTTTGTTTCAATAGATTTGTGAATATTTATGCACATATATGTTTATTGCACTATAACTGAATGGGTTATTGTCATGGTATTTGTTCTAACACATTTTGTATGCCGCTTTTCCACTGTAGGAAGGCTCATGTCATTCAAGGCAACAATAAATGTATTTAACACCTTGCGGTATAGGCAGCACCAGCCGCCTTGGCTGTGCTGCGATTTGCTTTAGCACAAGCCAGTCAGCGGGTGCCGGCCGCTAATAGGTAGCCGGCACCCGCCGATAGTCTCCCATAATTACTGAAGCAGTACAAACCGGCAACATTGCTTAGTAAAAACAGTACACACATTAGGCACACATTTAAAGTGGTTGTAAAGCCACTTTTCTATAAAAGGCTCACATCCTCTCTGTGTTAGAATAATAAGTTCCCCTGTGTCTGTTATAATAAATATGCTCATATGTACTGATAACAGTGTCTTCAGGTGCCTCCTCTCTCCTCTGCCTGGCTGACAGTTCCAGCAGGCAGGGTCGAGCATTGCCGCTGACAGCCAGGGAGTCACATGATCGCAGGAAGACACTGTGTTATCGCTACAGATAAGACATATAGATTATATAACACAGACACAGGGGAACTTTTTGTTATAATACAGGGGATGGGAGCTTTTAATGTTAAATATGAAAGCAGCATGAGAGGGGGGGGGGGGGGGGTGGGCCCTGACACAAGCAGACAGTCAGAGAGGTGAGGGGGGAGAGGACACAGGAGACAGATAGCAGGCTGCAGCTGTATGCTGACCACGGTGTCAGGGCTCAGCCCCGATATATCAGAATCAGCATACAGGGTGAAGGTATAGCCAGGCAGGATCAGAAAGGGGCCAAATGACACAGCACAAACAAGGGAACAGGGTCTGTTTGTTTTTTTGGGGTTAACAAAACGCTTTAAACGCTTGATTGCCCCTAGATGTTAACCCCCTTCCAGCTAGCGTCATTAGTACAGTGACCACACATATTTTTAGTACTGACCACTGTATTAGTGTCACTGGTTCCCACAAAGTATCAGTTAGTGTCAGAATTCTGCCACAATATCACAGTCCCGCTTCCATTATCAGAATTAAAATTGTCAGTTACTTACCGGTAGCTGGATTTCTACGATGTCTTACAGGACGGCACCCTGAGAGATGACTGGCTCCACCTGACAGGAAACACAATCAAAAAAGAGGTTAAGAACCCCGCCCCTTCCCGTGCTTCCTCAGTTTGAGATAAGTATTACCCAACCGTGCACGGAAAAAACACCATAGATAAATACAACCAACAATGTATCACCTGGGTGGGAAGTAGGCCTGCCGTCCTGTAAGACATCGTAGAAATCCAGCTAGCGGTAAGTAACTGACAATTTCTCCCTCGTCTTCCAGGACGGCACCCTGAGAGAGAAGCAAGTAGCTTCAGGCCTACCTTAGGGCGGGACACCACTGCCTGAAGGACTTTTCTGCCAAACGACAAGTCCTGTGGTGACAGAAGTTCCACTCTGTAGTGTCTTAAAAATGTGTTCGGGCTTGACCACGTCGCCGCTCTGCAAATTTGCTCCACTGAAGCTCCTGCCCTTTCTGCCCAGGAGGTTGCCAGTGACCGAGTGGAGTGAGCTGTAACTTTAGGAGCGGCTTTACCAGCCTTTACGTAAGCTAAGGAGATGGTCTGTCTAACCCACCTAGAGATGGAGGCCCTAGAGGCCTGCTGACCTTTTTTCTGACCAGAAAAATTAATTAACAAGTGAGTAGAGGGTCTAAATTCCTTGACTCTCTCTAAATAAACTAATAAACTACGTCTAACATCCAGACAGTGAAAAGAAGCCTCCCGTTCATTCTGGGGGTTTGAACAAAAAGACGGGAGAATAATCTCCTGTGACCTGTGAAATTTGGTCGCTACCTTGGGGAGGTACAGGGGGTCCGGACTTAGGACCACCCTGTCCTCAAATAAACGAAAAAACGGCTCTTTGAGAGCGCCTGCATATCACCTATCCTTTTGGCCGTTGTAACTGCCAAAAGGAAGGCAAACTTAAAGGTTAGTAGTCTAATCGGGATGCTATCAATCGGCTCAAACGGAGACTTAGTTAGTTGGTCTAGTAGGATTGACAGATCCCAGGGCGGGATTCTGGGACACCGCAATGGGGACAACCTGTCTCTGGCTGTAAGAAATCTTTTTACCAGGGGATCTAAGGCCAGACGTCTGTCTAAGAAATAAGACAAGGCTGCCACTTGGACCCTAAGAGTCCTTGTGGCTAGACCCTGCTCCACCCCATCCTGGAGGAACTCAAGGATGACCGCAATCTCCTGTTGGGAGACCTGTCTAGCCGAGCACCAGCGAGAAAAAAAACCCCAGTGTTTGGCATAGATGCGCCTTGTGACTTCTTTCCTGCTGGCCAGAAGGGTATCAATGACCCTCTCGGAACAGCCCTTTTCCCTCAAGCACCCACTCTCAAGCACCAGGCCGTCAGCTTGAAGAAACCTGGGTCTGGATGAAAGAGTGGACCCTGACGAAGAAGATCCTTCCTGATTGGGAGAGGGAGGGGAGGAGACACTGACCTGCGTTCTAGGGTAGGGAACCAGGTCCTCTTGGGCCACCAAGGTGCGATCAGAATCAAATTTCCCTCTGCCAGACTCAGCTTCTGTAGGACTCTGGGAAGCATGTTCAGAGGAGGAAAGGCATAGGCCAGGGGAAAGTTCCAAGCCTGGGACAACGCATCCACTCTTTCCGACCCATGCTCCAGGGAAAGGGAGAAAAACCTCTTCACTTTCCTGTTGGCTCTGCAAGCGAAGAGATCCACCTCTGGTCTGCCAAAGTGTTGGCAGATTAGGTTGAACACTTCTACATTTAGTTCCCATTCCCCCTGAAGAATGGGTCGGCGGCTTAGGAAGTCTGCCTCCCAATTGAGGGTCCCCTTCAGGTGTACTGCTGAAAGCGAGAGGACTCTCTGTTCTGCCCAACCCAGGATCTCCAGGGATAATGCTAAAAGGGTGCGAGACCTGGTGCCTCCCTGGTGGTTGAGGAAGGCTACTGCGGTCGCGTTGTCGGAAAGAATCTGGACCTCCCTGCCCAGGATTCTTTCCTCGAACACTCTTAGAGCCTCCCCTACCGCTAAGAGCTCGCGGTAATTTGAAGAGGCTCCCCTTTGTCTTGGGTTCCAGGACCCCTGAGCCCTTAGTTCGGCCAAGTGGGCTCCCCACCCCCAGGCGCTGGCGTCTGTGGTAACCCTGACCGGATCGGTCTGAAACCACAAGAGGCCCGACTGCAGGTTCTGTGGGAGAAGCCACCATCCCAAAGAAGCCTTCACGGGTTCTGGGATGTTGACCCTGGAGTCTAGGGACTCTCTTTTCCCGTCCCAGGAGGAGAGAAGGAAGGATTGGAGGGGTCTGGAATGGAGCGGAGCCCACGGAACTCCTGGGATGCTGGAAGTCATCAGACCCAACACCTTCATGATAAATCTGAAGGAGTGGTCTGTCTCCTCCAAGACTGACCTGACCATGGCCATGAGACCCCGGATCTTGTCTTCTGGCAAAAAGAGCTTCCTTTCCAGGGAGTCTATCAGAAACCCTAGATAAGGTTTCCTCTGTTCGGGAATGAGCGAGGATTTCTCCTTGTTGATGATCCAGCCTAAGGACTCTAGGGTGGTCATGACCGTGGTTAGGTCCGCAAGGAGGAGATCTCGATCCTGATTGTACAGGAGCAGATCGTCCAGATAGGGGACTACTGCAATTCCTTGCAAGTGCAGGAATGCGATCGCCTCTGCCAGGATCTTTGTGAATACCCTTGGACTGGAGGCCAGTCCAAAGGGAAGAGCAGCAAATTGCCAATGCTGCACCCCCTGGGGGGAAGCGATGGCAAACCTGAGAAACCTTTGATGGTCTGGAAAGATAGGCACATGAAGGTACGCGTCTCGAAAGTCGATGGTGACCATAAAGACGCCCCTCAATAATAGCCTCCTGAGGCTGTAAATGCTCTCCATTCGAAACCTCTTGTGGAGGAGACAAGTATTGAGGGGCCTCAAGTTGATGATCAACCTGAATTTTCCCGAGGGTTTGGGGACCACGAAGATATGGGAATAATTGCCCATAGCTCTCTGGTCCAGAGGTACCTGGACTATCACAGCCTGGTGAGCTAACTCTGCGATGTTCTGCAGAAGACCCGCTGCCTTGGAAGGGTCCCTGGGTAAGTGGGTCAGAATAAATTTTGGAGGGGGCACCTGATTGAATTCTAGCCTGTAACCCTCCCTTATAATTTGTAGGGTGTGGGGGCTTTGAGTAATACTCTCCCACCTGGGAAGAAATTGGGAGAGTCTTCCCCCGACCTTCCCGTCATTTGGGGTCCTTGTCACTGGGTTTGGTATTGGAAAAGAGGATACCACCCTTAGGTTTCTCTTTCCCAATCCAGCGCCTATTGTTAGGGGGTCTTCTCTCAGAGGGACGGATTTTGCTACCAAATGACCCCTGGGGGCCTCGAAAAGGTTTTTTCCTATTTTGTTTAAGTTTTGAAGGAAAATGCACTCCCTTTTCTGAGGACCTGGTCAAAACTTGATCCAGGCCTGAACCAAAAAGAAGAGAGCCCTCAAAGGGAAGACCACATAGGCGATTTTTAGACGCCAGATCCCCATTCCATGTTTTAACCCATACAGCCCTGCGGGCTGCATTGATGAGGGCTCCGGTCCTTGCGGTTGAGCGAACTGTCTCAACTGCAGCATCGGCTAGATAAGCCACTGCACTCCCTACGAGCTGTAAGGACTCTAAAATGTCCTTGTACTCTGACTCCTGGGAAAAGTGATCTGCCAACTTGGAGATCCAGGCATCAGCGTTTCTGGCAATGCAGGCTGAAGCCAAAGCAGGGCTCAAGGCCGCCGCATTGGCTTCCCAGGCCCTACACAGAGAGGTCTCGGCTCGCCGATCCATGGGATCCTTCAGGTTGCCTGCGTCCTCAAAAGAGAGGTCAGACTGTTTGGAAACCTGTGACAGAGGGGCATCTAATCTGGGAGTCTTAAAAAACCTAGATTCTTCTTCCTCTTTAAACGGACAACGCCGTTTCCAGGTTTTAAATTTTATTAGTCTTTTCTCTGGCTCAGCCCATTCCTTGAGGATGATGTCCTTTAGGGACCGGTGCACCGGAATAGTCCTCGGCTGGGGCTTGACCAAACCCTGGTACAATTTGTCTTGGATGGAAAATTGTTCCGTGGGTTGGGGGATATCCTCAGAAACATAAACCGCCCCAAGAAGGCTCCCCATCTCCTCAGCCGAAAACATGAATCTGCCTGACCTTGCATCCTCATCCTCTTCCTCTGCCTGGCTATCTGCCTGATCCTCTCGCTGAGGGAGGATTTCTGAGTCCTCGGAGTCTGAAACCAAGGAGTGCCGGGGTTCCTGAGGGACCCTAAGAGAGGAGGAGGAACTACCCTGAGATGAGGTCCCTGCGGTGGGGGGCTCCAACTCCCTACTTTTAAGAGAACCTTGCAAGTCCTTAAGGGTAGAGAGCATTTCAGACTGGACCTGCAGAAATCCCTTCATGATTTCAGAGGTCTCCTTCCCTGCCAATTTTTGAATACATTTAACACAAAAAGGCTTGGAATTATCTGAGAGTAGCTTAGTGTTGCAATTGCCACATCTTTTAAAACGGGCAGTCACTCTGTGGCTAGCCCCCCCCTGGGCAGTGATGTCCTCTCCTGGAGAAGGAAGACAAACAATTCAGCATAAAAGTGTACACGGGAACATCGTTTTCCTGGGTCCCAGCACACCCAGTTCCCAGTGTAAAAATAGGTAGAAGACTCACCAACCAAGGCTTCTCCTGCAGCTGAGGCCGTTGCTGGCCGATCCTCTCGCTCCATGTCGCGGGAGGCACGGGCGCTTCTCCCTCTCACTGCTGCTTGCTGTCTGTCTCCTGGAAAATGTGAGTCCCAGAGCGTGCTGCTCCGATGGTGGCCGCCATCTTCACCGCGCCGGACCCGGAAGTGATGCGCACGTGCGTGACGACATCACCCTGCGCCGCGGCCTGACTGGACGCCGATTTCGGCGCCAATTTTGGATCATGGATGGCACCGCTGCGAAATACAGCAGCCAGGGACCCACAGCGCCTGAGGAGAGGAGCCTAGCCACCAAGAACCTTCAAGGTAAGGTGGAGACTCGGTGAGAGGGAGGAATCAGCCCCTGGAGCTCCAGGTTAGGCACTACCCCAAGGAGACTCCAGCACTCGGGGGGGGGGGGGGGGGGTTGCGGTTCACATCTTCTGAAGTTTTTTGTTGCCCCCCCTGAGTAAGAGGGGACCCCCTGGGAGGTAAAGACCTGACCGGACCCAAAGACTGCTCAGAGCCTGCGGACCAGTAACCAGGGGGGGGGGGGGGGACCACCAGCCGCAGGCCTTAGGTCAGAAAAATAAAAAATCGTTTCGCTGTAAAGGGAAACACAATCAAGAACTGAGGAAGCACGGGAAGGGGCGGGGTTCTTAACCTCTTTTTTGATTGTGTTTCCTGTCAGGTGGAGCCAGTCATCTCTCAGGGTGCCGTCCTGGAAGACGAGGGAGAAAACAAACATTCCAGTACATATACCATAGTTTGTAGATGCTATAATTTTTGTGCAAACCAATCAATATACTTATTGGGATTTTTTTTTTACAAAACATATGTAGCAGAATACACATTGGCCTAAATTTATGAAGAAATTTGATTTTATAAAAAAAATTATTGGATAGGTTTTATAGCAGAAAGAAAAAAAATTACATACATACACATATATATATATATATATATAATATATATATATATAAATATAATATAATATATATATATATAATATATATAATAATTTTCTTTCAAAATTGTCTGTCTTTCTTTTGTTTATAGCACAATAAAAAAAAAAAACGTGGTGATGAACTACTTGCCGACCTGCCGCCGTCATTTTACTGCGGCAGGTCGGCTCTCCTGGGCGAGAGCCCGTAGCTATACGTCGGCTCTTCAGCGGCCACTAGGGAGTGCATCCGTTTGCCGCCGGGCACACACGATTGCTCGGTACAGAGCGAGGACCGGGAGCTATGTGTGTAAACACAAAAGCTCCCGGTCCTGTCAGCGGGGGAAATGCTGATCTTCTGTTCATACAATGTATGAACAGAAGATCAGTGATTTCCCCTAGTGAGTCCCACCCCCCCATACAGTTAGAACACACCCAGGAACATACTTAACCCCTTCCCTGCCCCCTAGTGTTAACCCCTTTACTGCCAATGGCATTTTTATAGTAATCCAAAGCATTTTTATAGCATTGATCGCTATAAAAATGCCAATGGTCCCAAAAATGTGTCAAAAGTGTCCGCCATAATGTCGCAGTACTGAAAAAAAACGATTGCCGCCATAACTAGTAAAAAAAAAAATTTATAAAAATGCCATAAAGCTACCCCCTATTTTGTAAACGGTATAACTTTTGCACAAACCAATCAATAAACGCTTATTGTGATTTTTTTTTTTACGAAAAATATGTAGAAGAATACGTATCGGCTTAACCCGAGGAAAAAATTATGTTTTTTTATATTTTTTGGGGGATATTTATTATAGCAAAAAGTAAAAAATATAAAAAAAAATTCAAAATAGTTGCTCTATTTTTGTTTATAGCGCAAAAAATAAAAACCGCAGACATGATCAAATACCACCGAAAGAAATCTCTATTTGTGGGGAAAAAAGGACGCCAATTTTGTTTGGGATCCAAGTCGCACGACCGCGCAATTGTCAGTTAAAGCAACGCAGTGCCGAATCACAAAAAGTGCTCTGGTCATTGGGCAGCAAATTGGGTCGGGGGTTGAGTGGTTAAAAACCCCAAAAAATTGTTAAGGACCCCTTTCACGCTAGGGCCGTGGCAAAGTGTCGCTAGTTTTAGCGGTGCTTTACCGCTGTTTAAGCTCTGCTTTTAGGCCACTAGCAGGGTGCTTTTAACCCCAAAGAAGGGGTTAAAAATACCAGTGTTGCGGGGCTTCCAAAGCTCTGCCCATTTTATCCAATGGGCAGGGCATTTTGGGAGCATCGAATACAATGCTCCCAACCTGCCCCAAAGATGCTGCTTGCAGGACTTTTCGAAACGTCCCACAAGCGTACTGCCCGAGTGTAAAAAGTCACACTTGAATGAATGGGATGCGTTTTTCAGGTGCTTAGCAGAGGCCATTTCCAGCGCTATAGCGCCTGAAAAACCACCCCAGTGTGAAAGGAGTCCAACTGGTAATTGTGCAGTCATGCAGCACCGTACCCAAAATGGCGCAGCGCTGAATCGCAAAAAATTGTCTGGTCATTAAGGGGTTAAAACTTCTGAAGCTGAAGTTATGGTACAGGAAAAAATAAAAAATAAATAACTGACAGGAGGTAAAGAATCTCAGCCTATCCAAAAGGCGTCTTTAGTTCTACTTTAACCACTTAAGCCCCGAACCATTTCGCTGGCCAAAGACCAGAGCACTTTTTGCAATTCGGCACTGTTGTCGCTTTAACGGACAATTGCGCAGTCGTGCGACGTGACTCGGCTCCCAAACAAATTTTTTCCCCCACACATGGAGCTTTCTTTTGGTGGTATTTGATCACCTCTGCGGTTTTTATAGAGCGTCAATTTTGAAAAAAAAAAAAGGATGCAATATTTTTAACTTTTTGCTATAATAAATATCCCCCCAAAACATATAAAACTTTTTTTTCCCCTCAGTTTAGGGCGATACATATTCTTCTACATATTTTGGGTAAAAAAAACGCAATAGGCGTATATTGATTGTTTTGCGCAAAAGTTAGTGTTTTTTTTTTGTTTTTTTTTTAATAGTAATGGCGGCGATTCGCGATTTTTATCGTGACTGCGACTTTATGGCGGACACAGACACTTGACACATTTTTGGGACCATTTTTACAGCGATCAGTGCTATAAAAATGCACCGATTACTGTGAAAATGACAGTGAAGGGGTTAACCACTAGGTGGCGCCGAAGAGGTTAAGTGTGCCCTAGGGAGTGCTTCCAACTGTAGGGGGGATGGGCTGTGTGTGACACGACAGTGATCACTGCTTCCGATTCCAGGAAGCTGTTATCACAGTCCTGTCACTAGGAAGAATGGGGAAATGCTTGTTTACATCAGCATTTCCCCGTTCTTCCTCACCGTAACACGATCGCGGGTAAGCCTGTGGACATCGAGTCCGCGGGAACCGCGGTCTGAGTTACGGAGCTCGCGGCAGGCACGCACTGCCAGCAGCGCGCGTCCACAATGCCGCTTCTTAAAGGGGACGTGTATATACACACACGTCTTTTTGCGCAGCAGTGCCATTCTGCCGACGTACATCGTAGTGCGGCGGTCGGCAAGCGGTTAAGGGAGCCAAGTCTCTTATCCAGCACTGAGGGGTTCCATTGGTTCCACTGTGGGGCAAATTCCAAGGCAGCGCACACCTTAGCAACATCACACATTAAAGGAACACTAAAAGTTTGTTTTTTATTAGATCAATTGATTGCTGTAAGCTAGAGCATTTAAATATCACTTATGTCGTTTTTCCTTTTGACCTCCAAAATACAGTAATCCAGGTTTGAATATGCCATTTCCTGTCTCTCCTCTTCTTGCTTTCCACCAGCACCTGAGCACCTTGCATGGTGGAAAGCAGAATGTGCTCACCCCCTCCCTATGACTACAGCCCTGCGTGAAGATGCTCTCTTATCCCTAACGGGCATGGAGGCTAAGCCTAATGGGAACTGTAGTTCCCATAAGGCCGTGATGTAGCAAGAATGAATGCGCACCGCAAACCAGGAAGGTCAGTGAGAGCGATTCAACAGTGACGGAGGTGAAAAAAACAGCTCGATTTCAACAGGTATCAAACTAGTTATAATGCAAAACATTACTTTTTACTTTATCAGCTGCTGTCAGACTTTAATTTAAGAGGAAAATATTTTTGTCTTTACAACACCTTTAAAACACCAATTCAGGGATTTGGGCAATGGTTGCGTCAAGTGCTTGTAAAGGCCACGGTTATGTCAGGAATTTGGCATTCCGACATGCTCTTAAAAATGGTTGTAAAGCCACGATGTGATGTTAATACAATCCTAGATAACATGTGCCCCAGTGTCCGATTTATAAAAAAAAGATATGATTTCTAACTGATTTCAGAGCATCTCCCAGTGCTCACGTGACTGTTCGCCGCTCTCCACTCCCAGTCTGATAGCTACAGGGCTGAGATCTCCCACTGACGTCAGCCAGGAGTAGGACAGAGCCAATTAGTCAAGTGAGCGCTGAGTGGTGCTCTGAAATAAGGTAGAAATCATATTTTTTTATAGAGCACAGGCACATGTTATCCAACAGTGGCTATTGGATTAACATCACATTGTTTTAGACCCCTTTCACGCTGAAGTGTTTTTTACAGCATTTTAGCATTAGGACCCTTTCACACTGAGGAGTTTTTTTAGGCGCTAAAAATAGCGCCTAAATACCGCCTGCAAAACTCCTGCCCAGCCTTCTCAATGTGAAAGCCTGAGGGCTTTCACACTGAGGCGATGCGCTGGCAGGAGAGAAAAAAAAAAAAATCTCCTGCAATCAGCATTTTTGGAGCGGTATTTATACCGCTCCTTCCCATTTAAAACAATGGGAAACCACGGTAATACCGCCTGCAATGCGCCTCTGCAGAGGCACATTGCGGGCGGTATTAACCCTTTATCAGACGCTAGCTAACCCTTTATCGGACCGCGCCTCCCGTCCCAGTGTAAAAGGGGCCTTAAAAATAGCACTATTAAACCGCTCATAAAACGCTCTCCATGCATCTCAATGCACCTTTCACACCGAGTCCTGCAAGCAGAATATTTGGAGCAGCTTTTGGGCGCCAAAAAAATAAAGTTCCAAAAACGCCCCTCTCCATTGAAATGAATTGAAAGCGCTGTAAAAACACCTTACCCTTTCATACTGATGCACTGCAAAAACGCCCTAAAACTTTAGGGTCTTAGCAGTGTTTTACCAGCACAATGGGATTGCAGATGAGGCTTCGCTCAAATAAAGCTCGAATAACGCCCCAGTGTGAAAGGGGCCTAATAGTAGCATGGAAGGGGGCAGAGCAGCACTGGTAAGAGCAGGGCCGTCTTTAATATGGTTTGGGCCCTGGGCAAACATTTTTTTTGGGCCCCCCTTCAGCTTATTTTGGGCCTGGCTGGTTCACATGTATGTGTTTTGGCGGCCCTCATTTGTGCAGGCACAGCAGCCCATTGATTTGAATGGGCTGCTATGCCTTTGTTTCCTGCAGAAAAAAGGTGCATTCAGCATTTTAAAAATCAGCTACCTTGAAATCCATTCTACTTTTGCACCATGCTACTTACCTGCAGTTCTTGCACACACAAACGCACTGTGTTTTTAAAAGCGTGACCTAAACGTCTAAAAATGCAGCAAGTTTGACAGTGCAGGAACTGCAGATAAGTCACAGCAGACAGCAGAATGGACAGACAGTGCTGTATTTCATTGCTTGATGGGCATAGGTGTGCAGTGTGCTCAGCCTATTACATGAGGCATCAAATGAATGGGCTGCTGTGCCTGCGCAAATGTGGGCCGCCAAAACACATACATGTGAACCAGTCAGGCCCAAAATAAGCCCATCAAGCAGTTAAATACAGACAGTAATGCCATGTGCTCTGAGGCCTTACTCAGCCTGGACTGCAGGGCTGCTCTGTGACTTAAAGAGTTCCTCTATTTTACACATGGCATGGCCTGGGGTCCCATGGTGCTAAAGCAGAATGGACAGACGGTGCTGTGACCCCATGCCATGCCATGTGTAAAATACAGGAACTTTTTAAAACACTGACCAGACCTGCAGTGAATCATCAAATATTATAAAGACTTTGGGCACACTCTACAGAAAACTTCTATTTACAATATAGCAAACAGTGACATACATTGAGGAGCAGGACATGAAGAAGTCAGCCTCGGGGATGTTATAAAATCACATTCTAATTCACTTTTATATACAAGCAGCACCCAGTGGCAGGAAGGGAGAAGTGCACATCTAAAGGGAAGCCAGGTGTTCTGTACATTTTAAAACACTGGGAAGGGAAGCAGTACTGTCACCTGGCTGCGTGCCGCTGATGATTTTCAGCCTGATTTGTGGGCAGCACAGGGGCTTAACGGGCGGCAGGGCCGCCATCAGGAATTATGGGGCCCCTTACACAGCTTCAGGCATGGGCCCCCTGGAGCAGAGAACGGGGGGGTGCTGCCCCCTTAAATTGAGATGCGGGGGGGCAGGGCTGCTGCAAATTTAGAAGCGGGAGGCCCTTTACCAAAAAAAAGATTTAATAAAGAAAAATATATATAAAAAAAAGGGGTGTAGCCATCCAGGGCCCTGGGGACCTCTGGGCCCTTTAATAAAAAGAAAAAAATAAATAAAAAATATATATAAAAAATATATATATATTTTTTTAAAAAGGGGGTTGCCATCCGGGACCTCTGGACCCTTTAATAAAAAAATATATTAAAAATAAACACTTATAAAAAAAAAAGTGGGGTTGCCATCCAGGGCCCTGGGGACCTCTGGGCCCTTTAATAAAAAAAAAATATATAAACAAAAATAAAAATAAACATTTATAAAAAAAATAAAAAAGGGTGTTTGCCACATGGGGCCCCTGGGGACCTCTGAGCCCTTTAATAATTATATATATATAAATAAAAAGAAAAAAAAAGAAAATATAAAAAAAATTATAAAAAAAAAGGGGGTTGTCATCCAGGGCCCTGGGGAACAACGGGCCCCTGTGGACCTCCAAACCTCTAAAAAAAAAATTGGCCCTTTAATAAAAAATAAAATAAAAATATATAAAATAAATATATTTTTTTTATTTAAAAATAAATAAAAAAAAGGAGAGGTTGCCATCTTGGGCCCTGGGGGCCTCCGGGCCCCTGGGGACCTCCGGACCCCTAAAAAGAAAAAAAAAAAAGTTATTTTTTTTTTTTTTCAAAGGGGGTTGCTTTGGGCCCCCAACAGTGACAGGGCCCTGGGCAGCTGCCCCTGTTTGCCCTATGGTAGAGACGGCCCTGCAGGCATGGAGGGGGAGTGAGGACAGGAGAGCGGATTACAGAGGCACTTAAACTGACCACAGTGTCAGGGCTCAGCAGCCATGATAAACTATGGTTTACAGAGGGGAGGGCTGATCCTGCCTGGTTCTACCAGGTATTTCAGGTGATAGAAGGGGCCAAATTACATAGCTAAAGCACTGTGCTGTATAACATACTTTAAGGAAACGGGATCCATTCTTTTTTTTTTTTTTTTAGGGTAACAAACATTTTCAACAACTGCAGCTCATTCCTGGGAATGTCCTCTATAAAGTGGAATGTTATCCATGTAGAAGAATCCTGTTTATACAGTGACAAATAAAAATAAAGATAAAGATGGACCTTCGAGTTCACAAAACAGTTGAATACATTTTCTTTTGCTACATACCAGCTTCAGAATTTCATCCAGTAAGGACATATTTGCCTCTTGAGCTTTTATAGTATGTGAAAAGAAAGCATAGGTCTTTTTGGGAATGAGCTTGTCTTCTGGTGGCCTCTTTACACCCACAATTAGAGATGCCGCAGAGATGTCTTCCTGAATAACTCCTCCAGCTTTAATGTATTCCTACAAAAAAAATTAAAAAGCATAAAAAAAAAAGAAAAAATTAGGAATGTGACGGAGCGTTCTTAAAAATGTATTTACTGCCAGAGTAAACATTTCAAGAATCTCAACAAAGTTTAATTAACCAAAGCAGGCCAATGATCATCACCTGCATACAAGAATTTTGCACTAAACAGTGCCAAAAGATATAACCCACAACAATGAATATTTGGCTGGAAGCCAGTAGGAAAAAAAGAAAAAGTATAGTTTCCCACAGCAAGTAAACAAGCTCAGCAAAAGGCAAATAACATCTAAAAACTTAGATAATGATCAGTGTTCCTATGGGTACTACTTCCCACATTGATTTGGAGGAACAAGAAAGTCCGAGAACCACCACAGGTCCACGCCTTTAGAGTCCCGTAAAAGTGATCAAAAGCATGCCAAATCACTTTTATCTAAAAGCTCATCACTGGCTTTAAAAACCCAAACCAAGCTCATCGTTGAAGCAGCAGCCATGAGTTTGCATTAACCCCATCAATGCCAGGACTTTATAATGTACCTTGTTAGATAAGGGGGTATACAAGGTAAACAGAAAATATCTCAATATGCATTCTTGTGGAACTCTCATATAAAATTAGGTTTTAAACTCAAACATTAAAAAAATTAACTGGACACAGAAGCAACCCAAATGGTCCTCTTGTTTGTCAAGAGTCATGTACACTGAGCCATGCATCTGCAGCTTAGAGTACATTTACAGCACCCGCTCTGTGCCATGATGAACTGACTCCTGTGCATATGTACAGCAGTGACATCATTACAGCTCAACCATTCAAGCGGCCAAACAAAGTGTACACAGAAGACAGACATGGAGATGATGGAAGCGCCCAAGCAGCTTTGGATGGCATTCTTTGATACGCAAGTAGCGGTATGTCGTAATGTGGTAGTATGCAGTGCATACTAAAACTTTATGGCATAAATCTGCAGATGGCCCGATTACAAAATGTACTTGCAGCGGTGTTTAATTGACAGCTTTGATTAGCACCGATCTTTGATTTTAACTTTCTGGGGCCTATCAGTAAGAAAACCTAGAATACAATTAAAGAGGGGGCTTGGGCCAGAAACCTGAGCCAATATGCTGCATAATGTATAAAAGAGAGCCTTTGCGCTGTGAGTGAACTCGTGAAATCAAATCCCACAGTGTAAATCAATACATAAATAATATATATAAATAAATAAATGAAAGGAAGCAGCAAAATCTGGTAGTTTCTACAATACACAACTGACAAATAAAAAAAGTGGTAATGTGATCTTGCGCTATGCTGCATAAGTAAAAGAAGCATTAAAGCTCCCGATATGTGGCTGCTGTACCATGTACTTGTATGAGAATAGTATCCTATTATCAGTTATAGTTACATAGTAGATGAGGTAAAAAAACAAAAAGACAAAACAACCAACAAAACACACACAAACACCACACACGCACAAAGTCCAACCTATGTATGTGATTATATGTCGGTATTACATTGTATATCCCTGTATGTTGCGGTTGTTCAGATGCTTATCTGTTTTTTGAAACCATCGATGCTCCCCACTGAAACCACCGACCGTGGAAGGGAATTCCACATCCATGCCGCTCTTGCAGTAAAAGAGCCCTCTACGCAGTTTAAGGTTAAACCTCTTTTCTTCCAATTCTAAGGAGTGGCCACATGGTCTTAATAAACTTCCTTTCACGGAAAAGTTTCATTACTATTGTGGGATAACAGTACGGTATTTGTAAATTGAAATCATATCCCCTCTCAATTGTCTCTTCTCCAGAGAGAATAAGTTCAGTGCTCGTAACCTTTTATAACCAATATCCTACAGTCCCTTTTTTAGTTTTGTTGCCCTGAGGACTGGTGCCCAGAACTGGACAGCATACTCCAGATGAGGCCGGACCAGAGGCTTGTAGAGTAGGAGATATATCGTTTTATCTCTGGAGTTTATCCCCTTTTTAATGCATGCCAATATTCTGTTTGCAGCAGCTTGGCATTGCATGCTATTGCTGAGCCTATCATCTACTAAGACCCCCAGGTCCTTTTCCATCCTAGATTCCCCCAGAGGTTCTCCCCCCAGTGAGTAGATTGCATTCATATTTTTGCCCCCCAAATGCATTATTTTCCATATTAAACCTCATTTACTATGTAGTTGCCCACCACATTAATTTGTTCAGATCTACTTGCAAGGTTTCCACATCCTGCGGAGAAGTTATTGCCCTGCTTAGCTTAGTATTGTCCACAAATACAGAGATTGAACCGTTTTTCCCATCCTCCAGGTCGTTTAAGAACAAATTAAATAGGATTGGTCCCAGGACAGAACCCTGGGGGACCCCACTTTCCACCCCTGACCATTCTGAGTATTCCCCATGTATCACTACTCTCTGAACTCGCACTGGTAGCCAGTTTTCAATCCATGTACTCACCCTTTGGTCCATGCCAACAGACCTTACTTTGTACAGTACACATTTACGGAGAACTGAATAAAATGCTTTTGCAAAATCCAGATACACCACGTCTACAGGTCTCTTTTACTAGATGGCAGCTCACCTCCTCATAGAAGGTTAAAGATTGGTTTGGCAAGAACAAATATCTTCATGATCTTCATGAACTATCGATACAGTTTTTCATTACTAAAATCTTGTATATAGTCCCTAATTATCCCCTCTAAGAGCTTGCATACTATTGATGTTAGGCTAACTGGTCTGTAATTCCAAAAGAGATGTATTTGGCTTTTCTCCAAATCAGCTGGTACCATTCCAGTCAGTAAAAATTAGGAACAATAATCTGGCAATTACAAGCCATCTGGTCCCGGTAACTTATTAATGTTTTACGGTTTTCCAAGTCTATTTCTAATGCTGTCCTTCATGTCTACAAAATAGGGGGATAGATTTATGGCATTTTGAATTTTATTTTTTCTAGTAAGGTCTGATCTGACTGATCACTGTATGATGAACACTGGCAGGGAAGGGGTTAACACTAGTGTGTCCTAGGGAGGTGCTTTCTAACTGAATGGGGGACAGATGCACTGCAGGAAAGCTGAGATCATGCATCAACTTAGCTGAAACACTAGACCTCACTTTTCCTTACTGAAAAATTAGCGGTGTGCCTTGTTTACATAGTCACACTGTTAATCCGTGTCTCCACTGAACGATTGGCGGGTCGTGGTGGCAATCGCAGCCACCGGACCCGCCGATTGGACACAGCGTTAGCCAATCACAGCAGAAGTGATGCTCCAGCAGCGGACGTGCGCCCTCCAAACCGCATGCACAAAATCATGTACAGGCACACACGATTTTGTGCAGTCGGGCCACCCTGCCGCAGTATATGTATGATGGCCAGTCTAGAAATCGATTAATACAGTGATCAGTGCTATATATAAAACATTTTAACACTGGCAGGGAAGAGGGGGAAATGCTGTGACTGCAGGAATACAGAAACACAAGATCTCCATTTTCCTCCCTCACAGAACAGCGGTCTGAACAACTGCAGATGGCCGGCGGCCATGAAGGCCGCCAAACCTGCTGATTGGCTCCTGCGATGTTCAATCACAGTGGGAGCGGCCCAGACCTCGATCACAAAATCACATACAGGTATATATGCGGTCCAGAAGCAGTTGATTGTAATGTGCCTATGCACTATATAATTATATTATATATATAATTTATATATTATGGGCCAGATTCTCGTAGATGCGCGCCTAATTATGCAGGCGTTGCGCATCTCAGATGCACTACGCCGACGTAACGCGGAGTGGCAAGTACCGTATTCCCTAAGTAAATGCGCTCCAAGATGCGCCTGCGTCGCGTAAAATCATCGGCGTAATCCGGCGCAACTCCAAAGTAGGAGGGAAGTGGGCGTGTTGCATTGTAATGAAGCGTGACCCCATGCAAATGCAGGCCGGAACGAACGGAGCATGCGCCGTGACGTGGTTGACCCGCGCCGTGACGTGGATGCCTTCTGCGCATGCGCAAATCCTCCCAACGATTCGCCGGCGCAGGGTATATAATTGCCCACACATGCGCCCGTGCAGCGCAAACGTCTCCCATTTTCTTGATAGTGACGGCCATGCAGCGCAAACGTCTCCCATTTTCTTGATAGTGACGGCCAAAGTTTGTGCAGGACAAAATGACAACTGCTGTTAAGGAGAGGAGGAAGGAAAATGTCTCCCCAGAGGAGAGGGCCATTGTCGTGAGGGCAATGGAGAAATATGACTCGCGGCTACATGGTGCTGACAGTGCCCGGACCAGCAAGTCCCGGAGGGATCAGATCTTAATGAAGGTCGCGTGCCAAGTCAATGCCCTCTCTCATGAGGTCCGGACACCGCAGGACATTCAAAAGAAAATGAAGGACCTGCGGCGTCTCGTAAAGGGCAAGTTGGCTTCCATAGCTCGGCATGCCAGGGGCACTGGAGGGGGCCCACCCTGCACTGTCCGCCTGACTGAGGAGAAGGTGGTTGCCCGCTGCCTGCAGACGGAGCAGGTTGAGGGAGTTGGGGACTATGAGTCCCAAAAGCCAGCCCTGAGGACAGCCAAGTGTGTTTTATATTCTATCTGTTGTGTAGCATGTATGGGGATGGAAGGGAACATGTGCCAAGTGTGTGGGTCCACCAACATGGGCATATTTTGTGTCATCCACAGATGTGCAGGAGGGAGCGGGGCCATCTGTTGATGCCAGGGCCCCTCAGGATCCATCCCCCGAAGATCCGGTCCCTCTGGCTGCCCCCCTGGAACAGGACTTGGAGGGAAGTGGGCACACCTCAACGGAGGAGGTGGTTGAGGAGGATGTCGTAGTCCAGGACCAGGACCTGTATGTTGTTTTGAAAGAGGATGATGGGTTGCCCGGACCAGCCCAGGCTATCCCCCCATCTTTAGCGAACCCCTCAGTGTCCCCCCCCAACCTCTCCAGTCCCTCTGTTCCCCCCCCCCCTTATCTCCGGCCCCTCAACATCCTCCCCTTATGCCCGGTCCCCTGCCACTCCCCGGAAGGCAACGTGCAAGACCAGGGGTGTTCATAAGGTCCTGCCGGAACAGCTGGCCAGACAGCAGGACCAGCAAAATCGGCACCTGTCAGAGGTCGTGGAGGAGATGAGGCGCCTGGCTGACAGCCTGGCATCCTCGGGACACATTACAGATGCCATCCAAGATCTTGCTGTCAACCGCGCAGCAACGCTGACCAGCCTGAGGGAGCTGCAGGCGAACACCTCCGACCTTGTGGGGGAGGTTCATGCCCTGCGCCTTGCAGTCGAGGAGCAGACTGCTGTGCAGACCCGCATAGCGGTTGCCCTGGAGGGCATGCAGGCAGCCAGGGAGGGACGTGGGGATGCTCCTCCTCCTACTCCACCTGTTACCCCCCCCCCCCCACCTGTGGCTGCCCCCAGGCAAGTGAGGGGCAGGAGCCGTGGCACCAGGCGGAGCCCCCGCCAGGCCCATTAATTTTTTGATTTCTTATTATTTTGCTCTGGGTAAGAGCTTTTTTTTTTGTTATATTATGCTCTGGGTAAGAGTTTTTTTTTTTTGGATACTGCACACGGTGCAGTGTGAATGGTGTGCGAATGTGAGGGGGTGGCACTCCTGCCAGTAAGGGGTGTCACCCTCGGCCGTTGGGGAGAAGTTATCCCCACGGCTGTGTGAATGGTGTATGAATGGACAGCAACATCATTGGGGCCTTGACGTGGAGTTGCTGCTCCCAAGTCCGACATGCTGGACTTGGGCTAATCCAATGTGATGTGGATGTGGGGTGTGTGCGCTAGGGACCACAGTGGTGTACACGCGTGCATTGTCTGTGTGCCATGCTGTATGTGTGTGTTTAACGGTCAAAGATTCGTAACACGAGGCAACTCCTGACTGCTCTTCCATCAGATGACGGGGTCTCCTCTGGCAGGGGGGGGCTGTGTGGTTGGGGGGTCAGGTCATCACGTAGGGCAATCTGCAGGCCCTTTCTCATGGCAAAGTTGTGCAGAATGCAACATGCACCGATGATCTGACCCACAAAGTTGGGGGAATACAATAGGGCCCCCCCAGACTTATCCAGGCATCGGAAACGGGACTTCAGGAGGCCAAATGTGCGCTCCACCACTGCACGGGTTTTGATGTGTGCTTCATTGTATCTTCTCTCTCCTCTGGTTTGGGGGTTCCGGAAAGGAGTCATGAGATGGGGTCCCAGTACATATGCAGAGTCACCTGTAAGGGAAAAGACAGGAGGATGTTAGTCATGCATGTGCCCCTTGTGATGTCAGCATCATGGGGGGGGGGCAGTCATGCCTGCCACCCATGTCACTCACCAACCAGCCAGCTGTCCCCATACATGTCCTGCTCAAAATCTTCTGGGATGTTGCTTTGACGGTAGATGTAGCTGTCATGGCTGGATCCGGGGTCTTTGGCACGGACGTGCCATATGAGGTATTTGGCATCGGCTATCACCTGTACGTTGATGGAGTGCCAGTGCTTCCGATTGCGGTAAATGTGCTCTGTGGCACTGGGGGGCTGGAGTGCCACATGTGTGCAATCAATGGTCCCAATGGTGCGTGGGAATCAGTCAATTCTGTAGAAATCTGTCATTGCCTTCTGCCGCAGGTGCTCAGTGGTGGGTCTGATGATGTGGTGGGACACGCGTCTGAGGATTGCGGGGACAACCTGGTGCAGACATCTGCTTATGCTGGTTTGTGACATCCCAGCCACCACTCCACTTGTACGCTGGAATGATCCACTGGCCAGGAAATGGAGTGTTGCCAGGACCTTCACCAGTGGCTGCAGTGCATGCGAGCGGTGTGTCTGGCTGGTGATGTCATCCTGCAGGGCTGTGGTTATTTCCAGGATGGCAGCAGGGCTGAATCTGAAGATGCGATACACCAATGCGAGGAGCTTGCAGGAAGTGGTTAGGAAACACAGGCCAGGACTGCTGCAGTCCACAGACTCTGGATCTCGTACTGGATCAGTCAGTCAGTCAGTTAGTCAGTTAGTCAGGCAGCGGATTAGCAGCAGGAGCCCCCATCGGCACTCGCTCCTAGGAGTAGGAGCGTGCTGCTTTAGCTCCAGGCAGGCGTAGGCAGCAGGCAGGCAGGGTCTCCCCCAGTCCATCCAGCCTCAGCTCCTACCGTATCTCCTACCTGCATCTGGATCCGGATCTCCTTCAGCCTCCCCAGGTAGGCCCTACCTTCCATCACCTCCCCTGGAACCGATTGGCGGCCGTCCTTATCAGGATAAGCCGCCGAATCGGCTGAACGCTGGGGTCTCCTTCCCTCTCCTTACCCCACATTACCACCCACCTGTCAATGTAACCTTCCCCTCGGAGCCTCCCCGCGATTCCCCGTCTTCTCCCCTGAACCGCGCCAGCCGTCACTGATTCGCGGCCGCCGCATCTTAGGAAAGGCCGCGGCTTCATCCGCGGCCTAGCGGCGCGCCGTATTTTCGGCCAAATCTCCGGTAGTAGCCCCCAGGAGCTCACCCCCAGCCCCTGTAGGTACTCATCCACCCCTGGCCTCAACAACCAGCCCCCCCCCCCTGGCTCACCAATCCACCCAGCTGGCTACACACCAGCCTGGGTCCCATGCCCTGCTCCTGGTCGGCGGCCATCTTGGTACACCCAGCAGCAGTGTCAGCTTTCCCCCCCCCCCACCCCCCCTGTCACAACTTAATAGCACTTGATCCAGGGGTTCGCCCGATCGCCTTTCAGGGATCAGGAAGGAATTTTTTCCCCTACCAAATGCAAATTGGCATAGCATGTTTAGGGGTTTTTTGCCTTCCTCTGGACCAAGCCGGGAGGATTCACTGAATCCTCTCTTCATCGCCACCAAAAGGAACAACTTTTTCCCCGGTGAATGGCGACCATGGCTAATCTGCAGTACTCCGCAGAAACCATTTGGAATTTGAGGCGTTTCGCCGCAATACTGCCAGCCATCACCAAAAAGACCCTAAGAATTGAGCACCTTTTGAGGATCGAACGACGGTCAAAAATTTTAGCCGTTTACCCCAACCTAAGCGCATTTCATGTGCTCTGATCAACACAAGATCGGCAGTAAAACACCGACTTGAAATCCATGATTTCATTCTACAACACGACCTAGACTGCCTCTTCATTACAGAGAGCTGGCTCACAGCCGACTAACACCATTCTAGGAGAATTGGTGCCAGAAAACTACCGTATTATAACGAAAAACAGAATAGGGCAAAGAGGAGGAGGACTGGCGGTGATCCATAAGACGCGTCTTGCGATCACAAAACCAAGCCTCCAAAACCCTCTTCCATTCATGGAAACCCTTACTCTTCAACTGCAAGTAAACGGCCAGGAGACCGTCCGGATTCTACTCTGCTATAGGCCACCTGGCCCCAAGTCGCAGCTGCTCCCATCTTTGACGGACTTTATCTCCACTTATACCCTGAATAGCAAACACCTTTTGCTGCTCGGGGACTTCAACCTTTGGGCCAACTCCGCGCAAGACCCCATTGCCGACGCCTGCATCGACCACCTGGAAGGATTAGGGCTTCAGCAACTAGTATGTGGGCCCACACATGCTTCAGGTCATACGCTCGATCTTATTTTCAGACAAGATCTGGAAATAAAAATCTTGGAAAATGAACCATTGCCATGGACAGATCACCATGCAATTAAATTCATTATTTCCGAATTCCCCCCCTTAACAAAAACATCAAATCCAGCGACAACACACTGGACCAGATGTCAGAAGAAGCTCCACTCGGAACTCTTCAAAGCCACGTTAGGGGAAAAAAATAAACACAATTCAGCCGCACCAAACAGCGGAAGAAACACTAGAGGCCATAAACACAGCACTATTGCAGTCAGCTGACTTTATAGCGCCGAAAGGAAAGACCCAGATCAGGAAAAATAACTCCGGCTGGTTCAACAACCAGCTGGCGTTACTGAAGCAAGAGCGTAGAAGGGCAGAAGCAGCCTGGAAAAGAAGCTCTTCAGATGAGAACCTCTCGATCTACAAGGCAATAACCAGAAAATACTACAAGCAAATCTTCGAAGCCAAGAAAAACTATTTTTCTGAGGCTATCAACGGTGCCCTAAATCGCCCCCGCGAACTCTTCAAGCTGGTCACTCAGACCATGAATCCAGAATGTCTTGAAGCCCCCAACTTGGATACACAAGAATTTTGCGATGAGTTATCGGATTGCTTCATTAACAAAATTGAGGCAATCCGGCAAAGCATTCAGCAGAACAATTGCTTTCCCAGCCCCCCCCGTAGTCATTTACACAGCACCGGCAACAATTCACCACAGTTTGGTGAGTTCACGCTGGAACCCATCTCCATTCAGACCACTAAAAATATCATCGGCACTCTGCGCAACAGCACTGCGCCAAATGATATTATCCCCACCAAACTGCTGAAGGAATGCGCCGACATCCTGGCACCTCCTGTCACGCAGCTTATTAACCAATCCTTCAGGGAGGGCAAAATGCCCTCCCAGCTGAAGGAGGGCTTCATTCAACCCATCTTGAAGAAAGCCACCCTGGATCCTAAGGATCCACTCAACTGGCACCCCATAACAGGCCTAAATGTTCTCTCCAAGGTAATGGAGAAAGCAGTGGTACAGCAGCTGCAACAGCATCTAGATACCCACAACTTACTCGACCCATTGCAATCAGGATTCCGTCCCGGACACGGGACGGAAACAGCATTGCTTAAGATATGGGACAACGTTCTTGAGGCCGCAGACAAAGGAGAATCTTCTCTTCTGGTTCTGCTGGACCTAAGCGCAGCCTTTGATACAGTTGATCACAAGCTGTTATTGACTCGGCTGGCTAAAATAGCCAAAGTCGCAGAAAGCGATCTATCTTGGTTCTCCTCTTTTTTGGAAAACCGATCGCAAATAGTCAAGCTAGGACCATTCACTTCAGAACAACGCACATTATCGTGAGGGGTCCCTCAGGGATCTCCCCTGTCGCCGATGTTATTCAACATCTACCTGCGTCCTCTTTTTGAAATCATCAGCAGCCAAAAACTGCTATATCACTCTTACGCAGACGACACGCAACTGTACTTCCGCATTTGCAAAAAAAAGGATCACCACCTCAACCTAGAGACATGCCTCTCTTTGATAGAGGACTGGATGACAAAGAGTTATCTCAAACTCAACGGAGCAAAAACAGAACTTCTTCTGTTTCACGCCAAGCGTAGGAATCAATCGATAACAACCTGGATCCC
Organism: Rana kukunoris; assembly: GCA_029574335.1. Classification (NCBI taxonomy): domain Eukaryota; kingdom Metazoa; phylum Chordata; class Amphibia; order Anura; family Ranidae; genus Rana; species Rana kukunoris. Next base: position 174,874,437 of record CM056051.1, on the reverse strand, counting down.
CCCGCCCATTCTGGGCAAAGTCATCACCCCTAGCGCCAAAGTCAAAAGTCTTGGGGTCATCTTTGACTCCGACATGACAATGAACGCACAAATAGGGGCAGTAGTCAGCGGATCTCACTATCTGCTGCGCCTACTACGCAGACTCACGCCTTTTATTCCCAAGAAAGACATAGCGGTCGTGGTGGGAGCGATTGTAAACTCCAGATTGGACTATGCAAATGCCCTTTACCTCGGACTCCCCAAGTACCAAATCGCTCGTCTTCAAGTCGTTCAAAATACGGCCACCAGACATGTGACTGGGAAAAAACCCTGGGAATCAATCTCACCTTTGTTGAGATCCCTTCACTGGCTACCAGTCAAAGACAGAATCACCTTTAAAGCACTCTGTCTAACGCATAGATGTATCCATGGGAATGCTCCCCATTATCTATGCGAAAAATAAAAAATTTACAATCCCAATCGTATTCTACGATCCAACAATCAAAATCGGCTTCAGATACCGAAAGCCAGATACAAGTCCAAAGGAGACAGGAGATTCGCTGTCCAAGGTCCCAGACTATGGAACGCCTTACCAGCCAGCATTAGACTGGAGAACTACTTAGTCTTCAGGAGAAAGATTAAGACTCATCTCTTTTGATCTCAAAGGAGACAGGAACAACAAGCGCCCAGAGGCGATTTACTTCGCATGTGCTGCGCTATACAAGTTCTTCATTCATTCACCCATGCCAAAGAGCCTCATGCGCGCTCGGTAGATCCTCTCACGTGCCCCCCTCCTCCTACTCCTTCTATGCTCCTCTTCATCTGCATACATTAGTAGTGATAAGACCATGGCTGCCCCTGGCATGTTGGCATACGAATGTGTTGTCCAGTAAGTGTGATCGCTCAGCTCGTCCGTTATGGTGCTGCTGTAGTTGCTCTCCAGCTAACTTGCACACGGTCTTGAGCAAAGTTACCCGTGCTTTTATGAGGGGTAGGTTTACTCAAGGCTTTTGTGTTACGCGCACCACGAGTAGCCAACGCCGAACGCGCGTAGTTCGGGAATCAGCGCATCTCCCTCATTTGCATATTTGCATGCTAATTCAATGGGAACTGAATATTTTCGATGCGTAACTATGCGCCTACGCCGCGCTAGCTTAAAGCATTTTCGCCGCCCAGGCGAAAAAGATTCTCGCGTATGTGGTTCTGTGTTTACAGCGCATCGATACGCAGGCGCACATTTACAATTACGCCGCGCAAATCCATTTACGCAGGCGTAGCGCCGCTGAGAATCTGGCTATATTTATATATATATATATATATATATATATATATATATATATATATATATATATATATATATATATACACACATACATATACATACATACATACATATACACACATACATATATATATACACACATATACATACACACACACACAAAAACATATACACACACTTTATTTATTGGCGTATACCGCGCACTTTTTTAGGGGCAAAATCGTGGGTGCGCGATATACGCCGATACCTGCTTTCCTGCGCCGACATATACCGAGCGCGGTAACACTCGTGTATAGTCGGGCAGGCTCGGCTCCTCTCGCGCTCACGTCCTGGACGTACAGGACGTAAGCGCGAGAGTAGCCGAGCCTGCCCGACTATACACGAGTGTACTGCGCCAGCATATAACCGAGCGCAGTGCACTTGTGTATAGTCGGGCAGGCTCGGCTCCTCTCGCACTCACGTCCTGGACGTACAGGACGTGAGCGCGAGAGTAGCCAAGCCTGCCGACTATACACGAGTGTACTGCGCTCGGTATATGCAGGTACAGTATTCAAACTCGGCGCGGGAAAGCGGGGAGGACGCCGCAGGACGCCGGACCTGACGAAAAGGACACCCGAAGCAGACGGACGCCGGACCCGACGAGGCCGCCGCGCAAGACACCAAAACTGCAAGTACAAACATCTTTTTCCCACAGGAATTTCGGGTCCACTTTAGGGGTGCGCGCTATACGCCGGAGCGCACAATACCCCGATAAATACGGTACATACATATATACAATTTATATATCACACACTGATTTATGATCTTCAGACAATCTCGGCAGAAAAAAATCCCCAGGATGTGCTTTATACTTCGTATTGTGGACTGAACCCAACACTGACTAGCTAATGAAGGCTTTTATCAATTACTTTGTGAATGTAGAGAAAATATTGATTTATGGTTTTACTGCACGATAGAAACTTTGCCTTGTACCCATGACTGACCCTCTTACAACAGCAAAGTAATTATTTACAGTTAAGCGATTGTCTAAACTTCTAGACCTAGGTAACCGACCATTTTAGGAAGCATCATTAAAAGTTAAAGTTTACTTCTATGTAGTTGCATGGCAGGTTAGCGGAGTGTACAGGAAAGAATGAATGGTCTCTTTCTCTCTGTCCTTTTGTGTATTCCAAGGCACTACACTGAAAGCAAGATTTCACATATTCTTCCCCAGCAGGTTTTGTACTGTAGTATGCGTGTATCATTCTGGAACACAGAAGTGGCCTTGGATTCCTTAAACAAAAGATGTTCTTTCAAAATATTACATGTATTAAGAACATTGGCCCGTTTATACATAAACTCTCAGAAAGCTGACCCCAATCTAAAAGTAAACACTGAAGCGACAATGTTACATTTAAACTAACCTGCGCCAAGTCAATTCAATTTTGTATGTCCTTAGGAAAAAGACATTACATTGCCTGAAAATCTAGACATGTTTAGGCAACACATCAGGGACTACAAAAACCTAATGGCATACATTTCATATGTGATGTACACCGTTTTAAGTGAACTTTTTCTGATATCCTATAAAATAATCTTTAGTTTTCATGAAATACTTGAAAAGAGCTTTTACTAGCCAGATCCTATGAGTTACTCGCTTCTTTCTGTACATAAAATACAAGGGCAGTTCTGATTACCTACTGCTGGCCAAGAGAATTACACGTGCCTGTTCACATATTCCGCACTACTTTATGGGAACTAGCTCAGAAATTGGCCCAACGCTGCTACTTCCCCCCACTCTCCTAGACAGATTTAAAGACCACTTTGCTAGAGAACGTGTGGAGGGACAGGTACAATTCTACACATAATGTGGTACTGCCCGCTTATTCAGGGATTTTGGATAGAGATATTCCAAACAATAAGTGAGATTGTGAGCCATCCTATACCACCCACTACCGCCTTAGCAATTCTCAACGTGAATAGTGACCAAATCCCTCCGAAATCACAAAAAGTGGTTACCCACATACTGTTGGCACCCAGGCTATACATGATAAAACAATTTAAGGCTCTTGCCCCTCCAACAATCCTAGATGTAGTCAGACTAACCCAAACTCATTATACCTGTACGAACTTCTGCTAACTAGGGATAGAGAGGCATACCAAATGTGAGGGGGAAGGTTTGGTCCACATGATTGGCTTGGTACGAGAAGTTTACTAGATCTCAGTTTAATCTCTATGGCTATATCATCTAACTAGAACCGATTATACTCCGCAATTCAGCCATGTAAGTGTTCTATGACCGGATGGATTTATGATGTTGCGTAGCATGTTGTTCATTTTTGTTTTACTGTACATTCTATATGTATGGTCATTTGTATAGACTCAAAATCTAATATAAACCTATTACGACTTTCCTCCCTTTCTTGTTGCCGACGTCACACGTCATTCTGGTTCCCTGTTGACAGTTTCTGCAAATCTCGGAACGGAAGTGGGAAGCAGGTACGCCCAATTACTTCATATACAAACAGAAAAGCCTCCCATAGTGTAAAACCAAACATTTATTGTATAAAAGCAACAACGTAAATACTCAGGGTAAGATAAAAGCAAACAGCATATTCTAATACAATTTAAGATCTCTGGTCCGCCATGACTCGAAGATTAAACTTCATCCAACTCCTTCCTACGCGTTGTCACATAACACGTGACTTCATCAGGGATCCCTGCGAGTGTTACGTTGAGGCTTTTCTATTGTATATGAACTAATTGGGGAGCATCTGTGAAGGAAAGTGACCAGAAAGAAAACAGGCAGACCTTCGGAACCACTAGCACTGAGGAGAGACATGGCAACAAGCGTGTTTAATCTGATAGAACTCACTGGGAAACATCATCATTAAAAAAAAAAAAGCACAGCAAGAAGTTATTTTTGCATGTATTTTTAGCTGTCTTCTGGGACTTTGCACCTGTCTTGGTAACTACCTAGGGTTCACCATCACAGTGGAGCTGCTTGAATTGACTTTTTGCACCTTATAAATATTTATTTTTAAAGATGTATGTCAAATATTTTTTTTTTATGAGGATCCTATATGTTATATGCATCTCCATGCACCTTGCTTACGGTTTTCATGATAGGATTGCAAGTTAACAAACTCACGGGTACCATTTTATACACTGAATAGGTATATTCAATATTTTTTTTGTTTTGCTTTTTGCCATCTTTGGTATTTCACACCTTAATATTTTATATTAATCTATGTTGATCTATAGTAAAACTATTGGTGCAGGCTAAGATGGGCCTCCCCGGAGGATTCAAAATAGACTTGGGCACCTTGGGTAGGTAGTAAAAGTGGGGGTATTGCAGCTTTCGGGTAGCAAGGAGCTTTTTCCCCCTCATTTGTTGATATCACCCTCTTCAAAAACTCTTATGCCGGATACAGACGATCGGACATTCCGACAACAAAACCGTGGATTTTTTTCTGACAGATTTTGGCTCAAACTTGTATACACACGGTCACACAAATGTTGTTGGAAATCCCGAACGTCAAGAACGCAGTGATGTATAAGACTTACGATGAGCCGAGAAAAATTAAGTTCAATAGCCAGTGCGGCTCTTCTGCTTGATTCCGAGCATGCGTAGGATTTTGTGTCGGAATTGTGCACACACGATTGAAATTTCCGACAAAAAATGTTGTCGGGAAATTTGAGATCCAGTTCTCAAATTTTTGTTGGTCGGAAATGCCGACAGCAAATGTCCGATGAAGCCTACACGCGGTCGGAATTCCGACCGTGTTTACGCAGCATTAGAATAAGGAATTTTATCACCCCCCTTGGAACTGACAGTGCAGGAATTGGGGCTAATCTGAGGTGTCAAGGTGCAAGATTTGGGGTGAGGTGTGAAGGTGCAGGAATTAGGCTGATCTGAGGCGTATAGGTACATGCATTAGGTCTTATTTGAGATCTAAAATTGCAAAAATTTGGGTGATCTGAGGCATGACTGTGCAGGAATTGAGACTGATTTGAGATGTGAAGGTTCAGGAACTGGTTAATCTGAGGTAAGAAGTTGCCAGATTTGGGATGATTCAAGATGTGAAGGTAAAGGAATTGAGCCTGATCGGGGGTGTGAAGATGCAGGAAAGGAGCCTGATCTGAGGTGTGAAGGTGCATAGATTGGGACCAGGGCCATCTTTAATGCGGTGTAAAAGGGGCAGCTTCCCTGGGCCCATTATTGTGGGGCCCAAAGCAGCTGCCACTTGAGCCTGCGCTCTCAAGTGGATTTGGCTATCATGAATTCTCCTGGTAAATTTGTATCCTGCCCAGGTCTGGGTTAAATGTCCCAGCAGTAACATGAAGAAATGTTTGGCGATATATGCGGATGATATGCTGCCATTTTTTTTAAATCCTGGTGTGTCTCTGAGTACAGTCCTTAACATTTTAGATAACTTTGCAAGACAGGGATGTAAACCTGATTCATACAATTTAAGCTGGGCACACACATCTGCAGTGTTTTCTTTTCCCTCTCCAAAGCCCTGTTTGGGGGGGGGGGGGGGGGGTTGGTGTCACTGATGTAAGGGGGGAGTGAATCCAAAAAATGTAAGGGTGCACGGATAAAGGGATTTTTAAATACAGCTTACCTGTAAAATCCTTTTCTTGGAGTACATCACGGGACACAGAGCGGCATATTCATTACTATATGGGTTATATGGAGTACCTTCAGGTGTGGACACTGGCAATCTCAAACAGGAAGTCCCCTCCCTATATAACCCCCTCCCCTAGAGGGAGTCCCTCAGTTTTGTAGCAAGCAGTATGCCTCCCAAAATGTTTCCCCAAAAGAGGGGTGGGAGCTCTGTGTCCCGTGATGTACTCCAAGAAAAGGATTTTACAGGTAAGCTGTATTTAAAAATCCCTTTTTCTTTCTCGTACATCACGGGACACAGAGCGGCATATTCATTACTATATGGGATGTCCGAAAGCAATGCTTTAATGAGGGGAGGGAGACATCTTCCAAAGAAGGATTCAATTTAGAGGTATACTCAAATAATAATAATTCCAACTTAGTCAAGAAAAAACTTTTTTTTTTTTTTTTTTTTTCTTTTTTACAACCAAGGGTGCCCCTGATCTTGAGGATCTTAAACCGCAGCCTGTAGTACTGCCTGTCCAAAGGCAGAATCCGCATTCCTTCTCACGTCTAGTTGATAAAACTTTGTAAACGTGTGGACTGATGACCACGTCGCCGCCTTGCATATCTGAGCCATAGAGATCTGATGGTGTGCTGCCCAGGAGGCGCCCATGGCCCTGGTAGAATGGGCCTTTACCGACAAAGGAGAAGGCAACCTCTTCAAACCGTAGGCTTGAATGATTAATTGTCTAATCCATCTCGAGATGGTGGATTTTGCAGCTGCCTGCCCCTTCTTGGGGCCATCTGGTAGAACGAACAACACATCTGTTTTCCGGATCTTTTCTGTAGCTTTAAGATAGGCCTTCATGGCCCGGACAATATCCAAGGTATGCAGCAACCCCTCCTTTCTAGATGTGGGTTTTGGAAAGAAGGATGGAAGTACCAAATCCTGGTTCAAGTGAAAATTGGATATAACCTTTGGTAGAAAGGAAGGATGGGGCCGGAGAACTGCCCTGTCCTTATGTAGAACGAGATATGGTTCCTTACACGATAAGGCTGCTAATTCTGACACTCTCCTGGCCGAAACTATGGCGACCAAGAAAACCAACTTTCTTGTCAGTAAGACTAAAGGAATCTCAGCCAACGGCTCAAAGGGTTGTTTCTGTAGAGTGGACAGGACAAGATTTAAGTCCCATGGACAAATTGGTGACTTGACAGGAGGATTAATACGCAAGACCCCCATGTATGAAGGTCTTTACCAGCGAGTGGGTGGCCAGCGGCCTCTGAAACCACACTGACAGAGCTGAAATCTGTCCCTTGATTGTGCTTAATGCCAGGCCTTTATCCACTCCTAGCTGGAGAAAACTTAACACCCTATCAATGGTATATTTGCGGGAATTCCATCTTTTGGATTCACACCAGCCTACGTAGTTCCTCCACACCCTGTAATAAATCACCCTGGAGGCCGGCTTTCTAGCCCTAATCAGGGTAGGAATTACCTGCCTAGACAGACCTCTACCCCTGAGAATCAGGGATTCAGCCTCCAGGCCGTCAAATTTAGACGTTGTAATGTAGGGTGGAGGATCGGGCCTTGTGAGAGTAGGTCTGGTCGTAGAGGAAGAGTCCAAGGGTCTCCCACTGCCATCTTCAGGACTAGTGAGTACCATGTCCTCCGGGGCCAAGCTGGAGCTACTAGAATGACCGGCTTGTGCTCCACTCTGATCCTGCGCAACAGGCGAGGAAGTAACTGTAGCGGAGGGAATGCATATAGAAGTTTGAATTGATGCCAAGGGCAAACCAACGCATCGGTTCCGCAGGCCATAGGGTCCCTCGCTCGAGACACGAACCTGTCTAGTTTCTTGTTGAACCTGGATGCCATTATATCTACGTCTGGCATTCCCCACCTCTGGCAGATTGTCTGAAAGACCTGGGGATGCAGAGACCACTCCCCTGGCAACAGACTCTGGCGACTTAAGAAGTCTGCCTGCAGGTTGTCCACTCCGGGAATGAATATCGCCGAAATGCAGGGTACATGAACCTCTGCCCACTGAAAAATCAAGCTCACCTCCCTCTGAGCGGCCTGACTCCTGGTTCCCCCTTGGTGGTTTATGTATGCCACCGCTGTGGCATTGTCTGACTGGATTCTCACCGGGAACCCCTGTAATCTGGAGGTCCATGCCAGAAGGGCTAGGCGAGCAGCTCTGATCTCCAAGATATTGATGGGGAGCTGCCTCTCTGTTTTCACCCAAGTTCCCTGGCGAGAGAACCCCTCGAAGACCGCCCCCCAGCCTGCCAGGCTGGCGTCTGTGGTAACTACCTTCCAGACAACAGGGCTGAAGGATTTTCCCTTTAGAAGATTCTGAGGGTTCAACCACCAGGCCAGGCTTTGTCGGACCCTTGATGATAGCGTCAAAGGGGACTCTAAGGCATGTGCTCTCTTGCCCCAGGCTGCTAGAATGGCCGCCTGTAGGACGCGAGTGTGGATCTGAGCGTATGGTACTGCCTCGAACGTGGCCACTAGCTTGCCTAGTAATCGCATACACAGGCGAATAGTTGGTTTTTTCTTGCTTAGAACCAACTGAACCAACCCCTTGATAGCCTCGATCTTTACAAGGGGCAGGAACACCCTTTGCTGTTCTGTGTCTAACCTCATGCCGAGGTATTCCAACTGCTTTGTAGGCTGGAACGCTGACTTTCCCCGGTTTAGGACCCAGCCGAATCCTTCGAGGTACCGAACCGTGAGGTTTACTGCCTGTTGCAGACACGGCCGTGAGTGATCTATGATTAAAAGGTCGTCCAAGTATGCTAGGACTGTGACCCCTTGGATCCTTAAATTGGCCAGAACTGGGGCTAGGATCTTCGTGAATACCCGGGGGGCCGTGGCCAGCCCGAAGGGGAGCGCCCTGAATTGGAAGTGTCGCTGCCCCACCGCGAAGCGTAAAAATCTTTGATGCGACTGAAAGATTGGTACATGAAGGTAAGCATCCTTTATGTCTATGGAGGCCAGAAAATCGTCCCTCTGAAGCGCGGCGGCTGCTGACCGGATGGATTCCATCCGGAAGGAACGAACCCTTAGGTAACCGTTTAACCTCTTTAGGTCCAAGATTGGCCTGACATCGCCGTTGGGCTTTGGTATGACAAAGAGATTGGAATAGAAACCTAGCCCTTGCTCTTGGGCTGGCACCTCTATTATTACGTCCTGGCAAAGCAGGTGATCCAAAGCTGCCAGCATTGAGGCCTTCCTTGCTGGATCCTTTGGTAGCCTTGACTCTTGAAAATGAGGCAGAGGACACTTTAGAAACTCCAGTCTGTAGCCTGTGGTTACAGATGCCCGGACCCATTTGTCGGGGATCTTGGCTTCCCAAACTTCTGAGAAGAAACGAAGCCTTCCCCCCACCCGCGAGAGTGGGGGCGCCCCTTCATAAGGCAGACTTAGGGGCTGTCTTTGTCGGCTTGCGATACCATGGCCTCTTACCCCCAGGGGCCTGTCCCTGAGATCTACTGTTAACGTTGGATCGTGCAGGCGGCCGTCGATACTGCCTGGAATTTGAGGGCCCTGAGACAGGAAAGAGCTGCCTTTTAAATGTAGGACCCCGGAATGTCTTTTTGACCGGTAAAAGGGTACTTTTGCCACTTGAAATAGTCTGAATGTATTTATCCAGATCCTCCCGAAGAGTCGTCCTCCATGGAAGGGAAACCCTGCCAGAAGCTTTTTGCATGGGGGCTCCGCCGCCCAGTTCTTCAACCATAAGAGCCTTCTCATGTGCACCAAAAATAGTGATAAACGAGAGGCCTGCTGGATGGAATCTTTTATAGCATCTACAGCAAAACACAGAGCTCTGGGAATGTCAGAAAACTCTTCTGCTTGTTGGGTAGGCATGTCCTTTAACATTTCTTTTGTCTGGTCCTTTAACGCCTGACAAACTCCAATTGCAGCCACAGCTGGCTGTACCACTGCTCCTGCCGTAGCAAAGGATGCTTTTAAAAGTGTCTCTAACCGTTTATCAACCGGATCTTTAAACATATGTATGTTTTCCACCGGGCAAGTTAGTGATTTATTCACACATGAGATGGCTGCATCCACTACTGGGAGCCTCCACCTCTTGGAGAATTTTTCCTCCATGGGGTAAATGACCGCAAATCTCTTCGGTGGCAGAAAAATCCTGTCCGGCCGTACCCAATCCCGAAAGATCAATTCCTCCAAGAGAGGATGGACCGGAAAAACTGCGTTGCTTAACGGAGCTTTCAAAGAGCCCAGAGAGGATACCGGAGGAACCTGAGGCTCTGGCAATGGTAAACTAAATGCCGAGCGGACCATGTCCGTCAAAGACTGTACCCACAGTCTCTCTGTCTGGGAGTCTGAAAATGGTTCCTCAGAGGTAGATCCCTCAATCCCTGAACCCTCTTGGTTCAGGTCTAGTTGATCCTCCTGCGATTCCAATTCCTCCGGAGAGAGAATCTCAGCATCTGAGGATACACCTCTTGGTGATGGGGATCTAACCCGTTTCTTACCAGGAATAGCTCTAGCGATCAATGCTGCTATTCTCTCTTCTAGCCCCCCTAGGGATACGGCTAGCATCTCCTCTGTGATAAACACAGGGCTGGGCTGATCTGGGCCAGCCTCCGCACCAGATCCCCCTAATGGCTCATCCAAGGCGCCCTTTATGGGAATAAGTTGCGGGGAAAGTATCGGCATATCATCAGAATCAGAGGGGGAACCCCTTTGTTTTTTGGTCTTTTTTGTACCCTTTGACCCCGAACCTTTGGAAGCCATAATACAAAATCGAGGGACTCCGCCAACAACAACAGACTGTAGTGGCCAGGAGTACAAAACTAGAGCTTAGGGGACAATAGATCACTAATGCCCAAAAACTGATGGGGCCCAGTATGTTTTTTTTTTTAAATATATACAAGTCTTTCTTTTTCTTTTTTTTTTTTTTTCAAACATACAGTGACCCCAAACTTAGTTTGCCAGCCTCCAACCTGCTGCAAAAAGGGGAATTTCTTGGCTTAACAAAAAAGGCATTGGAACAAAGTCCAGCATGTACTACCCCTCTTCCGCCACCGGGAGTCACTGTTCTGCCGCTCTGCGTCCTCTCCCTCTGAGATCAGCCTCAGACTGAGCACTGACAATGCCTGCTGATCTATAACAGCACAAGGCGCGCCCCTGTATGACGCTGCAGGCACGCCCCCCCCCCGCCCCCCTCTCTGAACGGCGCGAAAAACGTCTATAAGACGCGCGCGCGCGTATGCCGGAACAGGAGGACCATGGAGGAGCCGCGCTGCTGGAGACCCAGGACTGCAGTATCAGGCGGCAGATTCAAACCCCCGGCCAGGTAGGACTCTCCAAAAGGCCCCATAGGGATCCTTACCAGTCCTAGGAAGAAAGCAGCAGGTTAGCTAGCAACACCATTCTTAGACAGGGGAACCTAGTGATGGGGGAAAAGGGATCATCCTGTCTTTCTCAGACATAGTGAGCAAGGTTGCCAATGCAGAGCATACTTAGGCTACCCCCCTTTTAGGTTACCCCGGAGAGCCTGCTGTCGAACCAAGTCCCGCAGGCTCCCCCTTACCTGCTCCATGCTGCAGGATGTTTGTCCAGCAAAACTATCCAATCTTCTCCCATCTCCGTGGGTAGCGTAGTAGACCTTCAGGCCCTGGGGTCCTATGAAGGTACCCACTGTCCTGGACCTATATAGCACCCTGGCAAACAGGAACTTATGGTTTTTACAAACTCCAAGTCCTGGGCCCAGGGTCCAGCCCTCCAAAGAGGAGCATTATAGGCAAAACCCCACGGTTTGGGGCCCGGGTACTGTCCACTTTGGCACTGAGGCTCCTTGGACAGATCCGGTTAGCCCGCCCTTAATCCCAAGGATGTGGAGCAAAGCTATTCCGTGACCAACACCTAAGACACTGGCGAAAAAACTGAGGGACTCCCTCTAGGGGAGGGGGTTATATAGGGAGGGGACTTCCTGTTTGAGATTGCCAGTGTCCACACCTGAAGGTACTCCATATAACCCATATAGTAATGAATATGCCGCTCTGTGTCCCGTGATGTACGAGAAAGAAATAAATGTTACCCCCTTATATCAGTAACCCACCCCCCTTACCATATTCACTCGGCAGAAGGTTGTCTCTGGTCACCAGAGCATCCCCCACATCAGAGTACCCAGCATTCCTCATTACATCAGTCTGCAGAATTCCTCACCACAGTGCAAGGAGTTATATTAACCAGACCTTTGTTTACCTTAAAAGGCATTGCTAATCCACCCTATTAGATTGTAAGCTCTTCTGAGCAGGGTCCTTTAATCCTCTTGTATTTTATTTATTATAACTGTATTGTCTCCCTTTTAATATTGTAAAGCGCTACGTAAACGGTTATATAAATCCTGTATAATAATAGCACTAGCTACATGTTTATAGTTTAAATATTGAGGTTTGCACTGTTTAGTACTGAAAACGGGCATCCTCCAGTAATTGTCATGATTTTTGCCAGTAAAAAAATAATTGGCGTTTGTAAATGTTGTCGTTCTGCCAGTAAATTTCACTTGGGGGGTTGGCAACACTGCTAGGTGTCACAGCTGCTGGGTGTTGTAGTGCGGGCCAGCGATTGGCAGCTGTGGGGGTTTCCAGACCCTGAATGTCCCCCTTTCCTTCCTGCATTTCCCAGCCGTTGCTCCATAGCAGAAAATGGAATTAGAGTAGTGCTTGTGAAGTCTCCTGGCAACCAGGATCAACTGACCACCTCAACATTAGCCCCCCTCCCCACCCTCAATAACCCCCTCCCCACCTCTCCGCCCTCAAATATAACCCCCCTGCCTTCTCCACCCTCAACAATAACCTGTGCAATGATGGGAGGGGGGGGGTGAAATTGCATAGGAGGGGCCCCCGAGAAAATGTTTGCCCAAGGTCCAATCAATTTTAAAGATGGCCCTGAGGTGTAAAGGTGGGGGAATTGGATTGATCTGCGGTGTGAAGTGGCAAGATTGAGTGATCTGAGGTGTTAAGGTGCAAGAATTGGAACTGATCTGAGGTGTTAAGGTGTAGAAATTGGGCCTGATCCGAGAGAACTTTATTAAGTTGTCAATCTATCACCTCACACTCCAACTGTATATTTCATAAGTCATCAGCTGGGATATTAATTTCAAGCTTACTTACCTTGTAGCACACGTCGTTCTGAAACAAGGGTTACCATACTGTACCACTTACCATTGATCTTTAAAAATGCAATATGCATTTCTTATTATTTATGTCATATACAGCATTCGATTTTATTTTATTCCGTTTCGTGATTGAGTGTGAAGTAATTTTTTTTGGTGTAGCTGGCACTCAGTTTTTTTTAAAACATTTTTTAGTGCACTATACTCAAAAAGGTTGCCTACCCCTGTCATAGTGTGATACCATCAATAGCTGACAACCACCAAGTCAAAGTATACCTTCTCGTGTATTGCTCTCCTATTAGACGGCTGCACTAGAACTTTATAGCCAAGATTTGTGAGTTCCTTGACGTGCTTTGGTGCAAGAGGTGCTCGTCGCTCCCAGGCATTGATGTCCTCTCTTCGAATCGCCAACACAGCTTTGTGGTGATGACGTACTAAATGACCAGGACTTGCATTGTATCTTCTGCAATTCAAAACCCGCCACATACTGATACCTAATAGAAAGAAAAATTATTATTATTATTATTATTATTATTATTATTATTATTATTAATAATTGCAGAATCATCAAAATTTACTTCAAACCTTCAAAAAAAAAAAATAGGACATGAATTAATGGGGTATATGTACCGTAAGCAATACCAAATTGTGTCCTTAAAGGAACACTAAAGGTTCGTTTTTTATCCTCTAAAATCATTGATATATTGCAGAGCATTTAGAAGTTCCTTACCTCTTCTTTTAAATTGCCCAGCAAAGTATTGAATTTCATCTGTAAAAGTTCCACTTCCTGTGCCTCCTCTCATTCCTCTCCTCCTGTGTCCCAGCCGTTTCTTATGGAGGAAAGCTTCACAAGCATGACGTGCACAACGTGCTCGCCCCCCCCTCTGTGCCTACAGCTCTGCGTCTGGACGTTCTGTGTCTTTCACAGCAGAGGAGACCAGCACATGCTTGGGCGTCTCTAGAACGCTGTAGCTCCGCCTCCCTCCCATTCATTGTTTTGGGAAACTAGTCACAACCCTGCCTTCCCTCCTCCCCAGTTCTCTGATGACAAGTGTAAAGTGAAACTCATTTTTCCTCCCCTAGTTCTCTGTAAATTGAAACTTGGTTTCTACACAGCAGGAACACAGCAAGTTAAAGTACATCTAAATAAGATCTTATAAAATAAAAATTATGCTTTTAATTAAATTAAAATATAGTCAATATATTTGTATCCATTTCTTTACCATGCTTATTCAATATCATGCATTGTATGTCTTCTGTTCCCCCATGTCCAATACAAACACTCACTCCACCACCATTTTAGCCAATTTTTTACTATCCATTTTGAATACACACCACATATACTTTTCTCCCAATTCCATCCCTCCATCCCCTGGTATGATCAACCATCCCTCACAGAGTGTTGTAAGGGGGGGGGGGGCCCTGCTGGGGACACCTGATGTAAAGGGGGGTCTCCGCTGGGATTGGCTTATGTAAAGGGGGGGCTCCGGTAGGGACACCTGATGTAAGGGAGGCTCTGCTGGGGACAAGTAATGTAAGAAGAAGCTCTGCTGTGATTCTCTTATGTAAGGGGGGGGCTTCACTGGGGACATCTGATGTAAGGGGGTCTCCGCTGGGATTGGCTTATGTAAAGGGGGGGCTCCGGTAGGGACACCTGATGTAAGGGGGGGCTCTGCTGGGGACACGTAATGTAAGAAGAAGCTCTGCTGTTATTGTCTTATGTAAGGGGGGGGGGCTTCACTGGGGACATCTGATGTAAGGGGGTCTCCGCTGGGATTGGCTTATGTAAAGGGGGGGCTCCGGTAGGGACACCTGATGTAAGGGGGGCTCTGCTGGGGACACGTAATGTAAGAAGAAGCTCTGCTGTGATTCTCTTATGTAAGGGGGGGGCTTCACTGGGGACATCTGATGTAAGGGGGTCTCCGCTGGGATTGGCTTATGTAAAGGGGGGGCTCCGGTAGGGACACCTGATGTAAGAAGAAGCTCTGCTGGGGACACGTAATGTAAGAAGAAGCTCTGCTGTGATTCTCTTATGTAAGGGGGGGGGGGCTTCACTGGGGACATCTGATGTAAGGGGGTCTCCGCTGGGATTGGCTTATGTAAAGGGGGGGGCTCCGGTAGGGACACCTGATGTAAGAAGAAGCTCTGCTGTGATTGTCTTATGTAAGGGGGGGAGTCCGCTAGGGACACCTAATGTAAGGGGGTCTCTGCTGGGATTGGCTTATGTAAAGGGGGGTCTTCCGGTAGGGAAACCTGATGTAAGGGGGGGGCTCCGCTGGGGACACCTGATGTAAGAAGAAGCTCTGCTGTGATTGTCTTATGTAAGGGGGTGGTCCGCTAGGGACACCTGATGTAAGGGGGAGCTCCGCTGGGGACACCTGATGTAAGGGGGGAGCTCTGCTGGGGACACCTGATGTAAGAAGAAGCTCTGCTGTGATTGTTTTATGTAGCCCCCCCCTTATATAAGACAATCACAGCAGAGCTTCTTCTTACATCAGGTGTCCCCAGCGGAGCCCCCCTTACATCAGGTGTCCCCAGCGGAGCCCCCCCCCTTACATAAGACAATCACAGCAGAGCTTCTTCTTACATCAGGTGTCCCCAGCGGAGCCCCCCTTACATCAGGTGTCCCCAGCAGGGGGGGCTCCGCTGGGGACACATGATGTAAGAAGAAGCTCTGCTGTGATTGTCTTATGTAAGGGGGGGGCTCCGCTGGGGACACCTGATGTAAGAAGGGCCTCCGCTGGGGACACCTGATGTAAGGGGGGCCTCCGCTGGGGACACCTGATGTAAGAAGGGGCTCCGCTGGTATTGCCTGATGTAAGGGGGGCTCCGCTGGGGACACCTGATGTAAGGGGGGCTCCGCTGGGATTGCCTGATGTAAGGGGGTCTCCGCTGGGGACACCTGATGTAAGGGGGGCCTCCGCTGGGTATTGCAGAGTATTGCAGTGTATTGTGTATTGCAGAGTTTTGCATCAAACGCAGCCAGTGTGCCCACCATTTGCAGCCACTTGTGCCCGTCGTACACAGCTACTTGTGCCAATCAAATGCAGCCACTTCTGCCCATCAAATGCAGTCAGGCACATCCCCGGCTGTCACTTTACTAATTCCAAACAAACCTCCCCCTGGGAAGGAACCCTTGTGTGGCTACACTTATCGAATGACGGCACTTCTTCCCCCGCTTCTCTGTTCCTCTCCTGCTCCTCTATCCCCCCCCCCCCCCATGATGCACTGGTCCCCCATGCGCCATGTCTCATGTCCCTCATGATGCTCTGGTTCGCCGCAGCGCTCACCTCCTCTCCCAGTCCAGCCCTGGTGTCCCCGTCTTCCGGTGGAGAGAATGTCGTCCCCCGTCTTCCGGTGGAGAGAATGTCGTCCCCCGTCTTCCGGTGGAGAGAATGTCGTCCCCCGTCCTCCGGTGGAGAGAATGTCGTCCCCCGTCCTCCGGTGGAGAGAATGTCGTCCCCCGTCCTCCGGTGGAGAGAATGTCGTCCCCCGTCCTCCGGTGGAGAGAATGTCGTCCCCCGTCCTCCGGTGGAGAGAATGTCGTCCCCCGTCCTCCGGTGGAGAGAATGTCGTCCTCCGGTGGAGAGAATGTCGTCCTCCGGTGGAGAGAATGTCGTCCCCCGTCCTCCGGTGGAGAGAATGTCGTCCCCCGTCCTCCGGTGGAGAGAATGTCGTCCCCCGTCCTCCGGTGGAGAGAATGTCGTCCCCCGTCCTCCGGTGGAGAGAATGTCGTCCCCCGTCCTCCGGTGGAGAGAATGTCGTCCCCCGTCCTCCGGTGGAGAGAATGTCGTCCTCCGGTGGAGAGAATGTCGTCCTCCGGTGGAGAGAATGTCGTCCCCCGTCCTCCGGTGGAGAGAATGTCGTCCCCCGTCCTCCGGTGGAGAGAATGTCGTCCCCCGTCCTCCGGTGGAGAGAATGTCGTCCCCCGTCCTCCGGTGGAGAGAATGTCGTCCCCCGTCCTCCGGTGGAGAGAATGTCGTCCCCCGTCCTCCGGTGGAGAGAATGTCGTCCCCCGTCCTCCGGTGGAGAGAATGTCGTCCTCCGGTGGAGAGAATGTCGTCCTCCGTCCTCCGGTGGAGAGAATGTCGTCCCCCGTCCTCCGGTGGAGAGAATGTCGTCCCCCGTCCTCCGGTGGAGAGAATGTCGTCCCCCGTCCTCCGGTGGAGAGAATGTCGTCCCCCGTCCTCCGGTGGAGAGAATGTCGTCCCCCGTCCTCCGGTGGAGAGAAGGGTGTCTGTCTCCGTCCAACCACCCAAGGATCAGCTCTTCCAATTTTGGCCAACACTGGGGCCCATCTCCTTCTCCTTCAAACAGCCAGGGGTCCACTCCTTCTCTGCCAACCACCCAGGTTCTCTCTCCTTCTCCCCCGGCCACCCAGGGGCCCTCTTCTTCACTAAATGGCCACCCATTTAGTAACGCGGTTACAGCAGAGCATTGCACGCGGTTACGCAGAGCATTGCACACGGTTACGCACACGGTATTGCAGAGTATTGCACACGGTATTGCAGAGCATTGCACACGGTTACGCACACGGTATTGCAGAGTATTGCACGCGGTATTGCAGAGCATTGCACGCGGTATTGCAGAGCATTGCACGCGGTATTGCAGAGCATTGCACGCGGTATTGCAGAGCATTGCACGCGGTATTGCAGAGCATTGCACGCGGTATTGCAGAGCATTGCACGCGGTATTGCAGAGCATTGCACACGGTTACGCAGAGCATTGCACACGGTTACTCACAAGGTATTGCAGAGTATTGCACACGGTTACGCAGAGCATTGCACACGGTTACTCACAAGGTATTGCAGAGTATTGCACACGGTATTGCAGAGCATTGCACACGGTATTGCAGAGCATTGCACACGGTATTGCAGAGCATTGCACGCGGTATTGCAGAGCATTGCACGCGGTATTGCACGCGGTATTGCAGAGCATTGCACGCGGTATTGCAGAGCATTGCACGCGGTATTGCAGAGCATTGCACGCGGTATTGCAGAGCATTGCACGCGGTATTGCAGAGCATTGCACGCGGTTATGCAGAGCATTGCACACGGTTACGCAGAGCATTGCACACGGTTACTCACAAGGTATTGCAGAGTATTGCACACGGTATTGCAGAGCATTGCACACGGTATTGCAGAGCATTGCACGCGGTATTGCAGAGCATTGCACGCGGTATTGCACGCGGTATTGCAGAGCATTGCACGCGGTATTGCAGAGCATTGCACGCGGTATTGCAGAGCATTGCACGCGGTATTGCAGAGCATTGCATGCGGTATTGCAGAGCATTGCACGCGGTTATGCAGAGCATTGCACACGGTTACGCAGAGCATTGCACACGGTTACTCACAAGGTATTGCAGAGTATTGCACACGGTATTGCAGAGCATTGCACACGGTATTGCAGAGCATTGCACGCGGTATTGCAGAGCATTGCACGCGGTATTGCAGAGCATTGCACGCGGTATTGCAGAGCATTGCACGCGGTATTGCAGAGCATTGCACGCGGTATTGCAGAGCATTGCACGCGGTTACGCAGAGCATTGCACACGGTTACTCACAAGGTATTGCAGAGTATTGCACACGGTATTGCAGAGCATTGCACACGGTATTGCAGAGCATTGCACACGGTATTGCAGAGCATTGCACGCGGTTACGCAGAGCATTGCACGCGGTTACGCAGAGCATTGCACGCGGTTACGCAGAGCATTGCACGCGGTTACGCAGAGCATTGCACGCGGTTACACAGAGCATTGCACGCGGTTACACAGAGCATTGCACACGGTTACGCACACGGTATTGCTGAGTATTGCAGAGTATTGCACACGGTATTGCAGAGCATTGCACATGGTTACGCAGAGCCTGGACAGCAGGGGGTTCGGAGCAGCGGGTGTGGGGGGCAATTACAGAGGATGGGGGTGCAATTACAGAGGAGGGGGGTGCAATTACAGAGGAGGGGGGGAATACAGAGGGGGTTGCAAATACAAAGAAGGGTGCAATTACAGAGGAGGAGGGTGCAATTACAGAAGAGACAGGGCAAACACAGAGGAGGGGGGGCAAACACAGAGAGGACACAGAGAGGGGGGGCAAACACAGAGAGGATACAGAGAGGGGGGGGGCAAACAGAGGAGTCAAAAAGGGAGAGAGAGAGGTGACAGGCAGCTGCTGGTACGGAAGTTTTTAATAAAATAGATGCTTATAAACAATGCACTCACTCTTCATGTCAGAGCTGTAGTAGGCATGTCAGTCTGTGAAGTCGGCTGTCCCATTCTCCCCTCCAATCCACGCTGCTCTTACCACTGAATCGCTGGAGGAAACAGAGCCGTGGGAAACTCATGTGAACTGTCAGCCTCTGATGATGGAGGCGTGGTTAAGCCTCCGGAACGCTCTGATTGGTCACAGTATCCCAGGCTGACAGCTCACTGCAGTTTCCCCACGGCTCTGTATCCTTGGCTTCCTCCAGCGATTCAGTAAAGCAGCAGCGTCGATCGGAGGGGAGAATGGGACAGCCGACTTCACAACTGACATGCCTACTACAGCTCTAACATGGACAGTGAGTGCATTGTTTCTAAGCATCTATTTTATTAAAAGCTCCTGTACCAGCAGCTGCCTGTCGCTTCTCTCTCCCTTATGTTTTAATTGCTCTGTAATTGCCTCCCCCTCTCCGCTGCTCCGATCCCCCTGCTGTACGGGTCCCCCTGTGTGCTGGGGCTCCTAAAAGGAGGCCCCATGGTACCCCCTGTCCGGGTCAAAACCATACAGGTGGCAACCCTATAACAGGAGGAGGCGGCAATATGTGTTGGAGGAGGGAGGAGAAATGAAAGGGTATAGGCAGAGGGGCGGGAAGGGGTGTATACTGGGGGAGGTAGGGGCGGAGTGTGGCTCTTAGTTCACGAGAACATTGCTCGTTCTCGTCTGGCGTTGTAAAACGAAAAAACGCTTCTACGCATGCGCGAACCGCTAAGCCTAATGGGAACTGTAGTTCCCATTAGGCAGTGACGTTTACACTATGAACGCGCACTGCCAAACCAGGAAGTGAGGGGAAATCAGACACAGAACTGACGGAGGGGGTACATTCAAGATGCTGTTTAACAGGTATAGCAATGTTTTAAAAAAAAATCATCACGTTTTTTATTCTTATATGCCTCAAGACTGCATTTGAAAAGGAAAAAAAATTTGACTTTACAACTTCTTTAAAGAGGAGCTTCCGTCTCCTACGTAAAAATTGAAAGTCAGCAGCTACAAGAACTGTAGCTGCTGACTATTAATAAACAGACACTTACTGTCCCACGATCCAGCGATGGGCTCACCCCAGCCACTTTCCCCTACTGTCAACTATCCCCGATGCCAACATCTTAAACTGATTGTAAATAATCACCTTGTGAACAGCCCATTAAGTTTAAAATAGAAATGAAAAGGCAAAACATATGTATAAATATAAAAATACAGTAAAACCTTGGATTGCGAGCATAATTTGTTGCAGAAACATGCTTGCAATCCAAAGCACTGATATATCAAAGCGAATTTCCCCATAAGAAATAATGGAAACTCAGATGATTCGTTCCGCAACCATTTATTCATAGGTCCTTCAGGTTATAGTCCATATAAAAAGGATTATAGCAATGTGACCGGGTTTGTGTAACCATGAAATGTCCATCCACAAATGGCAAATATGTTGCGAAATGTTGTACCTTCATTAAATGTAACCATATTGCCACACTTATGCCGCGTACACACAGTCGTTTTTTGTCTTGTAAAAAAATTGTTTTTTCTCATGGAAAAAAAAAAAAACACGTTTTTCAAATGTCATTTGAAATTCGTGACTGTCCGTTTGGTGACGTCCTTTAGCATAATGCCTAGCGTGTGTCCGCAGCGATCGGGGACGGCGTGTGTCCCTCGGACACAGCGCTTCCCCGATCACGGTAAACAGCCAATTTCATTGGCTGTTTACCACGTGATAGACTGTGTCAAAGACACATTCGATCACATGTCAAAACAAATTCGGCGACGCACTCCGTGCGCGCCGCCAGAGGCTTGCAGAGCGGGGATCGGGTAAGGCGTGTGTCCCTTGGACACAGCACTTCCCCGATCAGGGTAAACAGCCAATGCAATTGGCTGTTTTCCCACGTGGCCGGCTGTGTCCAATCACAGCCGGTCACAAGTGTAAACAAACCAGGCAGTTACTATCTGATCCCTGCTCTCTCCTCACACACCGATTTGTGAGGAGAGAGCAGGGATCAGTAAGTGAGATCAGTGTAGTTTGTCTGTATACTGTACAACACAGCCCCCCCCACCCCACCAATAAAGAGAACCTGTCACACAGCCCAGCCCATCGGTAAATCAGCCCATCGGTACCGCCGCCACCCGTACCGCCATCGGTACCGCCGCCACCCGTACCGCCATCGGTACCGCCGCCACCCGTACCGCCATCGGTACCGCCGCCACCCATACCGCCATCGGTACCACCGCCACCCGTACCGCCATCGGTACCACCGCCACCCGTACCGCCATCGGTACCACCGCCACCCGTACCACCGCCACCCGTACCGCCACCACTAATACCACCATCAGTACCGCTGCCACCTGTACCACCATGGGTACCGCCGCCACCCGTACCGCCATCAATACCACAATCGGTACCACCACCACCTGTACGGCCATTGGTACCACCATCACCCGTACCACCGCCATCGGTACCACAGTGGCTCAGAGTCAGAGTCCCCGGAGGAAACCGTCCCTCCCAAAAGAATGCGATTGGGACCAAGATCAGGAGATCTGCCCAGCACCAGCAGCGCCATACCCCAGGAAGAGGAGCCCAGTACTAGTAATGGAAATCCACGCCCAACCCGAAGAATCCTGCCCCAGTCCTACCTTCCCGATGCCCTGGCAAACCCCTTATGGTTGCCTGCTAACTCAGGATCCGCTATCATCCCCCCTTTCACCGCACAGCCAGGTGCAGCCCGACACTACAAATTTTTCTCAATTTGATTATTTTTCCCAGAAGATTTTATGCAAAATATAGTGGATCAAACTAATATATATGCATCCCAATATATTGCCGCCAACCCCAATTCTTCCTACGTCTGCATGTTCCACTGGCGGTGTCTAACATTGGAAAAACATTTTGGGCCTTATGTTCAATATGGGGCTTACAAAGAAGAACGAAGGCCATTCATATTGGTCTACACGCCCCATCCAACACATGCCTATATTTTCCGCTGTCATGTCTAGGACAAGATACGACATGATAATGCGTTTTATCCACTTTAATGACAATTCACAGTGCCCTCCCCAAAATCATTCCCACTACGACAAATTATACAAAATATGCCCCCTTATCGATGCCTTTTCCCAGCGATTTGCAGAAGTTTTCATCCCAGACCAAAACATTTGTGTTGACGAGTCCCTTATACATTTCACTGGCCGACTGCACTTCAAGCAGTACATCCCAAACAAAAGAGCCAGGTATGGGTTAAAATTAAATAAATTATGCGATCGAGCCACTGGATATGTGTTCACATTCAGGATCTATGAAGGCAAAAACTCCCAGCTCCAGCCCCGTGATTGCCCAACATATATTGGAACCAGTGGGAAAATTGTCTGGGAGTTGGCATACCCCCTGTTTGGAAAAGGCTACCATTTATATGTTGATAATTATTATACCAGCCTGCCCATTTTTCGTCACCTTTACAGCAAGCAAACCCTGGCATGCGGTACCTTCAAAAAAAAAAAAAAAAAACGGAAGGGATTCCCACAAAATTTGTTGACCAAAAACTTGAAATCTGGAGAATCGTCATTCATGAGGAACAAGGAGGTGTTGGCCATGAAGTGGAGGGACAAGAAAGATGTCCACATCCTCTCTACCATCCACAATGACACCATGGTGGAGATCCAAAAAAGAGGCAGACATATTGCCAAGCCTGAATGTGTTCACGATTACAATTTGTACATGGGGGGGGTGGATTTAAATGACCAGATGCTACAGCCCTACTTATCAACAAGAAAGTCCTATTTTTGGCACAAGAAGGTTGCGTTTCACCTGTTTCACATGGCCCTTTTTAATTCGTTTGTCTGCTACCAAAAAGACAATCCGCCAACTGAAAACCCACAAATCTCCTACCTCAAGTATATCGAAGATATCATTGAAGCCCTCATTTATCAACAAGATCCCGTCCCAGGAAGCATTCGCTCTGATTGTGTGAGTCGTCTTCACGAGCGACACTTTCCCTTTAGCATCCCCCCCACAGAATCTGGAAGAAGTCGCCAAAAAAAATGCAGTGTATGCACCAAAGCAGGAGTAAGAAGAGACACCACCTGTTACTGTCCCGATTGTCCCTCCCAGCCTGGCCTGTGCCAGGGACAGTGCTTCAAAAAGTATCATACATCCATCCAATATTAGTTCCACTTATTAACAGACTGCCATTTCCCCATTTGCCTGCTACCATGTTAATTAACTGACCCTGGCTTGTTTACCGACGATGTCTTTGCTTGCCGATTCAAACTACGTTTCTGACCTCCATGTGTACCAACCTCAGCCTGTTTACTGACGATGCCTCTGCCTGCCGATTTAAACCACATTTCTGACTTCCACATGCACCGACCTTGGCCTGTTAATCTACCATGTTTTTGCCTGCCACTTTGACTGATTTTTTGGCCATTTACTTTTAGTACACAGGGGTCTCACATATGTGAGGGGCTTCAGAAAAGCGTTCTGGGAGAACAGAAAACGAAAAACTGTTTTTCTCTACTCAGAACAGGGTCTGGTTGCCCAGAGGCTTCAAAGCGATTTGGGTGGGAGAAGCCTCTACCCCTGTCCCCCTGGCCCTAAGCTTGATGGTCCTTCCTGCTGCCTGGACCAATACTTTGGCTGTGCTGACCATATTACTGCCTGTAATGACCCATGACATTATGGACCATGTTTCTTCCTGCTGCTTGGACCAATACTTTGGCTGTGTTGATCATATATCTGCCTGCTACCCTCTACTGACTTTTCACAATATTTCTGCTAAGACACCTCTGCCTCCTACCTGGACCTGTGCTTTGGCTGTGCTGACAGTATCTCTGCCTGTACGAACTATGGACAGTATTCCTGCCTGCTGCCTGAATGACTGCTTTTGTTGTCGCTGACCTCATCCCTGCCTGCTGCCTGGACCGATTCTCTCCTCTGTGGACCACTGCACTACTAAATAAAAAGGTAATCTTTTGTTATTTGGTATGTGTATGCTATGTGTTAGATATATGAAGGGCCTTCAAAAATGTGATCGGTAGTCAGAAAATGATATGTGCAATTTATGCTTGAAGAATGCCTGAAAGTGCTACTTCAATGTTAGGCCTCTGTATGTGGCCAGGCTGTGTAAAAGTCCCACACATTTGGTATCGCCATACTCAGGAGGAGTAGCGGAATGCATTTTGGGGTGTCATGTTTGCTATGTATATGCTATGTGTTAGAAATCTTATAAATGGACAACTTTGTGTAAAAAAAAAAAAAAAAAAAAAAAAAAAGCATTTATTTTTTTACCACATTTTCCAAAACCTTCTGGAAAAAAATGAACCGTTCAAAAGACTCATAATGCTACATAGATTATACGTTGGGGTGTGTGCTTTCCAAAATGGGGTCATTTTGTGGACAATTCCATTGTCCTGGTGCAGAGGGCCTTCAAAAGTGTAATAGGTGGTTGAGAAAGGATTTGTGCAATTTTTGCTTGTAGAACGCCTGAAAGAACTACTTCAATGTTGGGCCTCTGTATGTGGCCAGGCTGTGTAAAAGTCCCACACATCTGGTATTGCCATACTCAGGAGGAGTAGCAGAATGTATGTTGGGGTGTAGTTGCAATTATGCATATGCTGTGTGAGAGAAATAACCTGTTAATATGACCAGTTTATGTAAAAAAACAAAAAAATATCTTAATTTTCCTAAGAATTCTGGGAAAAAAATACAACTTCAAAAAACTCACCATGCCCCTTAATAAATACCTTGGACTGTCTACTTTCCAAAAAGGGGTAATGTGGGGGGTATTTGTACTTTCCTGGCTTGTTATTGTCTCAAGAAATGAGATCGGCCTTCAGTACATTAGGTGTGATCAGATGTGATCAATTTTCAGTGATTGGCACCATAGTTTGAAGACTCTATAACTTTCACAAAGACCAAATAATATACACTAATTTGGGTTATTTTTACCAAAGATATGTAGCAGTATAAATTTTGGCACAAATTTATGAAGAAAAATCACTTATTTGCAAAATTTCACAATATAAACTAAAAAAAAGTGTGTTTTTTTTCGAATTTTCGCTGTTTTTTTGCTTATAGCGCAAAAAATAAAAAACCCAGGGGCGATTAAATACCACCAAAAGAAAGCTCTATTTGTGAGAATAAAATGATACAAATTTGGTTTGGATACAGTGTAGCATGACTGAATAATAGTCATTCAAAGTGTGAGAGCTCTGAAAGTTGAACATTGGTCTGGGCGGGAAGGTGCATAAGTGCCTGGTATGGAAGTGGTTAAAAAACAACGTTGCCTACACACCATCGTTTTCTGAAAATGCCCTTGCAAAGCGCGGTTACGTACAACGGCACTCTGTTCCATTCAAGTTAGCATCATAACTTGCTTCTGAGCATGCGCGGGTTTAAAAACGTTGTTTTAAACGTCGTTTTAGCCCACACAATCATTTTTTATGACACAAAAAACGGCATTTTGAAAAACGACATAAAAAATTGAAGCAGGTTCGAATTTTTTTTTGGTCGTTTTTCAGACAAAAAGGACGACGTAAAGCCCACAGACGATCATTTTAAATGACGTTTTTTAAAAACGTCGTTTTATTTCATCACAAAAAAACGACCGCGTGTACGCGGCATTAGAATGAATGAAAACTTATATAGCGCAGCACATGCGAACTTAATCGCCTCTGACCGCTTGTTGTTCCTGTCTCCTTCGGTATCAAAAGAGATGAGTCTTGATCTTTCTCCTGAAGGCCGAGTGGTTCTCCAACCGAATGCTGGTTGGTAAAGCGTTCCATAGTCTGGGACCTTGGACCGCAAATCTTCTATCTCCTTTGGACTTGTATCTGGCTTTCGGTATCTGGAGGAGATTTTCATTGGTGGATCGCAGAACGCGATTGGGGTTATGGGCTTTTATTTTTTCGCATAGATAATGGGGAGCATTCCCATGGATACATCTATGCGTTAGACAGAGTGCTTTAAAAGCAATTCTGTCTTTTACTGGCAACCAATGAAGGGATCTTATTGATTCCCATGTTTTTTTCCCAGTCACAAGTCTGGCGGCCGTATTCTGAACGACTTGCAGACGAGCGATTTGGTACTTGGGGAGTCCGAGGTAAAGGGCATTTGCATAGTCCAGTCTGGAATTAACAATTGCTCCCACCACAACTGCTATGTCTTCTTTGGGAATAAAAGGAGTAAGTCTGTGTAGTAGGCGCAGCAGATGGTGAGATCCGCTGACTACTGACCCTATTTGTGCGTCCATTGTCATGTAGAAGTCGAAGATGACCCCGAGACTTGACTTTGGCGCTAGGGGTGATGATTTTGCCCAGAATGGGCGGGGGTATCCACATTAGAGCCGACTCTCTTCTCTTTTATACTCAGTTGTGACATGACACTGCTTGTATATCAAGACACCGCTTGTATATCAAGTCAAAATGTATTAACCACTTAAGGACCGCCTCCTGCAGATTTACGTCGGCAGAATGGCACGGCTGGGCACATCAACGTATATATACGTTGGTTTTAGTACCCAGCCGTGGGTCGCGGGCGCGCGCCCGCGACCCGGTCCGAAGCTCCGGGACCGCGGGATTCGCGGACCCGATCGCCGCTGCAGTGCGGCGATCCGTCCCTGGAGCGGAAGAACGGGGAGAGCCGTGTGTACACACGGCTTCCCCGTGCTTCTCTGTGGCCGGAGCATCGATCGCGTCATCCCTGTAATAGGGGGACGCGATCGATGACGTCACACCTACAGCCACACCCCCCTACAGTAGTAAACACACACATTAGGGCACACATTCCCTACAGCGCCACCTGTGGTTAACTCTCAAACTGCAACTGTCATTTCCACAGTAAACAATGCAATTTAAATGCATTTTTTGCTGTGAAAATGACAATTGTCCCAAAAATGTGTAAAAATTGTCCGAAGTGTCCGCCATATTGTCGCAGTCACGAAAAAAATCGCTGATCGCCGCTATTAGTAGTAAAAAAAAAAAAAAATTAATAAAAATGCAATAAAACTATCCCTTATTTTGTAAACGCTATAAATTTTGCGAAAACCGACCGATAAACGCTTATTGCGATTTTTTTTACCAAAAATACGTAGAAGAATACGTATCGGCCTAAACTGAGGGAAAAAAATGTTTTTTTATATATTTTTGGGGGATATTTATTATAGCAAAAAGTAAAAAATATTGCATTTTTTTTTAAATTGTCGCTCTATTTTTGTTTATAGCGCAAAAAATAAAAACCGCAGAGGTGATCAAATACCACCAAAAGAAAGCTCTATTTGTGGGAAAAAAAGGACGCAAATTTTGTTTGGGAGCCACGTCGTACGACCACGCAATTGTCTGTTAAAGCGACGCAGTGCCGAATCGCAAAAACCCCTTGGGTCATTTGCCAGCGTATTGGTCCGGGTCTTAAGTGGTTAAAAAATTTTGCTTGTCTTGCAAAACGCTCTCAAACCAAGGCTTTACTGTACGTTATAAATAGTTTTTTTTAGAAGTGATAACATTCCCACTGTTCTCAGCTGCATAGGATAAGTTACACCCAAGCTCAAAAAATGTTAGGGTCCCCTACCCCCGCATACAAAAACGTAAAACCAGACATCGCCTACACAATAAAACCTTGACTGCAATACACGATATATCGCCACGCAGGTCGGAGGATCAGCAATAATTCTAGAACAAGACCCACTGTAACACTAAACTGATGACCTATAGGGCGTGTTTGAAAACGTTGCCTACGGAAAATATAGGGTACTGAAGTTTGTCACCAATCACAGGCCCACACTTTATTACATATCATTTTTTCATATTTTTTTTTTAAGGGCCGGCGATTCCCTTTAATGTAAAAGTACCATATTTTTCGGACCATAAGACGCACTTTTTCCCCCAAAAAATATGGGGGGAAATGTCTCTGCGTCTTATGGTCTGAATTTACATCAGGCACCACCCCCCGCCGTCTCTGGCAACGCCCCCTGCCACTGCCGGCACCACCCCCCACCGCCGCTGGTAACGCCCCCCCGCACTTAAAAAAGCCCCCCACGAGTTCAAAAAATATAGGGAGGGGAAAAACATAAAGGCACTCACATTTTGCCAACATCCGAAATATTTGAGTCAAAAAGAGAAACTACACTAGGTAGCAAAAGGGCGGACTTTTCAGGCAATCACAGGGACATGAAGAGTTATAAAAAGTATAAATTTAATTACAAAAAATTTTTACATACAAAAACAAATGATATACATAAAGACAAAAACAAATTATATATATATATAAAGACAAAACAAAGGATTAAAAGGTCATTCACAGGCAATATTATCTTTCGTCTCGCCTACGCGTTTCGCCTAACGGCTTCTTCAGGACGAGTTTGAGAGGATTAACACTAAGGTATTGCTAGTTTTGTGCATCAGATAGACCGCCAGTCATCCAAATATACATGAGAGACAGTGGTCGACGATGTGTGAAGGAATGAGCAACTTCAAAAAGAAGGGGGTCCAGATGGGGAAAAGAATAACATTTCCTATAGTTGAGCATCCGATAATAGTGTATCAAAGAAAATGAAAAAACTCTGAAATATATCAAGAGTTAGGATAGACCGGGACCAAGACAACAGAGAATGTGAGGCAAAAACCAGGGAGGAATATAATCCAGAACCGTGGTAATCCTAGTACAATGTCCAATATAGGACAAGCCAAAGAATTGGAAGCCTTTGTAGGGAAGCAAACTCGTGTGTCCCGGGGGGAGCCTGTGCTATACTCGGACGGGAGGGGGCGGTCCCTGCTCAGCTATTCTCGGACGGGAGGGGGCGGTCCCTGCTCAGCTCACTTCGCCTGTTTCTGGCTATGCTCGGGCGGTCGGTCTTGACGTCGGCTTGGCTCAGCAGAGGGACAGTCACAGTGATGCAACATGTAAGCAATGACTGGCGAATGTATTAGAAGTAGGATGCTGACTATATCCATGTCCATGTGCGCAGCCCCTGTCCATGTCCATGTGCGCAGCAAATATTTTAGTACACCATTTTTTTTTCTTGTTTTCCTCCTCTAAAAGAGGTGCGTCTTATAGAGCGAAAAATACGGTAATTCTTAGAAGTCACTGGATTACTCTTTACAGACCTCCTATGTAACGCTAAACTAGTAACCTGTAAAGGCTTATAAAGCGTCACCCATGGAGATTTAGTTAACCACTTGGCGACTGCACTATTGTCAAATGACGACTACAGCAGGGTCATCTAGTTCCGAGAAGGCATCCTTCAGATACAAATCAGGGTAAAGGGCCAATCACAGCAGCCCTTAACCACGTGACCAGCTGTGTCCAATCACAGCTGATCACAATGTAAACACATAGGCCATCATCAGTTGTCCTTTCCTCACGCTATCACAGCGTGAGGAGAGGACAGCCAGTAACCAGCAAGTGTTAAAGAGGACATCTTCACTGATAATCAAGGAACTGACCATCAGTGTCCTGATTAATCACTGCAGCCCCAAAAGTGCCAATCAGTGTCGCCAATCAGTGCTGCTCCATCAGTGGAAGAAACTAAAAAAGTTTTATTTTTTCAAAATTTTCAGTCTGTGCGGGAAAAAAAAATATCATATGACCGCGCAATTGTCATTTAAAGTGCAGCAACACTGAAAGCTGAAAATTGGCCTGAGCAGGAAGGGGGTGGAAGTGCGCAGTAGACAAGTGGTTAAGTACCATAGTTTGACGCCTTGTTTTATCCAAACAATTAGGATATTGTGCAATAAATTTCACTAAAGTGCATTTTTCCAAATAATTTGTGTTTGAAAAATTGCTGCGCAAATACAGCGTGACAAAAAAAAAGTAATAAAAATTGCAATACCCATCATTGTTTTCTATAGGGCCTTTGATTAAATATTTGGCAGATCCAAGTAATTTTCCAGCAAAAAAATAAATAAAAAATAAAATGCAGATTTTTACAATTATAGTATGTGGAAAATGTCAGAATAGGCCTGGATCTCAAGTGGTTAAGGTAATTTCATGAACACAGATGTTGCAACAGAAAATTGCAGATCCACAAATGTTAACCTAGAGTTCATTGTCACCTGTGTGATGGCATTCGTAAGGCCTTGACAGGCTTTGGACTGGTCATTGGTGTCAGTTTGACATCAGTTTGAGATGCTTCTAGTATCAGATTTCATTGACAGGTGCATATGACATACAGTTGATCTTCTTACCTCCTACGAGTTAGTTTTGCAATCTATTCAATGCCAGCTTTCTGTAAAACCGATGTTACCTAGAAGAAAACCTGTTAGGCCGTGTACACACGGCAGAGAACCTCGACGGGCAGAACACATCATTCCGCCCGTCGAGGTTCCCTGCCGGCCGTCGAAATCGGCGACCCGCCCGTCGGGAATGGCAACCAGCCATTCTTCCAGGCGGGCCGTCGAGCAAATAGAGAGCGTGCTCTCTATTTCTGCTCGACGGGCTTCCCGACGGGAAGCTCGCCAAGAGTGTACACACGGCCGAGGTCCTCGCTGGAATGCAGCTTCCAGCGAGGTTCTCGCTGGTTTCCAGCGAGAACCTCGGTCGTGTGTACACGGCCTTAGACTTGCTGGTAACAGTAGTTCTACGAACCTTCCAGGGTGGAATGCCTGAGAGAGGAGGGCTCCTCCCTACAGGAAACGCAATCAATTGACAGCTTGTTATAAGTCCCCACCCCTTCCTCTTGATCACCAATTTGTAATAAAGTAATCCTGAACCGGTTCACTAGGACAATCAATACACACACACACTTGGGGGTCCCCCCAAATTCCATACCAGGCCCTTCAGGTCTGGTATGGATATTAAGGGGGACCCTGCGCCAATTTAACCAGTTAGTCATCGCCCCATAGCCGAATTACGGCTACAAGGCAGTTCCTTAACTCTGGGAGGACGTCTATTGACGTCCTCCCAGAATCGCGATCCCGCACGCCCCCTGGGGCACGCACACGGGAATGTCCGTGACCGCTACGGATCGCGGTAAATTGCCGCTGATAGCGGCCGTTTACCACGTGATCGCTCCATCTGATCACATGTAAACAAATCGGCCTCATTTGATGACGCCAGTTCCTCCCTCCATCAGAGGGGGAGAGCGGGTGGCAGCAGCGCTGTGGCTGGATCTGTGACTATTGCAGTCACAGATCCATCTATCCCTGCTCTGTAATACTCTGCATTACCCCCGCACATTACCCCGCAATACTCCCGCACAATACTCTGGGGAAAAAAAATGCGTTTTAACCACTTCCCGCCCGCCGTCATATGACGTCCTTGACTTTGTGCAGGGATATCTGAATGATGCCTGCAGCTACAGGCATCATTCAGATATCATCTTTTTCAGCTGGCGATTCCCTACACCATAAGAATGATCATGGCGGCTGTTCCACCTCTTGATTCTTACGGAAGGCAAAAGGGGACGTCCCCCCTCCCTTCGCCCTCTGGTGCTTCTTCCGACTCACCGCTACGATCGAAGCCAGGATCGTTTTTTTTTCAGGCTTCCCAGCCTTGAGGTGAGATGTGGGGTCTTATTGACCCCACATCTCACTGTAAAGAGGACCTGTCGTGCTATATTCCTATTACAAGGGATGTTTACATTCCTTGTAATAGGAATAAAAGTGATCAAAACTTTTTATTTTTGGGGAAAAACGTATCAAACTAAAATAAATAAAATTAAAATGAACAACAAATAATAGCGCCCCATGTGCTCGTATACAGAAGCGACCGCACACGCAAGTCCCGCCCACATATGAAAACGGTGTTCAAACCACACGTGAGGTATCGCTGCGAACGTTAGAGCGAGAGCAATAATTTTGGCCCTAGACCTCTTCTCCAACTAAAAAGATGTAACCAGTAAAAATATTTAAAGCGTCACCTATGGGGATTTTTAAGTAGCGAAGTTTGGCGCCATTCCAGGAGTGTGTGCAATTTTGAAGGGTGACATGTTGGGTATCTATAGACTCGGCGTAACTTCATCTTTCATATTATGCAAAAACATTGGGCTAACTTTAATGTTTTTTTTTTTTTAAAAGCACAAAAAAGTTTTATTTTGGGGTGCAATTTGTGGTATGCATATGCTGTGTGTGAGAAATAACCTGCTAATATGAAAATAAAAATAAATCTTGATTTTTGCAAAGAATTGTGGGAAAAAAATGACAACTTCAAAAAACTCACAATGCCTCTTTCTAAATACCTTGGAATGTCTTCTTTCCAAAAAGGGGTCATTTGGGGGGTATTTGTACTTTTCTGGCTTGTTAGGGTCAAGAAATGAGAGAGGCTGTCAGTACATCAGGTGTGATGAAATTGATTAATTTTCAGTAATTGGTACCATAGCGTGGGCCAGATTCACGTACATCGGCGCATTTTTGGACCGGCGTAGTGCAACTCCTTTAAGTTAGACCGGCTTAATTCCGAGGCGCAAGTACCGTATCCTTGTAGTATTTTCGGCCAAATTTGCACCGGTGCAATGTAAATTCCGAGGCATAAGGCGGTGTAATTCAAAGTGGGAAGGATGTGGGCGTGTTCCATTGAAATAAGCCGTGACCCCATGCAAATGAAGGGCCGGCCAGACTGGGCATGTGCACATGAAACAGACTATGGTCAGCACCTCTCTGAGCATGCTCAGAACTTGGCACGGCGCAATCAGTTAGATAGGAACTAGGTCCGTCAGACTTGGTGAGCTATGCACAGTGCTTAAATAGACCGAGAGAAATGCCCTTCCATTAAAAAAGTACATCCAATTTTTTTCCCTTCCTGAAGCAAGGTGCTTTTATTCCGTTGTCTGTTGCCGTTTGGAGGTTTGTGTCATGTCGGTGTAATTATATATATATATATATATATAAAATATTAAATAAGATAATTATAATATTAAAATTAGTAAATTTATATTAGTTAAAAAAATAAAAATATATATTTATTATATTAATTATTATAAAATATATACTAAACAGAAAAAAATGTATATAAAATATATATTTACCCATTAGGGTGAAAAGAGCCACTGGCAAGGAAATGGAGTGTTGCCAGTACCTTGCCCAGTGGCGGTCGGCAGATCCTCTCCCGTATAAGAACAGGGGAGTCTGCGCTATGGTGAATAAAGTAGCTGTTGCCTCCCAGTAGGATCCCTATGTGGGGAGCTAATATAAATATGAATAGTAGAAAGGGAAATGACGCTGCTAAATTAATACCTTTGTCGGGTATATCCGTGGGGTGAGCCCAATGGTAATAGGCCCCCCTTTTGGCTGGAATTAGGGTGCAATTGGAGAGATACCCTGTGTTAATAGGAGGGTAGATGTTGGTTCCTCAGCTTCCACTAATTTCAGTGAAATTGAGTAAAGGTGGATTAATTAGGTCAGGAGCCTGTGCAGGCCAGCAGGCCCAAAGATTGCTAAAGTAAAATGATCCTATGCTGCTATAAGGATGCCAGTTGTGACCGATGCACCCTAAACCATATAAAACAAAGAAAAAAATGTGTCTCTAGAGTCCAATAGGTAGGAATCCCTACTAGTGTGGTTGATTACACTAGTAACCACACTAGTAGGGATTCCTACCTATTATACTCTAGAGACACATTTTTTTCTTTGTTTTATATGGTTTAAAAATTAAAACCACAGAGGTGATCAAATACCACCAAAAGAAAGCTCTATTTTTGGTGAAAAAAAAAGGACAACAATTTCATTTGGTTACAGTGTTGAGGGCACCGAAAGCTGAAAATTGGTCTGGTTATTAAGGGGGTTTAAGTGCCTAGTGGTCAAAAAAAAAAAAATGGCGTATAGGCCCCCCTCAAAATCCATATCTGCCCCACATTCCTTAACAAAGGGGACCTCCAGTTTCCGCACCCCCCCATGTGAATTGGTAACGGGGTACATTGTACCCCAACATTTCACAAAAAAAAGTGTCAAAAATGTTTAAAACCACAGTGGACAGCTTGGGACAAGTCCTTTATTAAAAAGAAAAAAAAAATTCCAGCGATGTAAATCCATTCTCGAGCAAGGATACGAGGAAAATAAAAAGGCTGACTCAATCCTGCCTCCATGGGAGGCACCCACCGTATGACACTCTTCCAATGTGACAGCTTTTATATAGCTGAGGGTGGGGCCACCTGTCACTTGCACGAGTGACCCTGCCCCCCTCTGACGCAACGGGGAAACACTGGGTTACCCAGTGGCATGTACGTGTGACCCCGCCCCCCTCCTGCAACAGGAAACTGCTCTGTAGAAGGGAGGAGGAGGGAGGACAGGGGTGAGCCAGGATGACACATCCGCAATGGGCGGCACCAGGGGAGGGGCCCCGACCCATTTTCAGCAATAATTTCTTTTGGCAATGTGCCGAAAAGACAATTTTTGAATTTTTTTTTTTTTTACACTGGGAGCGAAAATTTTGGCTAATTGGGGACAATTTGAACATTTTCACTTAGGGGTGTACTCGCTTTGGTTGCCAGCAGTTTAGACATTAATGGCTGCGTGCCGAGTTATTTTGAGTACAATGTACACTCACTACTTTACATTGTAGCAAAGTGTAATTTCTTCAGTGTTGTCACATAAAAAGAAACATATAATAAAATCAGGGCTCAAAATTTTAAGTCCTGAGCTACTAGCCAGGCCTCAAGAGTTACTCACCACCAGTTGCCCCACCTAATTCATACACTGCCCTGCTCCTAATTGTACCCTGTAAACATGCCCTTTGTAGATTATCTCATGGAATGACACGGTTAAATGTTTTATGCAGAATCAAGTTACAAAATTAAATATTACCAACAACAACTTTACAAAAATGGGACAGGGCACTGGGGCAGACCAGAGGGACAGGGCACTAGAACTGGGTCTCTTCCCCATTCTCTTGCTGTCTCCTCTGCAACTCCCATCCATCCATCCTCTCTCTCCCCCTCTCCTATTCATCTCATCATCAGGAGCCTGTGCGTGCGGCTCCACGCTTGCATGTCCCCACTTCCCCCTTTTACTCAGGCTGCCAGTGAGGAGAGGAGCTGCAGAACAGCGGGAGGGAGTACAATCCAGCGCTGAAAACCACACAACTGCACAGCCATTGACACCATAGCATTGCGCACACCGACACCGCACATTGAGACCAGTCTGTTCACAGTGCTCAGGCTGAACTGTTGGACACTTACATAGAGCACAAGGAGAAGAAAACTGCACAAACTGGAAGGCTGCCGCTCTCATGTCAGGGCAACTTTCAGTGAGCGCTGCACCGGAGTGGTACTGTAATTTTCGCAATCCTCCACCTCACTCATTACTTTCTGCTCTCCAGCTACATTGGTCTGGGGGGAGGGGGGCAGGCTCAGGGAGGTCATACTGTTAGGTCCCTTGGCTTAATGAGAATTGTAAGGAGAGCACCTGTGTACTGCTCTGCCTGTGCGCTGCTCACCAGACTACTTTTCCCGAGCATGCACCTTTCCTCTTCAGCCGCCAATCTCATCGGGACTCTAAGTGTAGGCACAGATTGGAGGGAGATTGGTCATGCAGCCCTGTCATCACTGGCCCCCAGCTTAAATCCACTCGCCAAATGCTAGTAGGCGAGTGGAAATTTTGAGGGCTGTAAAATATTTACAAAAATGTGAGGGGTTTACTCACTTTGAGTACAATAATATATATATATATATATATATATATATATATATATATATATATATATATATATATATATATATAAAATGAATATAACCTGTTGTGCAGCTAGTTATACCTGTCCCACATTCCTTTCACTCTCTAACACAGCACTAACACTGCTTATCACAGACCTGGAGTTAACACAATACTGTTTATTAAAAAGCCTCAAAGCAGGAGTAAAAATCAGTGGTGATAGAGAACGGTGATAATGCAAGAATTAACACTGTTTATTAAACGTACACCGTGGGGCTCTGTCACACCAACTTTTCGCTCAACGGACTCCACTATGCCCAGCGAGGGATCTACCCGTTGAGCGTGCGCTCGCTCTCCTCTATGGGCGTATCTTCCTTAGAGACCAGTTTTATCCGAAAGAGGACCGCCCACTGAAGAAGTGGGGTTATGGTAGCTAGCTGTTACCATAACAACGGTATTCCTCTTCAAATTACCAACGTATAACAACGGCGGGTGGTCCGTAAGTGGTTAAATGTCACCACAACTTTATCCCTGACCTTCGGGATACTGTTTATTCACTAAGGTTCTCTAACAAACCTCTGAGGGCTTCACAGAACAGCTGAATTTATATGGAGATTAAATTACCATATTTATCGGCGTATAACACGCACAGGCATATAACACACACCCCCTAACTTTTACAGGGAAGTTTCAGGAAAAAATAATTCCATAGCCCCCTGCGTATAACACGCAGGCACAGTTTAACCTCTATTTTCAGGGTAAAAAAGTGAGTGTTATACCCCAATACAGTACTCACAGGTTGACTAATTAGGTGCCTTCTGAAGGCATTTGATTTCACTAGATTTTAGTTAGGGGTATCAGATTAAAAGGGGCTGAAAACAAACACATGCCACACTTTTCAGATTTTTTTTAAAATATATTGAAAACCCATTTATCTTTTTCCTCCACTTCACAATTATGTGTCACTTTGTGTTGGTACATCACATAAAATCCCTAAAAAAAATACATTTACATTTTTGGTTGTAACACGACAAAATGTGGAAAATTTTAAGGCACTGTATTTCTCAATGAACTTGCGAGGGTGCTGGTGAGCGTTCTCATAGTTCATTGGTCTTCCTAAAATTCAATAAGACCCCTTTCACACTGGAGGCGGTTTTCAGGCGTTTTAGTGCTAGAATTAGCGCATGTAAAGCATATCCCATTCATTTCAGTGTGACTTTTCACACTGGGGCGGTGCACTTGCAGGACATTAGATAAAGTACTGCAAGCAGCATCTTTGGGGCTGTTTGGGAGCACTGTATTTAGCGCTCCCAAAATGACATGAATGGGCAGTGTTTCCAAAGCACCTGAAAAGCGATTCTTCTTTGGGGTTAAAAGCACCCACTAGCGGCCAAACAGTGCTAAAGCGCCGCTAAAACGAGCTGCGCTTTAACACCAACGCGGCCGCAGGGTGAAAGGGGTCTAACTGCCTGCCTGTATCAGAGGTATGAGCAGACAGTGTACTGGGAGTCTGCAGGATCCTGGCATTGCTTTGGTGATCTGCTGATCAGGAGTGCAATGAGTGCAGTGCTTTACAGGCTCCAGTGTAAAAAAATAAAACACACATTTCTTTACCAAAAAATGAGCATTTGTTATTTGTAAAAAGTAAACTTACCCTTAAAAAGGATCTGCTACTGATGGCTTGGTGCCAGATACCCCAGCATAACTTTAGAGGTCTAGTGTAGAGCTGAAACGATTAATCGATAATAATAGATAATGAAAATCGTTGTCAACAATTTTCATTATCGATTAGTTGGTCCGCACCTTCCGACTGTCCGTCCGCCAGCCCGCCCTTCCGCCCATTCAAAAAACCTCCTGTCCCATGATAACAGGCGCCGCTATATTACACAGGACATGCAGCGCCAACGTGCCTCGTTTGTGTACAAGGCGCCGCCGTATTACGAGGCACGTCCGGGCCGCATGTCCACACCTCCCCTCGGGTCTCCTCTGACGTCAGCTCCCCACTGATCTCAGCCCCGCCCGCTGCTGCCTCGAGGGAACAGAGGCTAGAAGCAGCCGTGAGGAGAGCCGAGCTGCACCGTCTGTGAAAGGTAGGTTTTTCTACCTTTCACAGTCTAGTTTACAGTTGCACACTCACACAGTAACAGTATAATGAGTACATGCCTTCGTATAACAATTACCCATCCTTCTAACTCCCATCATTGGTGTTCCGGGGGGTGGGTGGGTTACATAGTAGTGCCCCATCATTGGTTTTCCTGGGGGGGGGGATAGTGCCCCATTAGTGTTCCTGGGTGGGGGAGGGGAGGGAATAGTGCCACATTGGTGTTCCTGGGTGGGGGAGGGGAGGGAATAGTGCCACATTGTTGTTCCTGGGTTGGGGAGTGGGGGGGAATAGTGCCCCATCATTGGTATTCCGGGAGGAATAATGCCCCAGCATTGGTGTTCCCGGGACGAATAGTACTGCTGCAAAGTTGTGTAATGTTAAACGTTTTTTTTTATCTGCCGTTTGAGTGTAACATGTTTTTTCATTATTACTGTTAAATAAACGAAAAAATTCCACATTACGTTTTTTTTAAATGATTTTATCCGATTAATCGATTATGAAAATAATCGTTAGTTGCAGCTCTAGTCTAGTGGCGTCCATTTCTTACTGGGTCAATATTAGGTGGGTGGTAATAAAGTTATAGCTGATCTGTGTATATAGATTGGTCAAAGACAGCTCTCCATGCCATGTATAGCAGACCCATGTCATTGATGTCTATATAGAGTGGTCATGTATATATGTGTAAAGCAGGCCCATATCATTGATGTGTATATAGTGGTCAATCACAGGTTATTATTAGGGTTGTCCCGATACCACTTTTTTAGGACCGAGTACAAGTACCGATACTTTTTTTCAAGTAGTCGCCGATACCGAATACTGATACGTTTTTTAAATGTCCCCCACAAATGCAGCCATGTCACCCCTACCTAGCCACTGCCGCCCGGGGAACATCACAGCATTCATTTGAATAGCTGTAGTGTTCCCGCCCATATAGACACTCCCCCTTGCTCGGGATTGGACAGATCACGATCACCCATCCAATCCCGAGCAAGGGGGAGTGTCTATACGGGCGGGAACACTACAGCTATTCAAATGAATGCCGTGATGTTCCCGCACGATGTTTAACCCATCCGGCGGCGGGTTTCGATGCGGCGGCGGCAGCGGCGGGGGGCAAGGGAAGTATTCTATTCTGGTATCGGGGGTATTTGCGGGAGTACAAGTACTCCCGCAAATACTCGGTATCGGTCCCGATACTGATACTGGTATCGGTACAACCCTAGTTATTATGTCATGTATCTCAGGCCCATGTCATTGATGTGTATATTAGAGGTCGACCGATATATCGGCTGGCCGATATATCAGCCAATACTTCGCCTTTTTAAAACAAATTGGCATCGGCCGATTATTATGTGAAAATCGGTCGATTGTGAGGGATCAGAGGCAGGGGCGTGCTGGGTGGAAATCCCCCCCTGGCTGCCCACCATACAAACAATGAAAAACAATGTTAGAAACACTCAGGACCCCGGCCTGTACTAGGAGAGTCTGTGAGCTTTGTCAGGCTCAGGATTGGTCAAGAGTGGCAAGTCGCCATTGCCCTATTACAGGGGCCACACATGTGTATGTAATCGATCGTTCAGTCCATCATAGAGAACGTGCAAAGACAAAATTCAGCAGCAAAATTTATCATCAGGATTCAAACTTCACCTGACTTTATCATTTGATACGCTCCTAGTATATATCAAATACTGTATTTAGATGTCACTGTATTACACTGTACATAAATGTCACTATACATGTATACTGTATATGTCACATGACGTTTTAAGGCCAGGTTTGTGAAGGAGAAGATTGGGGTGTCTTTCTTAGAGGTCGACCAATATATCACTGATGAGGTGGCACTGGTGGGCACTGACAGGCTGCACTGATAGACTAATAGACTGCACCCCACCTCTCCACCCTAAACAATAACCTCCTCCCCACCCTAGATTTTCAGAGATGAAGGGGGACAAAAAAAAAAAAAAAAAATCGGCAACATATATCGGCCGCCCTGATTTCTAAATATCGGCATCGGCCAGAGAAAAACCCATATCAGACGACCTCTAGTGTATATAGAGTGGTCAATGACAGGTCACCATGTCATGTATAGCAGACCCATGTCATTGATGTGTATATATAGTGGTCAATGACAGGTCACCATGGTGTGTATATCAGGCCCATGTCATTAATGTGTCTATAGAGTGGTCAGTGACAGGTCACCACCATGTCATGTATAGCAGACCCATGTCATTGATGTGTCTATAGAGAGGTCAATGACAGGTCACCATGGTGTGTGTATCAGGCCCATGTCATTAATGTGTATATAGAGTGGTCATGTATATTTGTGTATATCAGGCCCATGTCATTTATGTGTATATATGTGTATATATGTGTATATCAGGCCCATGTCATTGATGTGTATATAGAGGGGTCATGTATATATGTGTATATCAGGCCCATGTCATTGATGTGTATATAGAGGGGTCATGTATATATGTGTATATCAGGCCCATGTCATTGATGTGTATGATCCAGGCCTGATAGTACTCCCCATGCACTTGTTACTCCTTTATGGAAAGCCCAGCTTTACCTATAAATGCCATTCACATACACGAGGACTGGCGGCAGCAGCACACGCCTTCTTCTTCTACTAATACAAATCTCTCATACTGCAGCCGTATATTATGGTATGGGAGCCCGTAAAGAGCTTATAACTCCGGCATGCATGTATCTGGCGAAAGCAGGCCTTGGAGCCCTGAAGAAGAGAATGATGGGAGAAGAAACACCACCCGGCCCCATCCACCTACCTACTCGGGGGGAAGGGAGCTCACTGCGCCCCTCGCCTGACTCGTCCGGAGATCAGGAACACCGACCTGATGAACACAACTTTGGGACGGCTGGATCGTGTCTATTTCGGCTGCACCAATCACAGCGCACAGGTAAGACACGGCCTTCCTCCTCAGCCAATAGAGAGGCGCGTTAGCAGTGAAGTAACTTGTATCGCAGTCTTAGCACCTCGGCATCCCTACAGACGTGTGCGCTCGTCGCTCCTCCGCATGGTGCTGTTCACTGGGATTAGCAATAAAGATTTATTTACATGGATACATTTCCCACGAGATAAAAAATAAATAAAAAATCCCCTTCACTGAACGTTTCTACACAGATGTGGTGTATGTGAAACACTGCAAGTAAGACTAGAGTGCCATTGTGTTTCCTAAATACAGCAGTAGTATGGTTTGTATCCATTTCTATAAGTAAAGTTAATTTCAGGGACAGAAAGTACAAGAAATAAAGTATGGTGGAGCCTGTGTTAGACCCCTTTCACTGGGCTACCCGTGTGTTAGGGGTAAAGGGTCGCTCGTTTCAGAGGCACTTTTCTGCTGTTTAAGCTGCGCTTTTAGGCCTCTAGTGGGGGTGGGGCGCTCTTAACCCCAAAGAAGAGGTTAAAAATTGCAACAAATATGCTGCTTGCAGGACTATTTCTAACGTCTCGCAAGCACACCGCCTCAGTGTAAAAGCACTCAGGCTTTCACACTCAAGCGGCATTGTTTTCAAGCGATTTTCAAGCGATTTACAGCCACTATTTCTAGTGTAGCCAAGGTTTGCTACTGTGCTCATGATTAAGGGGCGTTTTGTTTTGTTTTTCATATGTGTTTGGCTCCCTCTAGTGCATGCTGAACTGTATGTGTGTTTTTTTTTTTTTCCTCCTGTGAGAATGACCCAGAGCAATGCATCATGGAACATGTAGTCCGGGATG
Source organism: Rana kukunoris (assembly GCA_029574335.1). NCBI lineage: Eukaryota > Metazoa > Chordata > Amphibia > Anura > Ranidae > Rana > Rana kukunoris. The sequence goes on along the minus strand of CM056051.1, from coordinate 174,832,780 downwards.
AGGAAGTGATGCTGTTAGCTGGACCAATCTGGACCACAGGTAACAGAATGCTGTGCGCACAGAGCAGCCTCCTGGGAGAGGAAATAAAAAGGCAGTGTGGCCTGTTTTCTGACCTTGCCAGCAGGTGGTCTGTGTGACAGGGAGTGCTGAGAATCTGCGGCCTACACAGCAGGGAGCCGGATCACCAGCCTCAGAGGGATCTCAGAGGACAGCATCGCTATTCCGACACAGTGGATCGGCCTGTGTTCTAGACCATACGATAAGGTGACGAGATTTTTTTAAATTAAAGTGGATTTTTTTTGATGTCACAATGTAGAGTATAAGATTTCCTATCATCTGTGCCCAGTCTTGCCACACAGAGTTAATCCAGCGCTAAGTAATCCTCTTTTAAAGTTCAATGCAAATTAACAGAATTCCAGATAAAAACGTGCCAAATTATAAAGTCCGTTTCTCTGTCATTGCTTTCAGTAACAGGTTATTTACATATCTAGCTTGGACATGTTTGGCATAACATGAGGTGATCCAAAGTTCATTGTATATTACTAGGATGTGTTATGATGTTATATCACCTCATGTTATGATAAATAAAACATAACATATAATAAACATGTCCTAGCTAGATATGTAAATAACCTCTAACTCAAAGCAAGAAGAGAGAAAACAGACTATTTATTTAAGCAGGGTTTTATCTGGAAGGCTGTTCATTTTCACTGAACATAAGAGGATTTCTCAGATATGGATTAACTCTGTGTGGCAAGACTCGACACAGATTATAGGAAATCTTATATTTCTACATTGTGACATCAAAAAAAAAATATTTTTTTGGGGTTTACATCCACTTTAAATCCGGGGACATATTTTATTTTTTTTACTAGTAATGGCGGCAGTCAGCGACTCTCTGCGCGTGCCGCCCTCCTCACAGCCTGTCAAGTCTTACTCCTCAGGCCCTGGCCCCTACTGGGTGGGGAGCGGAGGAAGATCACTCTGCCAGGGGAGGCAAGGAGATAAGCTGGCACACGGCTGGTCATGACTTGAGCCAAGGCAGAAGAACATGCGAGCGGAGCTGAATGGGCATGCACCCGAAACTGAAGAAATATTACTTCCGCTCCAACAAGCACATGATCATGAAAAAGGGTCACAGATAATGGTATTTCAGACTTTTTTTTAATTTATTTTTTATTCTGCAATGACTGTCTTTGAAATTGCCCCTGCCCCTGTTCAACTCCAATCTGGGGACAAAACCGGGGACAGACTTGGTCCGGGGACAGTGTCAATCCAGGGACTGTCCCTTGAAACCGGGGACCCTACCATACGGAGGTACCTGCAACCCAGTCTACCAGAAGCTGCGGTGCCACCATTTCCACAGGACAAAGACACCAAGAATTTCATCTGGAACCCTCTATTCATCTAGTGTTCATAGTGGTGAATGGGCACAGCCCTTGTGATAGTTAAAAACAGTACTGTACAGTACTGCTGAGTAACATTTATACAGACTGGCTGGCTTGTAGTTCCACGGATGTGTATCTACTTCCTCACAGGCCTCACACAGCAGGCGCTTGGGGGCCAATATCCCCCCATTGTGCTTTAAAGTCAGAATTGGGGTGCGCATTAAACAAAAAATTTATAAAACATCCAATAAAAAAAAAAAAAAAATTTCTTCATCAATTTAGGCCAATATGTATTCTGTTACATGTTTTTGGTAAAAAAAAAAAAATTCCAATAAGCGAATATTGATTGGTTTGCGCAGAGGTTATTGCATCTACAAACTATGGGATATATTTATGGCATTTTTTCTTTTTTTAATTATTTTTACTAGTAATAGTGGCAACAAATCTGACACTTTTTTGGGGGCCAGTGACACTAAGGCTGCATTCACACCTGAGCGTTTTGTCGCCTGAAGCATGAAGCTCCAAAACGGTGGAGGGGAAAAAATACATTATTCTCAATAGAGATGGTTCGCATCTCCACTCCAAAACGCCTGACGCCGAACGCCTGAAGCTCAAACAAGTTCTTCTGTTTTTAACATTGGTGACCCTAGACCTGTCCAAAATCGCGGTTAAAAACATTGCGGCAAATCGTGGTAAGAAACCCTGCAATTATTGTGACAAACCGCGGTAAAAAAACACTGCAAAATCACCAAAAAAAAACGCTACACTCGGGTGTGAATGCAGCCTAATACAGTGATTGGTGTTATAAAAATGCACTGCCGCTTGGCAGGGAAAGGTTTAACATTAGGGAAATCAAAGGGTTAAGTGTGTTCCTAGGGAGTGCTTGCTAGCTGTGTGGGGGATGCTCTGACTAGGGTGACGATCTGCCTTGTTTACATAGACAGACCACTGCTCTGCCTCTCTCGGGAGAGATTGCCGAGTGTCCAATCACAGCAGGAGCAGGTCGCCGGGGGCTCGGAAGGAGTTCCAGACTCTGAGCCCTCCTCGCTCAGGACAACTAAAGTCGCAGAGGGCCCCCAGTGACTTACTGGGACCCCACACCTAGAGAGAGATCTAAAGCTGGATGCTGTTCGGTGGGGAGTTGGTCTGAGGTGAATCCGGAGGCAGGTGATCCAATAGGATTTAGACGGAACCATCGGGGATCTGGGTGACCGGACACTGACAGGTTGTATGCTGCAAACTGTCAGTCGGTGACCCCAACTATTTACTGAGAGGATCCGCTTTAATTCTTGACCTTGAGTATTGGACCTGTGGTAGAGGCCTTTACTAATTCACTAAAGCCAAGTCGGTGGCAAACACTTGTTCCTTCTCAGAGCTCACAGTGACACTCCGGCTGCCAGGTCTGTGAGGGAGGCCTGTCCGGGTGCACTGCACCCATCCCGGCTGGGGTGGCAATGAAAGTGAGTATAATCAGTGGAAGCAGGACTGTTTCTCTTCTACTATTCATAGCCTGAATCTGCAAAGTTCTTCTTTTCACCGATCTATCCTGTCTACCTCAAGTTGACTGTTGGTCATGTTGACCGAGAATAATGCATTGAAAACGTCAACTAATTGCCTGGACATTCCTTCACTGCTATCACCCCTAGACATATTACAGAGGTAACTTCAATTACGCCAATCCCACATCAAACCAGCGGCTCCTGCGGGAGTGAGCGCTACACAGGTGTAATGCAAAAAAACGGGAGAGGGCCAGCCAGGCCCCTGGGGACCATCAGGCCCCTTACAGGTGTAATGCCTGTAACCCCTGATGGCGGCCCTGGTTACAGGACACTGTGCAGACACACTGTCTACCTGTATTCCATAGTCTGTTCAACCTGGGGCAAGATGCATGCTGTACTTGGACAGGAGGTGAGTTCAAGAGGCAAGCTGTGATTGGGAGGAGGTGTGTGCCAGTGGCAGGCTGTGATTGGGAGGAGGTGTGTGCCAGTTGCAGGCTGTGATAGGTTGGGGGTGTGGTGGCTGGACAAACTACACAATACAGGCATGCTGTGTGTCTGCGCAGTGTCCTGTATCTTTGAGTGGCCAGCCACAGAATAAAAACTGACCACACCAGCACAGTTTAGCTTCTCTCCAGTTTAGAACAAATTAATTAGGTGACTCGCAGGATAAACCAGGTACTTCAATTGTAAGAAATACATTACATTGATAGCAGGGCCGGCCTTAGGTGTTCAGGCGCCCTGTGCGACCTAATCTTGTGGCGCCCCCCCATCTTCACCCCTCGTCCCCTGGTCACCTAAACATACACAAAGAGCGAAAAAATGCCACCGCGGGTGTAATACAATCGCGGAGGTGGGTGCTGGTCTGACACCCCCCCCCCCCCCAGTGTGTGGTACCCGGAGGCGGCTTGCCCCCCTTAGTATGCCTCAGGGTGGCCGCATGGCACCCTTGTTGCCCACGGCGCCCTGTGCGACCGCACAGCTCGCACACTCCAAAGGCCGGCCCTGATTGATAGAGACTATGGTTTATAAAACACGCATATTTGAACACAGAAATAGAATAATTTTTTTTTTTTTTTTAGGGTGTATCATCATGTTGTACAGTGGTTTCAATGCTCGGTAGTCACTCCTTATATATGCACTTTTGTCTTCATATGACACCCTACCTGGATTTTCTGTCTGTACTTGACTCTTGAAAGCCTAACAAAACGTTTATTCCAGAAGAACAAAAAAAACTGTGAAGTAGATATGGACAATTGACAATTGCTAATAAAACTGGGAAATGAGAGAAGAGCATGCACTTATAAAGGGATGCTGGAGATGCTTTTTTTTACGCTAACCAGTCATTGAGTGGAGCTGAAGCACATGAGCTGCATTCTGATCACTGTCCTAGAGTGCACTCCGCCAAACTCCTCCCACAAATATAATGTACACAAGTAACTTCAGGTCAGGGAACAGCTGCTGCTCCTTGTGACATGATACTCTGCAGCATTATCAGATAGTGGGCATTATCAGTTTATAAGTGGATTTAATTTTCTTTAGTGTAAGATCACAGCAAATGTATACATGTTATATTAGTAGATTGTGCAATGACTGAAAACTAGAATGCAATTCTTGTCATAATTTACTGTCTGGGCCAATTTTTTTACTTTTCACACACATTTTTGCTAGAAAATTGCTTAGAATCCCAAACATGATGAATATTTTCTGAAAGCAGGGGCCCTGCAGAATAAAATGATGGCTGTTGGAATTTTTTATGTCACATGATATTTTCAGGAAAAAATACTTCAAAATGAATTTTAATACACGAAAACACAATATAATACCTATTTTTTCTTGTCAAATATGAAAAGATTAAGTCTCCAGCATCCCTTTATACTAAGGTGACCAGATTTTTTAAATGAAATCCGGGGACATATTTTTTCTTTACTAGTATTGGCGGCAATCAGCGACTCTCTTCCCGTCACCGCCCACCTCACAGCCATTCAAGTCTCACTCTCTGCGCCCCAGCTACTACTGGATAGACATGTGCAGACTGGAATATTTTGTTTCGTTTTTTCGTTTTCATTTGGAAAATACATTTATTTAGTTACTCCCGAAAATCGTTTTGATTTATGTAGTTTTCGTCGGGAAAGTTTTCGTCCGAAAACGACGATTTTTGATGCTTTGTCAAATTTATGTCGTTAAATTCGACAAAGCATCGAAAATCGTTGTTCGTTCGTTCGTTCAATTCCTAACTATATTCACTGAATACAGTGAATAGGTAGGAATCGAACGACGAAAATTTGACAAAGCATCGAAAATCGTTGAATTTTTGTCGTTCAATTTCTACCTATTCACTGTATTCAGGACGATTTTCGATGCTTTGTCGAATTGAACGACAAAAATTCAACAAAGCATCGAAAATCATCGGATCTTAACGAAAACGAAAATAGAGCATTTTTTATGTCGGATCTTACGGTTTTCGTTTCTTGCGCTTTCGTTTTCGTTCGTTAAAACGATAACGAAAATACCCGATTTTTGGACGAAAATGTATTCTAACGAAAACGAATGCACATGTCTAGTACTGGATGGGGTGCGGAGGAAGATCCCTCCACCAGGGAAGGCAAGGAGATAAACAGGCAGGCGGCTGGCCGGGACTTGAGCCAAGGCAGAAGAACATGCGAGCGGAGCGAATTGGGCATGCACTCGAAACTGAAGAAATATTGCCTCCGTTCCGAACAGCACATGATCATCAGAAAGGGGCACAGTAAATGGAAAAAAATACACCTCCCTAAGCTAGTAGGAGCGGCGGAGTGGAGGTGTGTAGTTCAGAATTTTTTTTTTTATTCTGCACTGAATGTCTTAGAAATTTTCCCAGCCCCTGTTCAAATCCAATCCGGGGACAAAACCGGGGACAGACTTGGTCCGGGGACAGTGTCCTCAATCCGGGGACTGTCCCCTGAAACTGGGGATGACTGGTCACCCTACTTTATACAGTAAGTGCATTATCTTCCTTCTGTGTCAAGTAAATAAATACCAAACATCTCAAGACTCAAAATTGCATGCTCCTGTGAAATGGAAAGAAACTACATTACATAACTGTAGCGGATTACAATATTAAACTCCATGATCTCCGCTGGTAACCAGGGTAAATCTACAGTCAGCGTTGAAAATCAAGGCAATGTCCCAAATCCCCCCCCCCCCCCCCCCCAGTAACCGGACGAAACACAGCTCTGAGGCCTTGTACACACGAGGGGATATTTCCGCTGAACATGGTCCGACGGACCATTTCAGCCGAAAAATCCCCTCGTCTGTAGGGGCAAACGGACGCTTTTTGCCGGATTCATCCGGCGGAAAAATTTCAAAGCATGCTTTGAAATAATTCCGCCGGATAGCTGGCCGTCAGATATGTCCGCTGGTTAGTACGGCAAACCAGCGGACATATCTTGCCGCACATGCGTCGTATCCTGTGAATGGATCCGACGCATGCGCGCGGAAGTGTTTACTTCCTGGTGCGGTGACGTGGCGGCGTCAACGTCACCGCCGCATGACCGCGCTGTCCGTCGGCGGGGAATTTGATCCGATGGTGTGTACAGCCATCGGATCAAAACACCCCGGCGTAAATATACGCTGTAAACGGTCCGGGGACCGTTCACAGCGGATATATTCAGCCATGTGTACAAGGCCTGAGAGTCAACTGACTTTTTATTCACAGGCTTCCATATTTATATAATTCCCCATGCAAGGGGTTTCCAAACAGCCAAACAGATTTAGCAGGGGTAATACAGTGAGGACCACATGGGGAACTTAACATTTTGGATAATTCTCCCATCAGGCATTGCTGCACGAGGGAAAAGTCGGTTGATAGCTGGGGTCTGGGGTTATGTGTTGTGGGAGTTCGGTTTAAAACTGCCGAACACCGATTGGGCAACATAAAACTAAGTACTTGAATGCTAGTGGCTTACGGCTGCCAGCATACGAATTACTATGCCCACATAAGACCCAGCAGAATACATAGCATATAATACAGACAACCTTTTGACATGTAACGTCCAGCGTTCCAGAAGTGGCTAGGTTTGCCACAATAACATTTTTAATCACTTGACTACTGGGCACTCCCGGACCATTTGTCTGGTTAACCACTTCAATACAGGGCTAAAAGCCCCCCTCAATACTGGGCCTATTCTGACACTCCTCTCCTACATGTACAAATCATCATTCTTTTGCTAGAAAATTACTCAGAACCCTCAAAAATTATATATGTTTTTTTAGCAGACACCCTAGGGAATAAAATGGCGGTCGTTGCAACTTTTTGGCAAAAAAAAATTGGTTTCATGAATTAAAAATAACAAAACAGTAAAGTTAGCCCAATTTTTTCGTAAAATATGAAAGATGATGATACGCCGATGATATACCTAACACATGTCACGCTTTTAAATCGCGCACACTCATGGAATGACACCAAATTTCATTACTTGAAATTTTTTACAGGTTACCAGTTTAGAGTTACAGAGGAGGTCTAGTGCTAGATTTGTTGCACACGCTCTAGCACACGCGGCCATACCTCACATATGTGATATAGAGACATTGGTTCTGAGGTCCCCAAACCAGAGAGCCAAAGAAAAAGGGGTGGGGCCATTGTTGGACTATCGCGGTACTGGTAACATAGATATAAAATGTACAAATATAAATAAATAAAAACATTTTATTGAATACAGCATCAATGAAGACACTACAGGGGGTACAAAATTCAAATTTAACGACCAACGCAAAACACCAGTATAGTAATCTCCGGAAGGAGGAGAAGAACAGTGGGTTATGAGTCATGACAATCACCTTGACTAGTTTCACGGCTTCAGCCGCTTCATCAGGCATGTCTAAAATTAAAATGACAGACAGTCAACAGTTCTACACTAAACAACAACTACAAAAGGTAAATTGGGGAACAAAGGGCTCAGCTGCTCACCTAGAAAACCCCACAGGCGAGTGAGGCGGGTGCCACCACACCGGGTCCCGTATGGCGACCAGGGGGCACGCATATGTATGGATGGACCTACTTTGGGGACATATAAGGTGGGGATAGTAGTTGGTATAATAAACCCAGGCCTTAGATTAGGGCATTGCACTAAGAGCAGGGAATTCATGCTCTTATACCCCCTACCTGTAGGGCGCCCGTATGACGTCAGCGCGATGGTTTTGCAAATGCGTCATGCGTCGTTGTCCCGCGATGTGAGGGCGGAAGCCCACACTAGAGCAACTACACGTAGGACACAGCCCCAGAGCCCAGTTTGGGATCCCATTCCCGGGGCCCCCTACACGTAACACATTTTTTTATATTCAAGGTACATATCCTTCACCCCCTTTTTCTTTTCCTCATTTGCACCCCCCAGCCCTCCCTCTTCCTTTTCCCTCATCCCTGTCTCACCTTGTTTCCCTTTTCTAATTACTGCCCTTCCTCACCACTCACACCCTCACATCACCTTAATTAGATTCCTCATCACCGTTTGAAATCACATTTTTTTGCACACACCCCCCCCCCCCCCCCCAATCCAAGGCCTGGGTTTATTATACTAACTACTATCCTCACCTTATATATCCCCGAAGTAGGTCTATCCATACATATGCGTGCCCCCTGGTCGCCATACTGGACCCTGTGTGGTGGCACTCGCCTGTGGGGTTTTCTAGGTGAGCAGCTGAGCCCTTTGTTCCCCAATTTACCTTTTGTAGTTGTTGTTTAATGTATAACTGTTGACTGTTTGTCATTTTAATTTTAGACATGCTTCTGATGAAGCGGCTGAAGCAGCGAAACTATTCAAGATGATTGTCATGACTCTCAACCCACTGTTCTTCTCCCCCTTCTGGGGATTACTATACTGGTGTTGCGTTAGTCATTAATTTTTTAATTTTGTACCCCCTGTACTGTCTTCATTGATGCTGTATTCAATAAAAATGTTTATTTATTTGTATTTGTACATTTTATATCTGTTACAGTACCGCGATAGTCCAACAATGGCCCCACCCCTTTTTCTTTGGCTCTCTGGTTTACCTTCAGAGGTTGTATTTCACCTCACATATGTGGTTTGAACGGCGTTTACATACATGGGCGGGACTTATGTGTGCATTTGCTTCTGAGGTACCAGGGACAGGGGCATTTTTAAATAAATATATATATATATTTTTACATTTTAATTTTTTTGATCACTTTTATTCCTATTAAAAGGAATGTAAACATCCCTTGTAATGGGAATGGTTCGTGACAGGTACTCTTTATGGAGAGATGTGGGGTCAATAAGACCCCACATCTCTCCTCCGGGCTGCAAAGCATGTGATCCTGAAAAAAAACACCAATCTCATGCTTACTAGCCGCAATCGCGGCTTTGTTTACTTCTGGGCATGACATCATCACATCGAGCCTGGGCCTCCGACGGTCATCTCTATACTTCCCATCCGGCGCTGGACAATTTTTTTTCCGGGCCCCCGATGCCACGGGAGAGCCCGGAGAAGCACCAGATGGCGGCGGGAGGGGGAGATGTCTATATAGAACGATCAAACGGAGGAACCGCCGCTATAATCATTCTTATGATGCGCAGAATCGCCGCTGGCAAATAATGATATCTGAATGATGCCTGCAGCTGCAGGCATCATTCAGATATCCCCTTACAAAGCCCAGGACGTCAGGATGGGAGATCCCCTCTGTGGACTTCATATGACTATTTACTGGTACTGAAGTGGTTAAAGATTGGGCCACTTTTTGCGATTCGGCTCTGCGATGCTTTAACTGACAATTGCGCGGTCGTGCAACGTGGCTCCCAAACAAAATTTATATTTTTTTCCCACAAATAGAGCTTTCTTTTGGTGGTATTTTTTTATCACCTCTGCGGTTCTTATTTTTTGCACTATAAACAGAAGAACAGTGTCAATTAAAAAAAAATGCAATATTTATTACTTTTTGCTATAATAAATACCCCCAAAAAATATATATAAAAAACATATTTTTCCCTCAGTTTAGGCTGTATTCTTCTACATATTTTTGGGGGGAAAAAACGCAAAAGTTATAGCATCTACAATATAGGGGATAGTTCACAGATGATGCCTATACACCAGATGAACGTTATTGCAAAACGAGCGGATAACTCCGTGTATTAGGCTCAACACTCGGTCCGAATCCCGGAAATCGATACACCGAGTGACAGGACCGCCACCAACGGGAATTCCCAGCTTCCCCACGGCTGAATTTGCCATATTGATAGAGGGCAAACTGCCCATGCTGCGGGAGATCGCTGAGTCCCTCAGTTCCAATCCCCAGTCAACTCACTTTGCATTCCAAAAGGAACCTCACAGTGATACAGCGGGGACTGACGGAAAAAACTATTATGTGATTTACACTGATGTTTTAAACTGCATAACTATGATGGCTGGAATTGAGCTCTGCTACACTGCAACCACCATAATAGCTGTGGGCGACTGCCCTACCTGTCTAAAACAGAAAAAAAAATGAGTGCTAATTATGTTCAAACTAACATTTAATATTAACACTATACTGTCCAATGGGATACCGGAAGTGAGTGAATCTAACTAAAATCCATATTATACCTTATTACCTAAAACTAATACAATGATTTGGACAATTAAAAATGACATATATATTATGTCAGTTGTGCTTGAGGAGGATAATCACTTATGGCCCTGATGGTCGGACCTGGTGTTACACCAAATGTCAAAACCATTAGAAAATGATCTAAAATTTGGACCATCAATGAGGTGGGATCACATGATAATCAATATCTGTTAGAAGGTTAAATATAACCATAAGTGAAGGTATGAACAGTATTAGCTCTTAAATCTAAGGATTTTTTAAATTATTGTACAAACTATAAAATATGCACAACTGCGAATATTATAGGATCACCCCAATGAACCATTCGATAATTTAAATAATTTAGAGGTCTTCCGGGAACTCCGATCGGGTTCACAATCATGGTTGTTAACTATTATCTATACAAGCGTTAACATCTATGTCTATGTTCAAACCATAGGGTGTGTATCAACGTACCCTGTGGATCCATGACATTTCCATTTTGGATATTTCCCTAAGGCCTTGTACACACGAGCAAATGAATCTGTTCAAAACGGTCGGACCGACCGATTTGAACAGATTTGTCTGCTGGCTATTTTGGTTTGATCGCTGTACACACGATCAAACCAAAATCCCCGCCAGTGGCGATGACGTTGACGCCGCCACGTCACCGCACCAGGAAGTAAATCACTTCCACGCATGCGTCAAATCCATTTGACGCATGTGCGGGCAGATATGTCTGCTGGTTAGCGTACTAACCAGCAAACATATCGGTCCGACGGGTTCTCAGCAGACAGATTTTAAAGCAGGCTTTAAAATCTGTCTGCTGGGAAAATCTGTCGGCTCGCCCGTACACACGATCGAATCTGTCTGCTGGGACGGTCTGTCAGACAGTTTCCAGCAGATGGATTCGATCGTGTGTACGGGGCCTAACTGGGGAACCACCCCTCCAATGTGGACTATACCGATCAATTCCCAGGAATATTTTGTTAACAAGATTACGTTTGTGATATAGATCATAGTGTCTCGAGACAGAATGTGTAGTTAAGGCCAACTTCTGGTGGTCCTATTTAGGCGGATTCAATCATCTAACTAACACTAAATGACATCTTATCCATTCCTCCCACCTATTGTTAAATTTTTGTAGGAACTTGTAGTGAGATGGGTATAAAGGGGGACGGGGGTACCCAGTGGTCTCTTGCTGTTTGCCCTTATTCAATATGGAAACTGCCGGGAGCTCAGATGGGGGGCGGTTCCACCTGTATTGGAGATATAAATAGCGGTGAGTCAGCATGCCCCTGGACGAAACGACGTAGAAAGAAGCGGCGTGCTGACGTCACCACTACACAACGAGAGTCCCGGAGTGAACGGGCTGTGTTAGCCGGCCGGGTATACAATTTTACACGCACATTTTTATCTTCACACAAGTGGATTTTGACCAACTTCCTTTTAATAAATGTTCACTGGATTACGCTATGTTGGCCTTTTCTCTTTCCTCACCTGGCTGTGACTATTTGTGACGGTTTGTGAGTGGCTGAGGATCGATATATTGCCGAAGAAGGGATATCCTTTCGTATAGACACCCAGGCTGGGTTATAGGCCATACACCAACAGAAGATCTCTAGTTGGGATCTTCATCTTCGGTAAGAGGCAGTCATTTAGAAGGTGGAGGATTTATTTTCTATTATGTCACTTTTCTCCAGTTTGCTCTGGTTTGATGTCACCAACTCACTTATAGGAGGACTATACACCTTAAGCATTTTGGTTAACAAAATCTGATGTTTTTCTGGAGAAATAGATAATTAATTTGTCTATTTTTTGGGATTCATTGGATCATTGTACAGACATCCTATCTGTGTTGTGTCACTAGAATAATTGTTATTGTAATTTTTACTCACTTATGTTTAATGATTGTACTGGCTCATTTGGATATCATTACATCCATTGCGCAGCTATATATTAATATATACCTATTTTTAAATAGACAGCACAGTATCACCACTATTCCATTCAGGAATAAAAGTGACCCAAATGTTTTTTTTTTTTTTAATCGGTGTCAAAATTAAAAATGAAAAGTAAAATAAATAAGAAACAAAATAAATTTTTAAAGCGCCCTGTCCCGACGAGCTCATGCGCAGAAGCGAACGCACACGTGAGCAGCGCCCGCATATGAAAACAGTGTTCAAACCACACATGTGAGGTACTGCGACCGTTGGAGCGAGAGCAATAATTCTAGGCCTAGACCTATTCCGTTTTTAAAAACATGCAACCTGTAGAATTTTTTTAAATGTCGCCTATAAAGATTTTTTAAGGATAAAAGTTTAACGCCATTCCATGAGCGGGCACAACTTTCATGCGTGACATGTTGGGTATCAATTTACGCGGCATAACATTATCTTTCACAATATAAAAAAAAATAGGGCTAAGTTTACTGTTATCTTATTTTTATTTTTTTAACCTATCAGGCATCCAATCATAGCAGAGGACGAGAAGAGAGGATGGGAGAAGACATGGAGGAGCGTGGAGGACACCGCCCCCGTCACCCGCTGCTCCACCGAGACGGGTAAATGCCGGGCACACTTGTGGCAATTGATGGGCACACTGGTGGGAATTGATAAGCACAGTGGCTGCATTTTGATGGGCACAGTGGCTGCGTTTTGATGGGGACAGTGCCTGCTGGGTTGCAATCTAATGTGGCTTTGGCATCCAATGAGAACAAAAGTTTTTGTTCCTCCCATTTGAAGGACCACCAACGATAACTGGTTCCATGCCATGGATATTGGGATACTTCGAGCTTGCTCCCAACCTATTGGTTTGCTTATTGTTTTAGGACATATCGCTCTCTAATAGAACCAGCGGGACGGAGAAATCATCCAGAATCATTGCTAGATAGCCAATAGGCTTATAGGGTCTAGGGCTTAATTCCTATGGAATCAGTGACAACACACTCAACCATGAGTGTAGACTTGGGGGGGGGGGGGGGGCTGTGAAAGGGCTTCAGGAATATTTGTAGGGGGTGGCATGCTTATAAGACTGTTCTGGCTCATTGTGTAGCTAGCATCCTTATACTGTTAGCATCTATCCATAAGGTTTCTGTTAGCTACGTGCTATGTTGGAAACCTTTCCAATGCATGGAGCCTGTCAGGAAAATGGAAACTTTACTATCAAATACTTAATTAAATTTTCCTTTTCTGATGGTTTCCATGGCAGCAGGAGATCCCTCCAGTGTCATGAGTAGGCTAGTTATGACACACAGCCTCTGGCTCAGACTGAAAATGTATGGGAGTGGGGTCCTATGGAGTAGAAACGGGGGCAGGGCTACCCCTAATGTTTGCCCATCAGGAAAAGAAAATTATAGTTAGTATTTGATAGGAAATGTTCAGTTTTAAAAGCAGAAATCGATCAGATAAGTTTGTTGTAACTGTATGTGCAGTGCTGATTGTAAAAAAAAAAGTAACCTCCACAGCCAAAATACAATATGTGTATGATGTGGCCCAGTATACTGCACTCAGCTATCAGTGAAAATTGTACTATACACAATGTATAACTTTAAAGTAGAGCTGTGGGCAAAGCTTTATTTTTTATTTTATTTTTTCATTTTGGATAGAGTAAGGGAGGGTTATCGCTGCAAATTAAAGGAATTTCTTGGGGACCCTCAGCTCACCAGGGCTAGTGTCCTATTGGAAGATTTCCCATCTATTACTTTTCTGGGGACAACCCAAAGACACTGTTATACAAGCTGTACACTCATTACTTTACATTGTAGCAAAGTGTAATTTCTTCAGTGTTACATAGTTACATAGTTAGTCAGGTTGAAAAAAGACCATCCAGTTCAACTATAAAAATAAATAAATAAACAAACAAAATAAAACACAGTACATCCCATACACCCAACTCCATACCCACAGTGTTGTCGCATGAAAAGCTATAATAAAGTATTTTCAAAAAATGTGATGGGTGTATTCACTTTTGTGAGATACTGTATCTGTGTTTGTCCTTTTTAAATATTTTTATGGGGTTTATTATTTGGGGAGGAAGTATAATTTACTCTTATTTGCCAGGGTCTTTTTTTTTTTCACACACCGTACACTTGTTGCTAACACATACTTGTGCTCTTAAGTATTCTGTATCAAAGTTCTACATATTTATTGCCCATATTGCCATAGCTGTCAATATAGTTAAACAATCCCCTTTAATAAAAATGTCAGGCAGTCCTGACAGGAGAGGCATATGTTCTGCTTAAAGGAGAAGTCCAGCCTGAGTTTTTTAGGCTGGGCTTCTCCTATGGGTCACACAAGTGCAATTTATTTTGCTCTCCTGTGACCCATTTTCGGTGTAGAGCGGGCTCTGCTGACATTAGTCGAGGCAGCGCGTCATCCTGGCTTCCAAGTCCGCCTGCTGCCTCGATTGATGGCAGTCTCAGCGAGCCAATGAGCAGCAAACCAATGAGAAACGCACAGGTTATCATAAAACAATTGGAGAGCATTAACTAAGATTAGGAGCAATATAGCTCACTACTATATTCAGGCTGTTTTTAGGGGACTCCAAACCTAAGAATGTCCCCAAGAGCAGAGGCACACTTAAATGGCAAATAAATTACAATATGACACTTTATATTGGATTGGTTACCTCTACTCAAATTTGGCTCTGAGTCTAGGCAGGAGGAGAGCAGAAGCCTGACCCTCTTTATGTCAGACATTTCTCTTCTGTCTCCTGACACCACAGGCCCAATGACTAACCCTATTCAATTCATTATTTGATAGCTTAACTTCCCAGATAAACTGGGCCCATATGTCACTAGTAGCTTTAGTCGGTTTGAAGAAAGATGAGGCTTTATATCTTCAGCTAGCCACTCTCGTTGGTGTACATAAACTCCTTAAAAGCAGGGCCAAACAACACAACTGGCCCTAATTATCAAGTGAAAAATGCAGGATCTTTCTAAGCAAGGTGAAAGAGCAATAGTGTCTGTATACAGTGTCTCTGTGATGGATGACCTTATTCTTTAGCCCTGTGGCAATAAAAGTGTTGGCAAGATGACTAACAGCAATGATGTCTGTATACAGTGTCCATTTAACTCTCTCTGTGTGCAGTGTCCTTGTTTTCTGCAAGTGGGTGAAAGCCCTCTCACCCAATCCTGCAGCCAAGGCTCAAAAAAAACTCCCTGGAACAGGCAGGCTCTTGTAGGAACACCTCACACTGGGACAATTCATACCGTCGGTGCAGGTGAGTCTGCATATGCACCTGGGAGTCCCTTCTCTCAGGCTGGATGTCCCCACTAGCTATGGATGCCTGAAATCACAAGGTGAACTGACCTGGGAGGCAGCACCTTTCCCCTTGGTCTAACCTCTACCCTTGCCTCATGTCTGAAAATCCCTCAGCAAATGTCAGGGAAGGTTCGATCTGCTGGTTCTATTTATGATCTGGCTTGCAGTGCTGCGTTCCACCAGCAGGGGTCTCCTGGCAGTTTGTAGCTGT
Organism: Rana kukunoris; assembly: GCA_029574335.1. Lineage (NCBI taxonomy): Eukaryota > Metazoa > Chordata > Amphibia > Anura > Ranidae > Rana > Rana kukunoris. The sequence goes on along the minus strand of CM056051.1, from coordinate 174,816,863 downwards.
CAGGAGAACTTCTCCCCACTGGTATATCATCTTTGGGATGCAGTACTGGCCTCCACCAGTGGATGGACCCTAGCAGTATGGATCATATGGCCCTTACTGCGCTCAGGTGTGACCTGACTAAAATCAGCACGCCTCTAAAAATACCCGGGGGGTGTAATCACTCCTCGCCCTGGTATCAGTCTACAACCTTGATCCTGAGCCTGTTACTTTGACCCTGAGCCTGCTTTCTGGACCCGATTCCTATGCGACCCGATCCTCATCCTGGACTGCCCTTCCTGCTCTCCCCTTTACCTTGGATCCTGTTCCCCTTGGATTCCTGCCCCGCAGCCTGTCCATCTATCCGCTCCCTGCTCCGTTGTGTCCCGTCCTCACCCATCTTCTGTGATCTCCTGGTAAATGACCTCGGCTTGGCTTTTGTACTGTAGTTCCATACAGTTCAATCTGAATGTGAAACTTGAGTCCTGGAACTAAAATTCCCTTTATGCTTTGCTCCCTGGTGGTAATCACCCTGCTGACAGGATGTGATGACACAGAGTCTTAGCTGGCACTAGAGGTAAACGGTCTCACTGAAACAATGTTGCAAAGTGTCTTCTGATACTGCAGGTAAGATAGCCAGCTCCCTGCTACATCTGTATAAATGTTAGTACGAACCTCCATTCAAAAATCTACTAGTGTATGGCCAGCTTTATGGCGGTAGTAGGGAATGAGCAGGTTCTTCATGACAAAGTAGACTTCTTCCCTCCAGATTGCAGGGCAATAAAGATAACAAAAAAATATATATATAAAAATACAAAACGTGTGTATATATATATATATATATATATATATATATATATATAAAAAAAAAAGGGGGCAGACTCCATTGACTACTCTGTCTTTTTTATGCCGTCACTTTGTGTTTCTCTATGTTTATTTGTTTTCTGAAATGCTGCTGCTGCATACATCTCTTCATCCTCCCCTTTTGATAATCCTGCCATAGCCCCACAAACAGCCAAGCAAACCCCTGAGTGTTATCAGCACTAATACCCTGGCAACCCATTCACTTTGAAAAAATCACACATGTATCACACAAGTCCTCAATCTGGTGGTGCAGGGATTAATCATATCACACTGACTTCCAGGAGGTCTTTCATCAGGCCAGAGGGAACACTTTAGATGGTCACACCCAGCCGATGCAGCTCTAATATCAGATGCCTGCCAGCCACCTCATCTGTGAAACCCCTAAAAAGTTTTATTATTATTTATTATTTTCTCATAAGGCAGTCTCTGCCCTGGCCATGAAAACTTGGACAGAGGTGGTAAGGCTGTAACAAAAATGCTTACAAGTTTTAATTCCAATGGACTACTGAGAGTGTCAAGAATGTACCACTTGCTGAAGGTGACCCAGTATGGTTTTATAGTGCAGTCCCACCTTTTGCAGTCAAACTTAATAAATTTGTCACCATATTTTATACCTACACTATTGTTTGTTTGCAATGTCTCCTCTGAAATCCTTTTCACTCCTAGTGTATTCCTGTGTTTATCCTAGGAGATTCCTTGCATGCTTGTACTTCCGTGCGCTGTTCAATCTGAGATATCCTTTAAATACCAGCATTTATCCACACAGCATACTCCCAGGAGAGCAACAGTTTCTTTCACTAGTGTGTTTTGTGAGAGCAGGCTTTGTCATCCCAGCTGTGTACTCTCCGTGAGTTCCAACATTTCTGTTCTTGTGTACCCTACATTCTCCTTGTGAGTCTGCTTTGTGAATCTCGAACCTCAGTTTTGTAACAGTCTTCCTCCTCTGTAAGCCAGTGAAACCCGGAGTGCTGTAACTGATTTCCTTCTCTGTAAAGGCAGTGAATACCACTGCTGCAAGAGACTTTTATTACTGTTCCTGTATTCCCAAGGCATCAGCGTAAGAAGTGTCTTTTTCTGCTGCTCTTCTGTTTCAAATACACCTACACTGCTCCAGTACATCTCAGTGACCCCTAGCCTATGCAGTATCTGTATCAATGGGAAAAAAAGTTTTAAAAACGGTCATTTTTTTTATTTATTTAAACTCCTGGAGCAGTGATTTTAATGATGCTTAAATAAAAAATAAAATTTCCTTTAAATATTGTACCTGCTGGGTGTCTATAGCTTGCCTGTGAAAACGTCTTTGAGAACCTGGGTCTTGCCCAAGGGAACATGTATCAATGGAAAAAAGTTTTAAAAACTGTGGGCCAGATTCACGTATTCCAGAGCATCTTTGCTCTGGAGTAACGCTTTTGATTTGCGTTGCGCTACCGAAATTTTAGGAGCAAGTGCTGTCATTCACGAAGCACTTGCTCCTAAAGTTGCGGCAGCGCATCACAAATGAGCCGGCGGAATTCAAATGTCGCGGGTACGGGGCGTGTAGTATGCTAACTACGCGCGATCCCGCCGCCAACGTACTGCGCATGCGTCGAGTGTCAAAACATCCCCGTGCGCATGCTCCAAAATCTGTGAATGAACGTCAATGACGTCACATTCCCATTCATGACCGTTTTACGCAAGCGACGTTTTTTTTTTTTTTTCCGACGCAATGACGACGCCTATACCTAACATAGGATACTCCAGCCCCATGTAGGTATATCTATGCGCCGCGTATCCCGTCCGGAAACGTCGTATCGTCATTGCGTCGCGCCGGATTTCGATCGTGAATTGCCGATTTCCGCTCATTAACATATTTTTTGAGCGTAAATCGGCGGGAACGCCCCCGGCGCCATTTTTAAGTTGAAGTAACGATGCGATGGCGAAACTCAGTTACGCTGCTCGCATCGGAACTTCAACCCGGCGTTTCTTGTTTTCTGGTTACAGAAAACAGAAACGCCGGCTCAAAGCCACAGTTAGGCTGGCGGATCACTCGATCCGCCAGCGTAACCTTTCCTGAATCTGGCCCTGTCACTTTTTCAGGAGTCCTGCTCCTGAAAAAACTTCCGTTTTTTAAACTTTTTTGTTTTTTCCATTTATACATGTTCCCTGGGGCAAGACCCAGGTTCTCAAAGACGTTTTCCAACAATAACTTAAATATTGGTCTTTAAAATGAGCGTTTTTGAATTAGAACGTTCGAGTCCCATAGACTTCAATGAGGTTCTAAATGTTCGCACGAACGGTCGGTCTGTTTGACGGGTCTGGTGCGAACCGAACGCGGGTATGTTCGGCTCATCCCTACTCACTGCACTTGACTGACAACAGCAGGAGTCAGTGGCTTCCACTGCTGAGAAGTCTCTTGTGAAAAGAGCTGCTGCAAAAAGCACAGCACTGGATCGAGATTGGACTTGGGTAGGTGTTTAAGGGGGGGCAGGGGGAACAGCTTTTGAAACGTTTTGCCTTTATAACCACTTTAATTTATTATAAGTTGATATAGCTGAAATCCCAAGGTTTGAAAATATATACCAGCTACTTCCTGAACTAAGGGCCAGATTCACAGAGCGATTACGCCGGCGTTACAGGAGATGCGCGGCGTAAGTCTAATTGTGCGCGTGCGTTTCGATGCACGGCACTCCCAAAACGAGATACGCAAGAAATCTATTTTTTTTTGTCCAGCGTAATTTCGTTAGACAGGCGCATCCGTCCGCGCAAAACTGCGCTAGACACACCATTGATTTGCTATTCAAATATGCTAATGAGGGAGTTACGGGGATCCACAAAAGAACGTTGGTGCAGCGCAGGCTACGCGCTGTGCGCAACAGCTAAATGTCCTGTCTAAAATTAGACCATATAAAAGCTGGTATAAAAATAGACAATTCGTCTACACGTCAGATAAAGCAACACTGTTAGTGATAAGCTGAGCAGTCACACATGTTGCCCAACAAACTGTATGCCAACATGCCAGTGGCATCCATGCTCATAGCTATACTACTGACTTTAGATGAGCAAAGAAGGAGGAGGGCACTGAGGAGGGCACGGGATTTTTTTTTTTTTTTACTTTTTTTGCTTATATAAACTTTACAATTTAATCTAATCTAATACAATATTCTTATCTGATACAAGCCCCTCACTCTTCACTCTTCACGGAAGAGGATATATCACACACGCTTAGACATCTATGGCATGAGTGATTCTGAGGTGTCTCTTCAGATTCACCCCTCATGCCATCATGGAATTAACCACAACCCTGCAGGAGGACATCACCAGCCCAACACATGACACTACCCATGACACCCATGACAGCTACATATACAATCAGAGCCCCATCCCCACAGATTTCGAACAGAACATGTATGGGGACAGCTGGCTGGTTGGTGAGTGACATGGGTGGCAGGCATGACTGGCCCCCCCCATGATGCTGAAATCACAAGGGGCACATGTACTACTAACATCCTCCTGTCTTATCCCTTCAGTGTGACTCTGCATATGCACTGGGACCCCATCTCATGACTCCTATACGGAACCCCCCTAACCAAGGCTACCCCGTCTTCTGAGGGAAGAACAGCCAGGAGACGGCTCACATTAGGCATCTTTGCACGTTAAACACACACATTAATCGTGACACAATGAGAATGCATGCATGCACACCACTGTGGTCCCTAGCACAGACACATCACATCCTCATCACATTGGATTGGCACAAGCCCACCATGCAGGACTTGTGAGCAGCAATGCCATGCCACGGCTTCAATTATGTCACTGTACATTCATACACCATTCACACGGACCTGGGGATCACTTCTCCACCACAAATGAGGGTGACACCCCTTTTCCGGCAGGTATGTCACCCCCACATTCCCAAATCATACACAAACAGAACCAAAAAAAATAAAAATTTGACCAGCAAAAATAAAAAATGCCCAGCAAAAATATAATTTAAACAAAATAACAACAAAGAAAAAACATAAAAGACAAAAATCACTCTCAAAGACACGTCACAAACAAACAAACAAACGCTAATAAACAACAGAACAAAAGCACCTTGCTGTATAGGGAGGCATACAAAGGGATGTACTTTCCAAAGGAAGTGCGTTTGTCTCTGTCTATTTATGCTGTTTGCGTAGTACACTAATTTGCCCTAGTCCACTTCCAATTTCACTAATTGCGCCGTTCCAGAGTTGTGAGCATGCGCACAGAGGTGCTGACCATGGTCTGCTTCAAGCGCGCATGCGCGAGCCGGCCGGCCCTTCATTTGCATGGGGTCACGGCTCATTTCAATGTAACACACCCACGTCCTTCCCAATTTGCATTACTCCGCCTTGCGCCTCTGAAATAACGTTGCGCAGGCGCAAATTTCTGCGTAAAACCGTCGAGAATAGGGTGATTGCGCTGCTACATTGCGCCAGTCTAACGTAAAGGCGGTGCGCTACGCCGGTCCAATAATGCGCAGATGTACCTGAATCTGGCCCTAAGTTTTTACCTGGAGCCACACCGTTTTTTTTTACGCTTCCAGGTTGAGCACACTTTTTATACATTTGTACTTTTGGAAATGCGTGAACTTGGAACTGGAGATGAGGTAATGGAAAATACACTGCTAAAACTAGGGTAATGGTTGCATCGCATGCCCCATGCAATGGTTAGGATGTGCTTAGTTTGCCACAGCAAACTGAAGGGTTTACAAGTATGTGGGGAAAATAGCCGAATGGGAGAAAAAGAGAGAGAGTTGCTTTCTACCATATTTAATCTCAATTTCCAAAGTTCAGAAATTTTCATCATCTTCAACTGCAGGTAACCACCTTTGGTAAGGAAAAGGGGTATGGCTACAATGCAGACGTGGTGCAATTAGCTGAGATAGTAGGAGGTGGGGAATATGATTGCAAAGTTCCCAATTTCTTCACAAAGATTCCTCTTTCTACACAAAGATTCCTCCTTCTTTCTCTGCACCTGACAGCTGCCGGGTCCAAGTCTGTATTTTTAGCTTCAGCACCAAATAGCTTTGCAGACTCTTTTTGGGGGGGGGGGGGGGTTGGTATGCATCATGCACACCCTTATTAAACTTTCAGACTATTTAGTTGTAGTTGCTATTTTTACTTTATGTATGGGTTCTGGCAAGGGGGATTCTCTACTGCAAACTTTAAAGTGGCAGTCTATGATGACAAAGCTGGAGGGTCATCCATTGGGCCACTGATCATCTCTCGCTGGAGTATTGTGTAACATATCCTTATAGATTGTGAAATGTCGAAACACACTATGTACAAATGTTTGCATGTGTTTTTTTTGTGTAATTTATTATTTTTCTACAATAAAACAATCATTGGTATTAAAAATAAAAAAAAAAGACTTTCACATGCTCTTCTTGTCTCTTGAGCCTTTGATATACCGTATTTATTAGCGTATAACGCGCACTTTTTTCCCCTGAAAATAGGAGGGAAATCGTGGTTGCACGTTATACGCTGATAGTGTACCTTGGGCTCGGAGGGGGAGGAGGGGCCGAGCGCTGCCTAATGCCGTCGAGCACCGCCGGACTTCACGAGCCATCTCTCCTGTTTACTCGGCTCTAACGTCACACACAGTCCCGCTTCCGTGTTCTATCAATCACAGGAGCTGGTCCAATGCCGATGGCGGAGGCGGGACTGTGTATGTGACTGCCGCCAAATGAACAGGATGAACAGGAGATGACGGCTTGGTGATTCCCTCACTCCACGAGAGAAGGTGAGGCTACAAATGGGCAAATCAAACTTAGGGACACATAGGCTGCATTTAGGCTTGAGATGGGGCACATAGGCTGCATTTAGGCTGGAGAATGGGGCACATAGGCTGCATATAGGCACAGATTAGGCTGCAGATGGACACTGACCACAAAATTTAAAAAAAAAATCCTGAAACTTCCCTCTGAAATTGGGGTGCGCGTTATACGCCGATAAATACGGTAACTATGTCTTATCTCAGTCTGCAGCATTGCCAAAAACCCCAAAGCAACTGCTGCCCATGAGTAAGATTCTCTGACTGTGACAAATATATATTTGAGTGATCAGATACTTAACAAAGTTAGTGCTGGGTTGCAAAATCTTATGATGTGTTGGTAGAGATTTGTTCAATATTAGTCTTTTATTTAACCACTTAAATCCTGGACCATTATGCAGCTAAAGGACCAGGCCACTTTTTGCGATTCGGCACTGTGTCAATTTAACTGACAATCGCGCGGTCGTGCGACATGGCTCCCAAACAAAATTGGCGTCCTTTTTTCCCCCACAAATAGAGCTTTCTTTTGGTTCTATTTGATCACCTCTGCAGTTTTTATGCTATAAACAAAAATAAAGCGACAATGTTTTAAAATAATTCAATATTTTTTACTTTTTGCTATAATAAATATCCCCCAAAAATATATATAAAAAAAGTTTTTCCTCAGTTTAGGCCGATACGTATTCTTCTACATATTTTTGGTAAAACAAAACGCAATAAGGGTTTATTGATTGGTTTGCACAAAATTTATAGCATCTACCAAATAGGGGATAGTTTTGTTACATTTTTATTAATTTTTTTTCTAGTAATGGCGACGATCAGAGATTTTTATCGTAACTGCGACATTATGGCGGACACATCGGACCCTTTTGACACTATTTTGGGACCATTGTTATTTTTACAGCGAACAGTGCTATAAAAATGCACTAGTAACTGTAAAAATAGCAGTGAAGGGGTTAACCAGGAGGGGGCGCTGTAGGGGTTAAGTGTGCCCTAAAGGAGTGATTCTTACTGTGGGGGGTCATGGCTGGGTGTGTGATGTCACTGATCGTCGTTCCCTATGACAGGCGCACTAGGAAGCACGGGAAGACGTTTATTTACACTTATCTCTCCCCATTCTTCCTCTCTGTGACCCGATTGTGGGACACCGGCGGCGATCGGGTCCGATGTTCCCGTGGAGACGGTCACGAAGAAGAGGACCAGCCTGGGATCTTAAAGGGGACGTACATGTACGCACTTGTGCCCAACCGTGCCATTTTGCCAATGTATATAGTCCTGCGGCGGTTAATGCAGAAAGTTTAGTGGTACCCTTCATTGGCTAGCTTAAAGTGGTAATAAACTTAAACACAAAAATATGTTAAATTGCAGTTCACCAATTCCTAGATGTGGTGGCTACTTTTTTTTTTAGGCTTTTTTGTCTTCTGATGTTCCAGCCAGTATGTCTGTTATTTTTATATTTCCTTTAATTAATAGATGAAGCTCACTAAATGGGATGATTAAAAGGTCAGTTTTTATTTATTTTTGTAAAACCTTTATCCCAAAAGGAAAAAACTGCTGTAAATTGTTAAATTAAATTAAATTGCTGACATTCGGCCCATGTGTATGTCAATCATTCTGGCTGGCTTCTGTCGAAAGTGCATGTCAGTTTTTTTTTTTTTTTTTTGTGCAACTCAGCTCGTTGGTGTGTACCAGGCTTAAATCTGTTGAACTTCACTACCCTCTCTCCAGACTGACAATTCTGCTTGTGTCAGTTTTACTACTTCATCCAGTGACGGGAAGCGTGTAATGCCTTGTACACACAATCAGAATTTCCGAGGGGAAAAGGTCAGACAAACTTTTCCATCGGGAATTCCAACCATGTGTATGCCCATCTGAGTTTTTCCATCGGATATTTCGAGGAATTCCGTCTGATTTTACATAGAGAACATGTTCTCTTTTACTCCAGTGGAATTCCAATGTGAGTTTGGTCGAGCTAAATCCTGATCGTATGTACAGGGCATTACTGGCTGGATCACCAGGTGAAATAAAGGGAAAATCAGGTCTAAAAAGGACAATTAATGCACCCATCTAAGAATTGGTAAGCTGCAATATATTACATTTTTTTGGGGGGGTTTAATACCACTTTGTGTTATTAAAGTGGTTGTAAAGATAGAAGTTTTTTTTTTTTATCTTAATGCATTGAGATAAAAAAAACTTCTCTGTGCAGAAGCCCCCTCAGCCCCCCTAATGCCCTTGATGGACTTTTTCGATTGGATTTTCCGATCGTGTGTAGCCCCATCTGAGTTTTTTCATCGGACTTAGATGTAGAAAATGTTCTATATTTGTCCGATGAAATTCCGTCGGAATTCCGATGTGATTTGGCCAGACAAAAGCCCAAACGTGTGTACGCGGCATAATATGTACCCAGGGTCCATCTAGATCCAGCAATGTTGCACGAGAGACTTGGCTGTCCGGGACACCCCCCCCCCCCCCCCCCTCAATGGCTGAGACAGCAGCATGGCGCTATTGGCTCTCGCTGCTGTCAGTCAGTGAGACAAGTAGGAGAGAAAGGGGGTGGGGCCAGTCCACGGCTCCATGTCTAAATGGACATGGGGGGCTGAGACTTGGCTCGGGTGCCCCCATAGGAAGCTGCTTGCTGTGGGGGCGCTCAACAGGGATGAGAAGAGTAGGCCAGGATCGCCAAAAAGGGACAAGAAGAGTAGGATCTGGGCTGCTCTGTGCAAAACCATTGCACAAAGCAGGCAAGTATAACATGTTTGTTATTTTTACAAAAAAAAAAAATGAGACTTTAGTATCACTTTAAAGATGCAAACTTTCAGGGCCTTCCTTGGGTTCCTATCTTGGACATTATACTAATCCGCTTTGTAATAAATGTAGAACCATCAACTTTCTAACAATTCTAAAAACGTTATCAATGGAACATCATAACCTGTTCACTATTTTATCTTATGAATAACATTGAGGGGTCTATTTGTTAAGCCATACAATTTTCTCCATTTTAATTTTCTTTAGATTTACCATGTAATGCAAGGGCCTGCCTTATTGCATACAAATTCAAAGTGTTTAGGTGTTGACCTCCTAGAAAGGGGGGGTGAATGGCAAATGTATGCTTGTGCCACATCCAGTATATATGAGAAAAGAAAGAGGGTTCCCCTGTGTGGACTTTTAAGGCACTAATAGTATTCCAAAATATAGAGGATATTGAAAGTAAAAAAAAAGTTTTATTTACAATTGTACATATTTATCACAAAATGAAATATTGAATTAAAATATATAGTTCCAATGATTGTACCCAAATAGGGCTTCATGTATTTACTTATAAGGTGACAATCTATTATTTGTATTTATTATCTTATATATTTTTAGGGACCTCCATCCCAGTCCCAGTATATCTTTTGGCTGATCCACCGGCTTCTCGATCTTTGGAATAATTTCTTCCTAACGGGATGAACACCTGTTCCTATAAATGTTCGTCTCAAACTTGCACTAATTGTATATCCTGATACCCATTTCTTGTTTGACTGGCAACCTCATTGATTGAACCCAGCGTGCTGTTTATATTTTCAATTCTTTTAAAAAATTGTATCCAATGAAATATTTATCATCCTTTTATAAAACGTAAGTGGATGATTACATGTATATATACGTCACATATAAAGAAACCTTTTTGTATATATTTAATAATGTTCTAAATGCATGTAATTAACTTTATGTATTTTTATGCTTAGATTAACTAATTTACCCTGAAGAAGGTTACCCCGAAACGTGTCGGATGTAAAGAAGGTTCTTCATGTATTTACTTATATGGTGACAATCATTGGAACTGTGTATTTTAATGTAATATTTCATTTTTTTGATAAATATGTACAATTGTGAATAAATTGTGAATAAAACTATTTTTTTACTTTCAATATTTTGGAATACTATTAGTGCCTTAAAAGTCAACGCAGGGGAACCCCCTTTTTCTTTTCTCAGGTTTGACCTCCTATTGTATGGTTTTGGTAAATCTAAAGGAAAGTTGTACAAGAAAGTTGTATAATGTATGGTTAGCCTTAATGTTTTTACACAATAATTACACAGCTTTAATCCAAGATTCACACATTTTTTTTTTTGGATCCAATTGGAAAAACGCATGCACCTCGGTAAGGGTTGTGTGAATAATGTGTGAAAATATTTATAAGTAAACCTCCAGTTATGATTTGCTTAATATCCATCCTTAATACCTTTAAAAAATAGCATGTTCTTCAATTTATATGGACCTAAAAAAATTCCATGTATTTACTTGAAAAAATAGAATCTTATTTTTCTAAAGGAAAGGTGACCTTCATGTTGTAATCAGGCTGCATGTCTTTTCTCTTTCACCAAGTCTCTGCCATTGCTTTTCTAAATAAAATAGTCAATTCTTTTAATCTATATGGAGCCTTATGTTGTCTTGTTCTCTCATCAGGGGTTGGCTGTTGTCTCTTAAATGCAGACATGACAAGTTGGCAACTTTTGATTTGCAGTTTCTGTGAGATGCTTATTCCATTTACTGGTTTTTCAATTGTTTGTTTTAAACATCCTGTTCTAGAGTGCCCTTAAAATGCTGTGGATAGGACAAATATAAACTGAGATTGCAGGAGAAATTCAGCTTTCAGAGCCCTACCGTGCATGCATTTTCTGAACAAAAGTTCCCATCATGACACCATTTTAGCTTTCTGAAAAGAACTCAATGTTCAATCTGATCTTATAACTATACAGCATGTCATCATCAATTTTCATCTCATTCTTTCATTGTGAGGGGTTTCAAGCCAAATGTTAGAAATGTCTCGTTTAATAGAATTTGTAAAATACTTTTTTTTTTTTTTTAGGATTTTAACCTTTTTTCTTTAATCCCTGTCTTACTTGCATGTGTGAGCAATATTACTTTTTTATCACATGCAAGGATGCATAACGTACTAACTTAAGACCAATTTGTAATGCACTGCCCTGAGTCAGAGATAGTGGTCAGAGGAAGAACAAATTGACATTCTATTTATTACATTGAGAAAAAGGCATGCCTTGTAATCATAATCTGCCCAACAGGAGAACCAAATTAATCTTTGTATAAATTAATAGACCATCTGTATATACAGCTGAACAACCATATTTTTCCTATGTTCACTTATTTAGAGCTAGCAGGACTGTTGGACAGTGTGGGAACTCTTTCTACCTTTGCAGACCAATGACAAATTACTAGAAAAACACATTGGAAAATATTTGTGTGACAAGGTATAGAAGTTCCAAAGCTGATGAAACATTCACAGACAAACATTTGAAATACATTTTTTTTCAATTTTAGTCCATATGCTTGGCCCTTTGCAGTAGCAACACCCTTTTAAAACAACAACCTGGAATTTCTGTTTTTTGGAATTTATGATGGCAATTTTCTGACTTTTTCTAATTAGGATACACATTTAAGATAATAGATTGCACTTTTGCCTTTCTAAAAAAAAAAAGAGAAAAGAACGGAGGGCGCACCGACCTAGTGTGATACCGCTAAATGAATTTTATTAAAATGTTAAAATCAATCATTGTACTCACAAATTGGAGTTAAAATCAGGCTTTCAAAGGCAATACAGCAGAAGTCCAACAACATCAGCAGAACACGATAATCGCTTGAATCTCGAGTCGATGTTAGGGCTGAAGCGTTTCCGGGGCGTACCCCTTTCCTCAGAGCCTGGCAGTCTGCAGTGCAGACCTCCAGGCTCTGAGGAAAGGGGTACGCCCCCGAAACACGCCAGCCCTAACATCGACTCGAGATTCAAGCGATTATCGTGTTCTGTTGATGTTGTTGGACTTCTGCTGTATTGCCTTTGAAAGCCTGATTTTAACTCCAATTTGTGAGTACAATGATTGATTTTAACATTTTAATAAAATTCATTTAGCGGTATCACACTAGGTCGGTGTGCCCTCCGTTCTTTTCTCTTTTTTTTCTTAGTTTTATGAATTCCCAAGATTCTGAGGAGGGCTGCAAGACTCTGGAAGTTATTTTCTAATTGAACTATACAAACCCATAGTACTTTTCGAGGGGGAAAAAAAAACACCGGAGCGCAGGAGAATTGTTTTTTGTTTGCTTTTGCCTTTCTACCCATACCTTCTGCCACAATGATGTCATTGTGACTGCAGAAAGATCACTTCCTCATGCTAAACTTTGTGACATCATTGTACAGTATATATTATTAGCCTCCATAAAAACATACAAATGTCTGCAAGCACAGCAACAATATGCAGTCATATATCCCCCCAACAGTGGTGGGTAATAATATTTATATATCCTGCCCTACACACCCCAGAGTCTTGGTTTCGTGGCACCCTGCAGTCAATGTTGCACTACTGTCATTGTATACTATTTTACGTAATAACAATAGCTGTTTGTAGTGCTATTCACTACTATTTATACTTATACTATTGAATGATTCTTCTTATCAAAAATGGTTGAACTTTCAAGAATAAGCTATTAGACAGATAACTTGTTTGGCTATGCTTCTGGCAGGTCCAAACCTGCCACTATTCGTTGCTGACCGTTTGGCTTGTTTACGGACTACACTTCTGTTTGATCCCTACCTGCTTATCTGCTACTGGACTCAAGCTTGCCCACCTCCTGATAGGGTGATCCTGAGGACCACGACCTGGTACTAACACACAACCAAATCTATCTCCACCATCAGGAGCTCTGGTGAACATCGGTTAGTACTTAGCCTCCGCACCTCAGATGAGCCAATGTCATTCACCAGGGTGACTCTCTGTGTACCCACCCTGATATTCAGTGGTAGTTCTGCTACTGCTATAGCAACTGGTCCTCAAACCTGATCCCTGATCATGACAGAATAATCTGGCCCAAACACAGAGGCCACTATAGTACATGTTGTGACTCCTTTTAGGCAGCAAATTGCATAGTTTCAAGATTTTGGCGTTGCCTACCAAGAAATGTTTTCCAAAATGTAAAGTATGGTGAAAGGGCAACAAGAGGAAATCTATGCTTTACAAAGATGGTTGCTAGACTAAAGTTCCCGAGATGATGCTAATGCACATATGCCTCTACCACTCAAGTTCAATGGAAACTGCCACAATTACAGAGGCTTCCCTAACCAATGTCACATTTATTTCCAAATGCAACCTGCTACATTTCCTTTTGAGAAAAGGAAGGTAATGTTTATCAACCTCCTGACTAAGGAATCTCTAGCTTCAGCCTCACTGTATATAGAACTAGACAGTGCCACTCTGAATAATTCTGAGATTTTTGTGACCGCGATGAACCAGATTTTTGAAGATCCCAACCTCTGAAGTAAAGCTACTGCTGAAGCAAAGTTGCATAATTTGCGGTAGGGTAGCAGCTCTGTTTCAGAGCACACAGCAGAATTCAGAAGTTGGATTGCAGATAACACCTGGAGTCAGTTCCATCAAGGGCTCTCTGAACAGGTAAAAGATGAGGTCACCATAGCGGAGACTCCTAATGATATCAAGGCTTTCATCCAATTATGTATCCGAATTGATCAGAGATCTAGAGAAAGGAGAGACTGGAAATGTTTGGAAGTAATGGTGGGTTTCTCTGCTAGTCAATTTGGTCAGAGGGATCCAAATATTTTTCCAGAATCTAACACTCCCAAACCCATGAAGGTTGATGCTATTAATAGATCCAGTTCCACCCAGGAGAAAAAGAGAAGATGTTTATACTGTGGGGACTCTGGGCATTATGCAATTAATTGTCCCAACAGTTAAAAGAACAATTGCTGCAACTGATGGTATAGTGACTTAACAAATAAACTCCATTACCCAGTCCATCTCCCCATTAATCTACAAAGAAAATACATTTAATTATTTTCTGTCTCCTTTTGTCATACTGTAGACAACTTTTATAACTTTGTCTGCATTTATCAAGGCGATGTATAGAAAACTGCCTTTAGAACCAGATATGGGCATTTCGGAGCCTTAGTTATGCCTTTTGGCCTTTGCAACGCCCCGCAACTTTCCCACACTTTATTAACTATGTTTTTCAAGATCTGTCGGACCAGCTTATGATTGCCTATCTGGATGATATCCTTATCTATTCCATTAACCTGGTGGAGCATCGCAAGCATGTTTGTACTGCCTTGTAAAGTAAATTCTTCCTTAATCTTTCAATCAAACTGGAGAAATGTGAGTTTGAATGAACCAATATCCAGTTCTTGGGGTATATTATTTCTCCAGAAGGATTGAGCATGGATACTGATAAAATCAAAGCAGTGGTAGATTGACCATCCCCTAGAAAAGTTAAAGAGAAATGATTTGTTGCGTTTGCCAACTTCTACAGAAAATGCATAAGAATCTTCTCTAAGGTGATAGCACCAATTACACATCTGACAAAGAAAGGGGTGCCCTTTGTGTCACCTGAGGCACAGACGGCTTTTAGTAAGCTAAAGACTCTTTTTCACTTCTGCACCAGTATTGGTTCATCCTGACCCTGAACTTCCTTTATCATGGAAGTGGATGCTTCAGACTCGTATGAGCTATGTTTTTCAGAAAAGCATCCTTGTGCTTGCTTCTCTTTTAAAGTCTTTAGTCTCTAAAGGAAATATGACATTGGGAATAAAGAATCACTGGCAAGTAAGAAAGCCTTTTCTGAAGGCATCTGCTGGAAGCGGCTAACCATCCTGTAACGGTTTTCACTGATCATAAGAATCGGCAATTTATTCATTCTACTAAGAGATTGTCTTCTAGACGTTGGTCTCTATTCTTTTAAAGGTTCAATTTTTTTTATCTTGTATCACCCTGGAACGAGGAATGACAAGGCTGGTGCCCTATCAAGGATGTTGTCACTCCAGGAAGGGACATTGCTGCATATCTATCTATGTGAACAGGAAATAAAGCTTTGGACCTTTTTTGAGGAATCCTTGGTGTGCTGATGAAATTTTCTTCACTTTGAGTATCCACAGTTTCCAGTCTATGGTTATTACAGCACCCAGCATCATTCAACAGCGTTTTTTTTTTTTTTTAATGTGTGCATGTCGTACTTTGCGTTCTAATCTGTTAATGTATCTCCTACTCTATGCACCTTTAGGTGATCCCTGAAAAGCCATCTCTTTTGAGAATCCTATCTTGCCTCCACCTAACAACAAAACTTTTATTTTCTTCATCAGCTCATCCTCCACAGTTATCACTTGGTCCACTTTTTTTAGATTGTAAGCGCTAACAAGAAGAGCCCTCTAATTCCTCTAGTATTGAATTGTATTGTAACTATACTGTCTGGGCCAGATTCTCAGCGGCGCTACGCCTGCGTAAATGTATATGCGCGGCGTAATAGTAAATGTGCGCCTGCGTATCGATGCGCGGTAAACACAGAACCACATACGCGCGATTTTTTTTTCCGTCTGGGCGGCGAAAATGCATTAAGCTAGCGCGGCGTAGGCGCATAGTTACGCATCAAAAATATTCAGTTCCCATTGAATTAGCATGCAAATATGCAAATGAGGGAGATGCGCGTATTCCCGAAAGTACGCGCGTCCGGCGTTGGCTACTCGTGGTGCGCGTAACTCGAAAGCCTTGAGTAAACATACCCCTCATAAAAGCACGGGTAACTTTGCTCAAGGCCGTGTGCAAGTCAGCTGGAGAGCAACTACAGCAGCACCGTAACGGACTAGCTGAGCAATCACACTTACTGGACAAGACATTCATATGCCAATGATGCCAGGGCCAGCCATGGTCTTATCAATACTAAGGTATGCAGAGGAAGAGGAGCATAGAAGGAGGAGGAGGAGGACGGGGGCACGTGAGAGGATCTACCGAGCGCGCATGAGCCTCTTTGGCATGGGTGATGAGGAGGTGTATCGCATCTTCAGATTCAGCCCTGCTGCCATCCTGGAAATAACCACAGCCCTGCAGGATGACATCACCAGCCAGACATACCGCTCACGTGCACTGCAGCCACTGGTGAAGGTCCTGGCAACACTCCATTTCCTGGCCAGTGGATCATTCCAGCGTACAAGTGGAGTGGTGGCTGGGATGTCACAAACCAGCATAAGCAGATGTGTGCACCAGGTTGTCCCCGCAATCCTCAGACGCATGTCCAACCAGTTCATCAGACCCACCACTGTGCACCTGCGGCAGAAGGCAATGACAGATTTCTACAGAATTGACGGATTCCCACGCACCATCGGGGCCATTGATTGCACACATGTGGCACTCCAGCCCCCCAGTGCCACAGAGCACATATACCGCAATCGGAAGCATTGGCATTCCATCAACGTACAGGTGATAGCCGATGCCAAATACCTCATATGGCACGTCCGTGCCAAAGACCCCGGGTCCAGCCATGACAGCTACATCTACCGTCAAAGCAACATCCCCGAAGATTTTGAGCAGGACATGTATGGGGACAGCTGGCTGGTTGGTGAGTGACATGGGTGGCAGCCATGACTATCCCCTCCCATGATGCACAACAGAAGTGGCACATGCATGACTACCATCCTCCTGTGTTTTCCCTTACAGGTGACTCTGCATATACACTGGGACCCCATCTCATGACTCCTTTCCGGAACCCCCAAACCAGAGGAGAGAGAAGATACAATGAAGCACACATCAAAACACGTGCAGTGGTGGAGCGCACATTTGGCCTCCTGAAGTCCCGTTTCCGCTGCCTGGATAAGTCTGGGGGGGCCCTATTGTATTCCCCCAACTTTGTGGGTCAGATCATTGGTGCATGTTGTATTCTGCACAACTTTGCCATGCGAAAGGGCCTGCATATTGCCCTACGTGATGACCTGACCCCCCAACCACACAGCCCCCCCCCGCCAGAGGAGACCCCGTCAGCTGATGGAAGAGCAGTCAGGAGTGTCCTCGTGTTACGAATCTTTGACCTTTAAACACACACATACAGCATGGCACACAGACAATGCACGCGTGTACACCACTGATGTCCCTAGATCACACACACCACATGCACATCGCATTGGATTAGCCCAAGTCCAGCATGTAGGACTTGGGAGCAGCAACGCCACGTCAAGGCCCCAATGATGTTGCTGTCCATTCATACACCTTTCACACATCATTCATACAGCCGTGGGGTTAACTTCACCACCACGGCCGAGGGTGACACCCCTTACTTTCAGGAGTGCCACCCTCTCACATTCACACACCATTCACACTGCACCGTGTGCAGTATCCAAAAATATATAAAAAAAGCTCTTATCCAGAGCATAACAAAAAATAAATAAGCTCTTATCCAGAGCATAACAAAAAATAAATAAGCTCTTATCCAGAGCATAACAAAAAATAAATAAGCTCTTATCCAGAGCATAACAAAAAATAAATAAGCTCTTATCCAGAGCATAACAAAAAATAAATAAGCTCTTATCCAGAGCATAATACTAAAGAAAACTCAAATTAATGGGCCTGGCGGGGGCTCTGCCTGGTGCCACGGGTCCTGCCCCTCACTTGCCTGGGGGCAGCCCTAGATGGGGGGGGGGGAGCAGGTTGAGGAGGAACATCCCCACGTCCCTCCCTGGCTGCCTGCATGCCCTCCAGGGCAACCGCTATGCGGGTCTGCACAGCAGTCTGCGCCTCGATAGCAAGGCGCAGGGCCTGAACCTCCCCCACAAGTTCTGAGGTGTTTTCCTGCAGCTCCCCCAAGCTGGTCAGCGTTGCTGCGCTGTTAACAGCAACATCCTGGATGGCATCTGTTATATTGTCCGAGGATGCCAGGCTGTCGGCCAGGCGCCTCATCTCCTCCACGACCTCGGCCAGGTGTTTATTTTGCTGGTCCTGCTGTCTGACCAGCTGTTCCGGCAGGACCTGGGATACACCCCTGGTCTTTGACGTCGCCTTGCGGGGAGTGGCAGGGGACCGGGCATAAGGGGAGGATGTTGAGGGGCCGGAGATGAGGGGGGGGGAAAGAGAGGGACTGGAGAGGTTGGAGGGGGACACTGAGGGGTTTGCTACAGGTAGAGGAATAGCCTGGGCTGGTCCGGCCAACCCACCATCCTCCTCCACAACAACATAGAGGGCCTGGTCCTGGACTACCACACCCTCCTCAACCACCTCCTCCGTTGAGGTGTGCCCACTTCCCTCCAAGTCCTGTTCCAGGGGGGCAGCCAGAGGGACTGTATCTTCAGGGGATGGATCCTGATGGGCCCTGGCATCAACAGATGGCCCCGCTCCCTCCTGCACATCTGTGGATGACACAAAAGATGCCCATGTTGGTGGAGCCACACACTTGGCACATGTTCCCTTCCACCCCCATACATGTACACAACAGATAGAATAGAAAACACACTTACCTGTCCTCACGGCTGGCTTCTGGGACTCATAGCCCCCAACTCCCTCTACCTGCTCCGTCTGCAGGCAGCGGGCAACCACCTTCTCCTCCTCAGTCAGGCGGACAGGGCAGGGTGGGCCCCCTCCAGTGCCCCTGGCATGCCGAGCTATGGCAGCCAGCTTGCCCTTCACATGACGCCGCAGGTCATTCATTTTCTTTTGAATGTCCTGCGGTGTCCGGACCTCATGAGAGAGGGCATTGACCTGGCACGCCACCCTCATTAATATCTGATCCCTCCGGGACTTGCTGGTCCGGGCACTGTCAGCACCATGGAGCCGCGAGTCATACTTCTCCATGGCCCGTATGACAATGGCCCTCTCCTCTGGGGAGAAATTCTTCTTCCTCCTCTCCTTAACAGCAGTTGCCATCTTGTCCAGCACAAACTTTCGCCGTCACTCTCTAAAAAATGGGAGACGTTTGCGCTGCACGGGCGCATGTGTGGGCGCATTATATACCCTGCGCCGGCGCATCGTAGGGAGGCTTTGCGCATGCGCAGAAGGCATCCACGTCACGGCGCGGGTCAACCACGTCATGGCGCGGGTCATCCATGTCACGGCGCATGCTCCGTTCGTCCCGGCCTGCATTTGCATGGGGTCACGCTTCATTATAATGCAACACGCCCACTTCCCTCCTACTTTGGAGTTGCGCCGGATTACGCCCATGATTTTACGCGACGCAGGCGCATCTTGGAGCGCATTTACTTAGGGAATACGGTACTTGCCACTCCGTGTTACGTCGGCGTAGTGCATCTGAGATGCGCAACGCCTGCATAATTAGCCGCGCATCTACGAGAATCTGGCCCTCTGTCTTTATTTAGTAAGGCACTGTGAAAATGTTTGGTGCTATATAAATCCTGTATAATATTAACAATAATAACAAAATATTTGTATTTTTCAGCAAAAGCTAAATTCGGTGGGTTTTGCATTGGCAATAATAATGTGTTGTACATTCAGTAAAATAAATGTGGGCTTAATTGAACAAGAGCCAGTAAAATCTTTCTTCAGGTTTAACTTTTGTTATTAAAAATATATTTTCACTGAAGAAACATGCTGCATTGACCTGTTTCAGTAAAAATTACTTACTGGCAGAGGATATCAAACAGCATTGTATGTAATCAAATTAGTACAACAGCAGACATCATATTTAAGTCCATCTGTTTCCCTTCAATACTATCATAACACTAAAAATATAATATTTTTAACAATGAAAAAAACAGTAACCAAACTATGAAAATGTTAAGCAACCAAGAATGCAAGTTGATTTAATTTAATTTATAATTAATAAAACGGTCTTCACTGCAATTAAAATATATACCGTAACTATAATTCTTCATATATTATTTTTGCTAAATTAATTTCCTATCTTTCATTATCAGTTATGTACTTGGGCCTATACTACAGCAGTTTGTTGACTATACAAAGTGACTCTTTTTTTGCTAGGTCTTCCTGTGTTTAATTGAATATTACAAAAATCTGATTGCAGCCATGTTTGAATAGTTTTCTGAAGCGTTTCCGATTTCTAGTAACTTAGACAGCTCTGATTATACTGTGTGCAGATTTCTGCAAATCTATTATAGACATAATAATAATATTTTTACTTAGGAAAAGTGAATCTTTACTCTTAGGCCTCGTACACACGAGGGAATTTATCCGCTGAAAATGGTCCGACGGACCATATTAGCCGATAAATCCGTTCGTCTGAAGGGGCCGGCGGACAGTTTTGGATGGATTTCTCCAGCGGAAAAGTTTCAAAGCATGCTTTGAAACTTTTCTGCCGGAGAGCTGCCCGTCGGATATGTCCGCTGGTTAGTACGCCTAATCTGTGGACATATCTGCCCGCACATGCGTCGGATCCTGTGAATGGATCCGACGCATGCGCGCGGAAGTGTTTTACTTCCTGGTGCAGTGACGTGGTGGCGTCAACGTCACCGCAGCGTCACCGCGCTGTCCGCCGGCGGGGAATTTGATGCGATGGTGTGTACAGCCATCGGATCAAACAGCCCGGCAGACATATCCGATGGAAACGGTCCGTCGGACCATTTCCATCGGATAAATCCCATTGTGTGTACAAGGCCTTAGGGTCGTTTCACTTAGGCGGACCGATCAAGTCCACCTGTCAGTTTTTCAGGTGGACCCTATTAAATCCTTAAAGCAGAGTTCCACCCAAAAGTGGAACTTCCACTTAAATGCTTCCTCCCCCCTCCTGTGTCACATTTGGCACCTTTTCAGGTGGGAGGGGGCAACAGGGACCTGTTTTTGACAGTTCCCCTTCCCCACTTCAGAGAGACTGGGCCGTGGCCCAATCTCCCAGGAGTTTGGCCCCCTCCTCCTTCCGCCGCCACCCGGCCAATCATGTGCATGCGCAGTAGGGAACCGGGCATGATGTTGAAAGGCTTCACTGATGGGTTACTTTACCTGGAATGGTGGCGGCTGCACCCCACAGTCATTTTAAAGATTGGCTGGGATGCTGACATCGTGGGTTTCCTGGGCAGGTGAGTGTCCATATAGTAAAGTCAGTAGTTACAGTATATGTAGCTGCAGAACTTAAATTTTTTTCCCCAAATCGGAACTCCACTTTAAGTCCATTGACACAACCGCCAATATCCGATCCAATCCTGTCTGTTAAAAACAGATGGATGGGGTTCTGTTCCCCACCCATCTGGCAGATTAGAAAAGTTGAATCATTATTATGCTTCGTAAATAAGTTGAAGTTGTGCCCCTTGCAATGACCAAATCATGAGCATGATTGGGTATTCAAAAGTGAACATCTTTGTTTTATACCAAATTCAGTGAACATGCACTTTGATTAGGGGTTTCCTTTGGCAAATAAACAAAAATCTGCTTTCATTTTTACAGCACTATTATTTCACTTCAAAGTTTTGATTCAAATGGCCAGTATCAGATTGATTTACTTAAGGCAAATAGGCTGTTCCCAGGGATCTCAAGGGGGTTTTCACTTCATAAGGAATTTATAACCACAACATAGTGAAAGAGACGAATCTCTACTGACTTCCCTCATCCAATCAATATTCAAGCAAAAATAGTTGGGCCAGATCCACAAAGCACTTAAGCCGGCGTTTCACGAAATGCGCGGCGTAAGTCTAAATATGCTACTGACTTTAGATGAGTGCAGAAGGAGGAGGGCACAGGAGAGGATATACCGCACACGCATAGACATTGGCATTAATGATTTTGAGGTGTATCGCATCTTCAGATTCACCCCTCATGCCATCATGGAATTAACCACAACCCTGCAGGAGGACATCACCAGCCCAACACAACGCTCACATGCAGTGCAGCCACTGGTCAAGGTCCTGGCAACACTCCATTTCCTTGCCAGTGGCTCTTTTCAGCGTACAAGTGGAGT
Source organism: Rana kukunoris (assembly GCA_029574335.1). Lineage (NCBI taxonomy): Eukaryota > Metazoa > Chordata > Amphibia > Anura > Ranidae > Rana > Rana kukunoris. The sequence goes on along the minus strand of CM056051.1, from coordinate 174,794,572 downwards.
GGTGGCTGGGATTGCACAATCCTCCATGAGCAGATGTGTGCACCAGGTTATCCCTGCAATTCTCAGACGCATGGCCAACCAAATCATCAAACCCACCCAGGAGGACCTGCGGCTGAAGGCAATGACAGATTTCTACAGAATTGCCAGATTCCCATGCACCGTGGGGGCCATTGATTGCACACATGTGGCACTCCAGCCCCCCCGTGAGACAGAGCACATATACCGCAATCGGAAGCATTGGCATTCCATCAACGTACAGGTGATAGTCGATGCCAAATGCCTCATATGGCACGTCCGTGCCAAACACCCCGGATCCAGCCATGACAGCTACATACACAATCATAGCCCCATCCCAGCAGAATTCGAACAGAACATGTATGGGGACAGCTGGCTGGTTGGTGAGTGACATGGGAGTCAGGCATGACTGTCCCCCCCCCCATGATGCAGAAATCACAAGGGGCACACGCACTACTAACATCCTCCTGTCTTTTCCCTTCCAGTTGACTCTGCATATGCACTGGGACCCCATCTCATGACTCCTATCCGGAACCCCCAAACCCCAGGGGAAAAAAAGATACAATGAAGCACACGCACGTACCCGTGCAGTGGTGGAGCACACCTTTGGCCTCCTGAAGTCACGTTTCCGATGCCTGGATAAATCTGGGGGTACCCTGTTGTATTCCCCAAACTTTGTATGCCAGATCATCGGTGCATGTTGCATGCTGCACAACTTCGCAGTGAGAAAGGGCCTGGAGATTGACATACGTGATGACCTGACCCCTGAACCAGACAACCCCCCCTAACCGAAGCTACCCCGTCATCTGAGGGAAGAGTAGCCAGGAGACAGCTCACATTAGGCATGTTTGCACGTTAAACACACACATTAATCGTGGCACAATGAGAATGCATGCATGCACACCACTGTGGTCCCTAGATCACACACACCACATCCTCATCACATTGGATTAGCACAAGCCCACCATGCAGGACTTGTGAGCAGCAACGCCACTCCACGGCTCCAATTATGTCACTGTACATTCATACACCATTCACACGAACCTGGGGATCACTTCTCCCTGGTCCTGGGGAACCCTTCTCCACCACAAATGAGGGTGACACCCCTTTTCCGGCAGGAATGTCACCCCCACATTCAAAAATCATTCACAAACAGAAAAAAAATCTAAATCCCCAAAAAATGCCCAGCAAAAAAATAAAATGCCCAGCAAAAAAAAAAAAAAATGCCCAGCAAGAAAAAAAAATGCCCAGCAAAAAAAAAAAAAAAAGAAGCATAGCAAAGAAATCACAGAAAAGCCAAAAAAAACTACCGCCACTGGTGTGACCCACGCCTGGGGCGGCCATGGGGGGGGGGGGTAATCCGAGGAAGGAGGAGCATCCCCTGGTCTCTGCCCACCTGGCGGCCTGCCCTCCAAGGCCACAGCAATTCTGGTCAGGCCAGCATTGAGAGTTGCCGTATTGGCCTGGATAGCCTGGGTGAGGGCCCGCACATCCTGACCGAGGGCCCGCACATCCTGACCAACACCTGCTGTGGTAGCCTGCATTTCATTTTGGCAATTGATCAGAGCCAGGGAGTGGCAGTCCAGGTCCCCACGCGTATCCTTTATGGAGGACAGGCTCTCCTCCATCCGCCCCAAAGTCTGGCTGACCTGTCCCAGATGGCGGGTCTGAAGGGCCTGGTCCCTTCTCAGATTGGCAGGCAGAACCTCGGCCACCCCCTGGTCTTGTGGGTCGCCTTCCTGCCTCCAGATGAGGCTTGTGGCCGGGGAGAAGGGGAGCCCTGTTGGGGGAGGAGTGGGAGGGGCTACCCCTGATGGAGGCCTGGCTGCTGCCAGCAATAGGGGAAGACTCCTCAAAAATTAACATGAAGTCATTCCCAGACATGACCTCCTCCTCAAACTCAAACTCCTCCTCCTCAACCTCCTCAGAGGACTCCGGCCTTGTCTGGACTCCTGCACATCTGTGGATGACACAAAACATTCACAGGTTGGAGGATCCACACACTTGCCACATATTCCCTTCCCCCCCCCACACATGCTACACACCAGATAGAAAAAAAAAAAAAAACCTTACCTGTCCTCACGGCCTCCTCAATGGAGTCAAAGCCAGGCAGCCCCTCCACTTGCTCTCTGTTGAAGGTCTGGGCCACTGCACGCTCCTCCTCAGTCAGCCTAACAGTGCATGGTGGGCCCCCTCCAGTGCCCCTGCCATGTGCTGCAATCTTGGCCAGCTTCCCACGGACCACACGCCGGAGATCCATGATCTTCTTTTGGATCCCCTGGCGGGTCCGGGTCTCACCCCCAAAGCATTTACCTCGTCGGCGATTACCCTGCAAAATCTGACTCTTCCTGGCCGGGGGGTGTTGGCACTCTCTGGGCTGTGCAGGAATCGCCCATATTGGGTAATGGCCCTGATAATTATTTCCTTCTCCCGCAAGGAAAATTTTTATTTTCTCTTCCTCTCACTCATGTTCACACAACACTCTCCAAATCACTCTCCAAAACACTCACCAAAAATCACTCTCCAAATCACTCTCCAAAACACTCTCCAAAACACTCTCCAAAACACTCACCAAAAATCTCAAAGACATGTCACAAACCAACAAACACTAACAAACACCAGAACAAAAGCACCTTGCTGTAGGAAGGGAAACAAATGGATGTACTTTTGCAAAAGAAGGGCGTTTATCTCGGTCTATTTAAGCACTGTGCGTAGCTCACTAAGTTGACCGGGCCTAGTTCCAATCTCACTAATTGCGCCGTGCCAAGTTCTGAGCATGCGCAGAGAGGTGCTGGCCATAGTCTGCTTCATGCGTGCATGCGCAATCTGGCCGGCCCTTCATTTGCATGGGGTCACGGCTCATTTCAATGGAACACGCGCACGTCCTTCCCAATTTGAATTACACCGCCTTACGCCTCAGATTTTACGTTGCACCGGCGCAAATGTGTGCGCAAATACTACGAGGATACGGTACTTGTGCCTCTAAATTGAGCCGGTCTAACGTAAAGGAGATGCGATACGCCGGTCAATATATGCGCCAATGTACGTGAATCTGGCCCGTTGTTTCTTCTTTTTTTTTTTATGTGATGAAGATTCTTTGCACACATTTATTACATTCACTACGCTATTTGTCTTTAGTAAATCAACCCCATTGATTTGCAAAGTATAATGATGAAAACATTATCTATTTTGCTGTGTTTTGACATATTCTTTTTGGTGTTTTTATGGGCACCTTTGATAATGGAAATCTTTGCAATTGTGAATGTCATATCTTAATTTCAATATAGACACATGTTAATTTGATTCATGTTTATTTTGTATGGTTAAGATTCAATTACTGGATTTATATACTAGTGGTGTACCTTTTTTATATTGGTATTTTTTGTTCATTCATTTGTATATCTTCAATATTTCCTTTTTGAGGATGATATATATATTATATATTGTATATTATATTTGTATTTACACTTTAGGTGGCTAGTTGTAAGCTAATTTTCTCCATTTCCTTTCGTGTTCATTATTTTGAATATAGGTTTATATATTAACATTTTTCTATGTTTTTTGTTTCATTTGTTTATTGAATATTCTGTGTATACATGTTTATACTATGATTTTATTAGCATGGACCCTACGGGTTAATTGCCAGGAAGTTTTCCATTAGGCCACTTTCACACGCTTTTAAACTGCCAGTAAAAACACTAAGCACTTTTGAAGAGCTTTTCAGGTGCTTTTTGAGGAGCTTTCCATTCATTTCAGTGGAGAGGGGAGTTTTTCACAGCCCTGCCAGTACACTGCCCCAGTGTGAAAGCATTCATTGATTTTAGTGGAAATAGATTTTCGTGAGCTTTTTAGGTGCTGTTTTTAGCATGGAAGCACCTGAAAAGTGCCTCAGTGAAAAAGTGGCCTTAATGGGTTTCACCTGGCGGTTTTCTCTCTTAAATCGTTGAACATTCATGAAGCACTTGGTAGTGATTAAGCACTGTGATACGCTTTTACTGGCTGTCCTGGAAGTTTGTGTGTCTCCTGTCATTTTATCTGGATTTACCCAATAAAGAAGTTTAGATTTTAATCTACTTTGGAGTGCTGCCATCTTTATCATATTCCTGCATTGATCACAGTTGAGGACCAGGCTGGCACCCAGGTGATCCCCAGCATGTGTGGATGCAGATATGGGTTGTTTAGAGTGGTGTAATCACTGTGTATGTTTTTCGATAGAGTAGGCACTTTATTCTCTCTAAGGCTAGGGTACAGTATATCTGTTTTTTAGCAATGATATACTTTTTCATCAGTCACTATTAAGTCTGCATTTATTAAAGGAAATAGCTGCTGCAAAACCCAAAAGAAGATTAACTAAAGGTATAGTTTGGAAAAAGTTGGCCAGTGGCACAACAGCTTGATGGTATTGTTTGAGAGCACCTTTTTTATAGTAAGTCTGCACTAAATCATCATAAAAGGATAAAGAAAACTGTCTCTAATATTTGTCCTGCATGTCATTGTAGTATTGTTTGGAGGTGAATGGAATGTCTTGCTTTAATTTATACTATGGCAATTGGAGGATAAATGTGCAATGCTTTGCTGTGCAGTAACTACTGTACACTAATGTGATTGTGTACTGTAAAACAAAAGGTAGCTCCAAGAACAAATGATCAGTAACAGGTGGGGACTGGTGACCTTAAATCAATCACAAACTAAACTTAATAACAAACGTTCCCCTAATTAGTGCCAAAAAGGTGCAAAGGGAGTGATTGCTGTTAGTTGAAGCAAACGATCGGAAGTAAAATACAGCTTCCTATCTGAACCAGCGCTTCCTATGTAATTTGGCAGTTTTCCTATGCTTTCCCCATAATGCCTTCTATTTCCCTAACACTATGGATGCTCTGTGCCCCCCTCTTTTTTATTCAGAGCTACAGAAAGTGCTTAAAAATTATGTGCTGCCAAATTTTAGGTGAGGGATACCAATAATTATGTCTAAGCTTGTTTATGTTTTATTATTTACAGTATTATGTTGAAGCTAAAAAAAAAAAGAAAAAAAAAAAAAGGTACTTCTTGCCGTAAAAGTGTGTTTTACAAAATGGTAGGTTAAGAATAACAGTAAGTATGTCCATACCATTTGTATTTGTTTTATTATATACAAAAACATGTAAAAGCCGTTAATCAAAAGTGACTTATCTACTCTAATTTTACAGAATTATATGGGAAGAAGTGGAGGGATACCAATTCCTTTAATAGGTCAGTTCTGTGCAGTGCCAAAGTTTTAGGCAGGTGAGAAGAAATACTGTAAAGTAAAAATGATTGTAAAGCAAATCAATATTTGGTGTGACTACTTTTTGGCTTCAAACCAGCATCAATTCTTAGAAAGAAATCACCGCTCTAGGATACCAATCAAAAAAGTCTCCTCACCTGATCCAAAGCCATGGGTGGTTGCAATTCATGGAATGATGCAAAATGAAGGAAAAACATTCTGGACAGCCGCATTCCAAAAATGTAATTGTTTTTATTGTAAAATCAAAAAAACACACAAAAAGCATGCCACAGCAGACGGGGTAAAACTGACGCGTTTCACACCAAACTTTAGTGCTTATTCATAGCTTACAACATAGAAAGTGGATGTCCGGTATATATATATATATATACAACTATGGGTCACATGACAAAAAGGATAGCAGCTGGAAACCCAATCGACAATCCAATTAGCAAGTTACCGATTGGTATCTGGTGTGAACCTAGACAAATCCAGATTACATGGTTGAGAGAGCAAGCACACCTATGTAGAATTTATATTGAAGTTTAGAAAGACCACAGAACACATATAGTTGTTCTCATTCCAGAAATAGTCCTGAAATGAGAAAAACAGGTTTAAGTGAATGAAAATAATAACAATGCTGAAGTCCCTATGTATTTAATACATCTGTAAACAATACATGTGTAAAGGATTGCAAATACAAAATCCTTTTTGATTAAATAGTATATAATGATAAAAATAATAGAGAAGTTATACATATGTTAATACAAGACAAGCATGGAAAATTAAATAAATATATTCAAGGGACGTATGTCCCAATAAGTGTGTGTATATGCATGAGTGTGAGTGATAAGTGACAGAGATTGAGAATCCAAAAAGGATCGCTATCGAAAATCTATATAGGTGAACATATATACTGTGCTTACAGAAATTTAGAAGATATATATGAGATCATTTAAAAAATATTAATAAATTATATACAAAGACATATATTATATGTATTGCAATTCTCTGCGTGAATAAGGAGAGTGAAGATGTGAAGATGAGTAAAATATAAAGTTGATAAATATAAATAAAAATAAAGGGAGTGTTGAAACAAAGGTAAACATAAAATATAAATCAACTATGACGTGTTATTTTTTAACTGGATTGCTGTGTAGGAGCAGGATGGCTTTGTGTGAAGTTGATTATAATAAAATATGAATTAACCCCCGGGTCAAAAAAATTGACCCAAACAAAGAAATTCATCAGAATGCGCATGATGACCACAATACATGTAAGGTCGGGGATACAGGTATTGATGTATGCATGTAAATATAAATATAGATGTATAAAAAATATATATATAAATAAAAAGATATGCATATAAAAATATATGTGAATGTATAGAAAAACCACTGTCAAACGGAGAGATATGTTATATGTATATCTCTATAACAAAATATGCATTGGGCTTGGACTACGATCTGTAAATTTTCAGATATCACCGTCTTCAGCCGTCGATTCTCTGCACGATAAGAACGATCGAAACAGCAGTTCTTATAGGCAGCGGGAGGGGACATCCCCCCTCCCGTCGCCATCCGGTGCTTCTCTGGGCTCTCCTGTGCCATTGGGGGCCCGGCGCTGGCTGGAAAGCATAGAGATGACTGGTGACTGGTGACCAGTACCATCATGCTTGGTACCCGGAAGTAAACAAAGCCGCAATCGCGGCTGTCGGCATGAGATCGGTGAATTTATTTTCACAATCTCATGCTTGTAAGCCTGAACCTGTCACACTATTTCCTATTACAAGGGATGTTTGCATTACTTGTAATAGGAATAAAAGTGATCAAAAAAAAAAAAAAGTGTCAAAAAAAAATGAAGTAAAATAAAAAATACTTTTTTTTTTTTAAACGCCCCTGTCCCCTGCTTGAGCGCAGAAGCGAACATGTATGCAAGCCCCGCCCACATATGTTAACGCCATTCAAACCCCACATGTGAGGTATCGTCGCGTGCGTGTGCAACAATTCTAGCACTATACCTCCTCTGTAACCCGAAAATAGTAACCTGTAAAAAAAATTAAAGTTTTGCCTATGGAGATTTTTAGGTACCGAAGTTTGGCGCCATTCCATGAGTGTGCGCAATTTTAAAGCATGACATGTTAGGTATCTATTTACTCTGCGTAACATCGTCTTTCACAAAATAATTGGGCTAACTTTACTGGTTTTTTTTTTTTTATTGTGCAAATACCGTGCGAGGAAAAAAAGTTGCAATGACCGCCATTTTATTCTGGGTGTCTGCTAAATAACAATATATAATGTTTGGGGGTTCTGATTAATTTTCTAGCAAAAAAATTTGATTTTTACATGAAGGAGAGAAGTGCCAAAATAGGCTCGGTGGTCAAGTGGTTAAATAAAGTGCGATCGAGAGCCAAGAGCCATTGCATGCAAACAAAACCTGTGCACATGAAATGTTGCTCATGTGTCAGAGAGAATTCTCGACCATGTAGGTGGATCGGCCTAAGTAATTTATATTCAATATATGTATACAAGTAGCTAGATGTAACCCATACATGCCTGTAAAGCCCATACATCAAACATATATAGATATTGGGTAGTTAAAGGGGAAAATTAATCGGGACCACATAGATTATGAAAGTAACAACGTCTACACGTGGAAAAAAAAACATTTGTCTCCAGGCGATCACGCAAACACTCAGGAAAACATGTCAGTTTCTCAGATCAAGAAAGTGACTTTGCAAATGACACAATGGCCATTTCCGCATCAGAGTCATCACCGGATAAACCATCTACCTCTACGAGTCGAGTAGATGGGGGGCGCATCTCTGTAAACCCCCGTGGGTTCAACACGAAGGCGAAAAAGAAAACTGTCATAAAAAGACACGGAGAGGAGGAAAAGGAAACAAAAACTCAAAGAGCTGTGGGGCAGGAAATAATAAACAATGTAATGAACATTTCTGATGGGGGTCTTAGTGTGGATGAGGAGAAATTACTCTTCAAAGGACTTAATTTCTGCCCCACCAGACATTTTGATTTATTTATGACATTACTTGATGTTAACAAATTTTCTCGCAGTCTCACTTTGAAAAAACATTTCTTTGAATCTTCAGCGGCCATAGATGGGACCCCCCCAGGATCTCCTAGTGCGGGTGAGTCACCTCCCTCTCCAGTTTTCTTTCAGGATGTCTGTGCTTTACATGACTTTTTTTTTTTTTTTTTTACTTCCCACATCAGTCATTGACTCCAAGTGCCGAGTTGCCAGCAAGCTCACAGACTGTACCGCCCTTCGCTTACCGCTGTATTCAACGCATCATTTGTGGAATTCACCATTCTAGTTTTCCACTAGAGAGAGGGGCATTTTTTTTTTTTTTTTTTTTCTTTTTCTTTTTTTTTTTTTTTTTCTTTCTTCCCTCTCTTATTCTTTTCTCTTTTCTTTTCTTCCTTATTTCATTTATTTTTTAATTTACTTTTATTTTACTTTGTTGCCCTCAAGGAATAAATAAAAAAAAAAAAAAAAAAAAAAAAAAAACAAGACAAAAAAAAGAGATACAATGTCGCCGTAAGATGTGGGTTGCCCACCCCTTTTCCCCCCCACCCTCCCCCCTCTCGTGATTCCACTGACCCATCCCTCCCTCCCAAAATTCTCTCCTAGGTTTAAGATTTTACTTGCCCTATTCTCTCAGCTAATTCTTAGATTCTCTGCGTAACTCCAGGTTTTTTTAAAGCTTCTCCAAGATCCCCACTTATCTCGTGTATTATTGCTGTCTTCTATCCCCTTCAATCTTATCTCCTCCCTCCTGTAGGTTTCCTCCACCGAATCGATCCATTCCCAGATCTGAGGGCTATCCTTATCCCTCCATTTTTTGGGAATCAATCGCTTCGCTGCATTCAGAAGGTGGGGTATCAACGTTTTTTTATATTCTTTTATCGGTTCGACCCCCCCGTGAAACAGGACTGTCCAGGGTTCCTCTTTGATCTCTTTTTTGGTTATTTCCTTAATAAGTGATAGAACTTTTTTCCAGTAGTCGTTGATCTTGGGGCACATCCACCATAGATGGGCCATTGACCCCCTCGTTGGACAGCCCCTCCAGCAGTCTGGTGACTGCCCTTCTTTATACTTACTAACCTTATCTGGGGTGGCATACCATCCCGATAGGAGTTTAAAGTTCATCTCTGCTGTTCTCACATCTATAGCTGAGGTATGGGTTAGATTGAGTATTCTTTCCACTGAGATATCACCCCTTGTGTTTTCAAGTTCACTTTCCCATTTTTGTATATATCTAGGCGTCCCTGGCTCCTCCGCCCTCATCAGGAGTTTGTATATTTTTGATATATTTCCTTTTGAGCATTCAGCCAGGCATAATTGTTCCAGAGGATTATAGTCCTTCTGTTCCCGTATTGGTCCCGGGAGGCTCCTGATGAAGGAGGATAGCTGCTGGTATCGCCATTCGTTCCACCCTGTGCAATCAGTCTTAACTTTAATCTCGTGAAGTGTCATTATTTTACCCTTCTGAGTGAAATCTTTTACTTGTATTCGTTTTTTTATCCAGTTCCCGCCCACCCCTTTTAAACCCGGTGTAAAGTATTCGTTCCCTTTCAGATCAATAAGAGGGGAATTATAAGCTAACCCCAACTGTTTATATATTCTATCCCAAATCCTAAATGCTATATGTGTTATTTCATGTGTCCTAATATCTAAGTGTCTAAACCGTGGTGGATTCCAGATTATTCTACCCAACTGTGTCTTTGCCAGTGTGCTCTCAATCTGAACCCATCTTTTGTCGTTCTTCTCTTTGAACCACTCTATTATTCGGGAAATTACCGCCGCCTCGTAGTATTTTCTAATATCCGGTATCGCTAGGCCCCCCAGTTTTTTTTCCTGTTTTAGAACCTTAAAGGATATCCTATGTTTTTTGTTGTTCCAGATGTAATTTAACAGCATCGAGTTAAGTATTCTGAAGTAGGAGTGCGGTAGTGCAATAGGGACCATTTGAAATTTGTACAGGATTTTCGGGATTAACTTCATTTTTACTGTATTAATCCTTCCGAACCAGGATATCGGCCGGTTCTTAATTTTTTTGATTTCCTCTTTTATTTCTTCTAAAAGGGGAATATAGTTTAATCTATATAAGCTTTTGGGGGAGTTTGCTAGTATTATTCCTAGATACTTTATCTCTTTCTGCCATTTAAAGTTATACTTTTCTTTGAGCAATCGTTCTACCTCTCTGTTGGTGTTGATGTTCAATATTTCAGTTTTAGACTCATTCATCTTGAAATTGGATACCTCCCCATATTGTTTGATGTTGCCTATTAAATATGGAAGGGTAGATTTTGGTTTTTCGACAAAAAATAGCACATCATCCGCAAAAGCAGCTAATTTATGCTCTTCATCCCCTGCTCCTATCCCCTTTATATTGGTGTCATTTCGTATTATAGCGAGCAGAGGCTCGAGCGACAGCACAAAAAGGAGGGGAGACAAGGGGCACCCCTGTCTGGTCCCATTTTCCATTACGAAAGGTGTCGATAGGGCACCGTTGATCCTGACCCTCGCTCGGGGGTGAGCATATAAGACCTGGATCCTCTCCCTCGTTCTTGGGCCCAGTCCTATATTTTCTAATATTTGCATCATAAGGCACCAGTCTACCCTGTCAAACGCCTTTTCAGCGTCAACTGACAGGAGTAGACTGGGGTCCCCCTTTTCTTTCATTTGTTTCATAGCTAGAAGTACTCTAACCCCGTTGTCCTTCCCTTCTCTCCCTGGTATAAAACCCACCTGGTCGGGATGGACCAGAGGCGTCATGATTTCTTTCAGTCGCTCCGCCAGTATTTTGGCATATATCTTTATATCATTATTCAGGAGTGAAATTGGCCTGTAACCTGAGCATATCGTGTTATCTTTCCCCTCCTTTCCTATAACCGTAATGTTTGCCGTTGCAGCCTCTCTGCTCAATCCATAGTCTAACCCTAATCCATTGAGGTATTGACAGAGTCTTGGTATTAATATATTTCCAAATTTTTGTAAATATCTGTTTGTGAAACCGTCCGGTCCAGGACTTTTCCCTTTGGGCGAGTTTTTTAAGATCCTCCTAATCTCTTCCTCCGTTATTGGCCTATCTATGTTTACTGCTTCTTCCCTAGGGATTCTAGGGAGGTTTGCTTTTCTAAGAATTTCCTCTATTTTAGCCTCTTTCTCTCCGGGGTTCCAATTTTTTTGTTTAATATTATATAAGTCTTCGTAATAATTTCTAAATACTTCGGCTATGTCGCTGGTTTTGTATAGGACGTCCCCATTTTTTTTCCTTATTTTTTCTATGTAATTTCTAGCTTTTTTTTTCTTTACCATTCTGGCCAACGCTTTACTAGGTTTATCCCCCCAGATGTATCTTTCTCTTTCGATAGAATTTAGATCTTTCTTGGTTTCTTGTTCTATTAGCTCTCTATACTCATCTCTTTTCAAAGTTAACTTATGCCATATTTCTGTTTTTTGCCCCTTTGTTTTATGCTCTTGTTCTAGTTTAAGAATTTCTTTTACTGTTTCCTTTAGTTCCCTAGTTTTTTCTTTCTTCTTCCTCGCTCCCTCCATAATTAGTATCCCTCTTATATAGGCTTTGTGGGCTTCCCAAAGTGTAGCCCTGGAGATCCCCTCCGTATCGTTCTCTCGGAAAAACCTTTCTAGTTCTCTCTGAATTCTTCCTACTATTACTTCATCTCCCAATATGCTTTCATCTAATCTCCATTCTGGTGGGGCGGTTTCCTGACCTGAGATATTTATCTTAATGGTTATAGGGGCATGATCTGATATTGTCATGGCTTCGATGCCCGTCTCCACTATCCTTTCCAGGAGTCTATGTTCTATGAGGACGTAGTCTATCCTCGAGTACGTCCCGTGCACAGGGGAGTAAAATGTAAAATCCCTCGTCTTGGGGTGTTGGATTCGCCAAATGTCCATCAGCTGGTCTTTATGCAATCTTTGTTTTAAGCTTTTCAGCTGACCTTCATTAGTCCCCTGTGCCCGGGACGTACTGTCCTGTGTAGGATCCATACAGAGATTGAAGTCCCCCATTACTATCAGATGCCCTACCTTAAAGTTCTCAAGTTTCATCAGTACCTTGTTTACATATTTCGCAGAATTATCAATTGGAGCATAAATATTAGCAAATGTGTAGTTCATCCCTCTAAGCTTCCCTTTTAAAAATAGGAATCTTCCTTCAGGGTCTGTTAGTCTGTCTGTCAGCTCTTGATAGACCGATTGCGACTCCTCTAGCACGTCTTGTAATTGTGTCCGCGTAGTACCATATCGGGTGGCTGCGCGAGTACAATTTTATATTAGATTCGATCGTTAGGTGCGTCTCCTGTAGAAAGACTACATCTGCTTTATACAGATGAAGTTCCTTGAGAATCTTGTGTCTCTTTATCAAGGAATTTAAGCCCTTCACATTGTAAGATAAAAATTTGATATCCATTATGATTAATCTATTTCCTTCCTCCTTCTCTTAGGGCCCTTTTTCTTAGGGGGTGAGATACTGATCTAAGTGGAATCCACGAGATGGCCCCCCCTCCCCTACCACCCTTCCCTAGCCCTCCCTTATTCCCTTCCCTACCCTCCCCTCGCCCTCCCTCCCCCAACCCCCCCTCTCTCTCACCCCCCCTCCCTCCATGGCCTATTGTAGGCCTGAGAGCCGTGCTAGGTGTCGTCCTTCTCCTCACCATCGGCTCCTACCCCTCGAGGTAGGGTCTAGGGAGCGCTCCATGGCTCGCTAACTAATACCCCCCTCCCTCCCTCCCGACAACCCCCACCCCCCCCCCTCCCCCAGTCATTTAGGACTTCCAATCGGGCAGGTCAGGCACAGGTATGTTCAATCTTTGGCAGAATCTCTCCAAGTCTTCCGGAAATCTTAGTCGAGCTGAGACCCCCCCCTTAATTCCTATGAGGCATGATGGAAACCCCCATTGGTACTTAATGTTCTCTGTACGCAACTGATCGAGTAGGGGTTTCAGATGTCTTCTCCTTTCAAGGGTTTCCCTGGATAAGTCCGCAAAAATTTGAATTTCCTTTTCTCTGTATCTAATGGGGGGCACCCCCCTCAATCTTCCCCATATCAGTGCCTTATCCTCGTAATTCCGGAAACGTACTATAATGTCCCTTGGTCCTCTTCTCTCCATCTGTTTGGGGTTACCTACCCGGTGGACCCGCTCAATTTTGATGGACTTATCTTCTGGCGGTTTTTCCATCAGGGGTTTAAATAGAGTGTTCATTATCCCTCTTAAGTCCTCTCCTTGCTCTTCCTCTATCGCCCTTATTCTTAAGTTCTGACGCCTATTGCGATTTTCCTGGTCCTCCAACCGGTATGCTAATTCTCTTTGGGCTGTTGTCATCTCATGTACTTGGGTTTTTAGTTTGTCCAATTCTTGGTCTTGTTCTATCATTCTTTTTTCGGTCAGCTCCACTCTCTCTAGGAGCCCCCCTAAGTCTGTTCTTATCCTGTTTACCTCAGCTTTTATTAAATTTTCCATCCTCAGGAACATCATGTTCATTTCTGCTTTCGATGGTGGGAGAGTGTCCTGGCCTGGCTCCTCTAACCTACTTTGGTCAAAGTCACTTTCTGAGGTTGTGTCTCCTTTAGAATGGACCGCTGCCCCTTCTCCCGTTTTTTTCTTATCTGTTTTCTTTACCAAGCCTGGGCTTTTAGGATTCGCCTCTTGAGTCATATATTGCTGAATCAGACTTGTTCCCCCGATATTTTTTGGGGTCTTTGAGGCAGTGCCTCTTGTTGCTCTACTCATTTTGCTTTTATTTAATGGTCTTATTCTTTTCCCCAGTTTACCGATTGGGGAGAGGAAGGGAAAGGGAAATACTTTGCCTCTGCCCGGGGGTCTACCCGGGGCTCTACTGACTCCCTAGCTCCCCCAGGGATCTCAACTTCCCGGGCCTAGTAGTTTTTTATTTATTTATTTATTTATTTTTTTTAATTTGTGTTGTTGTTTTTTATTTTTTTAAAAGGCCCGTGGTTTACACGGTCAGCAGTGACTTATATTTGAGGGACTTAACAGCTTGCTCTGCCCTATTGCGTTTTTGGCTTCCCGCCTTAGTGTTGAGTTGTAACGGACTCGCCTTTTCCTGTGTTGCCTTCTATGCTAGTGTTATTCCTGAGAGAGCAGTTTTAGGGATATTTCGTGACCCCCCCAATCCCAAACGTCCTAGGGTACTGACACCCTTCAGGGATCCCCCGTCATATGTGTCCGGGCGTATAAATGCGTATAAACACTCCGTCTCTCGGATACACGTCAGGTTAGATACTTCTGGTCCCCCCAACGAGAAAATTCATCTCGTTAGTTACCCTAAGCTGTTACACATACGTCCGATATACAGTATTTTAGCTCTGCACTGTTCACCGGAAAAGTATCTTTGTACTGATCCTTTAGCTGGGGGGCAAGTAGGGTGTAGAAAGCAGGGGTAAATAACGGGGGGGATTACGCTAGGCCAAGTCGTTTCACAACTCTGCTAGTCTTGTTCTTGAGTGTCCGGGCATAAGGATATTTTGTTGGGCTCTGCTCCCTTTACGTCCTGATATGCTGCCGTCATTCAGAGCGACTCAGTCATATGTGTTCAAAATATTCAAAAATATATTTATGAGCTCTATCTCAATATGCAAACCAGGCGAGGTGCCTCAGGTCCCCCAAAAGCAGGGTTGTTCATCATGTTAATCACCTCATACAGATACTCATGTCCATCTTGCATTATTTTGTGACCATATGCTTTGCCATATACTTTGCCATATACATCTGCCAATCCTTTAGCTGGAGAAAATAGGGTTTGTGTATACCAGGGGGGAAAGGGGGGGGGGGGGGGGTGGTCGTCACGCCACCTCGGTTTCTCGGCTCAACTGAGCGCCTTACCCAACCCTTTGAGTCCTGTTCTCAATCAGCTTCCTGCTGATCTATACTTCTCTCTGTATCCTCCGGAGGGCAGCGTGCATCCTGATCCTGATACCTGCTCTGATCCGAAGTATGCCCGATGTCCAACCTATGTCCCCGTATCCTGGCGGCTTACATTGAGGTGGCTTCGGTCCGGGTATGGGCTGCCGCGATGTAAGTGTGGGCTGCCGCGGGGGGTGGGGGGTGAGCCTCTTGTGTGATCCGTGCTTGGCGCTGCCTCTCACGCTGCGCCTCGCTCAGCCATCACAGGTCTTCCGTGTGCTCACAGCTGCTTGCGCCGCTCACCTCCATGGAGCGCTCCGGCGACCCCTCCCTCCTCCTGAACGTCGCGCCGCTTCATGTCACGTCTCCATCGTCAAGTGTGCTTTACATGACTTAACAGAATTGCCCAGCGAATCCGATCCATGTCCTCTAGACCCCACGGATGGTTACAATACAGTACCTTTAAACTTAAATCTGATTTCTATCCAGTGGGGTCAAGGGGCAGGGATTTAGAGGGACCTTACTCACCTTGCCCGCAGTTGTCGTCAGGGCCCCCTTAAATTTAACAACCTGTCAGTCCCGAAGAGACAAGCTCTCAAAAACGTAGAATCTGACAGAAGTATAGTGATCAGGAATGGTGATAAAGGCGGGACAGTGTGATCTTAAACTCTGACATGTACAAACATGAGGCATTGCGCCAATTGTCTGATATCAACACTTATGCACCACTTGGAGCAGATCCCACCATCCCTTTTTAAAAAGGTTTTACTTTCTCTTCTGGATAGAGCCACACACGTTGGCATCTTTTCTGATTAAGAGAAAGACTAGTCCATCCCTGAGTGCCCCATCATGCCCATATTCCACCATTTACCCAAGGCTCACAAAGGGTTAAACCCTCTTGTAAGGAGACCAATAGTTGCGGGGATTGGCTCCCCCAACGAAAGCCTTGGTGAATGGTTGGACAGCCAACTTCAGCCTTTGGTATTGGCACTTCCAGGCTGCTTAAAAGACACCAAACAGCTCCTTGTTTAATTAAATCACTTTCAATGGAAAGAAAATTATACGTGGATCAGCTGTGACGTGTCTAACATGTATTCCAGTATTCCCCACCATCTGGGTATACAAGCGGTAGCAATGTTACTTCGTGAATCAAGGAGATTCTCATTGATCCTTCAGGACTTCATTCTAGAATCTTTGGAATACTGGTTGACACACAACTTACTCATGTTTGACGGGGGCTATTATCTCCAGAGATGCGGGGCCTATATGGGAGCGAAATGTTTACCCTCCCTAGCAAACCTTTTCATGGGCTGGTGGGAGAGGTACCGCATTTTTGGACATGATAGCCCCCGCCGCCTTGACAGAGTTTTTTACTGTTGTTACATAGACAACCTATTGTTTATCGCTTCTGATGAGGAGGCCAACCTCGATAGCTGGCTGTTATACCTTAATGACAACCAACTTAACTTAAGGTTCACTGGCGATCTCCGTGCGACCACTATGAATTTTTTGGATGTCAAGCTTTCCGGGGTTGGACACACGGTGGTAACGAGTTTACATAGGAAACCCACGGTAGGTAATGCCCTCCTGAGAGCTGATTCAGCTCATCCTGGACACACCATCAGGGGGGTCCCATATGGACAATTCCTTAGACTCAAACGAATCTGTAGTACACCAGAAAATTACAGCAAAGAATCCCAGGAGATGGCACAAAGGTTTAAAGATAGGGGATATCCTAGTAAAACCATAGACAGAGCCCTTTCAGCCACCAGCACTATCCCTAGAGATAGCTTGTTGGATAACACCAACAAGACAATTAATACTGGTAAAATCTTCTTTTGGAAACATACCAGTTTTTTCCACCTCCTACAGCTCTGAATTCACAAAAATTAAGAATACAGTCAACAAGTATCTCCCTATCTTACTTTTTGATCCAACCTACAGCGAGATACTGTCGAAGGGCATTAAGTCAGTATCCCGCAGAGCACCCACTCTAGGAAGTTCCCTTTCAGCCAGCCTTTTTCTGAGTACTATGTGGCTCAGAATTGGTTGAAATTTAAGGGCACGTTTAAATGTGGTATCAAGAGCTGCAATTACTGCCATTTTATTAAAAAAAGGTCAAAGGGTAAATGCTTGTTCTAACAACAATAGTTTCGATAACCTACAATTCATTAATTGTAACACTAAATTTGTGGTTTACGTTTTTACATGTGAAGAATGCCACGTACAGTACGTAGGCAGAACCATTCACAGACTTTGAGATCGTTTACATGATCACTTGTACGATATTGAAACTAATAAAAATACAAATGTTGCCAAACACTGGAATTCAGTACATGACAAAAACAACTCTAGTCTCTCAATCCAGGGAATAGAGAACATCAAGGTTCCTATCAGAGGAGGCAGTAGGTTTAGGACACTATGTAAACGTGAAGTTTTTTGGATTTTTTCTCTACATACCAAAAATACCGTTAGGACTTAATTCCGAATGGGATGTATCCCACTATTGTGATTAATATGATGATATGAAACAAAATAAAATCTAAATATCTAAATAGTGAGCAGCTACAACAACCAATAGACAAATGAAAGGAAACAAACAGAACATATAAATTGTAGCCCTAAATAGTAACTAATCAATATAGAAACTATGGGCCAGATTCAGGTAGACTTACGACAGCGTATCAGTAGATACGCCGTCGTAACTCAGAATCTGCACCGTCGTATCTTTAAGCGTATGTTCAAAGTGAGATATGCTTAAATGTTGCTAAGATAAGACCGGCGTAAGTCTCCTACGCCGTCGTATCTTAGCTGCCTATTTACACTGGCCGCTAGGGGCGTGTACGCTGATTTACTCCTAGAATATATAAATCAGCGAGATACGTCTATTCACGAACGTACGCCCGGCCGTCGCAGTAAAGATACGCCATTTACGTAAGGCGTTTTCAGTCGTAAAGATAAACCACCAAAAAGATGGCGCAGCCAATGTTAAGTATGGACGTCGGGACCGCGCCAAATTTTTCACGTTTTACATCGTTTGCGTAACTCGTCCGTGAATGGGGCTGGCCGTAAATTACGATCACGTCGAAACCAATGAGTCTTAGAGGCGTAATTTGGAGCATGCACACTGTGATACATCCACGGACGGCGCATGCGCCGTTAGTAAAAAAAATTAATTTACGTGGGGTCACACTTAATTTGAAATAAAACACGCCCACATCAAACATATTTGAATTAGGCGGGCTTACGCCGGCCCATTTACGCTACGCCGCCGTAACTTAGGGAGCAATTGCTTTGTGAATACAGCACTTGCCTCTCTAATTCACGGCGGCGTAGCGTATCTGAGATACGCTACGCCCGCACAAATATACGCCGCTCTACGTGAATCTACCCATATATATCTTGGTGAAAAACATAAACAAAAACCACCAAGTGAATACTGTGCAAAAATAAATATCAATGTATAACCGATATAAAGTCCAAAAAATTGTGTGTGAACTGAGTGAAACTTGAATATAAAATTCAACTGAGTGAATGATTCTGAGGTAAAAGGAAAACCATGCGATATTCCCACTCTTTCAACGTGACACACACTTGTGAAAGGACCACCACTGAATCCACAGAGGCTTACCAGAAATGTTGAACCCTGAAAAGCATACGCTCAGAGGTTCAACAAAGCTTGATATAATTAATGGATGTAACAATACGAGACCAGATCTTCAGAGGCAATGAATACCAAGTCCACCAACGAATGGAAAAGGTATATGATGCTTGAAAGTGGTGACCCACGAACGTTGAAACCATGAGCCCGATGTATTGGAAAAGAGTTGAAAAGAAGAAACACATATTGTAATACTGTAGGCAGTGAGTGTTTAATAATAGATGGAAACACTTTAATGAAAGTGGAAAAAACAGGCACTTAATCAAATGTGCGTGGCAGCAGTGGAGTCATCCGGTGCATTTTGCAATATGTTGCATCGTCTGGGGTATGTCTCCACTGTTGCCCCTCTCGCTTAAAAATACAATATGACCCCATAACAGGCACACCCCCGGAAGTTCATCCAATACGAGACCACTTCCGGGTCATCATGGTGAAGGTTCAACTTTGTCTAAAGCCCCATATAAAATCCAAACCAATCCAAAGAAAAGGGAGGATGGAGGGGAACAAGTCCTATAACCTGTAAGGCCTCGTACACACGATCAAATCTGTCTGCTGGAAACGGTCTGCTAGACCGTCCCAGCAGACAGATTCGATCGTGTGTACGGCCGAGCCGACGGATTTGGCCACCGGACAGATTTCAAAGCATGCTTTGAAATCTATCGGGTTGGAATCCGTCCGCCCGACATGTCTGCTGGTTAGTACACTTACCAGCAGACATGTCGTCCCGCACCGCCGCCGAATGGATTCGGCGCATGCGCGGAAGTGCTCTACTTCCTGGTGCGGTGACGTGGCGGCGTCAACGTCACCGCCACATCAGCGCGCCGTCTGCTGGCGGGGATTTTGGTTTGCTCATGTGTACACGCGAGCAAACCAAAATCCTATCAGACAGATTTGTTCAAATCGGTCGGTCCGACCGATTTGAACAAATAGATTGCCTCGTGTGTACGAGGCCTAAGGGGTCAATCAAAAACAGAAAAAGGAACACAAATGTGTTTGCAAAAAGGGATAAACTAACCTTACTTCTGCATTTCATCATTGCAGCATGTCACCAATCACATGCCGCGATGTATCACGTGTCATCACTTTTTTGGATGTCAAGCTTTCCGGGGTTGGACACACGGCGGTAACGAGTTTACATAGGAAACCCACTGTAGGTAATGCCCTCCTGAGAGCTGATTCAGCTCATCCTGGACACACCATCAGGGGGGTCCCATATGGACAATTCCTTAGGCTCAAACGAATCTGTAGTACACCAGAAAATTACAGCAAAGAATCCCAGGAGATGGTACAAAGGTTTAAAGATAGGGGCTATCCCAGTAAAACCATAGACAGAGCCCTTTTAGCCACCAGCACTATCCCTAGAGATAGCTTGTTGGATAACACCAACAAGACAATTAATACTGGTAAAATCTGCAGTTCTTTTGGAAACATACCAGTTTTTTCCACCTCGCACAGCTCTGAATTTACAAAAATTAAGAATACAGTCAACAAGTATCTCCCTATCTTACTTTTTGATCCAACCTACAGCGAGATACTGTCGAAGGGCATTAAGTCAGTATCCCGCAGAGCACCCACTCTAGGAAGTTCCCTTTCAGCCAGCCTTTTTCTGAGTACTACGTGGCTCAGAATTGGTTGAAATTTAAGGGCAAGTTTAAATGTGGTATCAAGAGCTGCAATTACTGCCATTTTATTAAAAAAGGTCAAAGGGTAAATGCTTGTTCTAACAACAATAGTTTCGATAACCTACAATTCATTAATTGTAACACTAAATTTGTGGTTTACGTTTTTACGTGTGAAGAATGCCACGTACAGTACGTAGGCAGAACCATTCACAGACTTTGAGATCGTTTACATGATCACTTGTACGATATTGAAACTAATAAAAATACAAATGTTGCCAAACACTGGAATTCGGTACATGACAAAAACACCTCTAGTCTCTCAATCCAGGGAATAGAGAACATCAAGGTTCCTATCAGAGGAGGCAGTAGGTTTAGGACACTATGTAAACGTGAAGTTTTTGGATTTTTTCTCTACATACCAAAAATACCGTTAGGACTTAATTCCAAATGGGATGTATCCCACTATTGTGATTAATATGATGATATGAAACAAAATAAAATCTAAATATCTAAATAGTGAGCAGCTACAACAACCAATAGACAAATGAAAGGAAACAAACAGAACATATAAATTGTAGCCCTAAATAGTAACTAATCAATATAGAAACTATGGGCCAGATTCAGGTAGACTTACGGCGGCGTATCAGTAGATACGCCGTCGTAACTCAGAATCTGCACCGTCGTATCTTTAAGCATATGCTCAAAGTGAGATATGCTTAAATGTTGCTAAGATACGACCGGTGTAAGTCTCCTACGCTGTCGTATTTTAGCTGCCTATTTACGCTGGTCGCTAGGGGCGTGTACGCTGATTTACGCCTAGAATATGTAAATCAGCGAGATACGCCTATTCACGAACGTATGCCCGGCCGTCGCAGTAAAGATATGCCGTTTACATAAGGCGTTTTCAGGCTTAAAGATAAACCACCAAAAAGATGGCGCAGCCAATGTTATGTATGGACGTAGGGACCGCGTCCAATTTTTCACGTTTTACATCGTTTGCGTAACTCGTCCGTGAATGGGGCTGGCCGTAAATTACGTTCACGTCGAAACCAATGAGTCTTAGCGGCGTAATTTGGAGCATGCACACTGTGATACATCCACGGACGGCGCATGCGCCCACATCAAACACATTTGAATTAGGCTATGCCACCGTAACTTAGGAAGCAATTGCTTTGTGAATACAGCACTTGCCTCTCTAATTTACGGAGGTGTAGCGTATCTGAGATACGCTACACCCGCACAAATATACGCAGCTCTACGTGAATCTACCCATATATATCTTGGTGAAAAACATAAACAAAAACCACCAAGTGAATACTGTGCAAAAATAAATATCAATGTATAACCGATATAGGGCCAGATTCAGGTAGGAGAGCGGATCTTTATTCTGGAGTAACGTTCGTCATTTACATTACTACGGCGAAACTTTAGGAGCAAATACTGTATTCACTAAGCACTTGCTCATAAAGTTGCGGCGGCGTAGCGAAAATGAGCCGGCGGAATTCAAATTGGGCGGGTAGAGGGCGTGTATTATTTAAACTAGGCGCGATCCCGTGGCGAACGTACTGCGCATGCGTCGACTGTCAGTGCGCATGCTCCAAACTCTGTCAGTGAACGTCAATGACGTCAATCCCCATTCACGGACGTTTTACGCAAACGACGTTAAACTTTTTCAATTCGACGCGTTCACAATGGTCATACTTAACATAGGATACTCCACCTAGGGGGCATGTTTTTCTTTACGCCGCTTATCGCTTACGGAAATGTCAGAAAGTCAATGCGTCAGGCCCGCGTACGATTGTGAATTGCCGTCTCTCGCTGATTTACATATTCTTGCTGTAATTCAGCGGGAACGCCCCGAGCGCCCTTTTTTAAAATTGCAGTTCCTAAACGACGGCGAAATACAATTACCCGCTCGTATCTGAACTCAATCCCGGCGTATCTTGTTTTCTGCATACAGAAAACAGATAAGCCGGCTCAAAGTGTGAGTTATGCTGGCGAATCACTGATACTCCAGCGTAACTCTACCTGAATCAGTCCAAAAAATTGTGTGTGAACTGAGTGAAACTTGAATATAAAATTCAACTGAGTGAATGATTCTGAGGTAAAAGGAAAACCATGCGATATGACACACACTTGTGAAAGGACCACCACTGAATCCACAGAGGCTTACCAGAAATGTTGAACCCTGAAAAGCATACGCTCAGAGGTTCAACAAAGCTTGATATAATTAATGGATGTAACAATACGAGACCAGATCTTCAGAGGCAATGAATATCAAGTCCAGTATATGATGCTTGAAAGCCCACGAACGGTGAAACCATGAGCCCGATGTATTGGAAAAGAGTTGAAAAGAAGAAACACATAGTGTAATACTGTAGGCAGTGAGTGTTTAATAATTGATGGAAACACTTTAATGAAAGTGGAAAAAACAGGCACTTGATCAAATGTGCGTGGAGTCACCCGGCGCGTTTTGCAGTATGTTGCATCGTCTGGGGTATGTCTCCACTGTTGCCCCTCTCACTTAAAAATACCCCATAACAGGCGCACCCCCGGAAGTTCATCCAATACGAGACCACTTCCGAGTCATCATGGTGAAGGTTCAACTTTGTCTAAAACCCCATATAAAATCCAAACCAAAGAAAAGGGAGGATGGAGGGGGACCAGTCCTATAACCTATAAGGGGTCAATCAAAAACAGAAAAAGGAACACAAATGTGTTTGCAAAAAGGGATAAACTAACCTTACTTCTGCATTTCATCATTGCAGCATGTGACCAATCACATGCCGCGATGTATCACGTGTCATCACTATGTGACGCATCACAGCGTCATATGGAGTCCGGCTAAGCCCACGCTACAAGATAATTCAATAGTGCAGTGCTCTAGTGAATGAAAGAATTAATCCAAATAATGTGAAAAAATAAAGTCCAAAAGAGTAAATTTGTCAATGAAGTTGAAGATATAGGACCTCCACTGAAGTTTCCGTGTGCAGACAAGGAAAACACACCACACCACCATGCAAACAACCCGCTTACCAGAGTAAAATCATTATGGGCATGTATTCAAATAACGTGTAGGTCCGTGAAAACGGTTATCCACAGGCAGCATCAATGGTGAAATATCATCCCGAATGTCACAAGTATCCAAAGGTGTACATTGCGTTCATCAACAGGTATATGACCAAAAATGCAGAGAGTAGGGATGATCCGAACACCCCCGCGTTCGGTTCGCACCAGAACCGTCAAACAGACCGACCGTTCACGCGAACATTTAGAATCCCATTGAAGTCTATGGGACTCGAACATTCAAATTCAAAAACGATCATTTTAAAGACCAACATTCAAAACGTCTTTGAGAACCCGGGTTTTGCCCCAGGGACCATGTATCAATGGAAAAAAGTTTAAAAAACAGTTGTTTTTTCAGGAGCAGGACTCCTGAAAAAAAGACCGTTTTTAAACTTTTTTCCATTGATACATGTTCCGTCGGGCAAGACCCGGGTTCTCAAAGACGTTTTCACAGGCAAACTATAAACACCCAGCAGGTACAATATTTAAAGGAATTTTTTAATTTTTTTTTTTAATTTAAACATTATTAAAATCACTGCTCCAGGAGCAGTGATTTTAATGATGCTTAAATACAAAATAAAAAAATGAAAAATTCCTTTAAATATTGTACCTGCTGGGTGTCTATACCTGTGATAACGTCTTTAAATAGCACAATCACCTGCCTGCCAGTTAATTAGGAATAGCTGATCTAGCTAAGCTATACAGTGTATAAATATATGTACAACTCCTAGGGATGTATCTATATCCTCTACACACTGTAAATTAAGCTAAACTGACTAGCCTGCCTGCCTGCTCTATCTAGCTATATAAAAAGACTATCTCTCTGTCTCTCTGACTGCTCTCATTAACAACCGCAACACACTACACGAGGCCGCCCAGCATGCGACCTTATATAGTGTGGGGCGTGTGCTAAAGCCCTGAGCCATAATTGGCCAAAGCCACCCTGGCTTTGGCCAATTATGGCTCTCTGTTTTTTGCGCGCTGTGATTGGCCAAGCATGCAGGGTCATAGTGCATGTTTGGCCAATCATCAGCGCGCAATGCCGCAGTGAGTTATGGGCCGTTGCGCGTCACTCGAATTTGGCGCGAATAACCCGTTTTGTTAGAATTTAGTCGAAACGCAGACGCAGGGCTCATCCCTAGCAGAGAGTAAACGACAATCGTGAAGCCCGTAGGTAAAAACAACATGCAATTTATTGTATGGTACTTACAAACAGACAGGTAAAATAGGCATCAAAAGATATAAAAAAAACTCTGCGGCTCATAGCGTACTTGTGCCGGTCAGCCTAACATATTTCATCCCATGTGAATATCTTCAGAGGCGTAGTTAAAGACACAAGCACGCCCATATAAATACATGTAATCATAAGCCATCCAGGCCCAAGCCATCCAGGCCCATGATAGGCCAGCACATCAACACAAACAGCTGTGCACAATTAACAGCAACATCCATACCCTTTCCGCACATGCCCAGTGCGAATATGTCAGTGTATGTTCTAAATAGAGTGCACATGGACAACAGTAGTAGTGCATGCACGGCACTTCCACACTAACCTGATGGTCAGAGAGCAGGAAGGCACAAACAAATCTCACTTCCGGGGTGCCGAAATTGCGGCCGTACTCGTGCATGCGCACTCGCGCACGTACGTGCTCGTGCATGCGCATTAACTGCAAAAAAAGTGTTCTAGCGTAGTTTCTGGTTGGCCAAATGAAACCGCACACCTCGGGAATGACGCAAGCGCAGTAGCAATGTCCAAATGGTGAATAAACCACATGACAACATCCGGGTCACGGAATTAACTCTGTGACACCGGAAGACAGATTCCAACTGTAGAATTTGGCCATACAATAGCATTCCAGTATGTTAAAAGAATTGTTTCTTTGACACATGCTTGCACATGTACCAAAAATAGTAAGAATAAATGTAAAATAGCAAAAATGTTAAATATAAGACATATGAACAGCTCATAGCAGCATGAATAAACATACTGTATATAGGAATGATATTAATCATACAGGAGAAAAAAATGAGGCTCCTGACATCTACAAACTACAGTTGGCTATACTTATTAACACTATAATGAAATAGACTAAAATAAAAAAAGATAAATAAGCATGGAACTTATTAATCAAAAAATGTGTAAAAAAAATTATAAAATAATAATAAAAGTAAATGTAAATATAAATACATATATATATATATATATATATATATATTAAAAAAAACATGAAGTGAAAAAATGCAAAGAGTAAAAAAAATAATATGGAACAATAAGAATAAAAATTGAGTATAAAAAACTTTAAATGAATATGAAAATAAAGAAAAATGTAACTGTTAATAATAAAACAATTTATAACTCAAAATTACACTCTATTAGGAGCATCTAAAATATTAGGTGCTAATTAAAGCCTAAGTGGAGGAACTCCTCTAAAAGCAACCTGTGGTCGTTTGGGAAGGACTGGATTCAAAACGTTATCATTTTGAGGACCTCCCCCAATGTTTTGTCAGAATTTTTTTAATGTCCAAATGTTGTTGACAAAAGGTGGTGACCATGAAATAACTAAAGTTGGTCTCATTGGAAGGTACGTTCTTTTTAGTTTGGAGAACTAACGCTCAATCCATGTCACCCACCTCAGTAATTATTGCATTCAAGTCATTAGCTGAATAACCCTTTTCGACGAATCTCTCCCTCAGGATGTTGGCCTGTGAGAAAAAGTTGTCTCTAAGGGTACAATTCCGTCTCAAATGAAGGAACTGGCTTTTGGGCACCGACCTAAGCCAGGAGGGATGGTGGCAGTCCAATATAGCCATTCCTGTCAGTTGTTTTAAAAAAGGTGGACAGATTGAACGTGCCATCTTTAATTTGTATGGTTAGATCTAAAAAAATAATCTTGGTGGTATTGATCTCAAATTCCAATACAATTCCCAACTGGTTCATATTGAGCTGCTGCAAATACAGGGTTACAGATTCAAGATCTCCATCCCATAGGAGGAGGATGTCGTCTATATACCTGCCCCAGAAGACCAATTCTGGCCTTCTGTCAGAGAATCCTCCTCCCATTTGGCCATGAATAAATTGGCCATGCTGGGCGCAAATTTTGCACCCATTGCGACCCCTCTGTTTTGCAAATAATGTACCCCTCCAAACCAAAAATAGTTGTGGGTCATCGCATATTTTAATAGATCCAAAACAAATTCCTGCTGGGAGAGAATCAAATTAGAATCTCTTCCAAGAAGAGATTCAACCGCCTCTAATCCATGTCTGTGAGAGATAATGGTGTACAAGGAGGGCAAATCAGTGGTGGCCATGATGTAATTCTCCTTCCACTCTATACCCTCAAAAGCACGGATCACCTGTGCCGAGTCCTTAATATACGACGGAGTGGCAGACACCAAAGGTTGAAAGAAACCATCTATATATTTACCGACTAGCGAGGTGATGGAATCCAATGCCCTGATAATGGGTCTACACAGAGGGTTGGTTGGGTTCTTATGTACCTTCGGTAAAAAATACATAATGTTTTTTTTTGGGAGCTAAAGGAACCAAAAACTCTTTCTCCTTTTTGTTAAGTAAATTAATACAATGCCCCTTATCAACAAGGCCAACAAGTTCATTTTTGTACTTAAAGACAGGATCGTGACTCAACAGAATATATGTATCATGTCAGATAGGATTCTATTCATCTCAGAGATGTAGGAATTCCTATCCATCACCACTATTCCACCACCCTTATCCGTGGGGTGTATAATGATATCATTTTGCTGTTTCAAAGTTTCCAGCCCCTCACGGAAGCGGGAATCACGATAGCTTCTTTTAATTTTAAGTTTATCAATGTTTTTTAAAACAAATTCCTTGAATACAGAAATGGACGGTGGTATAAACCCAGGAGGGTTAAAGAGGGAAGTGTTAGAAAGGCCAGAGTGTCTTACTTCACTTGCCTCACCAACGCTGGTAGTAACAGTTTTGGACAAAAAATATCTTTTGATATTAATTTTCCTAATGTATTTTTGTACATCGATAAAGGCTCCAAATTTGCTGAGAGGCTTGTCTGGGGCAAACTTGAGCCCATGATCGAGCACAAACTTTTCATTGTCAGTGAGTGTGGTGCTGCTGAGATAAAAAAATCCCAGCTTCCCTTACTCTCTTCGCCTTTTTCGATCGATTTCTCCTCCCCCTCTGGTCCCTCTCCTTGTTCCCCCCTCTTTTCTTGATTCCCTGTGGAACCCTGGGAAAAAAGAAGAGGATGAAGTGGACGGGCCAGGATGGTGCGAGGAGCCTGATTGTAATATTGGGGCCTTCTAGGTGGATATCGACCCGGACTATCCCAACCTGATCGTCCGTGTTCTGAACATATGTTCCCTGGGGTTGGGATGGATGGGTGTTGAACAATATAACGCTCATCAAATTCCTGTTCCTTATAAGCATCATAATCGTCACGATAGGATCCTAAAGGTCCAAAATGATTATAAGTAGGAATGTCTTCCTGATTATCATAATGGGAACAATCCTGATTCGTGTGATGATTAGGAGCCTGATTACCAAAACCATTACCCTTGTTAAAATGGGGTCTAGGTGGAAATGGTTTCTTATTATTGGGAACCCTTTGCCATCCACCCCTAGGCCGCGTACACACGATCAAATTTATCTGCTGAAACTGGTCCGACGGACCGTTTCAGCAGACATCTCCGATCGTGTATACGGGCTATCGGACATGTTTTCCCAGTGGACAAATTTCAAAGCATGCTTTGAAATTTGTCCGCCGGAGACATGTCTGTTGGATATGTCCGCTGGTGAGTACACTCACCAGCAGACATAACTGTCCATGCATGCGTCGAATGGATTCGACGCATGCGTGGAAGTATTTTACTTCCTGGAGTGGTGATGTGGCGGTGTCAATGTCACCGCCACGTCACCACGTCCTCAGCCAGAGGGGATTTTCGTCCGATGGTGTGTATATGCCATCGGACCAAAATCCGATGAGACATATCTGCTGCAAACGTTCCGTCGGACATGTTTGAGCAGACATGTCTCATCGTGTGTATGCGGCCTAGGTGTATTGACTTGATTGTTTTCTCTGCGATTAACTTGAGACGCAGGGGGAACAGAGGTTCTGGTGGGTATAGCAGGCCTAAGAGGAGGCTCTGCTCCTCCTTCCGCAGAGGCCAACCTCTTAACCTGCCATTTAAACACCTGACCAGACTTGTAATCCTCAAAGTCTCTCACAAACTTTTTCTTCTTTTAAAATTTTTGGTCAAGGTCCTCTTTTTCAAGAACCTTTCTAAGATTATCAGATTTTGCTTTGTACTCCTCTAAATCTTTAAAGGACAAAAGCTTTTCCTTTAGCTCGGATATATCCACATCGAGTTCGGTTAATTTGCGTCTCTTCCTAGCAATCAGAAATCGCAATAAATCCAAACCCACATCGTTAAAATATTTAAACCATCCCAGAATATCAATTTCATCTTCCTGTGGGATGATCTCGAATCTCAGGCTCCTGGAAACCATGCTCTTATCCAGATATTTCTCTAGAAAAGCAATGTCCCAGTATCCATGAACTTCCAAGGTCATCAGGTTTTTCAACCGGATAAAAAGACCACCAATATTTGAATTCTGTTGAACCTCAGCATTATTGAAAACATCCTTAAAGTTCAAAGAACGTGAATTATGAAAATCAAATATGTCCATGTTCATGGAAAAGTGTGCAGCTGATATCAAAAAATCTAAACAAGTGAAATTAAAGTGAACAAAATATCTGCGCTAACGTAAAGATTCAATAGTCCCAATGCAAAGCAGCTAGCACAGTTTGTAGATAAGCAAACCAAAACAATATAATCCAATAGTGTAGCGCTCTAGTGAATGAAATCATTAATCCAAATAATGTGAAAAAATAAAGTCCAAAAGAGTAAATCCATCAATGAAGTTGAAGATATAGGACCTCCACCGAAGTTTCAGTGTGCAGACAAGTGCAAACAATCCGCTTACCAGAGTAAAATCATTATGGGCATGTAATCAAATAACGTGTAGTTCAGTGGCAGACGCTCCTCCAACACGATATATAGGTGAAAACGGTTATCCACAGGCAGCATCAATGGTGAAATATCATCCCGAATGTCACAAGGATCCAAAGGTGTACATTGCGTTCATCAATAGGTATATGACCAAATATGCAGAGAGAAACGACAATAGTGAAGCCCGTAGGTAAAAGCAACATGCAATTTATTGTATGGTACTTACAGATAGGTAAAATAGGCATCAAAAGATATAAAAAACTCTGCGGCTCAGAGCGTACTTGTGTCGGTCAGCCTAACATGTTTCATCCCATGTGGATACAAGATCCTCCGCTCGTTGCCGCGACCCCACGTGACATATCACGTGAGGCGCGACTCGGCCTGCGCTGAGTGACACGCACGCCGCGCTCCATTTTAGACATACGAAAGCAATGTTTGCTTCCGCAACGTCACGTGACACATCACGTGAGACACGGCTCAGCATGCGACACGTGACATGAGCGCTGCGCTCCATCTCAAGCGTATGGAGGGAATGCTTACCTCCTATGCATTCCAAAAGGAAGCCAGGAAGTATCCCATCACCATATTCTCATGGAGCGTCAGGCCTCGTACACACGACCAAGGAACTCGTTGTAAAAGACACATCGTTTTCCTCGATGAGTTCCTTGTTAGGCTTGTTGAGAAACATGACAAGCTTTCTTTGCGTACACACAGTCAAGACCAAATCTCCTCGTTCTCAAACGCGGTGACGTACAACACATACGACGATAGGTGAAGTTCGATTCCACTGGCACAACCCTCGGGGCTGCTTTTGCTTATGTCTGCGTGTTACTGTGTGTTAAGTAAAAGTTTGGTTTTCAGTCTGTTACAGCGTGACAAATGTGCTATCTCCATTACAAACGCTACTTTTACCGAAGTTGCGCTCCCGTCTCATACCTTATTCTGAGCATGCGCGGGTTTCTAAGCATACACACAAACGCGTTTCTCGTCGAAAACCAGCCCGACTAGGAACACGACGAGGAAATTGAGACTCCCAACGATGAAAAAGAGAACTTGTTCTCTTTTTTTCTCCTCGAGTTCCACGTCAGTTTTCTCAATGAAAAGCATACACACGACTGTTTTCCTCTGCAAAAAAGCTCTGCCACCAAGTTTCTTGATGGATTCTGTCGAGAAAAATGGTCGTGTGTTTGAGGCCTCAGACTCAAAAAAACAAACTGCCTGATAAAAAAACAGCAAGAATTTTTAAATCAAAATGTATTTAATTAAAATTGGATAATCCTTTTATATGTGTTAAAAAGAGAGGAAAAATGGTAAAAAGGGATATCTCCTAGGCAACAATAAGGGCAATATAATATTGAACTAATGCCTGGATTTACATATATGGACTAATAAATTCCATAAATAAGAGCCCATATTATATCATAAATACAATAATGGGCAAACATATACAGCAATAATGTTTGTAATAACTGTCCCAAACCCTACATGATGATCCCCTACTGGATGAACACCCAATGAACAAATACAAAAAAACACAATTATGTATAAAAACCTTAAATATTACAAGGAGGAATATACACATTTCAGAAGGATAAAATAAATGTAAATGAAAATGAAAAAAAAATGAAGGGAAGAATAATCACGATTGAAAAGGTGATCGATTTTTAGGATTTGTTAATAAAATAATTAATGTGCCACTCAACGTTGAGGCCTGATAGCGTGTGTGTTCTAAATTTGTAAATCCAATAGGTCTCAAGCTTAGACACATCTCTAGTCTTGGGACTACCCCTCCATGGGGGAATAAACTGGTTGATAATCAAAAATTGTGTACCTGCTGGGTTCCTATTATGGTGTAGTCTATAGTGCCTGGGCACGGTATGATGAATATCTCCGCTGAGAATTAGAGCTACATGCTCTTCAATAGGGATGAGCCGAACACCCCTGCGTTCGGTTCGCACCAGAACCGTCAAACAGTCCATTTAGAACCCCATTGAAGTCTATGGGATTGGAACGTTCGAATTCAAAAACGATCATTTTAAAGACCAATTTTCAAGTTATTGTTGGAAAACGTCTTTTAGAACCCGGGTCTTGCCCCAGGGAACATGTATCAATGGAAAAAAGTCTTAAAAACTGTAGTTTTTTCAGGAGCAGGACTCCTGAAAAAACTACCGTTTTTAAAACTTTTTTTTCCATTGATAGTAGTATCAATGGGAAAAAAGTTTTAAAAACGGTTGTTTCCTTTCCCCTCGAATTTGCCGCGAACGATCGTTTTTGTTCGAAATTCGACGAACGATCGAACGGACGATGTTCGAGTCGAACATACGTTCGTTTCGAACGCGAAGCTCATCCCTACTCTCCAACCCTCACGGAGAATGTACGAATGGTACGACCCACATACTGTTTGCCACAATAGCATGTAATGAGATAGACCACGTATTTGGTCCCACATGTACAAAAATGTTTAACCACTTAACGCCCGCCGCATTTATATGTACGTCCACAGAATGGCACGTACAGGCAGATGGGCGTACTGGTACGTCCCTGCCTTCCTCGCGATCGCTCCCAGCCAATCCACTTCCTCCCCTGCCCTCTGCCTTTATAAGTGTAAACACAGGCAGAGGGAAGTGATGTCATCTCTCCTCGCGGCGGTCTTTTCGACCAACGCTTGAGGAGAGAAGACATCTGTAACTGTAAGTTGCACTAACAGTACACTGACACAGTCACACATAGGCACACAACCCCCCCCCCAGTCACCCCCGATCACCCCCCCAGCCCCCTGTCACAGTGTCACTATTGCAGTGATCATTTATTTTCTGATCACTGCATTTAGTGTCATTTGTGACAGAAAAAGTGTTAGGGCAGTTAGCTTTAGGCCCCTTAGGTCCAGGGTAGCCCCCTACCCCCCTAATAAAGGTTTAACCCCTTGATCACCGCCCTAGTTAACCCTTTCACCCCCTATTGCCAGTGTCACTAAGCGATCGGTTTTCCGATCGCTGTATTAGAGTCACTGTTACCGCTAGGTAGCTATTTTTTTTTGAGGTTCGCCGCCAGGTTTATATAGCGTTAGGTACCCACATAAATAAAGGTTTTAACCCCTGATTGCCCCTAGAGTTAACCCTTTCACCAGTGAATTCCAGTGATCACCGTATAAGTGTCACTGGTGACGCAGGTTAGCCAGTTAGTTATTTAGTTTTTTAGGTTTTTAGAAAGCGTCAGGTACCCCCATATATTACCTAATAAAGGTTTTAACCCCCTGATTGCCCCCTAGTTAACCCTTTCACCAGTGATCACCGTATAAGTGTTAAGTTGACGCTGGTTAGTTAGTTTGTTGTTTATAGCATCAGAGCACCGCCGTATATAACCCAATAAAGGTTTAACCCCCTGATCGCCTGGCGGGTGATATCAATTAAATTTTAGCGTCAGTCAGGGTCTGCGTCACCCCAGGCAGCGTTAGGTTAGTGCCAGTAACGCTTACACCCTCGCGCAAAGCATACACCCCCTTAGTGGTATAGTATCTGAACGGATCGATACCGCATTGTTAGCGGAATCAGCCCAGATACCCGCTAGCACCTGCGTTTTGCCACTCTGCCCAGCCCAACCCACCCAAGTGCAGTTACGATCGATCACTGTCATTTCAAAAACACAACACACATAACTGCAGCGTTCGCAGAGACAGGCCTGATCCCTTCCCACAGTTTTTTTTGGAAGCGTTTTCTACGTTTGCTTTTCTACAGTCAAGTGCTTTTTTTACCTGTGAATCATCACCAGTGTACGACTAAATTTAGAGCCCAAAATGGCAAAGCGAATGTACACTGGTGAAGAGGCCTTCAGGATCCTGAGCATGTCACAGATAGTGAAGAGGAGGTCACGCATCTGTCAGATTCTGGCTCAGAATACAATCCTGTTTACGACAGCGGCTCCATGTCAGATAGCTCTGACAACGAAGTTGTGGTCCCTGCTAAGGCCAGGTGTACCCGAACCCGTTCTGATGTTGTTGATCAGAAAGAACCGCAGGACCCTTGTATGGAGCAGAGAAGTACTAGCGCCACTATTCCTTCTGGCACCAGCGGCCTAGTACACCCTGGTCATTCATCCAGTACTGCAGTATCACGTGGTGACGTGGCGAGTCCCATAAGTGCAGTTTAAGCTGGCGAGGTGGCAAGCACAAGTAGTGTCCCGCTGCCACCAAGAAAAAGAAGACAAAGACAGGCCTGTCGTGCCCATAGTGCCCTTCCTGCAAAATTCGCCTATCCTGATTGGGTCCCCACCACTTCTGCAGCACCCGTACTTCCCCCATTCACTGGCCAACCCGGTATTCAGGTGGATACAGCGAATTGTATGCCACTTGATTTTTATTCGCTGTATTTCATGGAAGATCTCTATAGATCTATTGCGGACCAGAGTAATTTATATGCTGGTCAATACACCGCCGCTAATCCCCAGTCCTTCCTTGCCAAAGAATGGAAACCACTTACAGTTTCCGACCTTTCTGGGCCTTACACTCAACATGGGCATACACCAATTTCCTCAGTTGCGGATTGTAACGATCACCACCGTTTACGACCTTCCATCCACTCACGACAAGCTTATCCGACATAATGCGACAATCTTGCATACACGATCCATTCCATTTCCCATATTCAAGACGAGACTCTGCTCTGTACTTATTTCCAAATGACTGAACACTTTATTGGTATCTTAGCTTGTTTATATGTCTTAGTACAGCATGTTACAGTTAATCACAGGACAATGCAATCTCCACCCCCCTATTCACACACTATGGTTAATTCTCTAGCAGACATTTCGGCACCGACCCTGACGAGATCTATCACATTCTTTTATCAATAAAATACAATCACACAATGTCTTGACCTTCAACTCTAGACAGACGTACTATCTCTAAAGGGTCTTGACACCTGGGCATCAATACATTCCTTTGCTAAACATAATTGGCATGCTAATTCAATACATCTGAAGAGAGACGTTAACACAGGGCTTTGAACAGTTTTATCACACAATGAAAAGGTCTTTCAGGAGCCGATGTAATTAACACCTTTCAACAGAATGAAATGTCTTTCACAAGCCGGGTCACTTAGCATTTTAAAAGCAGATGTCTAGTAGGAACACCTTAATATCTCAATATCCTGCCATGAATTATTATTAATGTCCCATCTCATGTAATACATGAATTATGATCCTATTAGCCACCCTACGCCTACAAGGGCACAGGGTGGACTTGGACCCAGGAGTTATTAGTGTCCCTGGCACAGGAGTATCTCTCATCCTTCCAAAGTCTTTGGTTGGCACAGTATATTACGTTATACGGATGTATTGGTCCATACATCCAATTCACAATATGCCCATATTCTCTGTTCACATGGCCAGGAATCAATACGAGGCGATCCTGCGGTTCTTGCATTTCAGTGACAATGCACTTTGTCGTCCACTTGGAGACCCTGAATTTGACCGGCTCTACAAAATTCGGCCCCTCATAAACCATTTCAACGAACGTTATGCAGCCTTGTTTAATCCCCAGCAAGTTGTCTGCGTTGATGAGTCCCTGATTACATTTTCTGGCCGCTTGTCTTTCAAGGAGTTCCTTCCCAGCAAGCGTGCCAGATACGGGGTCAAGCTCTATAAGCTTTGTGATAGGGGAACAGGCTACACATGGAGCTTTAGGGTTTATGAGGGCAAAGATAGTGGGGTAGAGCCGTAAGGATGCCCAGATTACATGGGGAGCGCTGGCAAGATCGTGTGGGACTTGGTGTCACCCTTATTCAGAAAGGGGTACCACTTGTATGTGGACAATTATTACAGCAGCGTGCCACTTTTTTGTCACTTGTTTGATCATCAGATTGGAGCATGTGGCACCATACGATCTAATCGCCGGGGCTTTCCCCAGCGGCTTGTAGATTCCTGTATTAGGCTGGAGGGGTGGACCTCAACGACCAGTTAATGGCGCCGTATCATATTGCCCGTAAGGCGAGACGCTGGTACAAAAAAGTGTCTCTATATTTATTTCAATTGACTTTACTGAATGCTTTTGTCTTATACAAAACTTCAGGACAGAATGGAACCTTCCTTGAATTGCAGGAAGAGATCGTCATAGAACTCCTGTATCCAGGCGATTCTGCACCGCACCATCCCCTACCAAATGCAGTAAGCCGACTGCATGAGAGGCATTTTTCATATGCCCTCGAGAGTCCCCCTACCCAACAAGCCCCCCAAAGAAAATGTCGTGTCTGTAGCAAGCGCGTATTTAGGGGTGACACCTGTTATTTTTGTCCCCAATGTCCTGCCGATCCTGGTCTTTGTATTGGTGAATGTTTTGAACGCTTCCACACACTAGTGAAGTATTAGCATAGGGTAAAACATTTCACAGGCTAGGCACACTTACACAGGGTCTCCCAAGATGCCATCGCATTTTGAGAGACCCAAACCTGGAACCGAAAAGTTGAACAGTTACAGTTACAAAAAAAGTGTTAAAAAAAATAAAAAAATAGTTGTCGTTTTATTGTTCTCTCCCTCTCTTTTCTCTCTCTATTGTTCTGCTCTTTTTTTTACTGTATTCTATTCTGCAAAGTTTTATTGTTGTTATGTTTTTTCATGCTTGCTTTTCAGGTATGTAATTTACTTTACTGTTTTCAGGTACGCCATTCAGCTGATGCGCGGACTTATTTATCTTGACAGCAACAGTGTTTGCTCCCACGATATATAAAGCTGTGACTCCAGCATAGAAAAGTCCGACCGTGTGTACACGGCATAACTTTTTTGCGGGAGGATGCCCCTATGCATATATAAATAGTGTATGTATGCCCATCATTAGAAGTGGGTGGATGAAGGGAGGTATTCTAATGGTGGGCATACCCACCGATCAATCCATATGTGGAATTACACCCCAAAATACATTCTGCTGCTTCTCCTGAGTACGGGGATACCAAATGTGTGGGACTTTTTGTGAGTCTAGCCGCGAAAACCAAGCACCGCCTTCAAGATTTCTAAGGACATACATTTTTGATTTCACTCCTCACTACCTATCACAGTTTTGAAGGCCATAACATGCCAAGATGGCACACAATCCCCCTAAATGACCCCACTTTGGAAAGAAGACACCCCAAGCTATTAGCTGAGAGGCATGTTGAGTCCATGGAATATAATTTTTTTTTGCCCCAAGTGATTGAATAATGACCAAAAAAATAATAATTTACAAAACATTGTCACTAAATGATATATTTCTCACACATGCCATAGTTATATGTGGAATTGCACCCCAAAATACATTCTGCTGCTTCTCCTGAGTACGGGGATACCACATGTGTGTGACTTTTTGGGAGCCTAGCCGCGTACGGGACCCACAAAAAACCAATCACCACCTTCAAGATTTTTAAGTACATAAATTTTTGATTTCACTCACACAAATCTTAAAGGCGGTGATTGGTTACGTGGCTAGGCTCCCAAAAAGTCCCACACATGTGGTATCCCCGTACTCAGGAGAAGCAGCAGAATGTATTTTTGGGTGTAATTCCACATATGCCCATGGCTTGTGTGAGAAATATATCATTTAGTGACAATGTTTTGTAATTTATTTTTTTTGGTCATTATTCAATTACTTGGGGCAAAATTAAATATTCCATGGACTCAACATGCCTCTCAGCAAATAGCTTGGGGTGTCTTCTTTGCAAAATGGGGTAATTTGAGGGGGTTGTGTGCCATCTTGGCATTTTATGGCCTTCAAAACTGTGATAAGTAGTGATAGGTAATGAGGAGTGAAATCAAAAATGTATGCCCTTAGAAATCTTGAAGGCGGTGCTTGGTTTTCGGGGTCCCGTACGCGGCTAGGCTCCCAAAGAGTCCCAAACATGTGGTATTCCCGTACTCAGGAGAAGCAGCAGAATGTATTTTGGGGTGCAATTCCACATATAACCATGGCATGTGTGAGCAATATATCATTTAGTGACAACTTTGTGCAAAAAAAAATCAGTTTGTCATATTCACGCAACTTGTGTTAAAATATAAAATATTCCATGGACTCGACATGCCTCTCAGCAAATAGCTTGGGGTGTCTTCTTTCCAAAATGGGGTAATTTGAGGGGGTTGTGTGCCATCTTGGCATTTTATGGCCTTCAAAACTGTGATAGGTAGTGATAGGTAATGAGAAGTGAAATAAAAAATGTATGCCCTTAGAAATCTTGAAGGCGGTGCTTGGTTTTCGGGGTCCCGTACACGGCTAGGCTCCCAAAAAGTCCCACACGTGTGGTATCCCTGTACTCAGGAGAGGCAGCAGAATGTATTTTGGGGTGCAATTCCACATATAACCATGGCATGTGTGAGCAATATATCATTTAGTGACAACTTTGTGCAAAAAAAAATCAGTTTGTCATATTCACGCAACTTGTGTTAAAATATAAAATATTCTCCATGGACTTGACATGCCTCTCAGCAGATAGCTTGGGGTGTCTACTTTCCAAAATGGGGTCATTTGGGGGGGTTTTGTGCTATTTTGGCATTTTATGGCCCTTTTTTTTTGTGATTGTTCAATCACTTGGGACAAAAAAAAAAATATTCAAAGGACTCAACATGCCTCTCAGCAGTTTCCTTGGGGTGTCTACTTTACAAAATGGGGTCATTTGGGGGGGTTTTGCACTGCCCCGACATTTTAGCACCTCAAGAAATGAGATAGGCAGTCATAAAATAAAAGCTGTGTAAATTCCAGAAAATGTACCCTAGTTTGTAGACGCTATAACTTTTGCGAAAACCAATAAATATACGCTTATTGTGATTTTTTTTACTAAAGACATGTGTCTGAATACATTTTGGCCTACATGTTTGACTAAAATTTAGTTTATTCAATATTTTTTACTTTTTGTTATAAGAAAAATCTATTTTTTTTTAAATTTACGGTCTTTTTCCGTTTATATTGCAAAAAATAAAAATCACAGAGGCAATCAAATACCATAAAAAGAAAGCTCTATTTGTGGGAAGAAAAGGGCGCAAATTTCGTTTTGGTACAACATTGCATGACCGTGCAAATACCAGTTAAAGCAGCGCAGTGCCAAATTGTAAAAAAACACCTTTGGGCATTTAGCAGCATATTGGTCCGGGGCTTAAGTGGTTAATAGGATATATTCTCCCCGTAGCAGTAGATCTAAACTCCATATTTTTACCTTTGCCAGAGATGTTAAATTTACACACGGTGCATTTTTTGCAGAAATGATAACCCACCAATTGATGGAAGAAAGAGGGACGTATAGGAGGATTAATAATATTGGGCGCCATTTTGCTTTGAAGAGTAGGTGCGCACCTGAACACAACTTTTGCCTGTTAAGGCAATACAGTGTTTAAAATCTGGTCGTTCCTCAAAATCTCCCAATGTTTGTAATGATAGATTTTATCTGTTTGTATTGGGTAGAAAACGATGTGAGCATGGTACACTTGAAGCTGTCGTCTTGCTCTTGTTTAGGTTTAATCTCAAGCAAGGCACTTCTATTAGTCTCAAGAGTGGTTCTAAGATCTGATTCTATACTTTCCGGGTCATAACCCTTATCAATGAACCTCTGCATGAGAACACTAGCCTGTGCAATAAAGGTGTTCGTATCAGAACAATTTCTGCGTAATCTCAGAATTTGACTCAGAGGGACTGAGTTAAGCCAAGATGGATGATGGCAACTGTCACTAGGAATTAAACCATTTCGGTCAGTTTTTTTGAAGAAGGTCTTAAATGAAAACCGATGATCAATAATGCTGATCTCTAGGTCTAAAAACTGGATCTTCTCCTGGCTGGCTGTGTAAGTGAGGGATATACCTATAAAGGTCTGGCCATGCTGCCATCCCAGAGGAGGAGGATGTCGTCTATATATCTGGCCCACAGCACCAGTGAACCAGTGTCGTAGGCATAGACGACATTCTCCTCCCAATTGGCCATGAAAAGGTTGTCAAGACTTGGGGCATATTTAGCCCCCATGGCAACACCACAAAGTTGGAGATAGAACTGGCCATTGAACCAAAAATAGCTACTCTTCGTGACAAACTCCAATAGTTCCATAATAAAATCACTTTGGAAAGAAGCTATTGAATGGTCTTTCTTCAAATAACACTGTACAGCCTCAAGACCCTTGTCATGTGGTATACATGTATATAGTAAAGCTACATCTGCTGTCACCATAATGTAGTCACCTCATATATCCACATTCTCGAATTTTCTAATAGTAGCACCTGTATCCCCCAAATAGGATGGGATACGTTTCACCAGTTGCTGTAAAACATTATCGATATACTGACCCACACGTGAAGTCACTGAGTCGATCCCACTCACAATGGGTCGACCGGGTGGGTGGATAGGGTCTTTGTAGACCATTGGGTAAATAATAAATTGTGGGTATCCTGGGGACAGTGGTAACTAAAAAAGATTTTTCCTTCTTATTTAAAATGTCTCTATTGAAACCACTATCTACCAAACTCTGAAGTTCTGTTTTAAAAGGGAGGTTGGGTTAGTAGGCAACATTTGATATGTATTAGGTTCGTTAATAATCTTAAACATTTCCTTTTCATAGTCAAGCTTATATAAAATGACTATGCCACCGCCTTTGTCCGCTGGCGGATAACTAAATCCTTGTTTTGACACAGGGACTTTAGACCAGTGTTGGACACAGATTGGTGATGTATATGCCTATCTGGTATTTCTGCTAGATATTTTCGGACAAGGTCCCTAAAGATGTTAACAGCAGGTGCGGCAGGAACAGGAGGGTTGAACAACGACGGGCTTGGACAACCCTGAATGTACAGTTCCAGACGTAGCTGTCCTAGGCTCGTTTCTGATGGGGTTGGTGATAAGATAACATTGTATATTTATTTTACGAATATACTTTTGTATGTCAATATAAGTACCAAATTTATCAATTTTTTGGGGCGGGGCAAATTTAAGGCCCTTATCCAAAACGGATAATTCTTTCTGTGAGAAAACTTTGGTGCTTAAATTGAAAACTCCTTGTCATTTTATGTGCGTCTTCTCTTTCCTCTTCTGAACTCTCTTGTCCCCTCTTGTCCCTCTCTTGGGTCTGGACCCCTTGTGTTTGAGGCAGGGTCCACATGAAAATCCCGTCCCCCATAAACCTCCTGGTTTGGCTGGATGTAATTATGATTAGATGGTTCACAGTGATTTCTATTACGGGTCGGATAACTATCATTGCGTACATCCCCAAGAGGAGAAAATCTGTTGTAAACAGGGATAGAGGGAGGGCCATAATAGGAGGAGTGATCCCAATATGGACCTGAAGAAAAGGAAAGTTACCCCAGGGGGCTTTGTGTTGCAGCAAAAAATAAATAAATAGATATTATTAAGTAAGTATAAAAGTTTTAATTTAGTTTAATATGTCTCACAAGGAAACGTATCTGGTATATTATTTGACCAAAACAAGTAATGGCATTGAAAAACATGTACATACAAATTTAACCGCATATAGATTGGGCCGTAAGGGCAAACCTGCAAAAGCATGGCATAAAGTATAACAATTGTACACATGATGAACATGAGTATGGTAAACCCAGACGCGTTTGGACCTTGTGGAGAGCGGTCATCTTCAGGGGGTAGGAGGAGATGTTCTAAAATGAAATACATCATATAGGTGAGATTGTTCAAAAAACAAACAAAAACACTCTCAACAGAGAAACATCTACCATATTAACAATGTTGTAAATAATGAATGTATTTACCCTCTAACGGTTTGGAGAAAGGACAAGAGCGCTTTTCCATGTGCTGCAACTGTGGACTGACCAGGAACCATGTAGCTGCCACCAATACACCATGAAGATGACCGCTCTCCACAAGGTCGAAACGCGTCGGGATTTTGTCATACTCATGTTCATCATGTGTACAATTGTTATACTTTATGCCATGCTTTTGCAGGTTTGCCCTTACGGCCCAATCTATATGCGGTTAAATTTGTATGTACATGTTTTTCAATGCCATTACTTGTTTTGGTTAAATAATATACCAGATACGTTTCCTTGTGAGACATATTAAACTACATTAAAACTTTTATACTTACTT
This sequence comes from Rana kukunoris, assembly GCA_029574335.1. Classification (NCBI taxonomy): domain Eukaryota; kingdom Metazoa; phylum Chordata; class Amphibia; order Anura; family Ranidae; genus Rana; species Rana kukunoris. The sequence goes on along the minus strand of CM056051.1, from coordinate 174,752,994 downwards.
AATAATATCTATTTATTTATTTTTTGCTGCAACACAAAGCCCCCTGGGGTCACTTTCCTTTTCTTCATCTACTACAATCGGGGTTGTGCAGCACCATACCCACCTCTCAGTATCGCTTTTTCCTTGCTACCAATATGGACCTGATCTTTCCCTGTATCTGGATGGAGAGGCTTCATAAAATTGGTCATCGTAGTCATAACCACGCTGAACATTAGAATGATGGGGATTACCTCCTAATTGTCCCCTACCACCTTTATTCCCTCTAGATTTCCCTCTACCTCGGTGTTGATGGTTTGGGTTATGGGGGCTAGAGTAATGAACTCTAGGTTGAGATACTTGGGGATCTTTTCCCCGGGGAACAGTTTTTAGACCTAGAGATCAGCATTATTGAACATCGGTTTTCATTTAAGACCTTCTTCAAAAAAACTGACCGAAATGGTTTCATTCCTAGTGACAGTTGCCATCATCCATCTTGGCTTAACTCAGTCCCTCTGAGTCAAATTCTGAGATTACGCAGAAATTTTTCTGATACGAACACCTTTATTGCACAGGCTAGTGTTCTCAAGCAAAGGTTCATTGATAAGGGTTATGACCCGGAAAGTATAGATTTAGATCTTAGAACCACTCTTGAGACTAATAGAAGTTCCTTGCTTGAGATTATGGCTTCAAGTGGGCCATGCTCACATAGTTTTCTACCCAATACAAACAGGTAAAATCTATCATTACCAAACATTGGGAGATTTTGAGGAACGACCAGATTTTGAACACTGTATTGTCTGAACAGGCAAAAGTTGTGTTCAGGGGCGCACCTACTCTTCAAAACAAAATGGCGCCCAATATTATTAATCCTATACGTCCCTCTTTCTTCCATCAATTAGTGGGTTATCATTCCTGCAAAAAAATGCACCGTGTGTAAATTTAACATCGTTGGTAAAAATCTGGAGTTTAGATCTACTGCTATGGGGAAAATATATCCTATTAAACATTTTTGTACATGTGGGACCAAATACGTGGTCTATCTCATTAAATGCGATTGTGGCAAACAGTATGTGGGTCGTACCATTCGTACATTCTCTGTGAGGGTTGGAGAGCATGTAGCTCTAATTCTCAGTGGAGATATTCATCATACTATGCCCAGGCACTATAGACTACACCATAATAGGAACCCAGCAGGTACACAATTTTTGATTATCGACCAGTTTATTCCCCCATGGAGGGGTAGTCCCAAGACTAGAGGTGTATCTCAGCTTGAGACCTATTGGATTTACGAAAAGAGAACACACACGTCATCAGGCCTCAACATTGAGTGTGACATTAATTCTTTTATTAACAAATCCTAAAATCGATAATTATTTTTTGTAATATTTCTTGTAATATCGAGTTTATTCACCCTTTCAATCGTGGTTATCCTTCCCTTCATTTTTTCATTTTCATTTTCATTTTTTATGTTAATTTATTTTATCCTTCTGAAATGTATAATATTCCTCCTTGTAATATTGAAGGTTTTTATACATAATTGTGTTTTTTTTTTAATTTGTCCCCATCGGGTGTTCATCCAGTAGGGGATCATCATGTAGGGTTTGGGACAGTTATTACAAACATTATTGCTGTATATGTTTGCCCATTATTGTATTTATGATATAACATGGGCTCTTATTTATTTATGGATTTTATTAGTCCATATATGTAATTCCAGGCATTAGTTCAATACTATATTGCCCTTATTGTTGCCTAGGAGATATCCCTTTTTACCCTTTTTCCTCTCTTTTTAACACATATGAGAGGATTATCCAGTTTTAATTAAATACATTTTGTTTTTTAATTCTTGCTGTTTTTTATCAGGCAGTTTGGTTTTTTGACTCTAACGCTCCATGAGAGTATGGTGATGGGATACTTCCTGGCTTGCTTTTGGAATGCATAGGAGGTAAACATTCCCTCCATACGCTTGCGATGGAGCGCAGCGCTCATGTAAGGTGTCGCTTGCTGAGTCGTGTCTCACGTGATGTGTCACGTGATGTTGCGAAAGTAAACATTCCTTCCGTATGTCTACAATAAAGCGCGGCGTGCGTGCCGTGCGGCGCAGGCCGAGTCGCGCCTCACGTGATATGTCACGTGGGGTCACAGCGACGAGCGGAGGATCTTGTAGCACGGGCTTAGCCGCACTCCATATAACGCTGTGATGCGTCACGTAGTGATGACACGTGATACATTGCGGCATGTGATTGGTCACATGCCACGACGATGAAATGCAGAAGTAAGGTTAGTTTATCCCTCCTTGCGAACACATTTGTGTTCCTTTTTCTGTCTTTGATTGACCCCTTACAGGTTATAGGACTGGTCCCCCTCCACCCTCCCTTTTATTTCGATTGGTTTGGATTTTATATGGGGTTTTAGACACAGTTGAACCTTCACCATGATGACCCGGAAGTGGTCTCGTATTGGATGAACTTCCGGGGGTGTGCCTATTATGGGGTCATATTATATTTTTAAGCAAGAGGGGTAACAGTGGAGGCATACCCCAGACGATGCAACATATTGCGAAAAGCGTCGGGTGACTCCACTGCTGCCACGCACATTTGATCAAGTGCCTGTTATTTTTCACTTCCATGTAAGTGTTTCCATCTATTATTAAACACTCACTGCCTACAGTATTACACTAAAGGGTAGATTCAGGTAGGAGATAAGTCGGCTTATTTCCAGATAAGCCGTCTTATCTCTGCGTTTTAGGCGTCCAATCTATGCCACTGATTCATAAAATCAGTTTAGCATAGATTTTCCTTAGATCAGACATGCGTAAGTCTCTTACGCTGTCTAATCTTATTTTCATATTTTAGGCTGGCCGCTAGGTGGCGTTCCCGTCTAAAATATGTAAATGAGCCTATACGCCGATTCCCAAACATACGCCCGGCCAAGGCTATTCTCCCATTGAGAACGTCAACATATGACGAAACGCGTCTGGGTTAAACGGCGTGCAGTGACGTCACCGCGTATGTATTAGGAGGAGGGCTCCTTGCTGTTGCCAGCCAGCAGAATTTTATGTACATCGCTCGTTTGCACTTTCTTGTGTAAGTAGCCTTTTAACTTTTTATTAAAACCTTTCATTGGTACTACACTATGGGCCAGATTCAGGTAGATGGGAGCATCTTTGCTCTGGAGTAACGCTTCTCATTTACGTTACTCTGCCGAAATTTTAGGAGCAAGTGCTGTTATTCATTCGATGACGACGGCTATACTTAACATAGGATACTCCACTAGGGGGCTGCTTTATCTTTTACGTCGCGTATCGCTTACGGAAACGTCGGAAAGTCACTGCGTCGCGCCCGAAAACGATCGTGAATTGCCGATTCCTGCTGATTAACATATTTTTTCAGCGTAAATCAGCGGGAACGCCCCCGGCGCCATTTTTAAATTAAATTTGTGATGCGATGGCGAAATTCAATTACGCTGATCGCATCGGAACTCCAACCCGGCGTTTCTTGTTTTCTGGTTACAGAAAACAGAAACGCCGGCTTAAAGTGACAGTTAGGCTGGAGTATCACAGATACTCCAGCCTAACTCTACCTGAATCTGGCCCTATGTTGCGGTCTCCTTCCTTTCACATGGTTTACCACTGTCCTGTATGATACCGTTACTGGCGAGTATCCACCACTGCTTCCCACTCCTGTGAATCCGAGATCAGCTGTGTTGGTGTGAGACAGGATCCCGATTAGCTGTGAGAACTTCCTTGGGATATATCGTCTGGATCTATTATATGCTGTTACTGGGCTCATCTCTGGTAAGCCTCAGACCATGTGGTGGTGGCTCACGAATCCTTAATTTTTAACTCGGGTGCTGTTGGTGTCACGTTCATCATTTTTATTGGACTTACACATGTTTGTGTTATTTATGGACTTTATAGGTTCTTTTTTAGTTGGCGCAATTTTCTTTTTTCTTGGCCAGGATTAGACATTCTGGATTTTATTATGACAATCTGGCCAAGACAGATGCATCCCGTCCATGCATGTGTTATACACAATATTGCATTGTGTATGGAGAGCCTGCTCACTTTGGGTTGTGCACCTTGGCCCAGATTCAGATAGAATTAGATTATCGTAGAGTATCAGAAATACACTACGCCGCCGTTTTTTACCTAGCTCTACGTGAAATCCAGGTAGATTTTGTCCAGTAAACGACGGCGGCGTAGTGTATTTCTCCCGTCGCAATCCATCTACGCGAGTAGGGGGCGTGAAGCATTTAAAATAGGCGCGTTCCCGCGGCGATCGAACTGCGCATGCTCCGTTCGCAAATTTCCCGCCGTGCATTGCGCGAAATCACGTCGTTACGTCATTTTTTCTTGAGTAGCGTCTTTTACGGAGATTCCTATTCCCTAACGAGTTACGTAAAAAAAAAAAAATATTTTAAATTCGACGCGGGAACGACGGCCATACTTAACATGGGCTACGCACCGTTAGACCAGCAAAAAGCTGGTCTAACAGTACGTATTAAAAAATAGACGAAAGCGATTGCGAAGACCGCTCGTATCTTCGTGGATCGCCGTAAAAACTCATTTGCATATCCCGACGCATGAAAACGATGCGAACTCCTCCCAGTGGCCGCAAAAATATCGCAGCGTAGATCCGAAGGCTTACGAAGACGTAAGCCTCTCGGATCGAAGCCCGAAGCCGCCGTATCATGGTTTGAGGATTCAAACTAGTGATACGGCGCGCGAAATTTGAAATTACTCCTGTCTAACACCAGTTAGACAGGCGTAATTGCTCTGTGAATCTGGGCCCTTGTCTCCAATATCTAAGTTAGATTTATAATTTCTCTTTTGGAGTCTGTTAGATCATTTGGAAGGAAAGGTTTTCATTTTCAATCCGATCAGAGGTGTATTATTGGACACAGGGTGCGGATCCTAAAACACACCTATCTAGGTGTGCGTATTTTCCGTAGCATTTTAGTTTTAGTTATATATGTGACATGCTTATTTAGTTTTTCGGACATTGCGCATTATGGGCCAGATTCTCTAGGAGTAAGGCATTTACACTACGCCACCGCAACTTACTAGAGCAAGTGCTGTATTCTCAAAGCACTTGCTCCGTAGTTTGCGGCGGCGTAGTGTAAATGGCCCGGCGTTTTTCCGCGTAAATCGAAGGGGGGCGGCTTGTATTTAAATTAAGCACGCCCCCGTGCCTAACGTACTGCGCATGCGCCGGCCATAGTAAAATCGCAGTGCGCATGCTCCAAATTATGACGGTGTTTTCGACGTGAACGTAATCAACGTAAATCCCTATTCACGGACGAGTTACGCAAACGACGTAAAAACTTTCAAATTTGCCGCGGTCACGGCGTCCATACTTAACATAGGATGCGAGATCTTTGACCTGCTTTATCTTTACGCCGGAAAAACCTTACGGAAACGACGTAAACGACAACGGGGTGGCGTAAAAAACGTTCGGGAATCGGTGTATTAGGCTCATTTGCATAGGCAAATGAGAAAACAACATAAAGGCCACCTAGCGGCCGGTGTTGTCATTACATCTACGATCCGACGGTGTAATTGTTTTACACCTGTCGGAACTTTAGTGTATCTATGCGTAAGTGATTCTAGGAATCACACGCATAGATACCCATTGAAATAAACTGAGATACGGCGATGTATCTGAGACACACCGTCGTATCGCAGCTGAGATTCTGGCCCTATGTGTTTTTAACTACCCAAAATCTACATGGTGATTTTCATGTCTTGTTATACATAGCCATTTAGTGATATTGGTAACAAAGGTTTTTTTTAAAAGCAGAAAATATTTTCTTGTTTCATAGGTTTGGGGTTTGATGTTGGGCTTTACAGGCATGTATGGGTTACATCCAGCTACTTGTATACATATATTGAACATAGTTACTTAGGCCGATCCACCTACACGGTCGAGAGTTCTTAGGCGGCGTACACACGATCGGATATATCCGATGAAAACGGTCCGCGGACCATTTCCATCGGATATGTCCGATCGGGAGTTTGATCCGATGGCGTGTACACACCATCGGATCAAATTCCCCGCCGCCGGACGGCGCGGTGACGTAGTGGTGACGCGGCGGTGACGTTGACGCCGCCGCGGCGCCACCGCCACGTCACCGCACCAGGAAGTAAAACACTTCCGCGCATGCGCCGAATCCATTCGGCAGCGGCGCGGCGGCGGTGGGAGCCGACATGTCTGCTGGTAAGTGTACTAACCAGCAGACATGTCGGGCGGACAGATTCCCACCGGATAGATTTCAAAGCTTGCTTTGAAATCTGTCGGGTGGAGAAATCTGTCCGCTAGCCCATACACACGAGCGGAGATGTCTGCTGAAACGGTCCATCGGACCGTTTTCAGCGGACATATCCCCTCGTGTGTACGCGGCCTGACACATGAGCAACATTTCATGTGCACAGGTTTTGTTTCCATTTAATGGCTCTTGGCTCTCGATCGTACTATATTTTGTTATAGAGATATACATATAACACATCTCTCCGTTTGACAGCGGTGTTCTTATACATTCACATATATTTTTATATGCATATCTATTTATTTATGTATATATTTTTTATACATCTATATTTATATTTACATGCATACCTACATCCATACATCCATACATCCATACATCAATACCTGTATACCCAACCTTGCATGCATTGTGGTCATAATGCGCATTCTGATGAATTTCTTTGTTTGGGTGAATTTTTTTGACCCGGGGGTTAATTTATATTTTAGTCAACTTCACACAAAGCCTTACAAAGCAATCCAGTAAAAAATAACACATGTCATAGTTGATTTATATTTTATATTTTATGATACTATTTTAATCCACAAAACATCCTATTATTTTTATATATAAATATCTCAACTATATATATATATATCTTCACATAACTCTCACTCTCTTTATTAACGCAGAGAATTGCAATACATATACTATATGTCTTTGGATATAGTTTATTAATATATTTTAAATGATCTCATATAAATATATATATATATATATATATATATATATATATACACCGTATTTATCGGCGTATAACACACGCCGGCGTATAACACGCACCCCAATTTCAGAGGGAAGTTTCAGGAAACATTTTTTTTCTTAAATTTTGTGGTCAGTGTCCATCTGCAGCCTCAATGTAGCCTAATCTGTGCCTAAATGCAGCCTATGTGCCCCATCTCCAGCCTAAATGCAGCCTATGTGCCCATCTCTAGTCTTTGTGCCCATCTCCAGTCTTTGTGCCCATCTCCAGTCTTTGTACCGCCTATGCGCCCATCTTCAGCCTAGATGCAGCCTTAGGGCCAGATTCAGGTAGGAGCGCGTATCTTTGACAGGCAAGTGCATTATTCACAAAGCACTTGCTCCGTAAGTTGCGGCGGCGTAGCGTAAATTGGCCGGCGTAAGCCAGCCTAATTCAAATGTGTAAGAGGTGGGTGTGTTTTATGGAAATGAGCCGTGACCCCATGTAAATGAAGCGTCGATCGTACAGCGCATGCGCGCGCATGCGCGCGCATGCTCAGTATCACATCAAATTTTTCCCCTAAGTTACGCCGGCTCAATGCCTGACGTGAACGTAACCCCATTCCCGTACGACATATGCAAACGACGTAAAAAGATACACTTGTTCCGAAGTCCATACTTTGCATTACCTGCACCTGCTATAGCAGGGGTAACTTTACACCGGACGTAAGCCTAACGTAAACGGCGTAGCGGCCGCAAGTACGTTGGTGAATCAGCGTATCTGACTAATTTACATATTCAACGAGTAAATCTAGGGAAGCGCCCCTTGCGGCCAGCGTAAATATACACCCAAGATACGACGGTGTAGGAGACTTACGCCGATTGTATCTTGGCCAAATCTATGCGTAACTGATTTTAAGAATCAGGCGCATAGGTACAACGGCTTACATTTGGACTTAACGATGGTGTACATGGAGATACGTCATCGTAAGTCCTTGGTGAATCTGGCCCTATGTGTTTTTTAAGTTTGCCTAGATGCAGCCTATGTGCCCATTTGCAGCCTCACCTTCTCTCGTGGAGTTAGGGAATCACCGAGCCGTCATCTCCTGTTCATTCGGCGGCAGTCACATGCACAGTCCCGCCTCTGCCATCGGCATTGGACCAGCTACTGTGATTGATAGAACACTGGTCCAATGCCGGTGGTGGAAGCGGGACTGTGTGTGTGTCGTTAGAGCCAAGTAAACAGGAGAGACGGCCCGTGAATTCCGGCGGCGCTCGGCAGCACTTGGCATCGCTTGTCCCCCTCCTTCCCCTCCAAGCCCAAGGAACACTATCGGCGTATAACGCACACCCGTGATTTCCCCCCCATTTTCAGGGGGAAAAAGTGTGCGGTATACGCCGATAAATAGATTTTCGATAGCGATCCTTTTTGGATTCTCAATCTTTTTCACTTATCACTCACACTCATGCATATACACACACTTATTGGGACATACATCCCTTGAATATATTTATTTCATTTTCCATGCTTGTCTTGTATTCACATATTGGAAGGGTAAGGGTCTCGCGCCAAAATAAAATGAATAAAGCTATAAATACAGTTTATATAGTGCTAGAGCTGCACCCCGAATTCAAAAATATGAATAGGTAAATAGAAACAGAAAGGGGGCGCTATTTTGCAAACAATCAAAACATAAACCACAGAATAAAACAAACATCTATGGTTGCCTTAACATTAATATGTAGATATGTGCAATCTATATTGTGATACATAAAAGTCCATAAGTTGTGCAGAAACAAAATGTCCATATAATGTGCAAAAGGGTTAATTCCAAAGATCCTTGTAAATTTCACTCTGATAAATATGTGGATAAATGTGATCAATTGGTTGCGGTAAGGAGCCATCTTTTACACTCACTGTCTGGTGTTTTAGTTGGTGAAGGTGGAAATCCTCATTCTTTGATCACATTTATCCACGTATTTATCAGAGTGAAATTTACAAGGATCTTTGGAATTAACCCTTTTGCACATTATATGGACATTTTGTTTCTGCACAACTTATGGACTTGTATGTATCACAATATAGATTGCACATATCTACATATTAATGTTAAGGCAACCATAGATGTTTGTTTTATTCTGTGGTTTATGTTTTGATTGTTTGCAAAATAGCGCCCCCTTTCTGTTTCTATTGTATTCACATATGTTTAACTTCTCTATTATTTTTATCATTATATACTATTTAATCAAAAGGATTTTGTATTTGCAATCCTTTACACATGTATTGTTCACCGATGTATTATATACATAGGGACTTCAGCATTGTTATTAATTTCATTCACTTAATCTGTTTTTCTCATTTCAGGACTATTTCTGGAATGAGAACAACTATATGTGTTCTGTGGTCTTTCTAAACTTCAATTCAAATTCTACATACTGTAGGTGTGTTTGATTTCTCAACCATGTAATCTGGATTTGTCTAGGTTCACACCAGATACCAATTGGTAACTTGCTAATTGGATTGTCGATTGGATTTCCAGCTGCTATCCTTTTTGTCATGTGACCCATAGTTGTACATATATATACCTGACATCCACTTTTTCTATGTTGTAAGCTATGAATAAGCACTAAACTTTGGTGTGAAACGCATCAGCTTTTACCCCGTCTGCTGCGGCATGCTTTTTGTGTGTTTTTTGATTTTACAATAAAAGCAATTTTTGGAGTGCGGCTGTCCAGAACATTTTTCCTTCATTTTGCAGCATCAATCCTTACACTTGTACACTCTGAACACTTTCTCTGGGTAAGGGATTTTGTAGTCAAGTTTTTAATAACTAAAACAAACAGCTGTAGGGGGCTTAAAACTGGGTGAGGAACAGCTAAACTCTCCTATTAAGGCGAGGCTGTGAAAGAAGTTTCATGTCACAGGCAGAGGCTAATCTAGTGAAAATGGCACCTATGGCAAACACTGAAACTGCGCCCCTGTCAAAACATTTGAAACCTGTGTTTCAGATAACACTGCCAGTCTGTACACAGGGTACAATTCACCTACCTGCATGTGTTTGGAGTAGGAGAGGAACCCCACAGGGAGAACATGCTAACTCCATGTAGCTAGTGTCCTGGGCAGGAATGGAGCCCAGTATATATATATATATATATATATATATATATAGGTAAACATTGGTAGGGGGATACCTGGTTCCCAATATTCTCCTTGCCCCTGCTGCCCACTATGGGTGGGGCGAGATGCTCTCGCAGCTGGCACCCTCCAGCATGTAGAGTCAGGAGGGACAGGTACTCTGCTCTCCCTTGAAGCAGAAGAGGGTGAACCACTAGTCCAAATAACAAACAGTGATGCTTGATATAAAGTGCAAAATAACAAAGTCTCTAATTCGAAAAGTAAATAAGCAACAATATGTTGATTAGTGCAGACAATAGAATAAGTTGCTGTCCAGTGGTTGCTGTACAACGGAATAGTATGTTGTCTGTAGAGGTCTGTGCAGACAAAAAATCACATCAAAAGGTGTGGATAAGATTGGATACGCTTACCGGATAGGTAGGACTCTGTTACTATACAGTAGAGAGTCAATCGAGCTTTGTGGTCATTGAAACCCGGGACCACTACTACCGGGATGGCACTGGCAAGGATGGCAGGAACGGATCCAGCTTGGTTGGTGTGCTGTCATCTCTATCACAGATTGCAGGTAGGTCCTTGGGCTGTCGATCCAGGAATCCAGAGGTATGGATAGCCAAAACTCCAATGGGGCCACAAGATGGTGGAAAAATGAAAAAGATGCTCCAATAGCGCAAGTCAATTAAAACCAGTAAAGGTTTTTATTTAAAAGATCATATAAACAGATATGACATAGATAAAAGTGATCACATGGACGTTGCAATATGGGGTGCTCAGTAGCAATATCCAACGCGTTTCGGCCACATAAGCCTTCAACTGGGGCATAAAGATGCACCCCCATATTGCTTACTTATATATAGTGTTGAGCGGAATACGCCATATTCGATTTCGCGATATTGCGCGAATATATAGAAGAATATTCGCGAATATTCGCTAATATCGAATATTCGTGATATTTAATCCAAAAGAATTTTGCGAAATTCTCATAAACGGAGATCATTTCCTGTATTACTAAACTAATATGCACTAAACACTAACTCTACACTAACTCTACTTAAAAGAAAGGAGAATAAGGGGGCAAAAGAAGGGCGGAGAAGATATTCGCGCAATATTCCTATTGCGCGATTATCTTCTCCGCCCTTCTTTTGCATCAGAGCCAATGAGAATAACTCGAATATTCGGCAAAAGGAATATCGCGCAATATTCCTTTTGCCGAATATTCAAGTTATTCTGATTGGCTCTGATGCAAAAGAAGGGCGGAGAAGATAATCGCGCAATATTCCTTTTGCCGAATATTCAAGTTATTCTGATTGGCTCTGATGCGCCCTTCTTTTGCATCAGAGCCAATCAGAATAACTCGAATATTCGGCAAAAGGAATATTGCGCGATTATCTTCTCCGCCCTTCTTTTGCATTAGAGCCAATCAGAATAACTCGAATATTCGGCAAAAGGAATATCGCGCAATATTCCTTTTGCCGAATATTCGAGTTATTCTGATTGGCTCTGATGCAAAAGAAGGGCGGAGAAGATAATCGCGCAATATTCCGTTTGTCGAATATTCGAGTTATTCTGATTGGCTCTGATGCAAAAGAAGGGCCGAGTAGCTGATGCGATTCTTTTATGTTGCCGAAAATTCGCAATGCGAATTTTCGGCAACATAAAAGAGTTGCATCAGCTACTCGGCCCAGGGTCTCTCTCTAATCATACCAGCAATGCTTTTAGATGTTGATGGAGATCACTAGGATGTGATCTGTTTTAAAAATAAATTTGAAAAAATACGAATATTCGCCATAGCGAATATTCGCCGCAATATTCGAGTTATTCGCGAATACTCGAATATGCAATATTCGTAGCGAATATTCGTGAGCAACACTACTTATATATAAAATGGCTGTTAAGCCCTCTCCCAACAAGGCGGTGCTTGGAACAGGATGTGATGTAACAGATACACATAAACCAAAAACATTGCAAGATATACACAATATGCAATGATATTTAAATACATCTCAGAAAATATGTAACTCTATAGTATGTATCATAGTCTCTCCTTGGTAAGTTAGAGTGAAGAGCATAACTCTCATATTCAATACATAATTGCAGCTATATATCAGATGTCTGATCCCGTGTCACTAGGTAAATTTGGCTGCAATACCCCTGTATGGGGACACTGATAATATAACATGAACAGTTTCACAATATGAACAGTATCAAGGGTTAACATCAGAGTCTCATACTAGGATTGGTTTCATTAGTACACTCTCGTTACTCTAGATGGGGGGGTGTGCTGTAGTGTTAATCGATGCAGTGTCCGTGTGCTAACACATATATAAATCTTATGAGGCAAATGACGTGGCGTCTGACCACACTGGACGATTAGCGTCCTTTGCGTTGCTACCTCCCACATGTCAGTGCGACGTGTACCATCTCACACACCCATCCGCTGTTGATGGGGCGCGGCACCACGTGCACCAATCGGATGTCATGGGGGCACGTCACACGGACAAGTCAGCCAGTCTGCCCTATAGCTTGGACCATTCGGACGGCCGCCACCAAACCACGTGGCCGCGGCAGCCAATCAGTCCCTGCCCTCGATTCCAGAGTGAGTCACGCGACCGGGCAAAATGCCCAATCGAAAAGGTAAAGACACCTCGCCGGTCACGTGACACAAACAAACCAAGTCCTCCCAAATCATGGCCCAATGAACAAAGGAATTCACATAGCTGGAGACTGGTCACCTGTATCGGAGGCTCCAATCAGAACGCCCAAACCGTGACATCCAGACCCAATAGGACGCATCAGATCTAGTATATGAGACTGGATAATTAACACCAGTCTCCCACTATGGAAGACATAAGGTTGTATGAATGTTAAAAGAATGTCTTCTATAGTGGGAGACTGGTGTTAATTATCCAGTCTCATATACTAGATCTGATGCGCCCTATCGGGTCTGAATGTCACGTTTTGGGCGTTCTGATTGGAGCTTCTGATACACGTGACCAGTCTCCAGCTATGTGAATTCCTTTGTTTTTAATTGGGTATTTCGCCCAGTCGCGTGACTCGCTCTGAAATCGAGGGCAGGGGCTGATTGGCTGCCGCGGCCACGTGGTTTGGTGGCGGCCGTCCAAATGGTCCAAGCTATAGGGCAGACTGGCTGACTTGTCCGTGTGACGCGCCCCCTCGACATCCGATTGGTGACGCGCCCCCTCAACAGCGGATGGGTGTGTGAGATGGTACACGTCGCACGGAAATGTGGGAGGTAGCGACGCGAAGGACGCTAATCGTCCAGTGTGGTCAGACGCCACGTCATTTGCCTCATAAGATTTATATATGTGTTAGCACACGGACACTGCATCGATTAACACTACAGCACACCCCCCCCATCTAGAGTAACGAGAGTGTACTAATGAAACCAATCCTAGTATGAGACTCTGATGTTAACCCTTGATACTGTTCATATTGTGAAACTGTTCATCTTATATTATCAGTGTCCCCATACAGGGGACTTGCAGCCAAATTTACCTAGTGACACGGGATCAGACATCTGATATATAGATGCAATTATGTATTGAATATGAGGGTTATGCTCTTCACTCTAACCTACCAATGACCACAAAGCTTGATTGACTCTCTACTGTATAGTAACAGAGTCCTACCTATCCGGTAAGCGTATCCAATCTTATTCACACCTTTTGATGTGATTTTTTGTCTGCACAGACTTCTACAGACAACATACTATTCCGTTGTACAGCAACCACTGGACAGCAACTTATTCTATTGTCTGCACTAATCACCATATTGTTGCTTATTTACTTTTCGAATTAGAGACTTTGTTACTTTGCACTTTATATCAAGCATCACTGTTTGTTATTTGGACTATTTACAGGTCTACACTATTTTATGTGAACTGTGAGTGGTGCTAATTAGTGCCACACACCATTACCCTAGCGCTACATTGTTTATATCTACCATTTGCTGACTTTGTTTGTGTGTAGCTGCTCATTTTATATAGTCTTTGTTGTTAGCGCAGTTTTTTCTTTTTATCTACTTGTCATGCTAACTGTTGGTCTTGGCCACCTTCTTGCTAAGTTGCCCCCTCTTGGTGCCCTCCTTGCAGGCCAGGAGAGCCAGGTACAGAGTGTAACCCTCGTTATAGTGCACACTCTTCTGCATGATCCCGAGCCACAGGACATAGCGATACTCGAGCATCGGTACGATCAGTGCCTGGCACCCCGCACCATCTGTCCCCGCCGATCACTCCGGGACAGCACTGTGCCATGGATCACTGCACAAGTAGCCCCTGAATCTCCTGTTGCTGCTCTGTCACTCAGTCTTCTGTGCAACAGTGGTATCGCTAGCTTTCATATGAAGGGATTTAGGGGGGGGCACATGGGGGGACAGGAACAGAAGTAGGGGCCCCAACTATAAAATATATATATACACACACACACACACACACACACACAGTGCCTTGAAAAGTATTCACACCCCTTGATATTTTCCACCTTTTGTCATGTTACAACCAATAATTTATTTTATTGGGATTTTATGTGATAGACCAACACAAAGTGGTTAGGGTGGCATAGTGCCAGGTTAGGTTGGTAGAGTGCATGGTTAAGGTGGTAGAGTCCCAGGTTAGGGTGTTAGTGAGCCAGGTTAGGGTGTTAGTGAGCCAGGTTAGGGTGGTATAGTGTCAGGTTTTGGTGGTACTGTGCCAGGTTAGCATGTTATAGGGCCAGGTGGTAGTGCCAGGTTAGAGTGGTAGAGTGCCAGGTTAGGGTGTTATGGGACCAGGTGGTAGTGCCAGGTTAGGGTAGTAAAGTGCCAGAGTAAATACATGACAAATAGGGATGAGCCGAACACCCCTGGGTTCGGTTCGCACCAGAACCTGCGAACAGACCAAAAGTTTGTGTGAACTTTAGAACCCTGTTAAAGTCTATAGGACTCGAATGGTTGAAATCTAAAGTCCTAATTTTAAAGGCTAATATGCAAGTTATTGTCCTAAAAAGTGTTTGGGGACCCGGGTCCTGCCCCAGGGGAGTGTTTTGGGACCTGGGTCCTGCCCCAGGGGACATGTATCAATGCAATTTTTTTTTTAAAAACTGCAGTTTTTTCAGTAGCAGTGATTTTAATAATGCTTAAAGTGAAACAATAAAATTGAAATATTCCTTTAAATTTCGTACCTAGGGGGGTGTATAGTATGCCTGTAAAGTAGCGCTTGTTTCCTGTGCTTAGAACTGTCCCTGCACAAAATTACATTTCTGAAAGAAAAAAGTCATTTAAAATCATTCGTGGCTATAATAAATTGTCACATACCAGCAATACAGAGAAAAGTCATGCATAAAAAAGAATGCGTGGGGGTCCCCCCAAATTCAATTACCAGGCCCTTCAGGTCTGGTATGGATATTAAGGGGAACCCTGCATCAAATAAAAAAAAAATTATGTGGGTTCCCCCCAAATATTCATTCCAAACCCTTCAGGTCTGGTATTGATTTTAAGGGGAACTCCACCCCAATTTTTTTTTAAAAATGTCGTGGACCCCCACACATTTTTTTTTATGAATGACTTTTCTCTGTATTGCCGGGAGCCGCCAATTCATTATAGCCGCGAGTGATTTTAAATTACCTTTTTCCCTTCAGAAATGACACTGCAGGGACAGTTCTAAGCATGGGAAACAAGCGCTACTTTACAGGCATACTATACACCCCCCCCCCCAGGTACGAAATTTAAAGGAAGATTTATTGTTTCACTTAAAGGAATTATTAAAATCACTGCTGCCAAAAAAACTGCAGTTTTTAAAACTTTTTTTGCATTGATACATGTCCCCTGGGGCAGGATCCAGGTCCCCAAACACTTTTTATTACAATAACTTGCATACTAGCGTTTAAAATTAGCACTTTAGATTTCAAACGTTCGAGTCCTATAGACTTTAACATGGTTCTAAAGTTTACACGAACTTGCCGCGAACACCCCAAATAGTTCGCTGTTCGGAGAACAGGCAATGTTCGAGTCGAATATGTGTTCTACTCGAACTCGAAGCTCATCCCTAATGACAACATGAATAGATAAAAGAATACTGGTCCTGTTCCCCTCTTCCTCTATCACCTGCATTAAGAGCACACATCTGACTGCTGCTGCAGAACCTCTTTCTCCCCCTCTCTGAAGCAAACATAAAGAAAAAAAAACTCACATGGCTGTTGCCACACTGAGGATTGATTCTGGGCTTCTTCTTCCTGGAACCAAAGTCAAAATGTGGCGGGTGGGAGGGGCTTCAGCATGGGCAAAGTATTATTGGCTAAGGAGATGAGATGCAAATATCCCCTCCTCCCTGTGATGGTCGGGAGTCGGGATACTGAAATCATTCAGCCCCCTGCATCTTACTGCTGGTGAGCCATTTTCCACACAGTACAGAGCAATTCTCTGTTTTTCTATCCCTCCAGCAGCTGAGAGCTTACAGGAGGGGAAGGGAGACACACACAGAGAATCGCTCTGCAATTGCCATGAAGAAAATTGAGTGAGCGCCCACCCTGCAGGGAGAACATTAGGATGTGCCGAGGGGGGAGTCACCTCACCCACACACTACCTTTCAGAAACCGTCCCGGAGAGGAGAGCACTGACTGTGTGCTCTGCCGGGGGTCATCTCTGAGCAGTGTGTAGACTGTCAGCCGCTCACCAGCGCCCCCTTCACATGGCGCCCATGGCACGTGCTATGCCTGCCATACCTTGGATACGGCACTGGTCACAGGTCACATACCATGGCAAGACTACAGTAACAAGGTAAGTTATACTACATCAGTAAAGTCTCTCCAAGGCAAAGATTTCAAAACAAATAGGAGTTTTATGATGTGTTGCTCAAGCTCTTTTAAAGAAGCAAAAATAAAAGGGCAAAGTTGAGGACCGTGGACGCATTGGTCGTCCAAGGAAACTTAAAGCGGAGTTCCGGCCACAATTTCACTTTTTAAATATAAATACCCCTGTAATACACAAGCTTAATGTATTGTAGTAAAGTTAGTCTCTAAACTAAGGTCTGTTTTGTTAGGTTGTTACAGCATTTAGATACTTTATAAAACAGAAATTGACTGGGGCCATCTTAAGTGTGGGCATAATGAAGCCAGACTGTATGACTTCCTGGATTTCAGCTTTGCAGATGTCGCACATGCTCAGTGCTGCACAAGCAATGTAATAGGTTTCAGGTTAGTTTTCCAGTCAGGTTTCCATAGCAACAGGAGGAACTTGCTGCCCCTTATCTATGCAAAACTCTCCTCCCCTCCAGGAACCAGTAAATATACTAAATCATTTGTTATGTAGATATATCTGCACCGCACACCGCGCCGATCACAGCACACCGCACCGATCACAGCACACCGCGCCGATCACAGCACACCGCGCCGATCACAGCACACCGCACCGATCACAGCACAATGCATTGATCACAGCACAACGCACCGATCACAGCACACCACACCGATCACAGCACAACGCACCGATCACAGCAAACTGCACCGATCACAGCAAACCGCACCGATCACAGCACACCGCACTGATCACAGCACACCGCACCAATCACAGCAAACCGCACCGATCACAGCACACCGCACGGATCACAGCAAACTGCACCGATCACAGCAAACCGCACCGATCACAGCACACCGCACCGATCACAGCAAACCGCACCGATCACAGCACACCGCACGATCACAGCACACTGCACCGATCACAGCACAACGCACCGATCACAGCGCAATGCACCGATCACAGTGCAACGCACCGATCACAGCGCAACGCACCGATCACAGCGCACCGATCACAGCGCACCGCATCGATCAGGGCCATCTTAAGTGTGGGCATGATGAAGCCAGACTGTTTGACTTCCTGGATTTCAGCTTTGCAGATGTCGCACATGCTCAGTGCTGCACAAGCAATGTAATAGGTTTCAGGTCAGGTTTCCATAGCAACAGGAGGAACTTGCTGCCCCTTATCTATGCAAAACTCTCCTCCCCTCCAGGAACCAGTAAATATACTAAATCATTTGTTATGTAGATATATCTGCACCGCACACTGCACTGATCACAGCACACCGCACCGATCACAGCACACTGCGCCGATCACAGCACACAGCACCGATCACAGCACAACGCACTGATCACAGCACAATGCACCGATCACAGCACACCGCACCGATCACAGCAAACTGCACCGATCACAGCAAACCGCACCGATCACAGCACACCGCACCGATCACAGCAAACCGTATTATTATTATTATAAAAAATGAGGTTAGCAATGTTCATGAAGAGGCTATTGTCAATGTTTTTATTGGTTCCATGGTTCTCCTATGTCTGTCCTGCCATATAGTCTCCCATATTTTGCTGCACTCTCCTCCTTAGTAAATGTGTTCCCTTATTTGAAGAAAGCTTCCCTCCCCATAGAGGAGATGTTATATTGATGTCCAGTATAGGAAAGGTGCCACTGGAACATCAGGGATATGTAAAGTGAGAAGATTCTGGCTGATTGTATTACCTGAGAACGTGGCGCTGAGATCTTATGACCGCTGTGACTCTCGGGTATCGGCGTTCAGCAAGAGGCATCTGCACATGGAAGGCAAATAGTGATTGGTTGGTTATAGATTTTTGTGCCTGGTCCCTTTTTTTTTTTTTTTTAAATGATGGTACATGAATGAATGAATGAAGAACTTGTATAGCGCAGCACATGTGAAGTAAATCGCCTCTGGGCGCTTGTTGTTCCTGTCTCCTTTGAGATCAAAAGAGATGAGTCTTAATCTTTCTCCTGAAGACTAAGGGCCAGATTCAGGAACACTTGCGCTGGAGTATTTCGATATGCGCCGCGTAACTGTGATGATGCGCCGTCGTTTCTATGTGCCCGTACCCACCAAACTAGATGCGCCCAATAACGGGCCATTTGCGACCGGCGGAACGTTCCGACGCCAGAGTATCGTCAGCGCTTATTTTCGCTGGGCGCATCAGTCGCGCCCATTGATTTCCCCTGCAAATATGCAAATGAGGTATTTTTCCCAATTCACGAACGGATTAGCACCATATGCTGGCTACATGCGCCGCGCGTATCTCGTCCGTCCGGCGCAAAGTTATTTCTACAAAAGGCTGCTTTATCTTTACTCCAGACGGCCACAGGTCAGCAGGAGAGCAGCTACAGCAGCGTTACCGATGATAGGAGCTTGCTGAACAACAACACTTGCAAGGACAACACCTCTGTGTGCCAACATGCCAGGGGCAATTGTGGTCCTAAGACTAGTACTGGGTCCCTCGCTACGGAGGAGGCGGGCACGTGAGAGGATATACCGCACTCGTATGAACCTCTTTGGCATGGGGGATGAGGAGGTGTATCGCCTCTTCAGATTCAGCCCTGATGTAATACTTGAACTAACCACAACCCTGCAGGATGACATCACCAGCCCAACACACCGCTCACAAGCAGTGCAGCCACTGGTGAAGGTCCTGGCAACACTTCATTTCCTTGCCAGTGGATCATTCCAGCGTACAAGTGGAGTGGTGGCTGGGATGTCACAGTCCTCCATAAGCAGATGTGTGCACCAGGTTGTCCCTGCAATCCTCAGACGCATGTCCAACCAGTTCATCAGACCCACCACTGAGGAGCTGCGGCTGAAGGCAATGACAGATTTCTACAACATTGCCAGATTCCCACGCACCATCGGGGCCATTGATTGCACACATGTGGCACTCCAGCCTCCCAGTGCCACAGAGCACATATACCGCAATCGGAAGCATTGGCATTCCATCAACGTACAGGTGATAGCTGATGCCCAACGCCTCATATGGCACGTCCGTGCCAAACACCCCGGGTCCAGCCATGACAGCTTCATATACCGTCAGAGCCCCATCCCTACAGAATTCGAGCAGAACATGTATGGGGACAGCTGGCTGGTTGGTGAGTGACATGGGAGTCAGGCATGACTATCCCCTCCCGTGATGCACAACAGAAATCGCACATGCATGACTAACATCCTCCTGTCTTTTACCTTACAGGTGACTCTGCATATGCACTGGGACCCCATCTAATGACTCCTTTCCGGAACCCCCAAACCAGAGGAGAGAGAAAATACAATGAAGCACACATCAAAACCCGTGGAGTGGTGGAGCAAACATTTGGGCTCCTGAAGTCCCGTTTCCGCTGCCTGGATAAGTCCGGGGGGACCCTATTGTATTCCCCTACCTTTGTGTGTCAGATCATCGCTGCATGTTGTATTCTGCACAACTTTGCTATGAGAAAAGGCCTGCAGATTGACATACGTGATGACCTGACTCCCGACCCACACAGTCCCCACCTGCCAGAGGAGAACCAGTCTGCTGATGGAAGAGCAGTCAGGAGGGTCCTCGCCGTAGGCATCTTTGGACACTAAACCAATACATTAATCACACAGACAGTGCACGCGTGTACACCACTGGATCACACACACCACATGCACATCGCATTGGATTAGCCCAAGTCCAGCATGTAGGACTTGGGAGCAGCAACGCCAGCGTCAAGGCCCCAATGATGTCACTGTCCATTCACACACCTTTCACACGTCATTCATTCAGCCGTGGGGTTAACTTCACCACCACGGCCGAGGGTGACACCCCTTACTTTCAGGAGTGCCACCCTCTCACATTCACACACCATTCACACTGTCCCCTGCACTCCTGACCGTGTGCAGTACAAAATTAAAATAAATATCTCATAACCTGAGAACCAAAAAAAA
This sequence comes from Rana kukunoris, assembly GCA_029574335.1. NCBI lineage: Eukaryota > Metazoa > Chordata > Amphibia > Anura > Ranidae > Rana > Rana kukunoris. The sequence goes on along the minus strand of CM056051.1, from coordinate 174,732,163 downwards.
AAAACTCATGTCCTGAGTATAAACAATAATATTCAAAAATAAACAAAAACTCATATCCTGAGTATAAACAAAAATATATAACAACCAAAAAAACAAAAAACCCTCATCTGGGATGACGGGGGCTCCTCCTTGGGGGCACTCTCGGGCTCCTCATCTGCCTGGAGGGAGTGGGTGGTGGTGGGGGTGGGGGGGCATCAGGAGGAGGCTGATCCCCGGGTGGGCCACTCCTGGGAGCTGTTGGCTGCCTGCCCTCCAATGCCACAGCGATACGGCTCAGATACAGGTTTGTCTGGGCCTGCATCCTCAGCTGGCGGGTGATCTGATGCCGCTGGTCACGTTGCCGCTGCCTCCCCTCTTCCCGGATGGCAGCTGTGTTGTCTCGAACAGCTGCTGTCAAGTGCCGGATATCAGCCTGCACCTCCCCCAGGCTGGTCACAACGCCCTGCACACGACTGGGCAGCTGTGACATGGAGCCCAGGCTGTCAGCGACCCGGTCCAGGTGGCCAGCAATCTCCCCCATCTGCTGGGTCTGCTTGGCGTGGTCCAACAGCACCTGGTCCTCGACCAGATCACACACCCCCCTGGTCTTCCGGGTGGCCTTCCTGGGGGCAGAAGAAGGTTGTCCCCGTGGGGATGGAGTCGCCCTTGAGGGGCTACCTAGGATGGGGGAGGGGATCACAGAGGGCCCTGCAGAGGAGGAGGACTCCTCCAACATTAAAATAAACTCCTGTTCAGGGACAGGCTCCTCCACAACCACCTCTGCTGAAGTGGTGTGGGTACTCTCCTCCTCCACCTCGGTGTCTCCAGCACCCAGGGCCTCGTCATCAGCATCCCGTTGGGAGGTTGGGGTGGACTGGCCGGCACGAGATGATGGCCCAGCTCCGTCATCTGTGGATGACACAAAGCAGACACATGTTGGTGGTCCCACACACTTGGCACATGTACCCACCCCCCCCCCCACATGCAACACACCAAAAAGGGGGGAAAAATCACTTACCTGTCCTGGAGCCTTCCTCTACGGAGTCATAGCCAGGGACCCCCTCCAACTGCTCCCTGTCCAGGCAGCGGGCAACCACCTCCTCCTCCGCGGTCAGGGTGACAGGACATGGTGGACCACCACCTGTGCCCCGCTCATGGCTCCGAATGGTGGACACCTTGCCCCTCACCTTGCGCCGCAGGTCATTTATTTTTTTTTGAATGTCGCCTGCAGTCCGGGTGGAGTACCCTAGCACATTGACCCTGGCAGCAATGGTGGCCAGGATACCCTGCTTCCTTTCCCGGCTGGTCTTCCTGCTTTTTTTCCCATGGAGGAAATCATTAAACGTCTCCATAGCCGAGATTATCACAGAGACCTCCTGGGCATTATAGTTTAGGTTCCTCCTCTCTTTGGGGGTAGCGGGAGCAGCCATTACAGGGCAAAAGTATCTTCCCTGGGGTGGGGGGAAATGGAACTACTTTTGCGCCGGAATGGCGTTTCCGCCAGCGCTTTTAAGCGCCCAGCGGAACGCATTGCGCTGACGTTTCCCAGGAAGTGGTGCCGACGGAAGTTGTGAGCATGCGCACAAGGGGGCGAGTGGAGCCGCACTCACTGCGCATGCTCCGTGGATGATGCGCTGAACGTAAGCCTATGCGCTGGGCTCCGCCCATCATTTACATATGATCACACCCACTTCCACTTGCGTCGGGTTACGCCAGCGCATTATCGTTACTCTGGCGCAAGTTTACGCGCAACTGCTATGTGAATTACAGGACTTGCGCTGAAAGGGTCTTCAGAGTAACGTAAATGAGAAGCGTTACTCCAGAGGAAAGATACTCTCATCTACCTGAATCTGGCCCTAAGTAGTTCTCCTCCAGTCGAATGCTGGCTGGTAAGGCGTTCCATAGTCTGGGACCTTGGACAGCGAATCTCCTGTCTCCTTTGGACTTGTATCTGGCTTTCGGTATCTGAAGCCGATTTTGATTGGTGGATCGTAGAATACAATTGGGATTGTAAACTTTTAATTTTTTGCATAGATAATGGGGAGCATTCCCATGGATACATCTATGCGTTAGACAGAGTGCTTTAAAGGTGATTCTGTCTTTGACTGGTAGCCAGTGAAGGGATCTCAGTGAAGGTGAGATTGATTCCCAGGGTTTTTTCCCAGTCACAAGTCTGGCGGCCGTATTTTGAACGACTTGAAGACGAGCGATTTGGTACTCGGGGAGTCCGAGGTAAAGGGCATTTGCATAGTCCAATCTGGAGTTTACAATCGCTCCCACCACGACCGCTATGTCTTTCTTGGGAATAAAAGGCGTGAGTCTGCGTAGTAGGCGCAGCAGATAGTGAGATCCGCTGACTACTGCCCCTATTTGTGCGTTCATTGTCATGTCGGAGTCAAAGATGACCCCAAGACTTTTGACTTTGGCGCTAGGGGTGATGACTTTGCCCAGAATGGGCGGGGGGATCCAGGTTGTTGTCGATTGATTCCTACGCTTGGCGTGAAACAGAAGAAGTTCTGTTTTCGCTCCGTTGAGTTTGAGATAACTCTTTGTCATCCAGTCCTCTACCAAAGAGAGGCATGTCTCTAGGTTGAGGTGGTGATCCTTTTTTTTGCAAATGCGGAAGTACAGTTGCGTGTCGTCTGCGTAAGAGTGATATAGCAGTTTTTGGCTGCTGATGATTTCAAAAAGAGGACGCAGATAGATGTTGAATAACATCGGCGACAGGGGAGATCCTTGATGGACCCCGCACGATAATGTGCGTTGTTCCGAAGTGAATGGTCCTAGCTTCACTATTTGCGATCGGTTTTCCAAAAAAGAGGAGAACCAAGATAGATCGCTTTCTGCGACTTTGGCTATTTTAGCCAGCCGAGTCAATAACAGCTTGTGATCAACTGTATCAAAGGCTGCGCTTAGGTCCAGCAGAACCAGAAGAGAAGATTCTCCTTCATCTGCGGCCTCGAGAACGTCGTCCCATATCTTAAGCAATGCTGTTTCCGTCCCGTGTCCGGGACGGAATCCTGATTGCAATGGGTCGAGTAAGTTGTGGGTATCTAGATGCTGTTGCAACTGCTGTACCACTGCTTTCTCCATTACCTTGGAGAGAACATTTAGGCCTGTTATGGGGCGCCAGTTGAGTGGATCCTTAGGATCCAGGGTGGCTTTCTTCAAAATGGGTTGAATGAAGCCCTCCTTCAGCTGGGAGGGCATTTTGCCCTCCCTGAAGGATTGGTTAATAAGCTGCGTGACCGGAGGTGCCAGGATGTCGGCGCATTCCTTCAGCAGTTTGGTGGGGATAATATCATTTGGCGCAGTGCTGTTGCGCAGAGTGCCGATGATATTTTTAGTGGTTTGAATGGAGATGGGTTCCAGCGTGAACTCACCAAACTGTGGTGAATTGCTGCCGGTGCTGTGTAAATGACTACGTGGGGGGCTGGGAGAGCAATTGTTTTGCTGAATGCTTTGCCGGATTGCCATAATTTTGTTAATGAAGCAATCCGATAACTCATCGCAAAATTCTTGTGTGTCCAAGTTGGGGGCTTCAAGACATTCTGGATTCATGGTCTGAGTGACCAGCTTGAAGAGTTTGCGGGGGCGATTTAGGGCACCGTTGATAGCCTCAGAAAAATAGTTTTTCTTGGCTTCGAAGATTTGCTTGTAGTATTTCCTGGTTATTGCCTTGTAGATCGAGAGGTTCTCATCTGAAGAGTTTCTTTTCCAGGCTGCTTCTGCCCTTCTGCGCTCTTGCTTCAGTAACGCCAGCTGGTTGTTGAACCAGCCGGAGTTATTTTTCCTGATCTGGGTCTTTCGTTTTGGCGCTATCAAGTCAGCTGACTGCAATAGTGCTGTGTTTATGGCCTCCAGTGTTTCTGCCGCTGTTTGGTGCGGCTGAATTGTGTTTAATTTTTCCCCTAACGTGGCTTTGAAGAGTTCCGAATGGAGCTTCTTCCGACATCTGGTCCAGTGTGTTGTCACTGGATTTGATGTTTTTGTTAAGGGGGGGAATTCGGAAATAATGAATTTAATTGCATGGTAATCTGACCATGGCAATGGTTCATTATCCAAGATTTTTATTTCCAGATCTTGTCTGAAAATAAGATCGAGCGTATGACCTGAAGCATGTGTGGGCCCACATACTAGTTGCTGAAGCCCTAATCCTTCCAGGTGGTCGATGCAGGCGTCGTCAATGGGGTCTTGTGGGGAGTTGGCCCAGAGGTTGAAGTCCCCGAGCAGCAAAAGGTGTTTGCTATTCAGGGTATAGGTGGAGACAAAGTCCGTCAAAGATGGGAGCAGCTGCGACTTAGGGCCAGGTGGCCTATAGCAGAGTAGAATCCGGACGGTCTCCTGGCCGTTTACTTGCAGTTGAAGAGTTTGGAGGCTTGGTTTTGTGATCGCAAGACGCGTCTTATGGATCACCGCCAGTCCTCCTCCTCTTTGCCCTATTCTGTTTTCCGTAATAATATGGTAGTTTTCTGGCACCAATTCTCCTAGAATGGTGTTACAGTCGGCTGTGAGCCAGCTCTCTGTAATGAAGAGGCAGTCTAGGTCGTGTTGTAGAATGAAATCATGGATTTCAAGTCGGTGTTTTACTGCCGATCTTGTGTTGATCAGAGCACATGAAATGCGCTTAGGTTGGGGTAAACGGCTAAAATTTTTGACAGTCGATCGTCGATCGATCCTCAAAAGGTGCTCAATTCTTAGGGTCTTTTTGGTGATGGCTGGCAGTATTGCGGCGAAACGCCTCAAATTCCAAATCGTTTCTGCGGAGTACCGCAGATTAGCCATGGTCGCCATTCACCGGGGGAAAAGTCGTTCCTTTTGGTGGCGATGAAGAGAGGATTCAGTGAATCCTCCCGGCTTGGTCCAGAGGAAGGCAAAAAAACCCTAACCATGCTATGCCAATTTGCATTTGGTAGGGGAAAAAATTCCTTCCTGATCCCTGAAAGGCGATCGGGCGAACCCCTGGATCAAGTACTATTAAGTTGTGAAAAGGGGGGTGGGGGGGGGAAGCTGACACTGTTGCTGGGTGTACCAAGATGGCCGCCGACCAGGAGCAGGACATGGGACCCAGGCTGGTGTGTAGCCAGCTGGGTGGATTGGTGAGCCAGGGGGGGGGGCTGGATTGTTGAGGCCAGGGGTGGATGAGTACCTACAGGGGCTGGGGGTGAGCTCCTGGGGGCTACTACAGGTGATTTGGCCGAGAGTGCGGCGCGCCGCTAGGCCTTTCCTAAGATGCGGCAGCCGCGAATCAGTAGTGGCTGGCGCGGTTCAGGGGAGAAAACGGGGAATCGCGGGGAGGCGCCGGGGGGAAGGTTGCATTGGCAGGTGGGTGGTAATGTGGGGTAAGGAGAGGGGAAGAGGCCCCAGCGTTCAGCCGATTCGGCGGCTTATCCTGATAAGGACGGTCGCCAATCGGTTCCAGGGGAGGTGATGGAAAGTAGGGCCTACCTGGGGAGGATGTCTGGAGAAGAAGGAGAGAGCTGTGAAAAAATCCAGCCTGCCTAGCTGATGCTGTCCCTGGGGAGAGCCGACTCGTTTGAGAGCGTCCTGCTCTCACTATCCCTAAGGCGAGCAGACTAAGGTGAGAGCGTCTGCTGCACGTCTGCTGCACACCCTACTGACACACCTACTGAGAGCTGCCTGTAGAAAATTACATAAAAATAGCATGATGGTGTGCGCTCCTCCCGCCTGTCATTTCCTGCTGAGAACTTCCCATCACCTTGATTATATTTTTAGCCCCGGCTGAGGCTCGGGTTCTTTTATTCCCATGCATGCAGAACTGGAGTTCCGCCTCTGCCCCCGCCCTCCCGCCCGCTCGCTCGAGATGAAACTCGGCTGAGTACATAATTAGTGCGGTGGGCGGGGCTGTTACCAGTCTCTCTGCCTCCGCCCCGGCCCTCCCGCTCGCTCAACATACTTCTGCGGCGATACTTCAGCCCAGTCTCCTGGGATTCATGACAAACATCTCCCAGGAGGCATAGCAGGGCTGGATAATGCGGCGAGACTGCTGCGCCGCGGCGGGTGAAATAAACTCACTGGGATAACATGGTGAATTAAAAAAAAAAACATTCCAAATGTATTTAAGGGGGCAGTGCTAAATACAATGCAATTAAGTTGAAAAATAGGGTGGAACTCCGCTTTAATGCAGCAGATGCAAGACACATCATGCTTACTTCCCTTTGATAACAGATGTCCAGCAGTGCCATCAGCACAGAACTGGTGGAAACCAGTGGTACGCAGGTACACACACCTACAGTCCAGAGAAATCTGGCCAGAAGTGGTCTTCATGGAAGAACTGCAGCCAAAAATCCATACCTTCAATGTGGAAACAAGGCTGAGCAATGCAACCCTTACCATGCATGAAAATATAGAAACACGGGTGCAGAAAAGTGGCTGCAGATGCTCTGGAATACAGTAATGAGTCAAAATTTTAAATACTTGGCTGTAGCAGGAGGCAGTTTGTTTGCTGAAATGCTGGAGGGGATAGCGGTACAATGAGTTTCTGCAGGCAACAGGAAAACATGATGGAGACTCCTTGTAAGTTTGGCACTGCATTTCTGAAAATGGAGTTGGGGATTTGTTTAGGGTCAATGGTGTCCTCAGTGCTGTGGAATACAGGCAGGTACCTATCCGTCAAGCCATACCATCAGGGAGGGGTGTAATGGGCCCCAGATTTTTTTCTGCATTAGGACAATGATCCTAAACATACAACCAATGTCGTTAGGAACTATCATCAGTGTAAAGAAGAACAAGGAGTCCTGAAAGTAATGGTTTGGCCTCCACAGAGCCCTGATTTCAACATCATCAATTCTCTCTGGAATTGCATGAAGAGAAAATAGGATTTGAGGCACCCTACATCCACAAAAGATCTGTGGTTAGTTCTCCAAGATATTTGGAACAACCTACATGCCAAGTTCCTTTTAAAAACTGTGTGCAAGTGTACCTAAAAGGATTGATGCTGTTTTGAAAGAAAAAGGTGGTCACACCAAATATTGATTTGATTTGGATCTTTCTTATGTTCATTTACTTTTCTATTTTGTTAATTAATACAAATAAACTATTAAGAACATTTATACTAAGTGAGCATAGGGTTGCTAGTGCCACCTAAACCCTTAATTGGTCACTCAGAAAAAGCAGGTTGATTGGACTTTCAAGGTTACTGATAAAACAAAAAATAGTAATATAAAAAGATAGTTTATTATACATCAAAATATACAAATAAAATCATTTGAACCCCACAATCAAAGCATTAGGTTGTGAATGACCGAGCCCCCTCAACGTTTGCTGTGGTGGAGCAAGGCCGAAAACCTTGACCGGTTTCGTGGGGAGACCACTTCTTTAGGTGGAGTATCTATACAGATAATACGATATAATGAGCTAGCAAATACATAAAAAATATATATACAAAAAACATACTGTATACAGTCAAATTGTGTCAAACCGCTCACCAGTTTAGGTCCAAGGACTGGACATAGGCTCAATAGAGGAGACCCCCCATGGTGGACGAGGGGGGGGGGGATATATATCGCTCTCTGGTAAAATAATTAATTACATAATAAGTAATTAAAATTTAGAATGATTTTTTGCCAAAGGCACCTCGTGAAGGCAACTGGCAATACCAGGGAAAGAGGGGAGGGAAAGGGAAAAAGGGGGGGTTGTTGGGATGGGGACAAGGAGAAGGAAAGGGGGGAAAGGAAGAAAGGGGGGTGAGAGATGAAGGAAAAGGGGAGGAGGGAGAAATGAACGATTGGAAGGAGACCAGGAAAAAAGGGGGGAGGAGGAAGGGGAAGAGGTAGGAAAGGAAAAGAGGGGGGGGAGGGGAGAAAGGACAGAACAAAGAGGGGGAGGCGAAAGGGAAGAAAGAAGGGAAGAGAGGAAGAGTGAATAAGCTATTTAGAGTTTATTTCTCTGATTATGTATGTGTAGATTTATGTTTAGTTATACATTTCAGTAACTCTGTATTAAATGTTGTATTGCTGTTTACGGCCAATATATTGTGTCCTTCTGCCTCCATGCGGTCATGTGGCCTGATGATTCGCCCCACTGGCGGACGTGTGCTCTTGCTGGTCGAGACACCTCCCTTGGGAGGTCCCGACTTGCACCAGCTGACCTGGCCTATTGGCCATTGGGTCCGCTGTGGCGCACATGCATGGCTGCCTATTGACTGCCCGCATTGTGTGGCAGGACTGACCCCGTGACGTCACACGCTGCACGCCTTAGCGACGTGACCTGACAGCGGGGTTGGGGAGCTCACATAAACGCTCTGACTGAGCGGTTATTGTGAGTGATCTCTCTCTCTCTCTTCCTGGGGTGAAGCACTGTGACGCAGTGTTTAACGTAAGACTGGTGTGGTGATTTGGAGTAATTGTGGACTGAATGTAAACGGACTTTATGTTTTTCTAATCTTTTTTTCTTCCCCCTTTCTCTTATGTTTTTTTTATCTTTAGGCTGTCATTTTTTAGTGTTTTATCAAGTGCTATTGCATGCCTACCATCAGTCAGCCTTATTAACCACACTTGCTCCAAATTACCATCCGACCACCCCAGTATACCTAGTGTCTCCTAGACTGTGGTAAGCTATTACAATGCCTATGCCTCTTGTTTATGGTGATGGGATTCTATAGCACTTTATAGATGGCATTACCAGAATCCCCTTTCCTCCCTATCTCTCCTTCATTCTCATTCTTCCCTCTTCCTTCCCTCTTCCCTCTCTTTTCCCCCTCTTTTTCCAACCCCCCCCTTTTCATTCACTCTTTCTCTCTTCCCTTCTTCCTTCCTTCCCTTTCCCCTCCCCCTCTTTGTTCTGTCCCCCCTTTTTTTCCTGGTCTCCTTCCAATCGTTAATTTCTTCCTTTGTTCCCCCTTTTCCTTCCTCCCTCCCCCTCCCCCTTTCCCCTTTTTCCTTTTCCTTGTCCCCCTCCCAACAACCCCCCCTTTTTTCCCTTTCCCTCCCCTCTCTCCCTGGTACTGCCAGTGCCTTCACGAGGTGCCCTTGGCAAAAAAAACATTCTAAATTTTAATTACTTATTATGTAATTAATTATTTTACCAGAGAGCGATATATATTCCCCCTCGTCTGCTGGGGGGGTCTCCTCTATTGAGCCTATATGTGTGCAGACAACTGTAATCCACCTTGTAACTTCATATTTGTAATTAACTTTGTAACCCCCTTTTTTGGTGATCACTGTAAGCAAATGTATTGTATGTCGTTTACAGTTTTCACGGTGCAATGGTGCTATGGTGCTTATGATGTTCATGGTCTACGGTGCTCAAGGTGTTAAAGAGAATAACGTTCAACCCTCCTGCACACCCTTGATGCAAAAGAATAAAAGTACTGCACCCGTCAGAAGCTCTCCTCTCGTTATTGACTCGATGCCAAAGGGGCCGCTACAGTGAAAACTCGTCGCTGCGGTGGAGACTCGTCGCTGCGTCAACGTCTTCATCAAACTGTGAGTAAACGCTTCCCAACGCCTCGCAGGACACGTGCGGACGCCATCTTGGCAACAGACACTTGGCTGAAAAGCAAACGCGTCACGTGGACTTTTAAATATAGCGGGCTCTTTATATGTGACCCGGAAGCCGCCCTTAAATAGTATGCGAGCCAAATAGTTAATATTTTGCTAAACCAGTGATTAAGTTATTATATTGGTGTTTAGAGGCCTAGTGTCAGATTTAAAGCAACGCTATCTTCCAAGTTCCTAATCCACTAAACTGCAGTTAGTTACGTAAAGGGTTAATTGTCTGGTTAGAAAGTGTCAGCAGTATATTCGTTTAAAACATTATGTCATACTGTGTGCATTGGTTGCTAATCTTTAGTTACAAGGGTAAATGCCTGTTTTCTGTCGTAGCCCTTAGGAGCAAGTTTGAGCCAACACTCATTCAAGTTTCAGGCACACACACTATTGAAAGGCAAAAGGCACACTAGAACAAAATGCTGTCACCTGCTGAAGAAACAGACAAACCCACAGAGTCACAACAGGCGCAATCCAGCTCCAGAGAGCGAAGCCTAACAGAAAAGGGCAAAGAAATGCATGAAGAAACGGTTAAGAGAAATGAAAAGGCATTCAACAGGGTGTACAACTCTTGGAAGGAGATAGCAAAGGAATTTAGGACAAAGTTAAAGGATTTCTGCTCAACTGAAGACCTTAATACAAGATTGAAAGAGATTAAAGCCAAAGAAGCGTTAGTACACCAACAGTATGAGTCCATGTGCCAAAATAATTCCACTACCCCGCACGTTGTTAAGAGAATGGATGCATGCACCGCGTTAACGGCTGAAATCTGCAACCTCATCAGCAAGCGGCTAGAGAATGTAGATGAAATCTTTAACGATCAACTTAAGAAGGAAAAGGTGAGGATGGTGCTTAATAAAGAAGAGCATGAGTCAGTCTTTGGAAACTCAGAAACAGAAACTGTCCTCTCAGAGTCATTAGCAGACTCCAACGCAAGCTCGAGAGCCACTTCCAGATCTAGCAAACGCGCAGGCGCAGAAGCAGATTTTGCAGCCAAGATAGAACAGGCAAAGGCGATGCAACAGATGCGCAAGGAGCAAGCTAAGCTGAACAAACTAGAGGCAGAAATTAAACTGAAGTTGGATGAGGAAAAGACAAGACTACAACAGCTACAAGCAGAAAATGAAGTCAAGGTAGCTGCAGCAAGAGTGAAAGCCTACGGCGCCTATGATAGTCTTGAAATTTACGAACAGGAGACAGACCACCAGGTGCAATACCTCTACCAAAATAATGAACCTCGAACCTCTTTGAATCCAAAAGCTGTTCCATTTAAACCTTCAAATACAACACTTGAGGTGTCAAGACCAAAAGAAGAAGTTAGTCTGACCCCAGGACTTGCAAGTCTGCTTATCTCCAACCGTCTCCCTATACCTGAACCGACTGCATTTACAGGTGACCCTTTGAAGTTCATAGATTGGAAGATATCCTTTATGGCGCTGATTGATCAGAAACCACTCCCTGTGTGCGAGAAAATGCTGTACTTGAAGAGGTATCTCGGTGGTGAAGCTCATAAGGCAGTGGAAGGGTTCTTCTACTGAAATTCAGAAGACGCCTATCTGGGTGCTTGGGGAATCCTACAGGACAGGTATGGAGGCCCATTCATAGTGCAAAGAGCCTTCAGAGAAAGGTTGGCTAAGTGGCCAAAGATATCAGCAAATGACCCTGTAGCATTAAGAGATTTTGCGGATTTCCTTCAAGGTTGTGTGGAGGCCATTCCTCATGTTAAAGGCCTAGCTATTCTAAATCATTGTGAAGAAATCCACAAGCTTCTCAAGAAACTGCCTGAATGGATCGTGCGCAGATGGAGTCGCATCGTTGTGGACGAGCTTGACAAGTCTCAAGAATACCCAATCTTTGCTCGTTTCACAGAGTTCCTGCAAAGGGAAGCTAAGATTGCATGCAACCCCATTGCCTCTCCTTTCCTCCTCAGTACCAAGACTACAGATGAGAGAATCCCCAAGAGAGCCAAGGCGCTCAACACAAGCACTCAAATGAAGCCCCCTACCTTCAACGTTCCAAAGATAACAGCTTCAAGACCAAAACCACCTTGCCTAGTGTCAGGATCAGCGGCTAAGGTGACCAGACACGTAGCTACACAAGGGAACCGAGAGCAAACAAAGGATATATATGTATATTAAGTGATATTTATTTACAGTGAGAATACACCAAACATACACAGCAACCAATGAAAACATAAACCACTCCAGCAAACAAGAATAACTAATAAACCTAATAACTATATACAACATCTACAACAATATCTACAACAAGGGAAAGGGCAACAGGGATGCAAGGAAAAGTACACGGCTGGGGACAAGAGCATGGAACAAGGCAAGAAGGATCAGGACAAGGACAGGTGGGCAGGTTGGTAGGCACAAGCTGGTAGCAGGAAGGGGGCCAGAATCTTGACACTCTGGGGGAAGGGAGGAGCAGCCTTAAATATCCAGGCAGCTGGAGCCAGGTGCGGCCGATCAAAACCTGACAGCTTCTGGGAGACACCTGCTGGTGGACACTGGAACTGCAGCAAACAGCGCAGAGCAGGACAGTGCCACCAGCAGGTGAACTTATTCCTTACACCTAGACTGCAAAGACGAAACACACGGTGTCGCTAAATGTCCGACCTTTGCTGCAAAGACCATCGATGAAAAGAAGGACTTTATTCACTAAAACCATCTCTGTTTTGGTTGCCTAAGAAAGGGCCACATTACAAAAGACTGCAAAGGAAGGCACACGTGTAGCATATGCAGTCGATGTCATCCAACCTGTTTGCACATACAGAGAAACACTGAGCCTGTCAAAACATCAAACGATGATTCAGTAGACATGAAAAGTAAGGCAAACGACAATGTTCCCAAAGTTATGTCTCATACTTTGACAAAACATACTTCTGCCACATCCTGCATTGTTCCAGTTCTGTTGTCAGCTACGACGGAGCCTCAGAGGGAAATCCTCACTTATGCCCTACTTGACACACAGAGTGATTCAACCTTTATTCTGGCAGACCTGGTATCGAAGTTAAGCGTGAGCACCAAGCCATTACAGCTAAAGCTCAGCACAATGACAGCTGTTGACACAGTTATATCAAGCCAAATTGCTCACGGTCTGCAAGTGCGTGGCTTCAACTCTAAGGCTCAAGTCCAACTCCATCAAGCCTATACAAGAGATTTAATTCCAGTAGATAAGTCTCACATCCCCACTAAGAAGACTGCACTCCAGTGGTCACACCTCAAACACTTGGAAAACAAGTTACAGCCACTTCAAGACTGCGAAGTAGGACTACTGATCGGTTATGACTGCCCATCAGCACTGGCTCCCTTGGAGGTTGTTATCGGCTCCGAAAATGATCCCTTCGCTCAAAGGACTATGCTCGGCTGGAGCATTATAGGATCAGCAAATCCACACCTTGATAGACAGGGTAGCTAGAGCTTCGTACACAGAGTCGCAGTAAAAGAAATGCCAATGCCGACGGTCACTGATGTGTTAAAGGTCTTGGAAATGGACTTCATTGAAAGAAATTATGAAGATAAGTACGTGTCTCAAGATGATGTTCGCTTCGTGCAGTTTCTCTCGGAAACTATAATAAAAAGGAAAGATGGACACAACGAGATGCCATTACCCTTCAAAGACAACAGTCAACTGGCTCTACCAAACAATAAGAGGCTGGCCCTTATTCGACTTCATCATCTAAAGAAAATATTAAAGGCAAATAGACAGTACCATGAACACTACACTGCATGCATGGAAGAAACAATCAGAAAGGGTGATGCAGAACCAGCCCCTTCATTATCAGAGGAAGAGACAGTGTGGTACATCCCACATCACAGGGTTTATCACCCCAAGAAGCCAGACAAGTTAAGAGTTGTCTTTGATTGTTCAGCAAAGTTCAAAGGCATCTCCCTAAACGATACCTTGCTGACAGGTCCCGACCTGATAAATTCTCTAGTGGGAGTCCTCTGTCGCTTCAGGAAGGAAGCAGTTGCTGTGATATGCGTCATTGAAAAGATGTTCCATCAATTCTACATCCCCACAGAAATGCGCAATTACTTAAGGTTCCTTTGGTGGGAGAACGGTCAGTTGGAAACAGAACCGAAAGAATACAGAATGGCAGTTCACCTTTTCGGTGCCAGTTCCTCTCCAGGATGTGCCAATTTCGGCCTTAAGTATCTTGCACGACAATTCAAGTCAAAATATCCCTCAGCATCAGCCTTCATCGAGAAAAACTTTTATGTCGACGACGGCCTAATCAGCATTCCAACAGTCAGTGAAGCTTTGAATCTAATCCTTGAAACTCAAAGATTATGTAAAAATGCTGGCCTACGACTGCATAAGTTCAACTCTAATAGAAGGGACGTCCTGTCCTGTATATCTCCGTCAGAAAGAGCAACAACTCGTGTACCTGTCAAACTTAACCCAGACTCAACAACAGAAGGACAAGTACTGGGCATTCAGTGGTCAATTGAAAACGACACCTTCAGTTTCAGTGTTGACATAAAGGATCAACCCTCAACTCGTCGTGGTATCCTGTCAGTCGTAGCTTCTCTCTATGATCCTCTGGGCTTCATAGCCCTCTTCATACTGAGTGGCAAGTGCATTCTCCAAGAGCTTTGCCGCAGGGGCATCAGTTGGGATGAAGCACTTCCTGAGAGCTTATGTCCACGGTGGGAGGCTTGGAAGAGTAGTCTGCAAGCTTTAAGGGAAATCAAGATACCCAGTTACCATCCCCCAGACTTCGGTAACAGAATGAAAGTGGAACTACACCACTTTTCCGATGCCAGCAACATAGGATACGGTGCCTGTTCGTACCTTAGGTACAAGAATGACAGAGATCAAGTCCATTGCAGCTTCGTAATGGCTAAAGCAAGAGTCGCACCAACGAAGATTGTGAGCATCCCAAGGCTTGAACTCTCAGCTGCTGTCACCGCAGCAAGGTTGAGTGTCATGTTAAAGGCAGAACTTGAAATAGAAATTGACAAAGAATTCTTCTGGACAGATTCCCAAGTAGTCTTAGCCTATATCAATAATGAAGCGAGAAGGTTTCACGTGTTTGTAGCCAATCGTGTTCATCTCATAAGAGAGATTACAGATCCAACTCAGTGGCATTATGTGGATACGACACAAAACCCAGTCGACCATGCATCCAGGGGTCTACATGTAGCAGATATCTCCCCCTCAAGTTGGTTATCTGGGCCTAGTTTCCTTTGGAAATCTGAAGTGCACGCATCTTCAAGCTCTTCGGCAGAACTAATTGTAGGCGACCCTGAAGTCAAACCCATTACAACCCTTGCACCACAGGCCAGTGAACAAACTGATATTCTAAATCGTCTGAGCAGGTTCTCCAGTTGGTTAATGCTCATTAAGGTGATTGCAAGAATCAGGAGAATAAAAATGAAGACGCATCACTGCAGCAATCTTGTGTCTGTGGAGGAACGTAAGAAGGCCGGGGAGGTAGTGATAGGTTTAGTTCAACAGCAAGCTTTCCCCCAAGAGCTAAAAGTTCTTCAAAGAGGAGATAGTTTTCCAAGTTCAAGCCCTCTTAGCTGCCTTGACCCAATTCTGGTTCAAGGACTTCTTCGTGTTGGTGGAAGGCTGTCAAAATCAACTCTTAGTCAAGAAACGAAGCACCCAGTCATCCTCCCAAAAGAAGGGCACATTACTCAGTTAATCATGTCCCACTATCATGCAGCCACTCATCACTAGTGTTGAGCAGAATATGCCATATTCGATTTCGCGATATATCTCAAATATATAGTCGAATATTCGAGATATATTCGCTAAATACGAATATTCGTGATATTTTTTGGAAATGAAATTATTGCGAATTTTCGCTATTGCGAATGCGAATACAAAATAATTGCGAAATTTCGAGAAATGCGGAATGGAGCACTCTGATTGGCTCAGAATATTCGTGATATATTACAATACAAAATAATTGCGAATATTCGGCAAATGCGGAAGGAGCACTCTGATTGGCTCAGAATATTCGTGATATTTTATAATACAAAATAATTGCAAAATTTCGAGACATGCGGAATGGAGCACTCTGATTGGCTCAGAATATTCGTGATATTTCACAATACAAAATAATTGCGAAATTTCGATAAATGCGGAATGGAGCACTCTGATTGGCTCAGAATATTCGTGATATTTTACAATACAAAATAATTGCGAATATTCGAGAAATGCGGAAGGAGCACTCTGATTGGCTCAGAATATTCGTGATATATTACAATACACAATAATTGTGAATATTCGGCAAATGCGGAAGGAGAACTCTGATTGGCTCAGAATATTCGTGATATATTACAATACACAATAATTGCGAATATTCGGCAAATGCGGAAGGAGCACTCTGATTGGCTCAGAATATTCGTGATATATTACAGTACACAATAATTGCGAATATTCGAGAAATGCGGAATGGAGCACTCTGATTGGCTCAGAATATTCGTGATATATTACAATATAAAATAATCGCGCGATATCGCTATTGCCGAATAATCGCATTGCGATTTTTCGGCAATATAAAATGAGCGCTGCAGCTACTCGGCCCAAGGTCTCTAATCATACCAGCAATGCTTTTAGACGTCGATGGGGATCTCTAGGATGTGATCTGTTCTAAAAAAAAAATTGAAAACATTCGAATATTCGAAATAGCGAATATTCGCCGCGATATTCGTGTTATTCGCGAATACTCGAATATGCAATATTCGTAGCGAATATTCGCAATGCGAATATTCGTGAGCAACACTACTCATCACCAGGGCCGCAGCCAAACTCGAAGGCCTCGTACACACAAGCAGACAGATTTGTTCAAATCTGTCCGTCCAACAGATTTGAACAAATCTGTCTGCTGGGATTTTGGTTTGCACGCGTGTACACACGAGCAAACCAAAATCCCCGCCAGCAGAGAGCGCGCTGACGTGTCATTGACGTGGCGGTGACGTTGACGCCGCCACATCACCGCACCAGGAAGTAAAACACTTCCGCGCATGCGCCGAATCCATTCGGCAGCGGTGCGGCGGCGGTGCGGGACGACATGTCTGCTGGTAAGTGTACTAACCAGCAGACATGTCGGGCGGACGGATTCCCACCCGATAGATTTCAAAGCATGCTTTGAAATCTGTCGGGTGGCCAAATCCGTCGGCTCGGCCGTACACACGATCGAATCTGTCTGCTGAAACGGTCCAACGGTCCTTCATCAATGCATTAAGGTGTTTCATCAGTTTAAGAGGAGCCGTTTGCCAACTTCACTGTGACCGAGGCACAAACTTCATAGGAGCAAAGAACAAACTTAAAGAAGCCCTGAAGCAATGTGACACAAAGGCACTAGAAACTTTCCTAGCTGATAAACAGTGTGAGTTTATCTTCAACGCTCCTTCCGCAAGTCATGCAGGTGGAGTCTGGGAACGTCAAATTAGAACCATTCGTAATGTGCTAAATGCTACAACAGTCCAATGTTCAAGTAGACTAGACGATGCCTCTCTTAGAACGCTATTTTATGAAGCCATGGCCATTGTTAACAGCCGTCCTTTAACTGTCGATGGAATCAATGACCCCAAGGCACCAGAACCTCTAACTCCAAACCACCTCATCCTGATGAAATCCAAGGTTGCATTACCTCCACCTGGGAAATTTGTAAAGGAAGATGTATATGCAGCTAAACGGTGGCGTCGAGTACAGTAATTAGCAGAACAATTCTGGAGTCGTGGAAAAGAGAATACCTCATGAGTGTTTCCACAAGACAGAAATGCCACACACCTCGACGTAACCTCAAAGTTTTTGTCATAATCAAAGAAGATATGTCTCCCAGATGCCAGTGGCAACTAGGACGTGTAATTGAAACTACAATAGAAAAGGATGGTCTAGTTCGTCGAGTCAAGGTGTTAGTAGGTGACAGAAGATTGCAAGATAAGAAGGACTATGTATCAAAACCTTCAATTATTGAACGTCCTATTCAAAAGCTAGTAGTCCTCATAGAAAGCAAATAAGTTCAGTTTTAGTGATACACTAGCATACCACCACACAAGACAGTAGCCAGTTACAGAGGTACCTATAAGTTAAATTGTGTACTATACACCATGTTTTATAGCGGCCATGGTTATGTTCTGTAAATTATGTATGACTCTTAAGTTATATTCATCATAACATAATTTGGTGGGAGTGTAACTGTCCGCTAATCACTGTAAATCTTTGTTCAGCACTTACTGCTAGGTGGAACCTTTCTGCCTTCCTCTTGTTTCCCTGGGGAATGTCTAATCAGCAGGATCACAAGACCACTCCTTCTTCCTGTTTTAGAAGGAAGGTCTCTTCCTGTAACTCAGATTTCACATGTAGATGCTTGCAACAAGACCTCATAGAAGATGTCTGCTGAGAAAATTCCTAAGGCTTAAAAGTTTTGCACCCCCTTGGCAAGCGGAGCGAGGTATGCAGAAAGAGTGCATTATATATAAAGGTGTATATGTTCTTAGACATAAATTGTGCCCATGCTGTTTAGTTTTAAATATGCTATAGATAATCCAAAGCATTTTGCATGTGGCCATGTTTCCTTAGATGTTTAATGTCACCAGATATGTGTGCAGACAACTGTAATCCACCTTGTAACTTCATATTTGTAATTAACTTTGTAACCCCCTTTTTTGGTGATCACTGTAAGCAAATGTATTGTACAGTATGTCGTTTACAGTTTTCACGGTGCAATGGTGCAATGGTGCTATGGTGCTTATGATGTTCATGGTCTACGGTGCACAAGGTGTTAAAGAGAATAACGTTCAACCCTCCTGCACACCCTTGATGCAAAAGTATAAAAGTACTGCACCCGTCAGAAGCTCTCCTCTCGTTATTGACTCGATGCCAAAGGGGCCGCTACAATTACAATTTTTTGTTTTGCTATCAGTACCTTTAAAAGTCCAATCAACCTGCTTTCTGAGTGACCAATTAAGGGTTTAGGTGGCACTAGCAACTACTAGTATAATTTTTCATAATTCTTTATGGATGATGGTACTTTGATATTTCTATTAATGAGACTTAACTGAGGCTATACTAATATTTTGAAAATAAACTATCTTCTATTTCTGAAAGCATTCTTAATTTACAGAATTTTTTCACGCATGCCTAAAACTTTTGCACAGTAATATAAATATACACCATATTAACAAAAGTATTTGGCCACCTGCCTTTATACGCACATGGACGGGTATGCTTTGCCAGTCTTAGTCCGTAGGGTTAAAATATTGAGTTGATCCACTCTTTGCAGCTAAAACAGCTTCACATTTTCTGGAAAGGCTGTCTACATGGTTTAGGAGTGTGTCTATGGGAATGTTTGACCATTCTTCCAGAAGAGCATTTGTGAGGTCAGGCCCTGATGTGGGCGAGAAGGCCTCGTTTGCAGTCTGCACTCTAATTCTTCCCAAAGGTATCCTATTGGGTTCAGGTCAGGACCAGTCAAGTTTCTCCACCCCAAACTCGCTTATCCATGTCTTTATGGACCTTGCTTTGTGCACTGATCCATATTATTTGGTGGAGCGGGGATTATGGTGTGGGGTTGTTTTTCAGGGGTTGGGCTTGGCCCCTTAGTTCCAGTTAAGAGAACTCCTAAGGCGTCAGCATACCAAGACATTTGGACAATTTCATGCTCCCAACTTTGTGAGAACAGTTGGTAATGTCCCCTTCCTATTCCAACATGACTGTACACCAGTGCACAAAGCAAGGTCCATAAAGATATGGATGAACAAGCTTGGGATGGAGGAACTTGGCTGGCTTGCACAGAGTCCTGACCTCAACCCCATAGAACACCTTTGGGATAAATTAGAGCGGAGACTGCGAGCCAGGTCTTCTCGTCCGCATCAGTGCCTTACCTCACAAATAGTATTTGGTACTATAGTGTATGCAGGGCTCAAAGTTTGAAGTCCTGAGCCACTAGCCAAGTCTTAATAGTTAATCGCCACTAGTTGCACCACCCAACCCCTCCCCTGACCCACCGCTAAGTCCGCCTCTAAACACACCCTTGTAAATTATCTCATGAAATGACACTGTTAAATGTTTTAAGCAGAATTAAGTTCCAAAAATAAATAAACATATCAGTACCCATCAGTGCAGCCTCACTGTGCCCTTCAAATGCAGCCTTACGGTGCCCATGAACGCAGCCTCACTGTGTCCATGAACGCAGCCTCACTGTGCCCATGAACGCAGCCTCACTGTCCCCATGAACGCAGCTTCACAGTGCCCATGAAAGTAGCCTCACTGTGCCCCATCAAAGCAGCCTCACAGTGCCCCATCAAATGCAGCCTCACCGTGCCCCATCAATTGCAGCGTCGCCGTGCCCCATCAATTGCAGCGTCGCTGTGCCCCATCAATTGCAGCGTCAATGGGCACCCCTGCCTAGTACCCTGAAAAAGGAAAAGGATCCGAAAAGGTCCCCATTCACGCGGACCCTAGCTGTGGGGGCCGCATATAACAACTTAATAAAGTTCTCACCAAGCCCAAATGGCGTTAGCACCTCCCACAGGTAAGGCCATTCAACACTGTCAAAGGCCTTAGCCACGTCTAAGAAGAGAATTGCTCGCTGTCCTAGATTGTCCACTGGAATCTGAAGGTTTAAAAATAAGCGCCGAATATTAAGGGCTGTGGACCTAGTGGGGATAAACCCTGACTGATCTTTATGAACCAGTTTATGTATAACTTTGGCTAATCTAGTGGCCCTAGCAAATAATTTAACATCTGTGGTCAACAATGAAATAGGCCTATAGGAATCTGGAGAGCAGGCTTCCTTACCAGGTTTCAACAATAGCACAATTATCGCTTCGTTCATGGACCGGAGAAGACTTCCCTTCCCCAGCGCATCCACGAAGACCTCTCTAAGTAGGGGCAGCAGCGTGTCAGAATACCTTTTATATAACTCCGCATGCAAGCCGTCCGATCCCGGAGACTTACCTGCAGAGGAAAGCGCAGAGCCTCCGACAGCTCCTCAACCGTTAGGAAAGCATTCAATTGCTCCACATTTAATGCCAGAAGCCGTGGGAGCTGACACCGATTGAGGAAGGAATCAATTTCCGCTCCACTGGGTGCAACCTTAGAAGAATACACATCAGCATAGAAATTTCGAAACACAGACAATACATCAGCATGAGCAAATATCAGAATATCAGATATCAGCATCTATATGGGACTGACCCCTCTGCGATATCACCATCATAGCCAACATGTGACCCGTACTTTCACCCTCCTCATAATATTTCTGTTGGAGAAAAAAACGTTTATTCTCAGCTTTCGTCAGCACCAGATGCTTAGCAATGTTCTGAGCCTCCTGCCAAGATCTCTCATTATGTTCAGAGGGGAACTCAACAAAAGCAGACTCAGCCCACTCAACCTCCCGAAGCACGAACTGTTCCCATAACCTGGTCTCAGTCTTAATGGCATTAATAGCTTTGATAAGTTGACCTCTTAGGAAAGCCTTCAGCGTATCCCAGAAAGTCCCAGGACACGCCGATGGCCTATTAAAGCATATGAATGTAGACAGACCATCAGTGATGGGGTCAGGGGTTGGGAAAAGTGACAACCAGAACTGGTTGAGCTTCCAGCAGGTCCACTTGGACACTCTATAGGTGACAATTTCCAGACAGAAAGGAGAATGATGAGAAACAGTCCTTGCCTCATAGCGTGAAGAGGATATTAGGGGAAGCATGACATCATTACCCAGACCAAGGTCAATCCTGGAGAGGCTTCCATACGTAGCTGAGTGTCATGAATAACACTTCACATGTGGGTTTTTACTCCTCCAGACATCCCTCAGCCCCAACTCCGTTAGAAGCCGAGCGAAGGATGTCAAGCCTCCTCTCAAATTACCTGTCTGTGGTCTTGTAGAAAATTTGTCAAGATCCGCATCCAGATAATTTTTAAAATCCCTGAAAATAAGTGCTGGGACACCAGGGTGGCGTGACAAAAAAATAGCTAGGGTTTTAAGAACTTTCACAGAGAATGGGGGTGGTATATACACATTAATAACAATACATTGCAGCCCATCCAGAGAGGACAGTAAAAAAAAAAACCTGCCATGGGGGTCAATGAGTGAGGTAGTGCATACAAAGGGAACATTTGTACCTATTAGCACACTGACCCCACTGGCATAGGAGGAGAATGTAGAGTGAAATTGAGTACCAAATGAGTTAACGGAAAACAGAGAATCCTGGCCTGGGGACAAATGGGTCTCCTGCAAACACACTACAGAAGATCCCAGGTGTTTATCCATATGAAGCACCACTAAACGTTTCACCCTATCTCCTAAACCCCGAACATTCCAACTGGTTATAATAGCCATGGGGTACTAAAACACAAGTGTAAGGCACACCTTTGAAGGAGGTTGCGATTATAATAGCAATCCTTCCTTCCAAGCCATCCAAAGCAACTTTTAAAGCGTTCTCAGTGACTTATACAGAAGCTGCCATAGGCGAAGCTGCAAAACCAGACAGGGATACATGATCATCCTGTGAGGCTGTTACCAGACTGACAGAGGGGGATAGTAAACTCCAGGCAAGCTCAGATTCCTTAGCCATAAGCGGGGATTTCCTGGTGTCTCTTTTACTAGCCCTTGTACCTCTTCTGGGAGACATAATCCTTACTACAAAGCAAAGGTACTATCCACAAAATGCAATCACTGTTGTGCTATAGTCTTACAATACACAAATAGTAGCTCACTGCACAACCTGATGCCGAGTAGGAGTCTTAGGCTTGCTTGGTTCAATCCACAGGAATGCACAGCCCACAGCTCTGTGTCCATGCCACTTTACAAAAGGCTCTGGCATGCTGGGCCTTTTAAACAAGCCTCTTGGTGCTTGCACACAGGTGTGCCGTGCACGGGCACAACAACTACGGCCCTCCCTACCTGCTAATAGACAGCTAAAGTGCGCTCTCGGTGCGTGTGCACCAACCGTCATGGCGGTATCCTATGGCAAAAGAGGAAGGAGAGCAGACCACTGGGGCCCTTTTGGGGGACCCCTGTATGTGTTTTGTGGCAGAGCCTGCAGCGGAGGAGGTGAGTGGCGTATAAACTGACCGACTTCACTGAGCATGTCCTGGATTGCTATGTAAGAATACACCAGGTATGTAACTTACCCCCTCTAGTGGTAAATAACAGGTAAGGTATTCTACTCACAGAAGATAACATTAACCACTTAACCCCCGGACCATATTGCTGCCCAATGACCAGAGCACTTTTTGTGATTCGGCACTGCGTTGCTTTAACTGACAATTGCGCGGTCGTGCGACGTAGCTCCCAAACAAAATTGGCGTCCTTTTTTTCCCCACAAATAGAGCTTTCTTTTGGTGGTATTTGATCATCTCTGCGTTTTTTTTATTTTTTGCTCTATAAACAAAAATAGAGCGACTATTTTGAAAAAAATGCAATATTTTTTACTTTTTGCTATAATAAATATCCCCCAAAAATATATATAAAAAAAATCATTTTTTTTCCTCAGGTTAGGCCGATACGTATTCTTCTACATATTTTTCGCAAAAAAAATCGCAATAAGCGTTTATTGATTAGTTTGCGCAAAAGTTATAGCGTTTACAAAATAGGGGGTAGTTTTATGGCATTTTTATAAAACAAATTTTTGCTAGTGATGGCGGCGATCAGCGTTTTTTTATGGCGGACACTTCGGACACTTTTGAGACATTTTTGGGACCATTGGCATTTTTTTAGCGATCAATGCGCGGGTGCCCGGCGGTGATCGTGCCCTCCGGGAGCACGTGCACGGGACTCGGGGGCGAGCGGGGGCGCCCCCTAGTGGCCGCTGAAGAGCCGAAGTATAGCTACAGGCTCTCGCCCAGGAGAGCCGACCTGCCGCTGTTAAATTACGGCGGCAGGTCGGCAAGCAGTTAAAAAAAAAATGATCCTCTCTTACCTTTATCCTTGCCGCAGGAAAGCTACTAAAAATAGTAGATCCAGCCTTTACCCATCACGTTGGGTAATGTTGTGCCAACCTTCAGGTTTACCATGGGTTCCCACTTAGAGGAATCTCATACCTGGACCTGTAGAAGACTCTGCCAGTAACTTTGTGTGCCACAGTTGCATTAGTACACCAAAAGCTGGATCCCAGAGCCCAGACCTCTGCAGATAGACGTTACAGCAAACCTTCTTTACACGAGGCCCGGGTACCACCCATCTTGGGCTTTTGATATTGGCCCGAGGTATGGATCTGGTTATAGCTCCTAGGCCTCCGCAGAAGACC
Source organism: Rana kukunoris (assembly GCA_029574335.1). Classification (NCBI taxonomy): domain Eukaryota; kingdom Metazoa; phylum Chordata; class Amphibia; order Anura; family Ranidae; genus Rana; species Rana kukunoris. Next base: position 174,708,453 of record CM056051.1, on the reverse strand, counting down.
ATCAAAACATCAAAAGAGCTTTTTCTTCTTAGTGTCAACCACCTTCGACACTAGAGAAAAAACTGAGGTACTCTCCATTTGGGAGGGGTTATATAGGGGAGGAACTCAATTCTAATTGGATTTGCCAGTGTCCAATCGCCTGTGGTGACTACATAACCCATTAAGTAATTAAAGGAGTTGTAAAGGATTTTTATTTTTTTTTGCCTAAAATTTATGTCTGCAAGGTAGACAAACAGAATAGTGTAATGATTCTGTTAACAAACGAGTAAATACCTATTAAATTCCTTCATCTATATCACCTCTGGCATTCTAGTTTCTGTTCTCTCATTCACTTCCTGGTTTGCATCATTTGTTCATGTAAGAACTACATTTCCCAGTATGAATTGTGGCACGCCTTCCCTTCTTCTTTTTTTTTTTGGACTCTCGGCCCCCCTCTGCAGCCTCTGTATTTTGTATTCTGTTGGCTATTGGTAGGCTTGCTTGTTGTACGCATTGTGGAGGGTTTCACAATTCCTGTTCTTTGGGTTGTTGCATATTCACTGGGGGTTTGGCTTTCCACTGGCAACCTCTCCAGCCTCTTTGAGCACCCCCCCTCCCCGGCCTAAAAAAGGCCTATCTGGTTTGGGATTGTCATTGTTATAGTCATTTAACCTCTCATAATAATTTGAGGTTGGTATTGGATATGGGCTCCAGTGATCTCTATCATCATAATTCTGATGATTAGGCTATCAATTGTTTCTTGGTTGTTCTCTATTGGGGTATGGACTGTAATAGTCCATATTTTTATTAGCATAATTAAATGAGGGAGGCCTTTGTGAGGGATTAGCCATGTTAGGTGGGTACTGATAATGTGGATTTGTGATTTTTTTTCTCCCTCTTCTTCCTCGTTGTCCTCCTCTATGGGCAGTCATTTTTGGCACCTGTGTCCATTTACATAAGTGTTTATGGTACTGATTTAGCCTTCTTATCCACATGTTTCACCTCATTAATTGTAGATTCCCATAAATAAATGGTATTTATTTCTAAAGTCCCCCATATCTCTATGGAACTTTTTAATTTTCTTTTTTTTTGTGTTTCTCTATCTATTTTTTCTAATTTCTTTTTCATATCGGCATTACAATTTATAGCTTGCCTTCTGTACTGCTCTTTTGTACAGGTGCACAAGAACAACCTTCTTCAACCAGGTCTGAGGTCATAAGGTGTTCCGCAGCATCCTGTTTATAAAGGCGATATATCAAACTCTCCCTGTGCCGATGTACAGTTTGAAGCTCTGCCAGCCAGTGGCAATCCTAACTGTAAAATTCTCAATGAGAGCTCTGCGTTTTTAATGGTAGCCTCCTTAGAGGCTGTTCCATTTACACATTTCATTAGAGACCTCTCCAACACAACATTTTGTTGGCATGGAACAAGCAGGTTTCTTATTCTGACCTAGTTATTCTCTTTTCATGTCAAAGCATGGAATCCCCTAGCTTTATGAATACCCAGCCCAGCCTCAAAAGACAACAGACCAATGGGAATGGGCCCTTCACCCCAAAATCTTCAACCTCATATGTCAAAGATGGGATACCCTGTATATGGTTATCTTGGTCTCCCAGATACAACAACAATTTACCTCTGTTTCTAGCCAGGACCAAAAAAAAATCAGCAATGGCATTGAAAGTTTTGATAACCCCTTGGTTTCAGTTGCACTAAACTGGCCAACAAGAACCCAGTATACAGAAATAGTCTACTAGTAGATGACCTCTAGCTTATTCCCAACAGACCAGACCTGTTGTCTCAGGACCCTCTATTCCATCCTGTTTCTCAGTCACTGGCTTTAACAGCATGGCTTTTGAAGCTCAGGTCTTATAGGGCAGAGGAATCTCTGAGTCTATCATTCCTACTTTGTTAAAAGCAAAAGAAACCACTTCTAGAAAGGTGTATTATTGTGCCTGGAAATCCTTCGTTGCATGATGTGAACACAGGCACTTCAGTTTCAGAGATTCCTCTGTGTCTCATTCTGGCCTTCCTACAAACAGGGCTTGATCAGAAATTGGTACTCTGAAAGTACAAGTTTCAGTCTTGTCCAAGATCCTCTGTCTCCCATCAAGACCACATTCAAGGTGTATTTCGGATCAAGCCCCCTTACAGCCCCCTATGTTTCCTTGTGACCTCAATCTGGTTTTATCTGCACTGCATAAACCATCATTTGAACCCATCAGAGATATTTAGAAGATCTTTCCTGCAAATTGGCCTTCTTGGTTGCCATCACATCTTTTTTTTAACCACTTCCCGCACGGCCAATAGCCGATTTACGGCCGGGAAGTGGTTATGAAATCGTGACTAGACGTTCTCAAACGTCTAGCACGATTTCATGCCGCGCGCCTGCACCTCCGACGATTTCATGCCGCGCGCCTGCACCTCCGACGGAGCCTCGTTACCACGTGATCAGCCGTGTCCAATCACGGCTGATCACGATGTAAACAGGAAGAGCCGCCGACGGCTCTTCCTCACTCGCGTCTGACAGACGCGAGTACAGGAGAGCCGATCAGCGGCTCTCCTGACAGGGGGGGGTTCGCGCTGATTGTTTATCAGCGCAGCCCCCCCTCGGATCGCCACACAGACCACCAGGGAGTGCCCACACTAGACCACCAGGGAACATAAAAAAAGAAAAAAAAATCAGCGAAAAAAAAAAAAATGACAAAAAAAAAAAAATCAGCAAAAAAAAAAAAAAAGGGGCAGTAAAAAAAAGATGCCAATCAGTGCCCACACATGGGCACTGATTGGCAACATTGATCCATCAGTGCCACCCCTCAGTGATCATCAGTGCCACCCCAGTGTCTGTCAGTGCCACCCCACAGTGCCAATCCATGCCCAGTGCCCACCTATCAGTGCCCACCTGTGCCACCTATCAGTGCCCACCTGTGCCACCTATGAGTGCCCACCTGTGCCGCCTATGAGTGCCCACCTGTGCCGCCTATGAGTGCCCATCTGTGCCGCCTATGAGTGCCCACTGCTGCCTATGAGTGCCCATCAGTGCCGCCCATGAGTGCCCATCAGTGCCGCCCATGAGTGCCCATCAGTGCCGCCCATGAGTGCCCATCAGTGCCCCATACCAGCGCCGCCTATCAGTGCCCATCAGTGCTACCTAATCGGTGCCCATCAGAACTACCTCATCGGTGCCCATTAGTGCCACCTCATCGGTGCCCATCAGTGCCACCATATCAGTGCCCGTAATTGAAAGAGAATACTCATTTACAAAAAAATTAACAGAAAAAAATTAAAACTTTATTTTTTTTTCAAAATCTTTGCTCTATTTTTAGTTGTTGCGCAAAAAAAAAAATCGCAGAGGTGATCAAATACCACCAAAAGAAAGCTCTATTTGTGGGGAAAAAAGGACGCCAATTTTGTTTGGGTGCAGTGTAGCATGACCGCGCAATTGTCATTCAAATTGCGACAGTGCTGAAAGCTGAAAATTGGCTTGGGCGGGAAGGTGCGTAAGTGCCTGGTATGGAAGTGGTTAAGGAGCCACTCCTCATTTTTCACAAAGACACGTTGGTCTTGTGCCCAAGACTATCTGCAACGGCACCCCGTGTATGAGAGGGGTTAAAGCCGCTTAGGACATTCCGTTTCCGAACACCAAGGCAGCTACCGACACTCCAGTCAGGCGAACAAGACCCATAAGAATAATTCTCCCTCAATAACGAGACGAAGCTTCGTCTTGAGGTTTGAAGCAGCACTGACAATCTTTATTTAAAAAAAACACAATTTTTATTACACAGTCAAAAGAGGAGGTGCATCAAATTACTCTGGAAATACACCTGTGACCAGACCTAATTAACATGCTATTTACCAAATTCCTTTTAGCAGCCTGGCTGTCTCCTGAACTTCAATACACATTATCACAGGAATCCTTTCATACAATGAAGGGTCGATTAGCCCAAACCACCATTAAAGGATCCTTCGAAGTTAGTCTGGATTCATTAACATTACAACAGACAACAGACAGGTGTCTGGGGGTGATGACATTAGCATCGTTAAGCAATAGATGGTCAGCCTGTTACATTGAACTTCCTGGAATGCCCAAAAAACATCTTCATATTTCTTGAGAGATATTGTTAATGAATATTGCTGTCCCATTTGAAGTAGTCCAAGATATATTTTCTCAGTCACCCTATGCCCCTAATAGACATAGGGTGGTTTAGACCAGGTATTTGCACCACTTCCAGGTTCGGATCCCCACGGGGAATCCAGCCTGTGACGTCCGTGATGGTGCGCCGCGATCCTCGCGCATGCACAGCAGGGAATCGGGCAGTGAAGCCGCAAGGCTTCACTCCCTGATTCCCTCACCGAGGATAGCGGCAGAAGTACCCAAGGACCGAGCGATTGCTTAGCCTCGGCTGCTGACATCGCGGGCGCGCTGGACAGGTAAGTGTCCATTTTTTAAAAGTCAGCATCTGCCGTATTTGTAGCTGCTGGCTTTTAAAAAAACAAAATTGGCCGAACCTCCGCTTTAATGCAATCTATGCACTAAGGTGAAAAAACATCTGATGATGCCGCCCCCCCCAAACCCCCGTTTTACTTACCTGACCCCTCGAAAGTCCCGCGCTCGGTCCTGAGATCCTCTTCGCCGCTCAGCCTGGCCGCTGATCGGCTAGAGCGGATGAATTGAGAGCAGCGCAGCTATTGGCTGGTGCTGCTGTCAATCACATCCAGTGACTCGACGTGCCGAGAAGCGGGCTGGGTGATACAGTGAGCGGCTATGGCCACTCGCTGTATAACGGGAGATCGCCCGCAAGGACTCACCACCATGCGAGCTCTCTCGCATGAATGTGGTGAGTTCTTGCGGGGAGGACCAGAGACTGCCGCCGAGGGACCCCAGAAGACGTGGATCCAGGCCACTCTGTGCAAAACGACCTGCACAGTGGAGGTAATTATAACATGTTTGTTATTTTAAAGAGAAAAGATAAATACTAAAGTGACCCTTTAAGCCTTTGTGGCCAAGCTTTGTAAAGGCCACCATCTCATCCACTGTTCACACCTTTTCAAAGTTCTACCAGGTGGATGTCCGGTCAACTTTGGATGCAGCTTTCAGCTTTGGATGCATTGGCATTCTGAAGTTGGGTCTGTCTACCCTTATTGTTGAGCCTGTTGGCCCTGTTCTGTTTGCCTAGTTGTTGCCAACCCTTCACATTCATTGCTTGGGGTCATCCCAGGGTCTATGAATATTCAGCCTGTGTCCTGTACTGTATGATTAACCTCCCTGGCGGTATTCCCGACTGTGACTCAGAGTTAATTTTCTCTGCCAGGAGCGGTAACCCCGAGTCACGCTTGGGGTAACATTACAGATTTGTCAGCAGAGTCCCCTTACCTTCTCCTTGTGATCCAGCGATGTCCTCCGCTTTGATCGCCGGTGAGAGCACTGGCCGGCATATGACTTCCTGGTTCCGTTCCCTGCGAGCAGCAGCGGCGCATGGGAGTGGAACTGGGTGGTAAATTCAAAAGTGTAAACATAAAAGTGACACACACACATAAAAGAGGTGATACATTGTAATCTGAGAGGATTACACTGTATCACCTCAGATCTGACACTTGAGCACTGTACAGTGCCACTTGCCTGCCATTTTACTGTCATTTGTGCCCATAAAATATTTATAACATGACATCAAAAAGGCGCCACTTTACTACAAAAGTGCTTTTGGACCAGTTGAGTGACAGCGAGCTGTTCACAGAACTGAGTGATAGTGAGTTGTGGGGAGATTTGTCGTCTGACACTGATCTAGCAAGTGACAACAGCGATGATCCTGCACCTGACCTTAGCGATGTGCGCACTTGGTACCCTATTGACTGCGATACGCATCAGGTAGGGCCCCCAAGATTCCTGTTCACTGGAATACCTGGGATGAAGATAGATGTTGAGCGTGACAACCCTCTGACTTACCGGCAATTATTCCTCACTAAGGAGGTAATTAAAAAAATTGTCACAGGGACAAATCACTACCAAGAGCAGCAATTCGCTACGCTGAATGCCAGGTTTTCCAGAAGCAGAAAGTGGGAACCGGTGACCAAAGAGGACATCTGGCAGTTTCTGGGACTCATCATTCTTCAGGGGGTGGTGGTGAAACCCCCCAGAAATGGTACTGGACCACCAATAAGTTACTGGCCACTCCGTTTTTTGGCACTGTGATGTCAGAAGACCGTTTTTCCTTCATCATGAAGTATTTGCACTTCACGAACAATAAAGAATTTGATGATGCCACACATCCTGCACCAAAACTAAAACAAATCTGGGAGGTATGCCAAAATATTGTCTCCAATTTCCAGCAGACCTACGTGACAGAAAGGGACGTCAGCGTGAATGAAGTTTGATGGCCTACAAGGGACCCCTAAGCTGGATAACAGTACATTGCATCCAAAAGAGCGCGGTTTGGCATCAAATCCTACATGCTCTGCGAGTCATCCACTGGGTACATCTGCAATTCGGTCATTTACCCCGGTAAAAGCATGAAGTTCAACCCCAGGTACAGTGGCTATGGGATGGCCACATCATCTGTGCTTTACACTGCTGGATCTTGTGTGACCACGGACAATTTCTACACGTCTCGGGAACTGTATGAGGTTTTGCTACAAAACAAGACTGATGCATATGGTACCATTGGGCCTAACCGATGTGACACGCCATCTATGTTTGCCAAGAAAAAACTCAAAACCGGAGAAATGGTTGCCTGGCAGAAGGGTAAGATGATGGCAATGCGATGGCGAGACAAGAAGGACGTGTGTCTCATGAGTACTGTGCACAATACCTCCACTGCCATGGTCCACACAAAAGGTGGGAAAGATGTGCTGAAGCCGCAAGTCATGATAGACTATAATAACATCATGGGAGGTGTCGACAGAGCCGATCGGGCAATGACATTTTATCCAGCTATGCGCAAACAGCAAAAAAAAAATATTATAAGATCTTCAGGCATCTTCTGGAACAATGCCTTTGGAATGCATATATCCTGCACAGAGCAAAAAGTGACAAGCCTCTTTGTTTATTCTGAGTTTATGTGGAAGGTGGCTGAGTGGATCTTTGTCAACCACCAGACGCTATCAGTAGCTGTGAACAGACCTGGATGTCGTGCTGTCTGGTCGACACTTTATGGACTACATCCTGCCACCTGCAAAAAAGGCAGCACCTACCAGGATTTGCGTGGTTTGCTGCTCAAAGAGAGATGACAATGGAAAGAAAGTCCAAAAAGAAACCAGGTTCCATTGTCCTGATTGTGACGTCGGACGTTGTGCAGTCCCATGTTTCAAAATGTATCACTCTATGACAAATTTCATTCGTTTTTATTTCATTATTAAATACAATTATATTATTTATTAGATTTTAATTTATGATTTTTGTTTTCTAGAGTCTTGTTTGGTCAGGTTTAAGTAAGTAATTACTAAGAATTGCAGGCCTACAATACATAACATCAAATTTCCATGCAATTTTTTTTACCGCTTTTGGTACAAAATTCCTTACATAATCATACCGCCAGGGAGGTTAAGATAATGGGATGTAGCTGTAAATTCCATATCGTCCTCCTATATCTTCAAGTGCCCACTCACCTAAAGGTAACAGCTTAAAACCTAGAGTCTATGAATATTCAGACCGTTTCTTGTACTGTACTACAAGATATTTAATGTAAGGGAAATTACATTTTTTTTCACCTAGTAATGCAGAAATTTTATTTGGCATAGAAAGGAAAAATATTGTAGGATTACAAAATGCTGTGATTGAAATGTATCAAAACTGGAGTAGCTGTGCAGGACAACAGATCAGCTTCTATCTTTCATTTTCAAAGCTTAACTGAACACACTGACGTTAGAAGCGGATTGGTTACTACGCACAGGTGCTCCAGATTCCGTCTGCTCCAGTTTTAGAAAATTCCCCCCTCCTGGGGGTGGTGAGGAGAAAAATTTCTGGTCCTCAGGGCAGGATATTAGCTTTGCTCATAGAGAAAGCTGTGACTTTGATCCATTACAATGCAGGATGGCTTACAGAGAGGTGTTTGGAATCAATTGTACAATACACTATTTCAATTTCATTTTTTGCAGGAGCTGGACATTCCTCAAGGGAGATTTTCTTAAAATGTAGTATAGCCAGTCTACCCCAGAACAGTAGGAGACAATAATATTCCCAATTCTTGTCTGAAAGCTATTATCCAAGCTTCATGACTTAACAACACCTATGTAAGCTTAAAAATGCACTAATCCATAAAAACAACAGAACAATGTTTGTACTGACATAAAATAAAACAGTTTGTGTTATGTGATAACGTAGCAAGTGTGTTCAACAAAATCTTCAATTATCAGTTAATTTAACAAAAATCATATGGAGCCATATGACGTATTTCCTAACTACCTGAATCTGACCTCAAGCCTAATACAGACTTCAACTTAAGATTTAGCCAGAAAAGAAGCATACTGTATTTTATTCCAGTTATTTTTTAATCATTTATATTGAATTTAGATTATTAATAAAGTCAATATTTCTCCTGTCTAATGAAAGTGCTGCAGTGGCTATTGTATTATTGGTCCAGTGGCTTATCCCTAAAGGATGGTGCATAGTTCTGAAGTCCTGACTGACTCTTTTTTTTTGGACAACATTGACATTTAACTACTATACAGTATATCAGAGGTTTCCAAACGTTCTAAACAAAGGGCCAGGTTACTGTCCTTTAGACTAGGGGGGCGGACTGTGAACAGCGGGAATAGAAAATTGTCTGGCATCAGTGGGAGTAAACCATGCCCCATCTTTGGTATTAGGGGGAGGAATAGTGCCCCATCTTTGGTATTAGGGGGAGGAATAGTGCCCCATCTTTGGTATAAGGGGGAGGAATAGTGCCCCATCTTTGGTATAAGGGGGAGGAATAATACCCCATTGTTGGTGTCAGTGGCAGGAAATATGCTCCATTTCTGGTGTCAGAGGGCAGAATCGTGTCTCTCATCAGTAGGATTAATATTGCCCCAAGGGTCAGATAACGGCAAGCAAAGGGCAAGGGCCCCCGGACAGCAGTTTGGAGACCCCTGCAGTATATGAATGCCAAATTCAGACAATTTGCTGTGTTTCAAACAAAAACAGCCTACCAGATTTTTGGCACTAGTTTTCTTTTGTTTGTTGCTTGTTTCAGACAGTGACTTTTTCGTATTTGAAAATGGTTTCTATCAACAGACTAGCAGGACTGCAATGAGCAGTTTGTCCACACCATGCAAACTTATTTGCAGGTTATCTTGCAGAGATGTACAGTCACACATCTGATCAGTTCTCTTCCCATTTGCACACCTGGAGATGCTTTATACATGATCTATTTAATATTTGGAGTGGCAATGTGAAGGACTTTGAAGCATTTATTGATTTTCTCAAGCAGACGGTAAAAAGATTGTTTTCGGGCCAATTTTGTCTAAAAAAATGATTTCTTGTCTTGATTCTTGCATCTCTGGTATATACTGATATATTGTCTACTTGTCACACATCCTGGGCCTATTTCTCAGTTTTTAAGGTCTAGTTCACACAGACTTCAGCTTGGTAATGCCAGTCTATAGAGGCTGAGCATACAGTAAGCATTTACGAAATAGATACATAACAATCAACAAGCTTCAAACTGTTTTTCTACAGCCATTAAAGCCCCCTTTAGCTACAGGCTATGAATATTAAAAACAGTGATGACTGCACATCACTTTAAATGGGCTGTTAGCTGGCTTTTGGCAAACTTAAACAGCTACTTATCTCTGAATTTGCTACAGATAAACTCTCATGTATGCCACTTTAACTGTACTGAAAATTCAGTGAAATATGAAGAAAAATTAATAAAGCTCCTAAAACTATTTAAATGTTGGTGTTTCTTTCAAAACCAACCAAAAATGTATAAGCTATGATCCAGGCAGATGTAAAAGACACAAATGAATACACTATACATTAGAGCTACACGATTAATCGTTAGAAAATCGGGAATCAACCCCCCTCATGATCTTAATCTGGCATTACCATGATTCATGTTCTCTCTTCAGAGTTGTCAAAAAAAGCCAGAAAAGTTATCACAACATTGCTCAGAGCTGAGAGATAAAAAGAAACATTGTATAATTTAGTTCATTTAGTTCTGAACTTGAGTCTACAAATGAGGTCAGTTTAACCACTTAAAGACTAAGCCCTTTTCTGACACTTGTTGCTTACAAGTTAAAATCATTTATTTTTTTATTAGAAAATTACTTAGAATCCCCAAACATTATGGGCCAGATTCAGAAAGACTTACGTCGGCGTATCTCCAGATACGCAGCCGTAATTTCAAATGTGCGCCGTCGCATCTTTGTGCCGATTCACTAAGCGAGATACGCCGAAAAACATGGCTTCAGCCATCCGACGTAACTTGCCTACGCCGGCGTATCATGGGCGCATAGTTACGCTGGACGCATTCGGCGTTCCCATGTTAAATATACAAATGAGCAAGATACTCCGATTAACGAACGTACGTATGCCTGACGCAGTAATCTACGCCGTTTACATAAGGCGTTTTTCCGGCGTAAAGATAAACCGCCAAAAAGGTGGCACATCCCATGCAAAGGTATGGACGTCGGAACAGCCGTCGTTTTTACGTCGTTTACGTAAGTCGTACGTGAATGGGGCTGTGCGTAAGTTACGTTCACGTCATAGGCATTTACGCCAACGTATCTTAGGGAGTTTATGCGACATGATTCTGAGCATGCGCGCGCATTCCCAGTTCGACCAGCCATTCATTAGCATGGGGTCATGCTTAATTTAAATAGATGCCACCCACCTCCTTCTTACTTTGAATTAGACGGGCTTACGCCAGCCGATTTACGCTACGCCGTCGCAACTTACAGAGCAAGTGCTTTGTGAATACAGCACTTGCCTCTCTAAGTTGCGGCGGCGTAGCGTATATTCGATACGCTACGCCCGCACAAAGATACGCTACGCTACCTGAATCTGGCCCTATATATATATATTTAGCAGAGACCCTAGAGAATAAAATGTCGGTCGTGTATCATTGTTACATCATTAAGGCTGTGTTTACACTATTGCAAATTGGATGCAGGTTTCGCTGCATCCAAACCGCATGTCAGGAGGTTGTGGCCGTCATTTTTTTTAGAGCTGGTTCACACAGGGGGCTGAACCGAAAAAAAAAAACTTACAGATTGCCGTACTAACACATCTGATGTTAGTGCATTGATCTCCCCACTGAGCTATTGCGATCTTTCCACCAGAACACAGTGATCGGATGCTGGTTTTCCATTATGCTTGTTCAACAGAAGCTAGTATTCAGCCCGTGTGTACCCAGCTTAAGTATCTGAATTTGAGTTGATATTAGCCTCTTCAGGTCTACTGTACAGTCTAAACAGCAGAAATCAGGGAGGTGAAAGGAGAAGCAGCACAAAAAGACAGGCAGATGTGCTGCAGAGAGATGATTCTTCATTTACTGTCTAAGCACGGGTGGGCAGGGCTGTGGAAGCGCAGCACTATGAAGTGCCTCATGCGCTGTGGCATTAGAAGAATTGTGATATCTCTGACTTTTCAGTCCAACAAGACTGTCTATTACTCTGAAATTGCTCTAGCGCCATTCTATGGAAGCAGTAGGTTTAAAGAGCACACCAAATGCTTAAAATAACTTCTTTATTAACTTCACTTTTCTTCATATATAACATTGCTGCTTTGCAGCAGACAGTCCATGTACAAAAACACGTGTTGAATAAAGTATAACAAAATGGTGGTTCAAATATTCAATCTTGTCATTTAACATAAGATGGTGGATATATTTCTTTCTTCAGTACTTATACTCTCTCTGTCTCTCTGTCTCTCTCTCTCTCTCTCTCTCTCTCTCTCTCTGTAAGTTATTAAAGCATTCTATAATTTCTCTGAAAGGTATAACTGTGGTTTGCAACTTGGTTTGGTGAGGTTGATTTAGTTTGTAAATTAGGTTTGTTAGGTTGCAGAGTTTGATAAGTTTGTTAGATGAGTTTGAGTTTGAGGTGGAACTACAATTGAACACATAACCAGTTCAGTATACAGTTCTATTCACATTATTTACAATAGGAACATATATATAACTGTATGACATACCTATTTGGCCCCTTTCTTCCATAAGACCGAACTCTGATTCTGTGTGTCTGTTCTGTTCTCTGCCTGTGGTGGAATGATTTTTCCAGCCCATGTGCTGGGGAACTTCCCAGACAGAGTGGATGCAAAGCTGGCTGTGATAGGTCTAGACTCTTGCTGAGTATGAAACTGGCTGTGATTAGTCAAGGCTCCTGATGAGTCACAAAGGCTTAACTCTATACTTTCTGGTATGAATTCTACTGTGTTATTGCTTACCTTTTACTGTCATATAAATAAATGATTCTTAAAGGCATATTTTTCTTTTGCTTCTGTGAACACAACATACAACTGTTATATGACATCCAAACATAAAATCACAGTGAATAACTCTGCTTTTGTCTCTCACATATAAACATGTGCACTACATTTAGGTTCTTAGCAGGTTTAGCTGTATATACATGTAGGTTATATTAGCTACCTAGGACAGGTTCTAGCTGGCCAGCTACTAGGGTCGGCACTACCACTAAGCAGATTAGGAAACCTTCCTAGGGCGCACTGCCGCCTAGGGTGTCCGGCCAATGGTTACTTTACTCCCGCACTGTCCTCTGCTCAACAGAGCTTCCACACAATCCACCAGCGCCCTGAAATGTCAAGAAGCGCCGCCAGTCCACCCCAGCGCGGCTCGAGTTCTCCCCTCTAAAATCATTGTCACATAGCATGAGCACCGGCTGCAAAACATCGCCCCCCCGTCCGCCCACCCGCGCTCTCTGCTCTCCGCTCTTTGATGTGTCCTGGTGTCAGTGTCCAGCAGCTCTCTGTACGCTCTCCGCTCTGAGATTTCTTTTAGAATTAGGCAGCAGCCCCCTCCCTGTCTGCTCTCTTTCTGTGTAACATGTGTCCACACGTCACACAGGGTGGTGGTGAAACGGCATTGATGGGTGCTGGCGAGGCTGTATTTGGTGTGCGTGGGTCAGGCTGTATTTAATGGCCACAGGCGAGGTGGAATTTGATGGGCGTGGGTAAGGCTGTATTTGATGGGCGCGGGTGAGGCTGCATTTGATAGGTGCTTCATTAAAAATTTGGGCTTTACATGGACAAGGAAAAGGGGGTGGAGCCAGGGGGCAGCAAATTTAGGTTTCGCCTAGGGTGTCAAAAATCCTTGCACCAGCCCTGCGGGTGGGGGTGTAGAGACCTGTAAGTAAAAGTGAAACTGCAGCAGAGAAAGATCAGGTCCCAGCCCCTGCTAGACAAGGCAGTGCTGTGAGGCAGAACTGTGTAAATCTCACAACTGGATAGACAAAATACAGCTCTCTGGCAGGTAAAACAGCTCTTGTATAGTATGTAAACTTTTACGTTAATTGTTGGTGCAATGTAAATGGGGCAGACAGGTCAGACAAGGGTCAGTCCCTATTGGTGGGTCTAATGGGGAAAGATGGGAGGAGGGCTATGACCAGGCCCAGATTTATTGGAGCTGCAGCTCCAGGCCCCTTCCTCAAGATAGGCCCATTTACCCAAAGAGAAAAATAAAAGATTGACTCCGAGGATTGTAGCTCATCGACCAGGGGTCACATAGACCTCACATTGGGGTGTGTGTAGCTGAAGACCCACCTCACCACTGGTCAAAATATGGGGCTCCCATCATTTATGGTTCCAGAGGTACAGAGGTGCTTGTGCAGCATGTCAGAAGCTACATACAGAGTGGCCAGTGTATACAAGCTGACACACTCTGCAGCAGCAGACTGAGAGGATGAGATCACAGGGCCTATAATAATTATTTGTATATTACTTATGGTAATTTACCCCTTGCCACCCAGGCCGATTCTGACACTTCTTTCCTATATGTAAAAATCATTATTTGTTTTTTGCTAGAAAATTACTCAGAACCCTCAAACATTTTATATATATATATATATATATATATATATATATATATATATATATATATATATACAGGGAGTGCAGAATTATTAGGCAAGTTGTATTTTTGAGGATTAATTTTATTATTGAACAACAACCATGTTCTCAATGAACCCAAAAAACTCATTAATATCAAAGCTGAATATTTTTGGAAGTAGTTTTTAGTTTGTTTTTAGTTTTAGCTATTTTAGGGGGATATCTGTGTGTGCAGGTGACTATTACTGTGCATAATTATTAGGCAACTTAACAAAAAACAAATATATACCCATTTCAATTATTTATTTTTACCAGTGAAACCAATATAACATCTCAACATTCACAAATATACATTTCTGACATTCAAAAACAAAACAAAAACAAATCAGTGACCAATATAGCCACCTTTCTTTGCAAGGACACTCATGCAGCCTGCCATCCATGGATTCTGTCAGTGTTTTGATCTGTTCACCATCAACATTGCGTGCAGCAGCAACCACAGCCTCCCAGACACTGTTCAGAGGTGTACTGTTTTCCCTCCTTGTAAATCTCACATTTGATGATGGACCACAGGTTCTCAATGGGGTTCAGATCAGGTGAACAAGGAGGCCATGTTATTCGTTTTTCTTCTTTTATACCCTTTCTTGCCAGCCACGCTGTGGAGTACTTGGACGCGTGTGATGGAGCATTGTCCTGCATGAAAATCATGTTTTTCTTGAAGGATGCGGACTTCTTCCTGTACCACTGCTTGAAGAAGGTGTCTTCCAGAAACTGGCAGTAGGACTGGGAGTTGAGCTTGATTCCATCCTCAACCCGAAAAGGCCCCACAAGCTCATCTTTGATGATACCAGCCCAAACCAGTACTCCACCTCCACCTTGCTGGCGTCTGAGTCGGACTGGAGCTCTCTGCCCTTTACCAATCCAGCCACGGGCCCATCCATCTGGCCCATCAAGACTCACTCTCATTTCATCAGTCCATAAAACCTTAGAAAAATCAGTCTTGAGATATTTCTTGGCCCAGTCTTGACGTTTCAGCTTCTGTGTCTTGTTCAGTGGTGGTCGTCTTTCAGCCTTTCTTACCTTGGCCATGTCTCTGAGTATTGCACACCTTGTGCTTTTGGGCACTCCAGTGATGTTGCAGCTCTGAAATATGGCCAAACTGGTGGCAAGTGGCATCTTGGCAGCTGCACGCTTGACTTTTCTCAGTTCATGGGCAGTTATTTTGCGCCTTGGTTTTTCCACACGCTTCTTGCGACCCTGTTGACTATTTTGAATGAAACGCTTGATTGTTCGATGATCACGCTTCAGAAGCTTTGCAATTTTAAGAGTGCTGCATCCCTCTGCAAGATAGCTCACTATTTTTGACTTTTCTGAGCCTGTCAAGTCCTTCTTTTGACCCATTTTGCCAAAGGAAAGGAAGTTGCCTAATAATTATGCACACCTGATATAGGGTGTTGATGTCATTAGACCACACCCCTTCTCATTACAGAGATGCACATCACCTAATATGCTTAATTGGTAGTAGGCTTTCGAGCCTATACAGCTTGGAGTAAGACAACGTGCATAAAGAGGATGATGTGGTCAAAATACTCATTTGCCTAATAATTCTGCACTCCCTGTATATATATGTATGTATATATATATATATATATATATATATATATATATATATATATATATACTGTATATATATATATATATATATATATATATATATAAACACTAAAGTTACCAGGATTTTTTTGTATACTAAGCCAGTGGTCATCAACCCTGTCCTCAGGGCCCACTAACAGGCCAGGTTTTATGTATTACCTTGGGGAGATGCAGACTAGAATATTGCAATCACTGAGCAGCAAATGATATCACCTGTGAAGTATTTCTGTTATCTTGCAAACCTGGCCTGTTAGTGGGTCCTGAGGACAGGGTGGATGACCACTGTCCTAAGTGATGCTTTACATTTTTTTACAGGTTACGGGCCAGATTCAGCAACACTTGCGCTGGAGTATTTCGATATGCGCCGCGTAACTGTGAAGATGCGCCGTTGTTTCTATGTGCCCGTACCCACCAAACTAGATGTGCCCGAAGACGCGGCATTTGCGACCGGCAGAACGTTCCGACGCCAGAGTATCGTCAGCGCATAATTTCGTTTGGCGCATCAGTCGCGCCTATTGATTTCCCCTGCAAATATGCAAATGAGGGAGATTTCCCGATTCGCGAACGGATAAGCACCATACGCTGGCTACATGCGTCGCGCGTATCTCGTCCGTCCGGCGCAAAGTTATTTCTACAAAAGGCTGCTTTATCTTTACTCCAGACGGCCACAGGTCAGCAGGAGAGCAGCTACAGCAGCGTTACCGACGATAGGAGCTAGCTGAACAACCACACTTGCAAGGACAACACCTCTGTGTGCCAACATGCCAGGAGCAATTGTGGTCCTCGAACTACTGATGGGTCCCCCGGAACGAAGGAGGCGGGCACGTGAGAGGATATACCGCACTCGTATGAGCCTCTTTGGCATGGGGGATGAGGAGGTGTATCGCCTCTTCAGATTCAGCCCAGATGCAATACTTGAACTAACCACAACCCTGCAGGATGACATCACCAGCAAGACACACCGCTCACAAGCAGTGCAGCCACTGGTGAAGGTCCTGGCAACACTTCATTTCCTTGCAACTGGATCATTTCAGCGTACAAGTGGAGTGGTGGCTGGGATGTCACAGTCCTCCATAAGCAGATGTGTGCACCAGGTTGTCCCTGCAATCCTCAGACGCATGTCCAACCAGTTCATCAGACCCACCACTGAGGAGCTGCGGCAGAAGGCAATGACAGATTTCTACAGCATTGCCAGATTCCCACGCACTGTGGGGGCCATTGATTGCACACATGTGGCCCTACAGCCCCCCAGTGCCACAGAGCACATATACCGCAATCGGAAGCATTGGCATTCCATCAACGTACAGGTGATAGCCGATGCCCAACGCCTCATATGGCACGTCCGTGCCAAACACCCCGGGTCCAGCCATGACAGTTTCATATACAATCAGAGCCCCATCCCAGCAGAATTTAACCAGAACATGTATGGGGACAGCTGGCTGGTTGGTGAGTGACATGGGAGTCAGGCATGACTATCCCCTCCCGTGATGCACAACAGAAGTGGCACATGCATGACTAACATTCTCCTGTCTTTTACCTTACAGGTGACTCTGCATATGCACTAGGACCCCATCTAATGACTCCTTTCCGGAACCCCCAAACCAGAGGAGAGAGAAAATACAATGAAGCACACATCAAAACCTGTGCAGTGGTGGAGCAAACATTTGGGCTCCTGAAGTCCCGTTTCCGCTGCCTGGATAAGTCTGGGGGTGCCCTATTGTATTCCCCTACCTTTGTGTGTCAGATCATCGGTGCATGTTGCATTCTGCACAACTTTGCTATGAGAAAAGGCCTGCAGATTGACATACATGATGACCTGACCCCCGACCCACACAGTCCCCACCTGCCAGAGGACACCCAGTCTGCTGATGGAAGAGCAGTCAGGAGGGTCCTCGCCGTAAGCATCTTTGGACACTAAACCAAAACATTAATAACACAGACAGTGCACGCGTGTACACCACTGATGTCCCTAGATCACACACACCACATCCACATCGCATTGGATTAGCCCAAGTCCAGCATGTAGGACTTGGGAGCAGCAACGCCAGCGTCAAGGCCCCAATGATGTCACTGTCCATTCATACACCTTTCACACGTCATTCATACAGCCGTGGGGTTAACTTCACCACCACGGCCGAGGGTGACACCCCTTACTGTCAGGAGTGCCACCCTCTCACATTCACACACCATTCACACTGTCCCCTGCACTCCTGACCGTGTGCAGTAAAAAAAGAAATACAAAATCTCATAACCTGAGAAAAAAAATAAACAAAAACTCATGACCTGAGTATAAAATAAATAATAAAAAATAAACAAAAACTCATGACCTGAGTATTTTTAAAAAAATCATAGAAACCAAAACAAAAAAAAGCCTCATCGGGGATGCCGGGGGCTTCTTCTGGGGGCCCCTGTCTGCCTCCTCAGCTGCCTGGGTGGAGTGGGTGGGGGTGGGGGGGCATCTGGAGGTGGCTGATCCCCAGGTGGGCCACTCCTGGCAGGTGTGGCCTGCATGCCCTCCAAGGCCATGGCTATCCGGCCGAGGTATGAGTTCGTCTGGGCCTGCATCCGGAGCTGACGGGTGACCTGGTAATGCTGGGCCCGCCGACTCAGCCTCCCCTGGTCCCGGATGGCAGCACTGTTACCCTGGATGGCAGCAGTGTTGGCCTGGACGGCTGCAGTGAGTTGCGTAATTTCACCATGCACCTCCCCCAAACTGGTGACCACTGCAGCGCAATTACAGCTGACATCCTGGACTGCGTTGCTTATCTGGGCAACGGAGCCCAGGCTGTCAGACACTTTCTGTAAGTGGCCAACTATGGCCCCCATTTGTTCAGTCTGTCTGGCGTGATCCCTCGCCAACTGGTCCTGGACAACATCAGACACCCCCCTGGTCTTCTGGGTCGCCTTCCTGGGGCCAGAAGATGGTTGTCCCCGGGGGGAAGGAGTCACCCTTGAGGGGCTTCCAAGGATGGGGGAGGGGATAACAGATGGCCCAGGAGAAGGGGAGGAGACCTCCAAAACTAAAGTAAAGTCCTGCTCTGCCACAGCAGGATCCTCCACAACCACCTCGGCAGGTTTGGTGTGGCCACTCTCCTCCTCCACCTCTTCACCACCCAGGGGCTCGGGCACACGATGGCGTGGGGGGGATGGGGTGGAATGGACGCTGACCGATGATGGCCCAGCTCCGTCATCTGTGAATGACACAAAGCAGACACATGTTGGTGGTCCCACACACTTGGCACATGTACCCTCCCCCCCCAAATGCAACAAATCAAATAGGGGATAAAAAACACTTACCTGTCCTGGAGCCTTCCTCCATGGAGTCATAGCCTGGGACCCCCTCCACCTGCTCCCTCTCCAGGCAGCGTGCGACCACCTCCTCCTCCGCGGTCAGGGTGACAGGACATGGGGGACCACCACCTGTGCCCCTCTCATGCCTCCTGATGGTGGACACCTTGCCCCTGACCTTGCGCCGCAAGTCGTTTATTTTTTTCTGAATGTCCCCAGCAGTCCGGGTGGAATACCCCAAGACATTCACTCTGGCAGCAATGGACTCCAGGATGCCCTGCTTCCTTTCCCGGCTGGTCTTGCGGCTTTTTTTCCCATGAAGCAAATCATTCACAGACTCCATCGCTGAGATGATAACCGAGACCTCCTGGGAATTAAAATTAAGGTTCCTCCTCTCTCTGGGGGTAGCGGGAGCAGCCATTACAGAGCAAAAGTATCTTCCCTGGGGTGGGGGGAAATGGATATACTTTTGCGCCGGAATGGCGTTTCCGCCTGCGCTTTTAAGCGCCCAGCGGAACGCATTGCGCTGACGTTTCCCGGGAAGTGGTGCCGACGGAAGTTGTGAGCATGCGCACAAGGGGGCGAGTGGAGCCGCACTCACTGCGCATGCTCCGTGGATGATGCGCTGAACGTAAGCCTCTGCGCTGGGCTCCGCCCATCATTTACATATGATCACACCCACTTCCACTTGCGTCGGGTTACGCCAGCGCATTATCGTTACTCTGGCGCAAGTTTACGCGCAACTGCTATGTGAATAACAGTACTTGCGCTGAAAGGGTCTTCAGAGTAACGTAAATGAGAAGCGTTACTCTGGAGCAAAGATGCTCCCATCTACCTGAATCTGGCCCTACATGTTTAGAGTGACAGAGGAGCTCTAGTGCTAGAATTATTCCTCTCGCAATTGTGGCATATGTAAGCCTTCCCAGGGACTGACTAGTATCTCTCCCCAGCCTGTCCCCACACACCCTCTCCCCTGCTGACCTGTGGATGGGGGAATCACTCCTGCAGTGTTATTGTGTTCTGCCTGTGAATACAATGATCAGTGTTGCTAACTATAGCTGGCAGCACTGATTGTTTAGTGAAAAACCTGACGGGCTGGTTGTAGTCAAGTCAGATAATAGATTGACTTGTGTAAAACCAGCTAGAACATACATAGATCGACTATGGCTGGTCTATGCTTAATTGGCCCAATATCAATATCAATGTATGGCCCGCTTAACCACTACGCACATCCTTTCACAAACCTTTAAATTTTTACTTCCCAGATTTTTTCATCCTCCTCACCTGTACATACTCTCCACAATCCTCTCCTGTACATACTGCTCACTGTCATACCCTCCACACTCCTCTCCTATACATAGCGCCCACTGTCATAGCCTACACACTCCCTTCCTGTATGTAGAGCCCGCTGTCATACACTTTTCTCCTGTACATAGTGCCCACTGTCGTACTCTCCATACTCCTCTCCTGTACATACCGCTCACTGTCATACCCTCCACACTTTTCTCCTGTACATACTGTTTACTGTCATACCCTCCAAACTTCTCTTCTATACATAGGGCCCACTGTCATATCCTCCCCACTCTTCTTCTGTACATACTGCCCACTGTCATACCCTCCGCACTCTTCTCCTGTACATACTGCCCATTGTCATACCCTCCACACTCATTTAATGTACATACTGCTCAGTATCATACCGTTTACACTCCTCTCCTGTACATACTGCCCACATTCATAAACTCCTCTATTGTACATAGTGCCGGCTGTCATACCCTCCACACTAGTCTCCTGTGCATACTGCCCACTATCATACCCTCCACACTCCTCTCCTGTGCATACTGCCCACTATCATACCCTCCACACTCCTCTCCTGTAGATACTGCCCCTATCATACCATCCACACTCCTCTTCTGTACATACTGCCCACTGTGATACCCTCCACACTCCTCTCTTGTACATACTGTAACCCAACCTTACCCTTCACACTCTACATACTGCCAACTATCTTTCTCTCCACATTCCTCTCCTGTACATACTGCCCCCATCATACCCTCCACACTCCTCTCCTGTACATGCCATCCCCCATCATACCCTCCACACTCCTGTACATACTGCCCACTGTCATACCCTCCACACTCCTCTCCTGTACATACTGCCCACCGTCATACCCTCCACACTCCATTCCTGTATATACCGCTCACTGTCATACCCTCCACACTCCTCTCCTGTACATACCACCCACCGTCATACCCTCCACACTCCTCTCCTGTACATACTGCCCACTGTCATACCCTCCAGACTCCTCTCCTGTACATACTTCCCACTGTCATACCCTCCACACTCCTCTCCTGTATATACTGCCCACCGTCATACCCTTCACACTCCTCTCCTGTACATACCGCTCACTGTCATACCCTCCATACTCCTCTCCTGTACATACCGCCCACCGTCATACCCTCCACACTCCTCTCCTGTACATATCGCTCAACGTCATACCCTCCACACTCCTCTCCTGTACATACCGCCCACCGTCATACCCTCCACACTCCTCTCCTGTACATAACGGCCAATGTCATACCCTCCACACTCCTCTCCTGTACATACTGCTCACAGTCATACCCTCCACACTCTTCTCCTGTACATACTGCCCACTGTCATACCCCCCACACTCCTCTCCTGTACATAGTGCCCACTGTTAGACCCTCCACATTCCTCTCCATCACCTGCACATACTTCCCAGTTTTATACCGTCCATACTCCTCTCCTACGCCTCTTACCCACAAAAACAGTTCTTTAAAATTATACTGAATATCCTCAATGTTACCAGCTCTAGAATGGGCACAATTTTGTTAGTTTAACTAAAGGAAATCTTTTCAGTCCTCATATTTGTTCTGACCATTATTAGTACTCATTTAATTTTGTGATACTACTGTGATGTACAGAGGAACATAGAGGATCTCAGCTACTAAATATAGCACTTGTAAAAAAGTGTCCCTTAAAAATATTTTTGAAATGTTGGCAACTATGCACTTAGGCCCTTCCCAAGGGCCACCAGGTCAGTATGGGGCTCCATGAGAGGCTCCTGGGATACTGTGAAGTGGTAGTAAACTTTGCTAACATTACTACTTTTTAGAGGCCCTGAGGTAGGTTATGCCAAAATGTGCACAGCATATTAGCACATTAGGGTACACTTAAATTGTCAGACTGAGCCCTCCAGTGCTGTGCTGTGATTAGTCTGGTGGGTCCCGGGCGCTTCCATCTTCACCCGGTCATCCTTCTGGGCTCTGTGCCTTAGGTCACTTGCCTTGGCTGGGCTGTCATTGATGATGTCATTCCCACGCATGCTCATGCGCATCCTCTCTCTCTCATCCCCCCTTCCTTACCCCTCTCTCATCCTCTCTCTCTTTCTCATCCTCCCTCTCTTTCTTTATTTAATTTATTTAAAAAAAATTGTATATTTATTTATTATTTATAAAAGGCCCACCAAAATCCTCAGCACCAGGCCCATGATGTTCTTAATCTGGCCCTGGCTACGACAGGTGACGAGAAGGTTCCCATGTTACAAACAACAACCCAAAATTGTACTATTTGTACTAAAATTACAACATATTAAATTGTTGGTTCGCCAATGCCAGAAGTCTAAAAACGAAAAATGAGGTGTGGCGCAAATTGGAGAAATATGAGAATTTGGTATTGCTACCAAAGGAATAAATAAGTGAATCGAAAATTATGGTGACAATGAAGTACTTAGACCTAATAAGTAAATAAAATGAATAAAAATAGATAAATAAATCACCATCCGTGACTAATCAAACAAACATATGAACTGATCATACAAGTATAAAGGACAAATGTAAATTCAGAAACTGGAAAACTGTTGCAATAATAAAAGTGTCCATAAAACAATCCTAAGTGTGATAGAAGTGAAGAAATTAATCCAAAAATCTTCTAGCAATTTGGATATGTGAGATATTCAGAGTGACAATATCATCCACCAAGTAAGCACCCAGGTGAGTAAGATGTAGTCTCCTTACCAGATAATGAGACCGCACAGAAACGGTCAAACCAGGCACAGGGTTTTTAAAGTTTCCCAATAGATTATGCACTGTAGTAGAATCCTCTGTATACAATTAACCATGGACTGATACCTGGTGGTGCGGAGCGGGGTGTGGCGTGTGCGACTCTCCTATGTCCTCCTGAGCCTGACGGAGAGACCGTGAAAGAGGGAGAGGAGGAAGGAAGGAGAAAGAGAGGGAGATCTGGGTAACCACACCCTCCGTGTGACTCAACTTCACTCTGCAAATATCACAGAGCTGACATCCAGGGAGAGGGGGAGGGCAATGAGGAGGAGGAGGGTGATGCACAGGCAGCCAGAAGTCTACCAAGCAAAATAGGGGAGTTGGAAGCTTTGGTGCATGAAGAGAACTATGATTTAGTTGGTATTGCTGAATCTTGGCTTCATTCTTCACTTGACTGGGCTAATAATATTCCTAGCTATGCTCTCTGATAGAGAGACAGGGAAAAATCAGAAAGGTGGTGGTGTCTGTCTCTATGTGAGAAGTGATCTCACAGTGAGGGGGAAAGATGACCTAGTTGATGGAGAGGGTGATGAGGCTGAAGCATTATGGGTAAATTTACATATGAGTGTGCGTACTGCAAAGTTAAAGTGTTACTAAACCCAGGACCCTGCATTTACTATATC
Organism: Rana kukunoris; assembly: GCA_029574335.1. NCBI lineage: Eukaryota > Metazoa > Chordata > Amphibia > Anura > Ranidae > Rana > Rana kukunoris. The sequence goes on along the minus strand of CM056051.1, from coordinate 174,684,856 downwards.
TGGTCATAGTACACAGAACTGGAACTGCAAATGCATGGAAATGCAATTATTTTAGTAAATATAAACTGCTAAATATCTTTTCTCATCGGTAGTCAGCTATCTTGTGACTTATATGAGTGTTCAGCAGAGCACAAGTTAAAGCTTGTAGGAGGAGTTTTTATTCTTCCAAAATTGTCCAATGAGAGAGCAGGACCCCTGACCCTCTGTCTAGACAGTGCTGATTACTCCTGTGCTGATCACATGCATTCCCCCAAGAAAAAAACAACTCTTTAGCAACACACACCAAACTGAGCATATGCAGCCTGACCCCAGGCTCTGTAACTATCAGATCATTTTTTGGAGACAGTGGAAGAGGAGGAGGATCTGAGGAGACAGGATCGAACAGTCTTTTTACACAATGCAGAGGATTAACCCCTTAGGTTCTACAGTGAGTATAACAAGCATGCTTTACTGCATATACACACTGATTTTACTGTTGTGGGTTTAGTAACACTTTAATCATTGGAGTTTGTTATAGGCCACCCACTGTTAAAGAGAAACTGCAGTCTGCTCACATATTTTGTAATAAAATCATCTTTGCCATTTGAAGCTTCCCTCCAACCACTTTGCATATTATTTTATATATACTGTGATTCTGTACTTGCCAAATATGCTGCAAAAATCTCCTTCCATTGAGTCTGGCTGAAACTATTTTAATTACTTCCTGGATTTACACAGACACACCTCCAGCTCTGCAGCTCTCATTGGCCCTTTTATGACTCATCCCCCCTCCCTTCCTGACAAGCTCACTGAAGAGTGAGAGAGAGAGCTGTGCATAATGTTAAGCCTAGGCTTTTTACCAGACAAGAAACAGCAAGTGGGCTGTATAAGGTATTTACTGGTAGAAAAATATGTCTTACTATCCAAAGTTGCAAACTGTCTGGCTTCCGGTCCCGGAAGCCAGGGAATGGACAAGCGACATTTGGGATACACAATGAGGGGAGGGGGGCATTTTTACTGGGGTGCAGTGTTGCCAACCCTCTAAAGTGAAATTTACTGAAAGGGTACCCAAAATTTACAAACATCACAAATCATTTACTGGGAAAAATTATGAAATTTACTGACAGAGCCCCATTTTTTGCAGACATTTCAAAAAAAGTAAATAAAAAGGGCAGATTTCAGTGAAAATATCAATATTTAAGCTATATATTGTGCTAATTGCACATGTAACTAGTGCGATTGGCAATGTGTTTAAGCTATAACAAAAGGCAAAAAAAATATGTTTCCATTTATATGATGGTCAGGTTAATATAACCCAGCACAGGGTTTTTCTTTAAGTGCAAGTGGGAACTCAATAGACATTCTGGACCTGATGTAAAGGAGAACTCTGAGGACTATAATGTAATGGGTGATGCTGCAGACTCTCTGGTGTAAAAGGAAACTCTGATGTAAGGGTGTCTCTGGTCACCACAGCCCCCTCCTTACACATACGCCCATAGAGCTTCCCACTTTCATTGCAGTCCACAGAGACCGCACACATGGCACACAAGATAGTCAGAGACTGTAGACATGGAAGAAGAGACTGCCAGAGACTGCACACATGGCACAAGAGATTGTCAGAGACTGCAGAGATTGCACAAGTTATTGTCAGAGATCACACACATGGCACTCAGGGTTGTCAGAGACCTCACACATGGTACAAGGGCAGGACTTGTAGAATAACATACACAGGCAGATTTCTTGCCCTACCTTCCACACAAATAAGTGAGAGAAATCTTCATCTGTGGTAGTACCTGTGCCACTTGTGCTTCTCCTCTTCTTTAGGCAGGCCTTGGCCCCTCCCTCTGGTCTCACTCAGCTCCAAGCTCCCTCTCATCTCACACGCCCTTCAGTTCAGCAGTGATTGTCTTGTGTGCTGCTGAACTAGAGGTGTTTCTGACACTCTCTGCCACTGCCCAGGTGGGAGGAGGGATTTTTTTTTCAGGATCCAGCGATCCTCACCTTTAGGGCTGAAATGGGTGGGGTGGTGTGTTGTGTTCAAGCTGGGGTGTCTCTCTCTGCCCTGCATATGGCAAAGGAGGCGGAGTGCAGTATCTGGACCGGGACTCATATTAGGAGAGGCGAGTGTGAAAAGGTAACATGCCTGGCCAGGGCTGCACTGTGCCTCCTGTCAGTGTGTTGAACTGGGTACAGGTGCGAGCAGGTCCGGCCGCCGACTCTAGGATAAGAACCTCATGGGGAACCCCTGGTTTGGTGCCCCCCCTTTCCTGGTGCCCTCAGGAGGCCCTCTTTATTGTCATATGATAGCGCTGGCCCTAACTGGTGCGCAGTCATGTTGGAACAGGAAAGGGCCATCCCCAAACTGTTCCCACAAAGTTAGAAGCATGCATTTGTCCAAAATGTCTTGGTATGCTGATGCCTTAAGATTTCCCTTCATTGGAACTGAGGGGTCAAGCCCAACCTGGAAAAACAACCCCACAGCATAATCCCCCCTCCACCAAATAATTTGGATCAGTGCACAAAGCAAGGACCATAAAGACATGGATAAGCGAGTTTTGGGGTGGAGAAAGTTGGGTGGCCTGCCAAAGTCCTGACCTCAACCCGATAGAACACCTTTGGGGTGAATTAGAGTGCAGACTGCGAGACAGACCTTCTTGTCCAACATCCATACCTGACCTCACAACTGTGCTTCTGGAAGAATGGTCAAACATTCCCATAGACACACTCCTAAACCTTGTGGATCGTCATTCCAGAATAATTGAAGCGGTTATAGCTGCAAAGGGTTGGCCAAATCAATATGGAACCCAACAAACTAAGACTGGGATGCCATTAAAGTTCATGTGCGAGTAAAGGCAGGCGTCCCAATATGTTAGGTAATATAGTGTATGATCTGAAACTGTCATCAAATGAGTGTATATAGTGTGTGTGTGTGTGTGTGTGTGTGTGTATATGTGTATATATAGACATGTAAAAAAAAATTTATAAATAAATCATTGCAGGGTCTAATGGTAATTTTACGTGTTTACTGTAATCCTAAAAGTATGCAATACCTTGTACTCATATTTTATTACATTGTTACTATAAAGGCTCAGTAAGTGGATGAATGTCATTTTGGCAGGTTTAGCGATACAGTACTTCTGCTTAGAAAATTCCTACAATACATTCCTACACAGATCCTGGAAGTGACATGTCTAAGAATAGGTAACGTGGAAACAATTTCACATTCAAGTCAAGAAGATACACATCAGTTAATTTCTTGTTTCTACACAATACAAAAGTAGATAGTATTCTTGAATTTTAATATGGAAGGAATATGTGCAGTGGTGATGCTGGGTACATGACAGGTTTCTGAGGGGCTGATGCTCAGGTCCTTGGGCTCCTGTGGATTTAATTTTCCGAAGTACTGAGGCCACTGCTGAGAATGTGAAATTGGCTTTTACAGGTGAGGGAGAAGCCTGGTGAAACAGATCAGGGATGGTGACACCCGTGAATCCCACCACTGACTGCAGACATTTATCTAATACATCTGGTTCGTGTTCCTAAGGTGGACCACCTACCAATGTTTAAGGCTCATGTTGTACCTGAATGTATAGGACTACATTGCTCCTGAAAAATGTGCTTGAAAATAGAGCCTATCAATAGTACTGTTTATATGTGTGTGTGTATATATATATATATAATGTATACAGTATCTCATAAAAAGTGAGTACACTCTTTACATTTTGTAAATATTATATTTATTTTCATGTGACAACACTGAAGAAATGACACTTTGCTACAATGTAAAGTAGTACGTGTCTAGCCTGTATAACAGTGAACATTTTCTGTTCCTGCAAAATAACTCAACACAAAGCCATTAATGTCTAAACCGGTGGCAACAAAAGTGAGTACACCCCTAAGTGAAAATTTTAATCAAATAGGGCTGGCAACTCACATGCTCTTGAATTAAAGTCCTTTATTTGTTACATGGGTACACGGGCACAGGCTATATGCCCGACGCATTTCGGCTAAGAAGCCTCCATCAAAGCATGTGAAAATGTCCAAGTTGGGCCCAAAGTGTCAATATTTTATGTGGCCACCATTATTTTCCAGCACTGCCTTAACCCTCTTGAGCATTGAGTTCACATGTAGCTTCCACTCCTAAATGACGACATCATGGAGCTGGTGGATGTTAGAGACCTTGCACTCCTCCACCTTCCACCCACCTGTCCCACAGATGCTCAATAGGGGTTAGGTCTGAAGACATGCTTGGCCAGTCCATCGCCCTAACCCTCAGCTTCTTTTGCAAGGCAGTGGTTATCTTTGAGGTCGTTATGTTGGAAAACTGCCCTGCGGCCCAGTCTCCGATGGGAGAGTATCATGCTCTGCTTCAATATGTCACAGTACATGTTGGCATTCATGGATCCCTCAATGAACTGTACCTCCTCAGTACCAGCAGCACTCATGTAGCCCCAGACCATGACACTTCCACAACCATGCTTGACTGTAGGCAAGACACACTTGTCTTTGTACTCCTCACCTGGTTGCCACCACACACACTTGACACTATCTGAACCAGATCATTTTATCTTGGTCTCATCAGACCACTGGACATTGTTCCAGTAATCCATGGCCTTAGTCTGCTTGTCTTCAGCAACCTGTTTGCAGGCTTTCTTGTGCATCATCTTTAGAAAAGGCTTCCTTCTGGGACAACAGTCGTACAGACCAATTTGATGCAGTGTGAGGCATATGGTCTGAGCACTGACAGGCTGACCCCTCACCCCTTCAACCTCTGCAACAATGCTGACAGCACTCACATGTCTTTTTCCAAAAAGCAACCTCTAGATATGATGCTGAACACATGCATTCAATTTCTTTGGTCAAACATTGCGAGGCCTGTTATGAATGGAACCTGTCCTGTTAAACCGCTGTTTGGTCTTGGTCATTGTGCTTCAGCTCAGTTTCAGGGTCTTGGCAATCTTCTTATAGCCTAGGCAATCTTTATCTATAGCAACAATTCTTTTTTTCCAGATCCTCAGTGAGTTATTTGCCGTGAGGTGCCATGTTGAACATCCAGTAACCAATATGAGAGAGTGAGAGCGATAACACCAAATTTAACATACCTACTTCCCATTCACACCTGAGACCTTGTAACTAACACTGATGAGTCATCTGACACCGGCGAGGGAAAATAGCTAATTGGGTCCAATTTGAACATTTTCACTTAGGGGTGTACTCAATTTTGTTACCACCGATTTAGACATTAATGGCTGCGTGTTGAGATATTTTGAGGGGACAGCAAATTTACACTGTTATACAAGCTATACACTCACTACTTTTACATTGTAGCAAAGTGTCATTTCTTCAGTTTTGTCACATGAAAAGACATAATAAAATATTTACTAAATTGTGAGGGATGTACTTACTTTTGTGAGATACTGTATATATACAAGGAGAGCATATATAAAGAAGCAGCCAAGATGCCCATGGTAACTCTGGAGGAGCTGCAGAGATCCACAGCTCAGATGGGAGAACCTGTCCACAGGACAACTATTAGTGGTGTACTCTACAACTCTGGCCTTAACCACTAGCCAACCAGCCGCCACAGTTATACGGCGGCAGGTCAGCTCAGCTGCGCAAGATCACGTAGCTATACGTCATCTCGCATTTCACCCAATAGCCCCTGGTGCCGAGGCGAGTGCCCGGGCATCCGTGATCGCTTGTTGCAGAGCGAGAACCGGGAGCTGTGTGTGTAAACACACAGCTCCCGGTCCTGTCAGGGGGAGAAATAATGGATTGTCTGTTCATACAATGTGTGAACAGTGATCAGTCATTTCCCCTTGTTAGTCCCAACCCCCCTTCAGTTAGAACACACACAGGGAACATAATTAACCCCTTCCTCGCCCCCTAGTGTTAACCCCTTCCCTGCCAGTGGCATTTTTATAGTAATCAATGCATTTTTATAGCACCGATCGCTATAAAAATTCAATGGTCCCAAAAATGTGTCAAAAGTGTCTGATGTGTCTGCCATTAGGTCACAGTAGCGATAAAATTCGCTGATCGCCGCCATTACTAGTAAAAAAAATATTAATAAAAATGCCATAAAACTATCCCCTATTTTGTAGATGCTATGACTTTTGCGCAAACCAATCAATAAACTCTTATTGTGATTTTTTTAACGAAAAATATGTAGAAGAATACGTATCCGGCTAAACTGAGGGAAAAAAATGTTTTTTTTATATATTTTTGGGGATATTTATTACAGTAAAAAAAATCATTATTTTTTTCAAAATTGTCGTCCTATTTTATGGTCCGGGGCTGAAGTGGTTAATGGAAGAGTGGCAAGAAGAAAGCCATTGTTGAAAGGAAGCCATAAGAAGTCCTGTTTGCAGTTTGCAAGAAGCCAAGTGGGGGACACCGCAAACATGTGGAAGAAGGTGCTCTGGTCAAATGAGACCAAAATGTAACTTTTTGGCCTAAAAGTAAAATGCTATGTGTGGTGGAAAACTAACACTGCACATCATCCTGAACACCATCCCCACTATGAAACATGGTGGAAGCAGCATCATGTTGTGGGGATGCTTTTCTTCAGCAGGGATGGAGAAGCTGGTCAGAGTTTATGGGAAGATGAATAGAGCCAAATACAGGGCAATCTTAGAAGAAAACCTGTTAAGCCGCGTACACACGATCGGTTCAAACCGATGAAAACGGACTGAAGTTCGTTTTCATCGGTCCAAACCGATCGTGTGTAGGCCCCATTGGTCCGTTATCCTTTAGTCCAAAAACAGAGGGCTTGCTTTAAAATTAACCCGATGGATGGCTAACCGATAGGTCAAAACCGATTGTTAGTACGCACGAGCATCGGTTAAAAATCCACGCATGCTCAGAATCAAGTCAACGCTTGTTTGGAAGCATTCAACTTCGTTTTTTTTATAACGTCTTTGTGTTTTACGTCACCACGTTCTGACACGATCGGTTCATGAACCGATGGTGTGTAGGCACATCAGTCCATCAGTCAGCTTCATCGGTGAACATATGAAAACGGTCCATCGGACCGTTCTCATCGGATGGACCGATCGTGTGTACAGGGCTTTAGAGTCTGAAAAAGACTTGGGGGCAAAGGTTCACTTTCAAGCAGGACAACGACCCTAAACATACAACCAGAGCTATAATGGAATGGTTTAGAGCAAAGCATATTCATGTGTTAGCATGGCCCAGTCAAAGTCCAGAACTAAATCTAATTGAGAATCTGTGGCAAGACTTGAAAACTGCTGTTCACAGATGCTATCCATCCAATTTGACAGAGCTTAAGCTATTTTGCAAAGAAAAATGGGCAACAATTTCAGTCTCTAGATGTGCACAGCTGGCAGCTGTAATTGCAGTGAAAGGGTGGTTCTACAAAGTATTGAATCAGAAGGGCTGAATACAAATGCACAGCACGCTTTTAAAATATTTATTTGAAAAAAATGAAAACTATAATTTTCCTACCATTTTACAATTATGTGTCCTTTTGTGTTAGTCTATCACATAAAATCCCAATAAAATACATTAATGTTTTTGGTTGTAACATGACAAAATGTGGAAAATTTCAAGGGGTATGAATACTTTTTCAAGGCACTGTATACATACATGTGACAGACCTAGCCGGGACAGAGGCTTTTGGAGGGGACTGAATTCTAGCCTCTTGCCTACCGATCATGGGCCCTGGCATTTGGGGGAACGGTGCTCTTTGTGTGCTGTATGCCTGGGGACCCTTGAGGTGGTGTTACTTTGGATTCAGGTCCATGTCCCCCAAGACACACAGACTCTGGGAACCCAGTATATGCCATATTAAAATAAAGTGACTGATTCTTAATGTTGGGACACATACTGTTAGATTCTGATGTCAACATACTGTTAGATGCTGATGTCAACCCCAGCCACCTGTCTGTCTTTTGTCTACTATAATGTAAATGAGTCTAGTATAACTTCGAAGAGTCTTTCACTCATTGTTGTTTGTGCTAATTAACCCTGCAATTGTATGAAGGAGTTCTGTGTTTATATGTATGATAATGTGTATTGTAGTTAGGGAGTCACATCGGCTGCTTTAAGTAATTAGATAATTAGCTCATGTTAATTTTTGTTTCTGGTTACCGATGTATTGTTAAAGTAATATGAGCAGGAGGGGGGAACCTCCTCCTTAACTGTATATAAGACTTTTCTGGTTCTAATAAACAGTTCATGTTCAGCAAACAAACGAGTATTGTCTTGTTTGTTGTTGATAGCGGTTGGAATATCTTAGATCTATATTCAGACTGGGAGGAAGTGGTATATGACGAAAGCACTCAAGCGGAGTGTTGGACGTTTTGTTACAATACATATACAGGTGCATCTCATAAAATTTGATTATCATCAAAAAGTTTACTTATTTCAGTAATTCAATTCAAAAAATGAAACACATATTTTATATAGGTGTGTTGTGATATATTTCAAGCCTTTCTTTCCTGCCCACACTGCCTAAAGCACCAATACCTAGTTTTATGATCATGACATCACTGTGCTCATGTAATCCCAGGAAGACTTGATGTTGAGATCAGGGCTCTGTAGAAGATAAACCCTCTCTTCTAGTAAGGGTTTAGCTTCTACAGAGCCCTGATCTCAACACTTCTTTATGCTGAAGATGTATGTTTGGGGTTGTTGTCCTTCTGCAGTATACATTTGGGGCCAATTACACGCCTCCCTGATGGTATCACATGATGAGAAAGTATCTGCCTGTATTTCTCAGCATTGACAACACCATTGATTGGACAAGGTTGCGGACTATAGACGGACTGGTCGGCAAAGGAAACCTAATGCAGCATATGTATGGTACATCATGCAAACTTTCCTTCAACATCAGAAGATGTGCAGCAGTGCCATCATCACAGAACTGGCAAAAAACAGTGGGACGCAGGTACACCCAGGTTGAAGGGAAGTAAGTATGTGTCTTTCATCTGATGCATTAAGTTTCCTTGACCAACCACTGCATCTACTGTCCTTAAAAAAAAAAAAAAAGTCTATGGTCTTGTATGTATTTCTCCATACCAGACCCTTAATCTTAGCATGCAGCCTGGCTGGCAAGAAAGGGGGGCATGTGCCCCCCCTCCTGAACCATGCCATGCCACATGATCCTATGCCACATGTCTTGTTCTCCACAACCCTGACATGTCTCTTCTCCACAACCCTGGCTCGTGGTTTTGGGAATCTGTGGGTGAGGGTCCCACTGGAATTTAGAAGCTCTCATTAGAAATGCAAGGGCTCCTAGATATTGGTATATAAAGGGATATTTCTGCCTAATATGTGAAAAAGCTGCTAACACCAAACATATAGACAGTATGTGTAAAGGATAATAGTAAAAAAAAGTGCAGCTCTGAATCGGAATCCCATAATAATATGGAACATAATGAAATAAATAAATTAGTAATATGATATCACACAAAAAAAAAAAAAATTGCGAGGTGCTATTTACATAGCAAAACAAATCATATTAGCTTCATAACAGCATAAAGCATAAATGAATAATGCTTTGAACACACAGTCACTGTCATGCGACAATCAATGCTGCGTGCAAAAGAGTCCAAAACTTAGAATAGAGTGATATCCAAAATACATTGATGTGGACACAGATGTATTAAGATGGTAGGTGGATGAACATCATTCCTGGCATCACACAGGTAACACCAGAAGTGGAGGCTGTGATTCCATCACCAGGAGAGGGGGGAGGAATTAGGTACTCTTACCATCATGTGTTGATCCACACACCAGCCAGTGGTGAATCGAAAAGGCAGGGGTAAGAGTATCTGTATCACAACTTCCTCAAACGGTCCTGTGGGGTGACATTCAATTATTCTTCACGGTGGCAGCTGGGCCAATAATCGATACTTCAGGATCTCATATGGCTGAATGGCATTCGTAAGGAACCAGCTCAACCCCTCCAGGGGAAAGGATCAAAAGGAAGCGTGGAAAATGTATAAATGGAAAAAAGAAAAAAGCCTCCACATGGCGTAGATCAACAATGACCAAGGAATTTTTTTAAACAAAAAAACAAATTAAAAGATGGTGCAAACATCCAGCCATGAGTACATAAAATGTGATCAAAGGGTATGGTGCGGTAAAAAAAAGCATAGAACCCTACGCGTTTCGTCCTATTGGACTTCCACTGGGGTGTGTTCAGGCTTGTAAATACTGCGCTTTTATACTAAAATAATAATTGGATAATAGTCGCACTTCCGGGCAAGCAAAACGGCTTGCACTCTAAGCCTCAATCTCAGGAGCCAATCCTGGCAGTGTGAGAGAAGGAGCGTCCACCGCATCAAAACAGCTTACACTCCAAGCCTCAATCTCAGGAGCCAATCATGGCAGTGGGACAGAGCGTCCACCGCATAATTACGCCAATGGGTGGGGTGGGCATCAATAATTTAGAAGGTGTGTGGTCTTCACACATGACATGTGGAAACCAAACCTCGATCTGAGCCGGATTTTGGAACGCATGTTCTACGTTACAGCGTTCACGGCGTACTCAGACTTTTGGAACGCATGTTCTACGTCACAGTGTCACGACGTACTCAAGCATGATATAGGTCTCAATAGTGATCCAATGAGGAGGGAAGGACAATAGATCCGTCACTGATCGGGGTGGAGCAAACAGGAAACGATCAGAGGAAGTTGCCCACACTGTCAAACGATGTCTGGAAGCATCACCCAATCTGCCTCTCGCCCTGCTCAGGAAAGCCTCCCTATTACCAGTGCGACCCAAATACACAAAACAACCACTGTTATGTTTAACTAATGAGCAAAAAACACAAAACAAGAACTAAAAAAATATGGTATAAACATTATAGTATTTAAAAAGAGAGCAAATGGAGAAGAAAACAAATAATAATAGAAATGGAAAAGAACATCAAGATTGGTTGATGAAAGTACTAACATCCCAATTGACATTCATTCCATATGGGACATAAGTTTTTAATTGATAAATCCAAAAAATTTCAAGTTTGGATACTCCCCTAATTTTAGACTCGCCTCTCCAATGAGGGGTGAATCAATCTATGACTTGAAATTTGAAACCTAAAGGGCCATGATTGTGACCTTCTGCATAGTGACTCGGTACGCTATGATTAGTTTTCCCTTTCTTTATGGCTGCAATGTACGAGAGAATGTACGTATTGTGACAGAAGGTCAGGTAAATCTGTGTGTGTTGTCCCAGACGGGAGATGCTTTTCTGCCTTGTTTAGACAATACACCAATTACTATTGGGCGTCGGCTGCAGAGATGGCCAGAGAGGTTTGGGGCGTTAAAAGGTTTCAGCTGTTCAGAATTAAGCAATTAAAGCCCCTATAAAGACAGCCTAAGGATGACGACTGATTGCTGCATCCTGAGGCTGTGTGAGTGAAGGAGCAGTCACAAACCCTACTGAAGAGGTGAGGTGCTGATGGATATTTCTGTGTGAGAAATATCAAAGAGACTTTTTGTTTTCTGCTGTAGGACCAGCAGTGTCTGCCCAGCAGTAGGCTGTGCCAGACTCCATAGATAGGTTCCTGTGTTGGGAAGGTAGACGCCCCAAGTGGCAAGGGTTTATTTTATGTTTTGTTTTGTTTATGCTGTTTTGATGCTTGCACGTGTATCCAGCAATATGGAAAAATAAACCATATCATTTGTTTTCAATCATCCTCAAGTGCCTTTTTGTACAGTTCAGCGTGTAGTGAACCCATCCAGGGGGTCACACACACCCGCTACCGAGCAAATCCCTCACACATGGTGGAGTGCCGCTGGCAGTTAAAGTAAACCCAAAAATGGAGGAGATTCTGAAACAGCTGGTTATAGCAAATGCAGCTCACCAAGAGAGCATTGCAGCTCAACAACAGGCTCACCAAGAGAGCCTTGCAGCTCAACGAGAGAGAATTGCAGCTCAACAACAGGCTCACCGAGAGAGAATGGCAGGTTGGGAATGGAGACACCAGCAGCAAATGGAGGCCATCGTGAAACTATTTGAGAGAACAGAGGAAAAGGATAGCAAGCCCTCTCTGATTGAGAATCCAGAGGACCATAATGCTATGGAGGTTACCACATCTGTTGTTGAGAGGGAATCATCACCGCAGTGTAGTACTTTACCAGAGGAACGAGAAGTGAAGCCAGAGGAGTGTGCCCTGGCAGAGCCTGAAACTCCCGAAGTAAAGGAGCTGCCATTAGTAGTAGAAGAGTCTGTAGAGCCTGTTGAATCCAATGTTGTGAATGGCGTTCCAGAGGTCAAACCAGACGAGACCAAACCAGAAGAGAAAGACCTTCATGTACAAGAAGATGCTGAGGAGGTCCCGGCTGTCCCCGCAGTAGCAGCTCCTATGAAGCTGAATCAACGGTCTGACAGTTCTGCTAAATACAGTAGAGCAGTGTTCCCCAACCCCCGGGCCGCGGACCGGTACCGGTCCATGGATCAAACGGTACCAGGCCGCCCGAGGAACTTATAATTTCACTGTGGCGGCCGAGGCGCAGAGCATTGCCCTCCCGAGCCCGCCCATTGTGTGACAATAGCGAATGAAAATAGCCATAAACATAAGTTCAAAAGTGATTGTAGCTGCTAGACAAGAAAGGTTGTCTAGCTCAGTTAATGATGTGTTCGATAGCAGTTGTCAAGTTCTTGGTGAGAATAGGGATGTGCGAACAAGTGATGCACAGAGTAAGCAGTTGGTTCAAGAAAGTGACGAGGATTCAGTTTCTGAAAACCTTACATTGGGTTTGGTAGATTTTCACCATACTTGTGAGTCTGAACTATCACAAAGTAAGAAACTTGGAAATACAGAATTGACAAGTAATGATTTCTGTCTAGAGCACCAAAGGGAAGAAAAACCGCCTAGTACATCGGTTTATCAGAGGTCATATGCGTCAGACTTTAGTCCAGTTCATAGAAGAACAGATTTTTTTGAGTGTCACCATGCCTTGGAGGATTGCAGTCTTAGTTTGTTTACATCTGAAGAAGGCATCCACATGGATGATCCATTGCAGAGCACAGTGTTATCAGCTCTTGGTATTGGTTATGACTCGCTGAGTTCTTCAGGGATTGAGCTATCAAGGGAAACCTTCGTGTCCATTGAAAAACCAATTAAGGTTTTGCATGGTTTACAACTGAAAATGAGTATATTACAGAGCAAGGAACACCCTCTTATGTACCTCATCCGAAATTTGAAGACCAATAGGAGAATAAATAGGTGGTTCTGGCCCTTCAGGAATTTAGTTTTGTCGTAACGCATCGCCCCGGTGTTAAAATGGGGAATGCACATTGTTTGTCCCGAGTGCATGCATGCCTGGCAACCTGTGTCCCAACCCTAGGTTTGGGGGGTATGTGACAGGAAGTCAGGTAAATCTGTGTGTGTTGTCCCAGACGGGAGATGCTTTTCTGCCTTGTTTAGACAATTAGAGGTTTGGGGCGTTAAAAGGTTTCAGCTGTTCAGAATTAAGCAATTAAAGCCCCTATAAAGACAGCCTAAAGATGACAACTGATTGCTGCATCCTGAGGCTGTGTGAGTGAAGAAGCAGTCACAAACCCTACTGAAGAGGTGAGGTGCTGATGGATATTTCTGTGTGAGAAATATCAAAGAGACTTTTTGTTTTCTGCTGTAGGACCAGCAGTGTCTGCCCAGCAGTAGGCTGTGCCAGACTCCATAGGTAGGTTCCTGTGTTGGGAAGGTAGACGCCCCAAGTGGCAAGGGTTTATTTTATGTTTTGTTTTGTTTATGCTGTTTTGATGCTTGCACGTGTATCCAGCAATATGGAAAAATAAACCATATCATTTGTTTTCAGTCACTCTCAAGTGCCTTTTTGTACAGTTCAGCGTGTAGTGAACCCATCCAGGGGGTCACACACACCCGCTATCGAGCTAATCCCTCACAGTTTGGTGCGCCCTATATACTGTCTCTTGCAAGGGCAAGTGATTAGACAATATATTGTGTGGCACATGTGGCAAAACACTTCATTTGATATTGTTGGGCAGTACTGGTGGATTCGAAAGTTTCCATTTTAGGTCTGCCACAAATGTTGTGTGCACATACGTTACATTTCTTACAAGGATAGTATCCTATGAGGTTTCCAAAGAATTCAGGTCTTACAGGGGGGTCCACATCAATGTATTTTGGATATCACTCTATTCTACGTTTTGGACTCTTTTGCACGCACCATTGATTTTTTGCACTTGCTATATACCATTCATAGGTGTTATAGACTTCATTATACACTAATCATTGTCGCATGTCAGTGACTGTGTTCACAGCTTTATTCATTTATGCTTTATGCTTCTGTTATGAAGCTAATATGTTTTTTTTTTGCTATGTAAATAGCACCTCACAATTTATTATATTTTGTGTGATATCATATATTAATAATTTATTTATTTCATTATGTTCCATATTATTATGGGATTCTGATTCAGCGCTGCACTTTTTTTACTATTCTCCTAGATACTGACCCCACCCCCCACAAAAATGTGTAGGGGACGGTATATAGTAAAGAAAAAGTCTGACCTAGAAATAAAGACACCCAAACATTTGAAAAGCCCTTTATCAATCACTTTGCGCCCAAGTCATACGACATCCTGAACTTTCAGTGGGGATATCTGAATGATGCCTGCAGCTACATGCATCATTGAGATATCCATCTTTTCAGCCAGCGATTCTGTGCACCATAAGAATGATCATAGTGGCAGTTCCGCCGCTTGATCTTTCTTATAGGCGACGGGAGGGGACATTTTTTTTTTAAATGCCCCTGTCCCCAGTAGATCGCGCTCAGAAGAGAACACACACATTTATTCCCGCCCACATATGTAAACACCATTCAGAGCGCCAGCAACAATTCTAGCACTAGACCTCCTCTGTATCTCTAAACTAAACTAAGTACTGAAGTTTGGCGCCATTCCATGAGTGTGCGCAATTTTAAAGCGTGACGTGTATCTATTTATTCGGCTTAACATAATCTTTCACATTATACAAAAAAATTGGGCTAACTTTACTGTTTGTTCTTTTTTAATTAATGAAAAAAAAATTTCCTCCAAAAAATTATTGCGCAAATACCGTGCAAGATAAAAAGTTGCAATGATCGCCATTTTTTCCCCTAGGGTGTCTGCTTAAAAAACATATATATATAAATAGTGTTTGGGGGTTCTGAGTATTTTTTTTGCAAAAAAATATGATTTTTGCATGTAGGAGAGGAGTACCAGAATAGGCCCGGTAAGGAAGTGGTTAAAATACATTTTTTTTAAATTGGCCCTTATTGTAAATTCATTGTCAATCACATAGACCATCACCCACCAAATTGCTGAAATTTAAATGGACTTGGCACACACAAATTACACCTTCCCAGGGGGGGGCAACGAGGCAGTTATTAAGCTTGCTGTTGGGTGACTCGGGGGGCAGGTCGCTGGACAGACGGGTCAGTTATTAGGCTGGCGGGTGACTCGGCGGGACGTCGGGTGAGGGAGCAGGCTGGCAGCTGGACAGGCTTCTGTCCACGGGATTCTGACATCTCTCACCGCCCCCTGCATCACCGCAGTTCTACTTCTAAAAGAAGACTGCCATTACTGTGCAGGCACAGGCAGCAGAGAGATTACATTCTCTCTCACTGCCTGCACTCACGCTGTCATATATAGAAGCAGTAGGAATACCTCTTCTATATATAATGTTCGACTCCTGCCAAACAGGGGGCCGAATAGGCAAAAGTATGGTCATTCATTATAAACAGTCGTTTTCAATGCGGCCCTTTGCTTGTGCTAACCCAGGCCTCAGGGCATTGTTCCTCCCATTGATACAAGGCACTATTTCTCCTACTGACGTCAATGATGAGGCACCCTTCTACTGAAAACAACCGTGGGGCACTAACACCCAATGAGTGGGCACTATTCCTCTCACTGATAGAAATAATAAAACGCTATTCCTCCCACTGATACCAATGATGTAGGACCAGCCCGCTCCCACTGACACCAGAGATAGGGCACTAATCCTTTCACTGATAACAACAATGATGCATAATTAATATTTTTTTTATTCCCACTGACCACCGTGGCATTGTTTATTCCCATTGACATTGGAGCATTCTACCCCCATGGCCACAGTGTGGCACCGTTAAATCTAAAGGACTTTAAACTGTCCCTTTGTTTAAAAATCTTGTAGACTCCCCTGATCGTAATGATCAAACAATCAAGGCTTGGTCCCAGCCTAGGTTCAGACCAAACCATCAGCTCATCCCTGGTTATAACTCCTGTCAGTTTTTTTTTCTTTGTGCCATTAGGGAAATTTCCCTTCACTTCCTGTCCCATGACCAAAACAGGAAGTGAGAGGAAAACCCTGCAAAGTGAAAGTATCCCTGGTTGTCACCAGGATAGCCAGAACTAGTATCCCCATTTAAAGATTACCCCTCTACTCCTGTTCTGGTGATGACCAAAAATTTGGACTTTCACTTTCATGTGAAAAATGGCAAACAGGACAAATAGAGAGGGTGATTCAACTTAATGGGGGCACAGACAGTAATAAACATTTGACAGGTGCTGTAATCCCTCTCCACCCTATCCAAACAATGACTAATATTAGTAAGTCTAATTTGAGAAAAGACACATTAACCGCTTCTGGTGGCCTTACGTCGCTTTGCCTTTTGGCCACTAGGGGGCACATGCTGCCGGAGCCGATGCGAGTGCCCGGTGTGCACGATGACCGCCAGGCACCCGCGGTTGCTTGTGACAAAGCGAGAACTGGGATCTGTGTGTGTAAACACACAGATCCTGTTTTTTTGAGGGGAGATGAGACCGATCGTGTGTTCATACAATGTATGAATACCGATATCTCTCTCTCTAGTAAGTCCCCTCCCCCACAGTTAGAACACACACTAGGTAACACATTTAACCCCTTGATCGCCCCCTAGTGTTAACCCCTTCCCTGCCAGTGACATTTATACAGTAATCTGTGCATTTTTATAGCACTAATCACTGTATAATGGTCATTGGTCCAAAAAATTTGTCAAAAGTCTCAGGCCCCATACACACGATCGGACATATCCGATGAAAACGGTCCGCGGACCATTTCCATCGGATATGTCCGATCGGGAGTTTGATCCGATGGCGTGTACACACCATCGGATCAAATTCCCCGCCGCCGGACGGCGCGGTGACGCGGCGGTGACGTTGACGCCGCCGCGTCACCGCCACGTCACCGCACCAGGAAGTAAAACACTTCCGCGCATGCGCCGAATCCATTCGGCGGCGGCGCGGCGGCGGTGGGGGACGACATGTCTGCTGGTAAGTGTACTAACCAGCAGACATGTCGGGCGGACAGATTCCACCGGATGGATTTCAAAGCATGCTTTGAAATCTGTCGGGTGGAGAAATCTGTCCGCTAGCCCATACACACGAGCGGAGATGTCTGCTGAAACGGTCCATCGGACCGTTTTCAGCGGACATATCCCCTCGTGTGTACGAGGCCTCAGATCTGTCCGCCGCAATATTGCAGTCCCGCCATTACTAGTAAAAAAAAATAATAATAATAAAAATGCCATAAATCTATCCCCTATTTTGTAGACGCTATAACTTTTGTGCAAACCAATCATTATACACTTATGCCCTGGTCAAACCGATGAAAACGGTCTGATGAATTTTTCCATCGGTTAACCGATGAAGCTGACTGATGGTCAGTCGTGCCTACACACCATCGGTTAAAAAACCGATCGTGTCAGAGCGCGATAACGTAAAACACGACCTGCTGAAAAAAATGACGTTCAATGCTACCAAGCATGCGTCAACTTGATTTTGAGCATGCGTGTATTTTTAACCGATGGTCGTGCCTACAAACGATCGTTTTTTTATTATCGGTTAGGTATCCATCGGTTAAATTTAAAACAAGTTTGCTTTTTTTTAACCGATGGATAAATAACCGATGGCGCCCACACACGATCGGTTTGGTCCATCAGATCATTCTCATCGGTTTGACCGATCGTGTGTACGCGGCTTTATTGTTATTTTTTTTTACCAAAAATATGTGAAGAATACATATCGGCCTAAATTGAGAAAATAATGATTTAAAAATTGGGATATTTATTATAGCAAAAAGTAAAAGATATTGGGCCAGATCCACAAAGAATTACGGCAGCGTATCTCCAGATACGCCGCCGTAATTTCAAATTCCCGCTGGCGTATCTTTGTTTTGTATCCACAAAACAAGATACGGCAGAATTACGCTAAGATATGTCTGGCGTAACGTTATTACACCATCGTATCTTAGTTGCATACTTACGCTGGACGCTAGGGACGCTTCCGTCTTTTGCAAATGAGCGATTTACGGCAATTCACATACGTACGAGCAGCCGGCGCATTCCTTTTACGTCGTGTAGGTCCAGCGTAAAGTTACCCCTGCTGTATAGAGGCGTACGTAATGTTAAGTATGGACGTCGGGCCAGCGTCAAATTTTCCGTCGTTCACGTCGCTTGCGTAAACCGTTTCCGAATAGGGATTTGCGTAAGTTACGTTCACATCGTTTTCATTGACTATTTTCGACGTGATTTTGCACATGCGCACTGGGATACCTCCACGGACGGCGCATGCGCCGTACAAAAAACAAGTAATTTACGTGGGGTCACGCTGATTTAACATAAATCACGCCTCCATCTTCTAAATTTGAATTGCGCCGCCTTACGCCGCCAAGATTACACTACGCCGACGTAAGTTACAGCGGCAATTCTTTGTGGATAAGGATACGCCACTGTAACTTACAGGGGCATAGTGTAAATTAGGTAAACTACGCCAGCGGCCATTCTTTGTGGATCTGGCCCCTTGTGTTTTTCTCAAAATTGTCGCTGTTCTTTTGTTTATAGCGCAAAAAAATAAAAACCGCAGAGGTGATCAAATACCACCAAAATAAAGCTCTATTTGTGGAGTACAGCGTCACAGTATCACAAAAAATGGCCTGCTCATTGAGCAGACAAATCTTCTGGGGCTGAAGTGGTTAAAGTGGTTGTAAAGTCACATGTATTAATTGCTTTGATTATCTCTGTTTTATTTTCCTGTTCAGTACAGTGTGTGTGTTTTCCTAAAAATTATAATGCTAAATGCCTTCTTTGCAGAGCTCTGCTGTGCTGTCATGTGACCTCCCTCTGCTTTCCTTCCTGAGTAAGTGAACACAGTGGGAGGGGCTGAGATTCACCTCTGATGAATTCAAGCTGGCAAAGGGAGGGCACATGACAGCACAGGGCTCTGCAAAAGATTAGGAAAACGCACACACTGTACTGAACAGGGACCTAAAATAGAGAGGATCAAAGTAATTAATGCATTGTCATAGTTGCCAGCAGTCATTGTCAACAGTCACGATTGTGTCTGATACTCCCCTAAAAGAAAGTTGCACCACTCTGCCTTTTCCCAGTGCCACCCACATAGTAAGCTGGGTGGGCTGGGAGTCGGGAGTGGGTGATGGAGGGACCATGAGGAATGTAACAGCCAGGTAGTGGCTGAGGAGGTAGCAGGGGGTGGGCTTGCCCTGTATCCTAGCAAATGGGTGCCCTGTGTGTTATTGATAGTCGGGATGGAGCTGTGTAGCTGCACTACTGAGGTGAGGAACAACAAAGACAGGCAAGAGGAGACATTTCCACACTGGGCCGCCATCAGAGGGGTACAGGCATTACACCTGTAAGGGGCCCGATAGTCCCCAGGGGCCTGGCTGCCCCCCTTCCCGTTTTTTTTAATTTAATTTTGGTTTTGCATTACACCTGTAAGGGGCCCGATGGTCCCCAGGGCCCCTCCCATTTTTTTTCTTGCATTATACCTGTTAGGGGCCTGATGGTCCCCAGGGCCCCTTACAGGCCCGGCTGCCCCCCCTCCCGTTTTTTTTTGCATTACACATGTAAGGGGCCCTGCCTAAAGCTGTGTAAGGGGCCCCAAAATTTGTGATGGCTGCCCTGTTTCCACACACACTATTATATTAATACATAGCACACATTCCTATCATATAGAAGAGACAGGGCTCCTACCTGTACACAGTGACACTCATCCCAGGAATGTCACACAGGATACAAAGTCCACAAAGCAGTACACAGCCGGTTCTGGCACTTACCCCTTTACACAATGACACCAGACACTGAGCACTCATCACCACCTGTCTACATCGAGCACTCCTCCTACACCTCCTCCTCCACCTACTACACCTCATACTTCCTCACCGCACACCACCGTACCACACTGCCCTGGGAAAATGATCCACTGTATATACACTTTTGGCCAGAGGGGGGTCTGTCTTCTCCATATGACTAATCACAGCCACCCACAAGGAGAGGGGACATCACATACAGGAGACATTCTTTAACACAGGGCTCTCCACCTATCTGGAACTGTGATGTAAGGGAGACTCTGATAGACAAGGGGATTCTGATGTAAGGGAGAGCCTGATGCATAGTTGCCAACAGTCCCGATTTTTCCTGGGAAATTAACGGAATGCAGACCTATATCCTGGGAAGAATCCCAGAAAATTGTCTTTGCCAACTTCTGGATGGCCCGTTGGGCCGCTCTGATTCCCCGTAACAAGGCCACAGCTTCCTCCCATTAAAAAATGGCCGCGGATCGACTTTACAACTGCACATGCACTGTTCGGGCAAGTTCGCCTAGCTCTGCCTTTTCTGGCTCGGACGGGGGCAGGCACAATGACATCATGGTGCTGTCCTTCAGCACACCCCCCAGAGATACCGGTAAATCAGCGGCCGGGCTGTGAGAGGAGGAGTCCAGGGACCGACTGGAACATGACAGGACTGAAGGTGATCATCACCCCATCTGTACATGTACACAAGTCCTCCTCATAACTCTGTGCTATCAGCTGTGTCCTTAGTCTCTGACCCCATCTCTTGTAGTAGGTCTGCAGTCTAAACACTCTCTGACCATCTCGTGTACCATGTGCGCACACTCTCTGACCATCTCCTGTATCAAGTCCGCACACTCTCTGACCATCTCCTGTGTCATATCGGCAAAATCACTTACCATCTTCTGTAGCATGTCCGCGCACTCTCTGACCATCACCATCTCTTGTATCATGGCCACACACTCTCTGACCATCTCCTGTATTATGTCCGCTCACTGACTGACCATCTGCTGTATCATGTTCACACACTTTCTGACCATCTCATGTAGGATGTCCGTACATTCTCTGACCATCTCCTATATTATGTCCGCTTACTGACTGACCATCTCCTGTATCATGTCTGCTCACTCTCTAACCATCTCTTGTATAAGGTCCGCACGCTCTCTGACCATTTCCTATATCATGTCCGCACATATCATGTCCACACATTTCTGCGCATCATGTCCGCACACTGACTGACCATCTCCTGTATCATGTCCACACACTCTGTCTGACCATTTCCCCTAGCACAGGGGTGTCAAACTCAATTTCATTGTGGGCCTCATCAGCATTATGATTGCCCTCAAAAGGGCCGGATGTATCTGTAAGATTAGATGTCCATTGCATCCCCTCCCCTTTACATTAGATGTCAAGAGCCACCCCAACATCAGAAGTCCCTTACATCACAGTGGCTGAATGCATTGCTTGAAAGCAGAAAGTAAGGGTCAGGAGTAGGACCAGAGGAGGGCTGGAGCTCTGCTGCAGCTGCAGGAGAGGTGCGAGGGCCACACAAAATCGTCTGGAGGGCCAGATTCGGCCCGCAGGCCTTGTGTTTGACACCTGTGCTCTAGCATGTCTGCACACTCTCTGACCATCTCTTGTATTATGTCTGCACACTCTCTGACAATATCTTGTATCTGTTTGATGGTATCTGCCTGTTTGGAGTATCTTTATCTGCTGATTGTTAAATTTTCTGTCATACACATATTGCTATTGTGGTGTAGGATCTGGCCCTGCTGTCCCTCAATCCCTCTTTCTTTCCTTCTTTCTTTCCTTCTCTCTCCTTCCCTCACTATCTCTCTTTCTCCTTCTTTCTCTCTCCCTCTCTCTGTCTTTATCTCTCTTTCTCTTTCTTTCTTTTTCTCCCTCTTTATGTCTTCTTTCTCTCTTTCTTTTTCTCTCTCCCTCTCTCTCTCCCTCTTTCTCTCTCTCTCCCCCTCCCTCCCGCCCTCTCTTTTTTTTCACCCTCTTACGCCCTCTTTCTTTCTCTCTCTCTCCCTCCCTCCATCCCCTTTTCCTTTTCCCTCTATCCCTCTTTCATCTCAGACTCTAACCACACCCCCTTTAATAAATAATAATGTAGCGCTCCATATGGTGACAAAATATGAACACTGAAATAAAAAGTGAATATAATATAAACCAACAATATCGTATAAACTAATATAACAATCTATAATGTATATGAACAAATTAACCACTTCAATACAGGGCACTTAAACCCCCTTCTTACCAAGACCAATTTTCAGCTTTTGGTGCTCTGACACTTTGAATGACAATTACTCAGTCATGCAACACTTTACCCAAATAAAATTTGCGTCCTTTTTTTCACACAAATAGAGCTTTCTCCTGAGTATGGTGATACCACATTTGTGAGACTTTTACACAGCCTGGCCACATACAAATGCCCGACATTGAAGTAGCACCATCAGGTGATCTACGAGCATAAAGTGCACATCTCATTTCTCAACCACCTATTACAATTTTGAAGGCCCTGGAGCACCAAGACAATGGAATTGCCCACAAAATGACCCCATTTTGGAAAGCAAACACCCCAACGTATAATCTATGAGGCATAATGAGTCTTTTGAGCAGTTATTTTTTTTCCAGAAGTTTTTGAAAAATTTGGGGAAAAAAATGAAAACACATTTTATTTACACAAAGTTGTCCATTTATAAAATATTTCCAACACATAGCAAATACATAGCAAAAATGACACCCCAAAATACATTCTGCTACTCCTTCTGAGTATGTAGATACCAAATGTGTGGGACTTTTACACAGCCTGGCCACATACAAAGGCCCAACATTGAAGTAGCACCATCAGGCGTTCTACGAGCATAAATTGCACATCTCATTTCTCAACCACCTATTACACTTTTGAAGGCCCTGGAGCACCAGGACAATGGAAACGCCCACAAAATGACCCCATTTTGGAAAGCAAACACCCCAACGTATATTTCCATCCAGGGAATTGAGAAGATCTACACTCCTATTAGAGGAGGAGATAGATTCAGGATTCTGTGCAGGCGAGAGGTATATTGGATATTCACGTTACATACGAGAATACCGGGATGTCTTTACACACATCCCCTTTGATAGGGTTAGATACAACGTTTGCCCATTGTGCATACTATCTTTACCTGCATGATATATCTGTATAGATGACCTGAGAACCATTGTTCTCTTAGTTTGGATGTCTGCCTTGTCCCGAGCTACATACTATCTCTGGAAGTAGTACCTTTTTACATGTTAGCTAACATTTTTTGGTCTCTCTGTGTACATGTACACATACATGTTTATTTTAACAGGTTTTCCTTCCAGAGAAGTGGTACTGAGCTATTTTCCCAAACTTACCACACTAGTATGTTATCTACATCTATTCCCTTATTTTATTTTTTGCCTTATTAATCTTTAACACCTTAGCCACCCTTTATGTGTTTATCCACATAGATTTTCATGGATAACGACAAGGTTTTTTAGCTTTCCAGGTTTTTTTGGTTTTAGCTGTAGCTCTGCTCTAGTCTGTTTCGGGTGGTAACTTAAATAGAGGGTCCTTTCACGAGGGTACGCTTTCACGTATGATGTTTTTCTCCTCTCCTCTTGAGAGGTGGAATCGCATCATTCGTGTATATACATACACATCGACTATTAGGCCGCGTACAGACGAGAAGACATGTCCGCTCAAACATGTCCGACGGACCGTTTCCAGCAGACATGTCCCCTCTGACTGAGGACTCGGTGACGTGGCGGTGACATTGACGCCGCCACGTCACCACTCCAGGAAGTAAAATACTTCCACGCATGCGTCAAATCCATTCTTTACCATATGTAATGTGCACGAATAATGGGGTTTATTTGAGTCTTTGATATGGTTTTTCATGGTTTGATTTAGTTTGTCTATGTATAGATACGTTTTGACCATTATATTTTATACAACTTACCATTTATCTACATGTTTGTCAATTCAATGCGTGCCGACGGACGCTTTGCCCACCGACCGTGTCGTTTATTGATATTTGGAGATGTATGTGCTTGGCGATTTATATTGACCAGTTCGCCAATGCCACTACACACATAAATTCATGTAGGCTCTACATCTTATTCGGATTTATTCTAATAGGATACCTATTTGTGTACCTAAAATGAAAACGCATTTTATTTACACAAAGTTGCCCATTTATAGGATATTTCCAACACATAGCAAATACATAGCAAAAATGACACTCCAAAATACATTCTGCTACTCCTCCTGAGTATGAAGATACCACATGTGTGAGACTTTTTCACAGCTTGGCCACATACAGAGGCCCAACATCCAAGTAGCACCATCAGGCGTTCTAGGAGCATACATTACATAATTTCCTGGCAACCTATCATTTTTGAAGGCCCTTCATATTTCTAACACATAGCATGTACATACCAAGAATTACAATCCAAAATAAATTCTATTGCGGAAAGGGTAAAAAAAAGTATTTGTGCTTTTAGTAGTGTCCACAGAAGAGAGCACTGATCCAGGCAGCAGTCAGGGATGTGCTTAGCGACAGCAATAGTAATTATCCAGGCAGCAGGCAGGAATATTGTCTATGGTCAGCACAAAGATATTGTCAGCACAGCCAAGGCATTTGTCCATAGAAATTGTCCAGGCAGAGACAGCCAGCACAGCCATAATATTGGTCCTGGTACACTGTTACCTCCATACACTCATTATTGTACCGCTCTCTAGCCCTTCATAAACATACTGTCTCTTGCTACAGCTAATTGTTTGCATAGTCCAGGTAGCAGGCAGTGGTGTGGCCCGTTAATGCAGCAGGCAAAGATGATGGCAGTAAGTCAGCAGCAGGCTGAGGGCCGTAATTGGGTAAGACCTGTGCACAGGGGCACAGGGGTAGAGGCTTCGTCCCACCTAAATCGCTATGAAGCCTCCGGACTCCAGACCCTAATCTGGAAATTACGAAAACCGGAAGAAAACAAAAAAATAGTTTTCTCCATCCGGAAAAAATATTCTGGAGCCCCTCACATATGTGAGACCCCCGTGTACTACAATAGCAGGGCAACAGATCAGTCCAAGCGATAGGCAGAAGCATAGTCACAAAACAGGCCAGGGCCAGTTTACGTGAAAGCAGTCCAAACAGTAGGCAGAGGCATAGTGAAAAAGCAGGCCAGGGTCAGTTCATGTGGAAGGCAGTAGCATAGAAATGGTCAGATGGGGGGAAATGGTTAAAAATATGGGCTAATATTTTAGGGATGTATGATAAAATTCTAAGCATTCACCAATGCAAAGGCCAGGTTGGGAGGGACACCGGGGACAATGGTAGCTGGTATCTTTTCGACATCCTCCTTTGCTGCACACGCGACATCTTTTTTGCCGTGTTCGGCCTCTTTTGGATGGTGGGATGTTGTACGGGAGGTGGTGTTCATGAAGTCGGTTACTGGCATCAGAGCGAAGGTTTTCTGGGGGGGTCTTTGTTGATAGATGGGGGACGTGACTACTTCTTCTGAGAATTGTGGGAAGGGGACAGGGCTTTCTGTGGATTTGGAGTAGACTACGTAGGAATTATAAATGGCCAAATCGATGAGATAAATTGCTACCTTCTTATATCAGAATCAGGACCTCCTTATTGACAAATAGGGATGGATCATTTGGTCCTTGAAATCCACCCCCTCCCCCTCATGTACAGATTATAATCTTGGACACATGTCGGCTTTTTATTGGGACCTCCTCTTCATTGAACTACAACTGCAGTGTCATGGTGAATGGTGGACATCATATGCACGTCCCTGTTATCCTTCCACCTCAAGGCCAGCACTTCGTTGCACCTCAGTGTTGCTCCTTCCCCCTATACAGCTTTTTGTGGACTATAGATTGTGGGAAGCCCTTCCTATTTTTTTGGGAGGTTCCGCAGGCCAGGGTTTTTTCGATATATAAGTGTCGTAAAAGGGGCAGGCTGGTATAAAAGTTATCAAGTTATAGATGATATTCTTTTTTCAGAAGTGGGTAAGCCAGGTCCCATACAATTTCTCCAGCTGTGCCCATGTAGGCCAGGCACTTAGGGGGCTGGAGCTGGGAATCTCTTCCTTCATATATGCAGAACGCATAAAAATATCCCGTGACTCTCTTACAGAGCTTGTAATATTTTACTCCATATTTGGCCTTTTTACTAGGAATATATTGTTTTTTTCCTAGCCGGCCTGAAAAGGGTACCAAGGACTCATCCACACATATCTGCTTCTCGGGGACATAGAGATCTTCAAATCGATTGGAAAGGAAATTTATCAGTGGGCGAATCTTATACAGCTTATCGAAATCTGGATGATTATGGGGAGGGCACTGGGTGTTGTCATTAAAATGAAAGAATCTCATTATCATCTCATATCGGGTCCTAGGCATTGTGGCAGAATAAATGGGCATGTGGTAGATGGGTTTGGTGGACCAATAGGCATGTCTTTGATTCTTTTTATTAAGCCCCATGTTTATGGTGAGGCCCATAAACAATTTGAACTCCTCCAAATTTAGATCTCTCCACTCAAAAGGATTGGAATAAGATGATTGGGGGTTGTTGGCAATATACTTCTGGGCATACAAATTTGTCTGGTCGGCAATGAACTGCAGAAAAGCTGGGCAAAAAGAGATGAAGGTAATTGATTTCTGAGAAATTTGGGGTGTTGGCCTGCACACCTGGCTGTGCTGTAAAAGGGGGAATAATTGGTGATCCCGAGTCGGAAGCTAGCCATGTTGGGTTGGCAAGACCATCTGGTATGTATGTAGCAGCCCTGGCTCTTGGGGGACGTGACACTCCAGAGTTCAACATTTGTTCGCAGGGCCTTTTGCTGGCGGCAGCGCTGGTACTGGGCCTGGTTTCCAGAGTGCTGTGCCCTTTTAGGAGGGACCCATTCTTTATCCAAATTATTACTATATTCGACCGGTTCAAATTCCGAATTTGATTCGGAATCAGAATTGGAATCTGATTTGAACTCCGCGGTGCTCTCATCGGTCAATGAGAGGATCTGGAATGCCTCCTCACTAGTATATAATCTTTTGGACATGGCTGTGTGGGGGGTAGCGGTGTACGATAGGGTGACAGATGGGTGGCAGGTGACGGTCACTGATGGGTTGCGCGATGGGTGGCAGGTGACGTTCACTGATAGGTGATGATGGTGTGAAGGGAGATGGTCACTGATGGGTGACAGGCGATGGTCACTGATAGGTAACAGGCCACCGATGGTGACGGGTGATGGTCACAGATGGGTGACAGGCCACGGTCACTAATGGATGATGGGTGACAGGCCACGGTCACTGATGGGTGACGGGTGCACTGCTGATTGTCACTGATGGGTGATGGGTGACAGTGCATGGTCACTGATGAGTGAAGGGTGATGGGTGATGGGTGCACCGCTGATGGTCACTGATGGGTGACGGGTGGCAGGGCACGGTCACTGATGGGTGACGGTTGCACCACTGATAGTCACTGATGGCATGGTCACTGATGGCAGCCTCTTATGTGACAGGTGATGGGTGACAGGGCACGGTCACTGATGGGTGACGGGTGACAGGGCAGGTCACTGATGGGTGACGGGTGACAGAGCAGGTCACTAATGGGTGACGGGTGACAGGGCATGGTCACTGATGGGTGACGGTTGCACCACTAATGGAAGTCTCTTATGTGATCACATGCCTGACGAAGGGGTCCTGCGTGACTGGTAATATGGGGTGCTGGCAAATATCTACTTTATGACTTAAACCAGTTTTCAGCTGGTTGTTGCTGCAGCACCCAAACTTTAAGAGCTTATCCAGGAACGTGTGCCATGGGAATATGAAGTATCATGCTGTGTAAAAGTTTCACACGTGATATAGCCATATTCAGGAGGAGTAGCAGAATGAATTTTGGGGTGCAATGTGTTGTATGCCTATGCTGTGTGTGTGTGAGAAATAACCTGTTAAAATGACAATTTTGTGGGGGGCGGGGAATAAAAAAGAAAAGAAAAACTTAATTTTGCAAAGAATTCTGAGAAAAAAATACAACTTAAAAAAACTCATAATGCCCCTTACCAAATACCTTGGAATGTCTACTTTCCAAAAAGGGGTCACTTAGGGGGTATTTATACTTTCTTAGCTTTTTAGGGCCATCAGTACATCAGGTGTGAGCAATTTTCAGTGATTGGCACCATAGCTTGTGGATTCTTTTCACTAAGAGCAAATAATATACACTGGTTTGGGTTATGTTTACCAAAGATGTGTAGCAGTATATATTTTGGCCAACATTTTTGAAGAAAAATTACGAATTAGTTAAATTTTTTAACAGAGATGAAGAAAATGCATTTTCTCTTATCGTCCATGGACGGACACAGCTCCCTAAATCTTGACAAGTGGGTTATGTTCCTGTTCACAGGAGAGGACTAGGCAGAAACATGTTAGATAATTAAATACATGTTACTTTTAACAGAGTTGAACAGCCCCGCCCAGGGGGCGGTCCCTCCAGAGATAACCCTTAGTTTCGTTCTGCCTAGCAAAGGAGAAGGACGTATGGCTCCCTTTGGGCCCTGCGCCCTGAGGAAGTTTTCTTTTATTTTCTTTTATTTTCTTTTTTTCTTGAAAGAATCTTCTATCTGTCAGCTGAGAGACAGGCTGCATATATAGATCCTTGTAGTCTTCTCAGTACGGCCAGCGAGTGTGAGCACACCTTTGCAAAGAGGCTGGGTCTGCCACGACATACCCCATGACTCTGAAAAAAAGAAAGTTACCACTCCAGGTGGATTGTGCTAGGATGATCAGTATGGTCTCAGGAAATCAAGGGTGCTGGCATCATAGCTATGAAGTGTTTCGCATTTATAGTGCGAAACGCGTCAGCTGTTTTACTCCCGTTTAGTGTGCTGTGACTTGTAGTGAATTTTTCCTTTTTTAAATAAAGACAAACATCAAGGTTTTTTGGAGTGCGGCTGTCCATATTTTCTTTTTCCATTTATACCCCATGACTCCTGGGGTAGCCGGTGAGCTTTCCGCTCCGAGGTCCACGTATGACTGAGCTTTTGGTGTTGTCTCACTCACAGTGGACCGGGCCGACATCGTCCTCCAACGCGGTTGTAGGCCTGTCAGGAATGCGTCAGTGAGTCATTGCGTGGACGGGTAAGTACAGTGCCTCCCGCTTAGGTGGGTTGGTACGGCTGAGCATTCCTGGGGTTCAGGGGTCCTCCTATCCTCCCTTCCTTTCTCCTTTTCCCTCTACTGCATTACTAAAATTGCTGCTGTCTGGGGGGGGGGGGGCCTTAGAGGGGAATGTGGTGCATCTGGCCTGCGTTTCTGTGCTAGAGGTCTTTTTACTGTGAGGAGTTTTCGCACTGTTTTTTAGCCTAAGATAAGCTTTCCCTGCTTAAATGTGGCGTTTCGCCGGCATTTTTAGGTGGTTTTCAATTACATTGAAAACTCCCATTGGTGGCCATTTTGTTGTAGCCGCACTATGGCGCATATTGCGGTCGACCATTTTACTGTGGCCGTGTTCTGCTCTATCTGAAATGCTTGGCGGCCATCTTTGATGAGTCTTTGGCCTCTAGTGCTGGTTCCTATGGCTCACACAGGTCTCCCCACAGATACCTCACAGCTTTACCTCACATTTTTTTCTTCTTCTCCACACGCTGTGTACTGAGGGCGGGCAGCGGCACTGTGCAGTCTCCTCCTGTGATGGTAAGTCCCCTGGATAACCACCTGGTCAGCGCAGCAAGAGGGTGGGTTTTCAGTCTAGCCTGAATAGGGCCCTTGGAGCTTCTGTTTTGGAGTCAGTATCTGGGTTCTTCTTCCCCAAACATGCCTGAGGTGGCAGCTGGTGCCCATGCACCTAGGATTCCCACAGACACTTTGTTGACAGTCCTGGAAACTTTTGTTGCCAGGGTGGGAGCGGAGTGTGGGCGTAAGGGGGGTAAAAAGCGCCCCTCCCCCACTATCCCCTGGGGAATGCTCTGTAACAGACTAGGACCTGGCTGCAGTTCAGGTCCCCAGTTCTGTTTTATCTGGAGCCGTGCTTTTCAATGCTGTAAGGGATTCCCTTAAGCTTGATAGTGCAGCTGGGCTTCCGCTGAGAGCTCGTCTTTTTTGAGTTGCTGGGAATGCATTAAAGGGGGTTGAAAAACACCTTGCAGTCACTAGCCCCCCCAGCCCCCATTTTATTACCTGAGCCCTGAATTTCCGAGGGCGTGATCCCATGTTGTTCTCCCCATGCCTGATTGGCCCTTCATTGGATAGATTGATAGCAGTGCAGCCATGGGATCCTGCTGCTGTCAATCAAAATCAATAACGTGGCCACCGGGGGGGCCGAGTCATACAATCGGCAGCTATAGATGCCGATTATATGACACAGGAGCACGCCCACAAGGTAACCCTCTCGGGAGAGAGCTTCCCAGAGGGTTTAGCTCTTGCGAGGAGGAGCTGTGAAAGCTGCTGTGGGACCCCAGAAGAGGACGGTCGGGGCCACTCTGTGCAAAACAAACTGCACAGTGGAGGTAAGTATGACATGTTTGATATTTGAAAAAAAAAAAAATCAAAGCTTTAGTGTCACTTTAAGGTTAAAAAAATGTTAGTCTTTAGAACCACTTTAAACATTCTAATGACTTAAAGGAACACTAAAGGTTTGTTTTTTATTAGATCAATTGATTGCTGTAAGCTAGAGCATTTAAATATCACTTACCTCGTTTTTCCTTTTGACTTCCAAAATACAGTAATCCAGGTTTGAAAATGCCATTTCCTGTCTCTCCTCTTCTTGCTTTCCACCAGCATCTGAGCCATTTTGCATGGTGGAAAGCAGAATGTGCTCACCCCCTCCCTATGACTACAGCCCTGCGTGAAGATGCTCTTTTATCCCTCACAGGCATGTAGCAAGAATGAATGCGCACCGCAAACCAGGAAGTCAGTGAGAATAACGATTCAGGAGTGACGGAGGTGAATAAAACAGCTCAATTTCAACAGGTATCAAACTAGTTATAATGCAAAACATTACTTTTTACTTTATCAGCTACTGTCAGACTTTAATTTAAGAGGAAAATATTTTTGTCTTTACAACCCCTTTAAGTGGAGTAACAGAAATATTACCATGTGAAATACTTTAAAGGTATAACAAATGGGGGAGGGGGAGCAACCATTTGAGCCCACCAGAACACTAAACAACTACTAGTTCTGGGCAGACGGCATGATAATCAGCAGCTCTTTTATGACAGTGAAAATATGTCCTTATTTTGCTGTAATTTTGTATGTGACATCCTAGTCAGTGCCTGTCACACTCAGGTGTCCGTTTAATAAACTGTGAAGTTTTTTCACCGTTCAGTTCACAGCAGTTCACGGCAGTTCTCAGGAGGAAAATTATCTCCTCTGCAGCCGGTTTAATAAACTGAGAACTTCAGTTTTCAGATGGTGAACAGAGGTGAAGTTTTTTCTCTGAAAACAGCCGAGATCTGTGTAAAAGTGAGTGGACTGCCTGTAATCTCGTGAGATATTGTGAGATTATGGTGCAGCTGAGTTTAAAAAGTGAAACTAAAGTTTAAAAGAACATGTAATTAATCTTTTCAGACATGTGATAACATATATATATATATATATATATAAAACTACATATATATATATAAATATTGTATATATGTGTATGTATACATATATATATATATATATATATATATATATATATATATATATATATATATACTGTATATATGTGTGTGTATACATATATATATAAATACTGTATATATGTGTGTGTATACATATATATATAAATACTGTATATATGTGTGTGTATACATACACACACACACACATATATATACACATATATATATATATATATATATATATATATACTGTATATATATATATATATGTACATACATATATACCGTATTTATCAACCTATTAAGCGCACCCACGTATAGCGCGCACCCCTACTCTGGACGTGAAATTGCTGAATTTTTTTTTTGTATTACTTTTAGTTATTTTTTTGGTGTCTTGCCCGGCGTCCATCGGCGGCCTTGTCCGGTCCGCGTCTGTCTGCGGCTTTTGTGGTGTCCTCCCCGCTGCTCCCGCGCTGTCTCTGAGCCGATCCCTGCTTCCCGCGCTGTTTGAATGCCGCCGTGGCCATATACCGAGCGCAGTACACTCAGGCACGCTTGGCCACGCTCGGCTCCTCTCGCATAACCGCGAGGGGAGCCGAGCCTGGCCGACTGTACCCGAGTGTACTGCGCTTGGTATATGTCGGCGGCGGTGGCGGCGGCAAAGTTCAAACACAGCGCGGGAAGCAGGGATCGGCGGCAAAGTTCAAACACAGCGCGGGAGCGAGTATCGGCGTATATCGCGCACCCACGGTTTTGCCCTGATTTTAAGGGCAAAAAAGTGCATGGTATACGCCGATAAATACGGTATATATGCATGTGTGTGTGTATATATATATATATACACACACACACATCTTATATATAGATTCTGTATGTGTATATATATATATATATATATATATATATATACACACACACACACACACATATATATATATATATATGTATATATATATACACACACACACACACACATATATATATATATATATATATATATATATATATATATACATACACAGTATCTATATACACACAAGTATATTGTTGTTAACATTCATTTTTAACCCACTGGTGTTGATATTAGGAATAAATAAGCCTTCTTCCACTTATCACACCAGCTTCTCTCCCAGATTCTCCACCTCTGAGCTGGTGAATCTGGAAGGGAGCTATTTCAGAGGAAGAGCTGTGAAATCTTCAGATCACGGTTTATTAAACTGGCCGTTTGTGACAAAACATCCACGTGCTGTGATGTGAAGTGAAGAATGTGTTCTCTGCTCCTTATCACAGTATATTAAACCGGCAATGCTCTGTGATAAGCTGTGATCAGCCGTGATCTCGGCTTATCACGGTTTATTAAACGTACACCTCAGTTTGTCTCTATAGGAATGCAATATGTTTGCCACAGTGATGAAAACATTTTTATGAGTAACTGTGATAAGAATTAAGCCACCAAAAAGCAACAATGTTTTCTTGTTTTTTTGTTTTGTTTTGTTTTGTTTTTTAAATAATGTTGATGAAATGGAATGAATGTTCAGAAAGTGTATCCATGATATATTGCTCATGCCTTATATTTTATAATATACTGCATTTTATAGCAGCGGTGATGCCATGAACTGTGACCCCAGTTGAATTGCTTAGAGGGCTACTATTATGAAAAATATTGTATTCTAATAACTGTATGTGTCTACACATGTAAAGATGGAAATGTATTTATTTTAATTTGCATTTGTTATTTATTTCTCCACATTTATGTTGTACATACAGAGAAAACTACCCATTAAGAATTGCATTGGTAGAGTTGGGAAAGATTATAATATTGCGATGACGACAACTGCACAGTAAGTTTAAACAGAAAAACAAAAATGTAATATAGGTTAGTTTACCAAATCTTAGATGTGGTGGCTGCATTCATTTTACTTGTTTAGGCTTTTTTTTTCCATCTGGTAATCAGTAATTCTGTATTTTTTTTCCACTTCCGTTGACAGATCAAACAGTCCAGCAAAAGTGTCAGAGGTTTAGGACAAACCTTTTACCACTGACAGGGTTGCTTAGTATAGTCAGCTTTTATTCATTTATTGTATGTAATACCTTGGTGCCAAAAGTGAAAAAAACCAAACTGTTTCTGTAACTGGTTTTCAGCTTTTATTTGTGTCTTTAACATTACCCTCTCTACGGGTTGAAAATGCCAAGGGTGTCTCTGTTGCTCCTCCATCCTGAGTGGTGACACCCTGAGCAAGGAACAGTGTTACTGGCTGGATTGCCAGGTGAACATAATGCTGAAAAAAAATCCTTGAAGAATAGGAATGCAGCCATGGCATTTAAGGATTGGTAAGCAGCAATATATTTAACTTTTATTGCAGGGTTTTAATATTATAATACCACAATGACACCTAAAAAAAATATAGGAATCAAAGACTTTTTTTTTGTTTTTGTTTTGTTTTTGTGGATATGTTTTTGTGGATATGTTTTTGTTTTTGTGAATATGAGCAACATTTTCTTTTGATGATCTCTAATCAGATGTCAGGTTACAATTTGGCCACTAGGTGGAACCTGTATGATTGACAATAGTTTAGGTATTGATTGACATTTGTAAAAGCAACAGTTGTAAATGTGTACAAACTTGGTGGACATATATTCCTTCCAATTCTTGTTAAAGAGGGTGGGTTTTCGGATGGGCCCTTGTATGGCAGTGTAAATCCATAGTAAATGCGTCCCAATGTGGATTATGGTGGGATCATTATGTATATCTTTATAGGCCTTGTTTGGTATTGTTTTTGTTTTGTGTTGACATCTGCACATCCTTTCACTAAGCATGTATTCATGCTGTTTTATTTTGGCATGATAATAGAACCCCTATAGATTAGATGTGAGATGGAGGCAAAGAGTAGCCGTAAGGCAATGTTCGCTTCCATAGAGAATATCGACTTACTAAATAATGATCACATTTCAAACCTCCTCGTGCTGTCCTGATTACAGTCAATGAGTGGCAAATGTGTGTGTGTGTGTGTGTACTTTTTATGAACAGTATACAATAAAACACGTTGTGCCATATGGCTGACTGTGCAGCACACTTTGGGGTATTTACATTTTACTATATATTTTTGCCAACATTTGGGGGTATATACATTTTACAATTAGTTTTCTTTAGTAATCAAGGGGTATGTACATTTTATTGGTTGTGTATTAGATCAGGTCAGAGTATATTTATGTCATTACTTTTTTTATACTCTACTCTATATACATTTTGGTGTTGGGTATAGATTCGGGACTAGTATACATACATCTTACTATTCAGTTAGTAGCTAAATCAAGAGATATGAACATTTCACTGATTTACCAGTTCATGGTATATTTATTTAATTATTTCTTTAATGCAGAGCTTTATGCATTATAATATTTATTTGCTGAGTGGGCTGGGGGTAAATCCATCATATTTTTTTTTTATTTCTAGATAAATCAAGGGGTATGGGTATGAACATTTTACCGATTGATCAGTTAAGGGTATATTTATGTCATTATTTAATAAATGCAAAATACCTTGTAATATTTTATATGCAGGGTGGACTCTGGGGTACTGTTTATTTTATGGATAAAACAAGGGGTATGAACATTTTACTGACTGATCTAGTCAGGGTATATGTAATTAGGTATTAAATAAATACAGAAATACAGTATGTACATTGTAATATTTTAAATACATGGTGTGCTCTCGGGTATATACATTTTACTACTTATTGTAAATCAAGGGGTACGGACGGTTTACCGATTGTGTAACAGATCACCAAATAAAAAGTTGCATACTTTGTAATATTTATGTGCTGGGTAGACTCGGGGTATACAGATTTATATTTTACGATTCCTTTACTGGGCAGATTCATTGGTTTGTACATCAGTTTGTTTTTACTAGATCCTCAGGGAGATGTAGACTTTACTATTCATATTCACTTGGTAAATTTCAGGCTATTCAATTTTTCATACACTAGAAAATCTCACTGTAGTGTGTATTTTTTATTTATTTTTACACGGTACTATTTATTTGACACACGTACATGTGTGTGTATGTAAATATATATATATATATATATATATATATATATATATATATATATATATATATATACACACACACACACACACACACTTTACTTATTGGGTAAATTTCCATGTCGAGATACTGTTTATTTACTGGGTAATTCGTTAGATTATTATTTGGTCACATCCATGTATTTGTACATTTAATATATATCCATTGGATAAATTCAGGGGCATACATATTTTACTCAGTCTCCTAAACCCGTCTAAACTTTGTACAAAAAATGTAGAACATATATATGAGCGGTTTATACTCCTAAAAGAACAGAGCCTAAAGCACACAATTGAAAATTAAAAAGAAATAAGATATTGGAGCTGCGAATACTTATTAAAATCAACCCTATCCCGTCTAATCAAAAAGTCATAACAATTACATCACATAGATTTTTATTTTATTTTTTGAATTGCTCTCTTTATTGAAACAGAATGTTAGAATATATAGTATCCCTATATAAAAATCCAAAATAATATATACCGGTTTTCAATTGACGTTTCCAGCTAATTTTGCATTTTAAAGAAATCTGACCATTACCATTCAGAAATTTCCCAATTTCATTCTGAGCATAATGAGTTGGTATGTGATGTTCATTTACGTTTTATGGCTATTCGGATTGCTTTGATGCTTTTTTAAAGTTGCAGCAGCACGTTAGCTGCTGATGAGCAAGACACAAAAGCACAGAATAATCATATGTTAAAAAGAGGGAAGATTTGATATGATGACAAGATTGACTACATTTATATATATATATATATATATATATATATATATATATATATATATATATATATATATATATATATATATATATATATATATATATATATATATATATATATATAATACACACACGTTTTCTCCTATGCAATGTCTAAACTCAGTTGTAACGTGCATTGACTATGGCATACATTAGGTATGCAGTGCATATATTAAAATAAACGCATTATTATTAACAATAATAATAAATAAAGCAGGATATGTGTCACGTGCGTTTACCAAAAAGTTAAAAAAAAACTAAAAAAAAAAACTTTCTGCTTTAAAATATCCGCTGTTTGTATACAGAATATAGCGAACCTATGGGCTAAACTCTGTAAATAGAAACAAACAATAGGCCACTTCATTCTGAAGGGGAGAATCTTTTTCTTTTTTGTGTGCACAATTACCGTCCAAGATAAAAGGAACCAGTGATCAGCAAGGAAAAAAAAAAAACAATCACTGTAGGAAAAACCCATTCTGCATTGCCTGTCTTACTCTGGAATGCCTATCACCCTACCAACCTAATAAAACTGTAATGTCTCGGGTTTTTAATCAGTTCTGGTAGAAATGGTCACCATTTAACTTTATTATCATTCACAAGGTTGGAGGAATTTTGCAGAGTGGGAGCTTTAGATGTAACTAGTGGAAAACATTGCAGTTCTTTATTTACTTGTTCATAAATCATATGAACTGCATACATTGATTTAAAAAAAAAAAAATCTATTTATGAGTACTTATGTATGAAGTTGTCCATGCACAATTCTGGTTGGGTGAGCTAGTGCTATATATATATATATATATATATATATATATATATATATATATATATATATATATATATATTATATATATATATTTATATAGATAGATAGATAGATAGATAGATAGATAGATAGATAGATAGATAGATAGATAGCACTATCTCGCACAACCAGAATTGTGCATGGACAACTTCAATTTATGCAAACCATATGATTTATATACTGTTATAACGCACACCTGGATATGACTTTTCTCCAGGAACAGCGCTCACTTTAATTGCCATAGACCAGTCTGCCTATGGTCATTTGCCATTGTAACTGCACCTATGGGACTCCCCAGCACTAAGTGGCTTGTTAAAATGTGTGCTTAATTCCCAGGCATGTGTCTGTATCTTTGCATATATCTATATATAGACACATTTATATATATATATATATATATATATATATATATATACACACACACCCCTACAAGGGTGCACGCCTGGGAATGGTGCCGACTGCAGTAGTGGAAAGTCCTATAGGTGCAGCAATGATAGGGTGATGACCACAAGCAGTCTCCAGTGATTGGGGCTATGCCAATTAAAGTGAGCGCCGTTCCTGAAGAAAAGTACAAGTCACATCCAGCTGTGCGTTTTAAGAACAGGTGGGGGGAACACAAAAAAGGACAATTGCCGGAGAATGAAAACCCATATTAATAGCTTAGAGCGGTTTAAAGCAAACTCAAATAAGGGAAATGAGTCCTTCATCATTAATTGGCAATTAGCAACGATCTTTCTCTCTCTCTCTCTTTTTTTTTTTTTGTCTCCATTTCATGTGTGATCATATTCCATCCCTTTGTCCCTGTCTGCTGAGCCCGTCTGTTCCATACTGGTGGCTCTCCCTGCCTTTAACCCGTGCCATGCCAGAGCCCACATACACAAACTTGCTCAGCATCCCTCTGGTCAGACATCCAGGCCATCACTGGTTGTTGGTACAAGGTTGGCAGGAAAATGAAGAAAACACCTGCTAGCAGGGAAGAGATCACTTGGTTGTTATAAGTATTTTTAGTGCTGTCCTATCAAATATAACAACACAAATAAATAAAATTCTTTCATATTTTGCTACATAATATTTATCAATAAAGGTCCTCATTCTATTACAGCTGGTGTTTGTGCGCATCCAGATCGTTTCATAAATATAAGTCACATTTTTACATTCCACTTATCACATCTCCGCTTGTCCTTGCTCTCTGCATGGGCTCCAAAAGACACTTCACAACCTTTTCACAAATTGTGATATATATATATATATATCTGTAGTTGAACTGCATGGACGTGTCTTTTATTTTTTCATTTCTAACCCATACTGTGTAACTATAATTATATATATTTATATATATTTATTATAAATTGGTCTGTATAATATGATGAAAAGCAACTTCCTGCTTAATGACTTTGCTCCATGCACATTGGGCTTAAAAAACGTCTGTTCTCTAGAGTAAAAAACGCTATTTTTTGTACAAAGTCTAGACAAGTTTATGGGGGGGGGGGGGGGGGGGGGGTTCTAAAGGCTCCATGCAAACCGCAATAAAAAAACGTTGCTTCTACAGGAGTTTTGTGTTTTACCTGTAGAAGCAACTCAATGTTATCCTTTGTACCCATACACATTGGAACGTTTACAGGCATATTTTTTTGAACAACGTTGGAGTCCGGAAAAAAAAATCCCTTCTAATTTGCGTTTCTGATTGGAGCTCACTAGCAGAAAAAAACGTAAAACTCTCATAAACTCGTCTAAACTTTGAACAAAAAAAAGGTCTATATGAATTGTAGAACAGACGTTTTTTTTTTAAGCCCAGTGTTTATGGAGCCTAAGCTCCAATCAGAAACCGGATCCAGAGGGCTGGGGGTTCTGCCTCTACCTTGAACTCAAAATATGATGTCCTAATGTGCATGAACACATAGAATAACATTGAGCTAAAACTCCTGTAGAAGCAACGTTTTTTTTTAAGCCAGTGTGCATGGAAGTGATCATTCAAACAATATATTATGTGAACATTTTCAACTTTTTTTTAACATTAGTAAATCTGCCCAATAATTTCAGCATTTACTTACAACAGGTGTCTCCTTTCAAATTTCCAAAGCTAGTGTTCTGTCCCTTTTATTGTTTTGCCGTTATTGCCCCCAACACACTGAGATTATTACAGTTACTTATATTTTTTCCAGCCAGACTTGACCGGTTAGAAAAAATATAAGTAACTGTAATAATAAAAATCACAAAAAAAAAATGTATGACCATCTTTTAGTAAATAATAATAATAATAATAATAATAATAATAATAATAAACGTATTATTCAGCGTTAATGGCATAGAGAATAGAAGCTTTCGGTAGAGTTTTTGAACAAAGTTGCAACAATAGATCTGATGGCAGCAACTGCCCATATGGTCGGTGTCACGGTGTGTGAATTATAGGTGATCAAATCGATAGCTGGTGAAGGTATGTGACGAGGTATAGGTGATGAGTGAGATCATCAGCTACGCCTGTCTATATCTGTCTGCTGGGTATACTATTCTGGGCTATGATGACATCCAACTCTCTATATTGTAATGTATCACCTGGGACAAGACTTTTCAGCAAACTCCTATCCTGCAACAAGCTCTATATATCTGTGTCCCATGGCTGATGTACTACACATACTGTAAACATGAATTGTTCAATCTTCTTTAGATTTATAATTATATAATATGGGGACAACCCCAAACAATTCAATTATTATCAAATCAGACAGGTTCTTGCATAGTTGGAGATTGTACAATTAGGCTGTATGGTGTATGGCCATCTAGTTGGTAGTACCACTGTCAATAATTACAATGCAGTAATATAAGCTCTCCTGCCTTTCCCAATCCAGTGGAAAGAAGTTATAAGGCGCTGCTGGCACCAAACAGGGGGGCAAGTTAATAGAATGACAGACAGCCTTTGATAAATCTCTACTAATTACCCTTCTTAATTGATGTCACTTGTTTCAGTGTTTTGGCAAGAAAAATAAGCGGCGTTGAACGTGGAAAGCGATGCTGAGAGTGTAGCAGATTGCTGATTAACACTTCCTACAATTCAAGGACCTGGCATCAATTGTATATTTATTTTCACCTATATCTCAGGTTCCCAATATAGATAAATGGAATGATACGTTGAAGGAATCAGCCTAGCACTTGTATTTCCTCGGAAAATCTAATCCACAAACATAAACTTCCCCATGTATTAATAACCACAATTAAATCGTTTATTTTCACGTGCAAGAATAAAACTTATACATATGTTTAAACGCTCTATCAATATAGAAGTTACTCTGCACCCCAAACAACAGTAAAAAAGAAAAAAAAATAGGACGGCATCGGACAAACACAACAGATATAAACTTTTATGTATGTATATATTTACAATAAATAGAATTAATAAATTGGCGCAGCATTCCTTAAAGGATAATACATATCCAAATAAATACGTCAAATATACAGAATGTATATGTTCAGCTCTGCAAGGCTGTGATGACAGCAATATAGAACCTTTACAAAACACACCAAAAAAAGTTCAAGAATAAATTGCTGAAGAAATAATTAGAGCATAATACTCAAATAATATTAGGTGCATGCAAAAAGTTGGTAGGAGCCAACCATCCCCAGGACAGCAACCAAGATAGTATACACGTTTTATTCCAGAGCACATTGGAGGGGGGAGTTATGGAAAGGGGGGCAGAAGAGTCCTCATTAGGGTGGCTTGTTACTCAGTAAGGTGACTATAGAACCTCTGTTAAAGTGTCATTGACTTAAGCCCCTGTAAACAACCATTTTTACACATTTCCGTACAGTTTTCCAAAACAGATCCTGTAGGGCAGTGGTCCCCAACCTTTGTCCTTAAGTACCCCCAACAGGCAACGTTTTTAGAATTGCCCCCTATATATAGGAACTGTCATAAATACCAAGCCATTGGCTGCGATTTTAAGCACCTGTTCAAGGTGAAAAAGAAAATCCTGAAAGCATGACCTGTTGGGCGACTTGAGCCTGAGGTTGGCAACCAATCAGCTCTAGAAGGATAAAGCTGCGTGAACAACCATGGCTACCCCTATATTCTTTCCCATTACCCTTTTTGGCTGTAAGCTGGTGGCGCTGTATAAGGGGATGTTGGCATTTAATTACCGTCCCTCCCAATAGATGCAGCCCCTCCACTGCCCCTGGACCAACCTCAGATCCAAGATGTTCACACCAGAGGAGTCTCCCATGGATTTTAAATCTTGTTTTCTTCTGTGCATTAAAAATGTTCAGTGAGATGGGGGTAAAGGTGTTCACAGGTAAGTGTCAGTAAATGCCCTTTTGCAAGCTGGGGCTCTGGTTTCTGGAAGGCTGGTCCCTGGAAGGATTTCCCAACTCCTCCTGCCCAGCTGGACTTGACCCTGAGGCCCCTCCAGTGTTGTTATCATGCAGTTTACGCACATGTTTCTTCAAGTCGAAGTTCCTGCAGAATCCTTTGCCGCAGGTGGGGCAGGTGAAGGGTTTCTTGTCGTTGTGGGTGTGCATGTGGAAGGTCAGGTTGTAGATCTGATGAAATGCCTTGTTACAGATATTGCACTTGAACTGCTTCTCCCCGCTGTGAGTGAGCTTGTGGTTCTT
The DNA here is from genome assembly GCA_029574335.1 of Rana kukunoris. Lineage (NCBI taxonomy): Eukaryota > Metazoa > Chordata > Amphibia > Anura > Ranidae > Rana > Rana kukunoris. The sequence goes on along the minus strand of CM056051.1, from coordinate 174,642,917 downwards.
GTAATTACCTGCAATGAACACAAGCACTTATCAACAGCTGCACACAACTCAAGTGATCATTTTCCAATTCTGAACCTGCTTATTTTCCCCTTCATCCTAATTTCCTAAAATTGTTACTTCAAGAGCAGCATCACATCCAAATGTCAGGAATACAGATGAGGTAGGGAAATGACGGTACACAGGCTGCAATGACAGGAGGGTAATGGAAAAGGCAGTGGACATTCTGATAAAAACTCTACCTTTTTGGTGGAAGCCCTTGCCACAAAATTCACAGACGAAAGGCTTGTATCCTGCGTGGATCCTCGTGTGCGTGTTCAGCGTGGAACTCCTATTGAAAGCCTTGCCGCACTGGTTACACTTATGTGGCTTCTCCTGTGCGGGTTCAAATACAAGTAGGACAATTCAAATAAAAGCTACATAATACAAGGACCATGCAACTTGTACAAAGACCCTATGTATCTGGTTATATAATCAATCACATTACAGCTTAAGTTCTTATCTTCTTCTTTCTTTTATAACTGTTGTCTACATCTTTTATATTATACCCCAGCTGCTCTCTAAAATGCCTTTCTTTCCTTCTTTATTTTTTAGATTTTTCTTTCCCTTTTTCTATATATTTTCTTTATTTTTGTGTCTTTTATACCACTCTCTGTATATTTTATTTTATATCTCACCTCTCTGCCCTTTTATATATGTTTTCCTTTCTATCCAGTGTTCTCTTGATTTTCTATGTATATCACTAATATCTGTTTTCTATGTTATTTCTATATCTATTTGTCCTATATGTTACATCTTTCTTTCTTTTTATCTCGCATTTCTATATTTTATATCGCATCTCTGTTCTCTATATTTGTTTGTTTTCTACCCCATGTTCTCTGTATCTTTTCCTTAACTGTTTGTCCAGTGTGTTCGTTCTTTCTTACTTTTTCCTCTATTTCTGTCTTCTTCTAGTTGTCCTTTTTTTCCTTCCTCCCCTCTAGTTGTCATGCATTTGTATCTTTCTTTAGTTTACCTCTTTTTTTTTTGTTTGTATATCTTTAGTCCACTCTTTCTCTAGTTGTCCTGTCTTTCTATATTTCTATCTTTCTCTAGTTGTCCTCTATTTTAGTCTATCTTCAGTTGTCCCCTCTTTCTCTAGTTGTCATCTCTTTCTATCTTTCTCTTGTTATTATCTATTCCTGTCTTCCTTTCTCTAGTTGTCATCTATTTCTATCTTTACTATCAATTTATTTTTCTCTTTTTAGTTGTCCTCTCTTTCTATCGTTGCCATCTATTTTTTTAAATCTTTCTTTAGTTATCTATTTCTGTCTCTCTTTAGTTGTCCTCTCCTTCTCTCTTTCTTTCTCTAGTTGTCATCTATTTCTATCTTTATTATCAATTAATTTTTCTCTAGTTGTCCTCTCTTTCTATCGTTACCATCCTTTTTTTTTTAAATCTTTCTTTAGTTATCTAATTCTGTCTCTCTTTAGTTGTCCTCTTTTTCTTTCTCTAGTTGTCATCTATTTCTATCTTTGCTATCAATTTATTTTTCTCTTTTTAGTTGTCCTCTCGTTCTCTCTTTCTTTCTCTAGTTGTCATCTATTTTTATCTTCAGTAATTAATTGTTTACTAGTTGTCCTCTCTTTCTATCGTTACCATCAATTTTATTAAATCTTTCTTTAGTTATCTATTTCTCCCTCGTTAGTTGTCCTCTCTTTCTTTCTCTAGTTGTCATCTATTTCTATCTTCATTAATTAATTGTTTACTAGTTGTCCTCTCTTTCTATCGTTACCATCAATTTTTTTAAATCTTTCTTTAGTTATCTATTTCTCCCTCGTTAGTTGTCCTCTCTTTCTTTCTCTAGTTGCCATCTATTTCTATCTTCATTAATTAATTGTTTACTAGTTGTCCTCTCTTTCTATCGTTACCATCTATTTTTTAAATCTTTCTTTAGTTATCTATTTCTCTCTCTTTAGTTGTCCTCTCTTTTTTTCTCTAGTTGTCATCTATTTCTATCTATATTATCAATACATGTTTTACTAGTTGTCCTCTCTTTCTATCGTTGTCATCTGTTTTTTTAATCTTTATTTAGTTTTCTGTCTCTCTTTAGTTGTCCTCTCTTTCTTTCTTTCTCTAGTTTCATTTGTTTCTATCATTTTTTTTTAAGTTATCTATTTCTCTCTCTTTAGTTGTCCTCTCTTTCTTTCTCTAGTTTCATTTGTTTATATCTTTTTTTTTAAGTTATCTATTTCTCTCTCTTTAGTTGTCCTCTCTTTCTTTCTCTAGTTTCATTTGTTTATATCTTTTTTTTAAGTTATCTATTTCTCTCTCTTTAGTTGTCCTCTCTTTCTTTCTCTAGTTTCATTTGTTTATATCTTTTTTTTTTTTTAAGTTATCTATTTCTCTCTCTTTAGTTGTCCTCTCTTTCTTTCTCTAGTTTCATTTGTTTATATCTTTTTTAAAGTTATCTATTTCTCTCTCTTTAGTTGTCCTCTCTTTCTTTCTCTAGTTTCATTTGTTTATATCTTTTTTTTTAAGTTATCTATTTCTCTCTCTTTAGTTGTCCTCTCTTTCTTTCTCTAGTTTCATTTGTTTATATCTTTTTTTTAAGTTATCTATTTCTCTCTCTTTAGTTGTCCTCTCTTTCTTTCTCTATGTGTCATTTATTTATATCTTCCCCTGGTTGTCCTCTCTTTCCAATCTAGTTGTCCTCTCTTTCTTCATCTAGCTGCCCTCTATTTTCTTTCTTCCTGCCACTCTTGCCCCAGCTCATCCCAGTAGCCGGTTACCTGTGTATGGATGATCTTGTGGCGGCACAGCGTACTAGCCTGGCGAAAGCCCTTTCCGCAGATTTTGCAGACGAACGGCCTGGCCCCGGTGTGTACCGGCATGTGTCGGGTTAAGTTGTAGTGAGCATTGAACACCTTGAATAGAAAATAAAAGCAGACAGGTATAATAATGCAGGATCAGGGTGGTAGGAGAACACGGATGATGGGACGATGATCGCTGCTCTGTACTTGCCTTTCCGCAAACTTCGCAGGTGAAAACTTTTGGCTTGCTGCTTGGGGAAGAGCTGGCGTACTTGGCGGCCGATTTATAGGCGATCTTGTCGGAGAGAGAGTGTGCGCTCTCCTTCATGTAGTGCTGAAACTGGGCTGGAGACAGATCCTTGAAGGAGACCCCCGATGAATACTTCTCCACAGACGGGACCACCAACTTGTTCCTCTCTGCCAGGTAGGACTTAGGAGACTGGTGCAGCTGGGAGCCCAGGAAATAGGAGGCGACAGGATGGATGTTTATACTGGCAGCAGGGTGGCAGGGGGCATCGCCTCTGTTGAAGTAGCACAGAGCTGCCCCCATGGCATGGAAGGAAGAGTGATTGACCACTCGAGGTCGGACCAGTTTGTACTGGGGAAGGGAGAAGGCATCTCGGGGGAAATCCCCTTTAAATGTCACAGCACAATTGAGCAGCTCATTGCAGCTGAAGGAGGATGGCTCTTGGTGGCTCTTCCTAAGTTCAGCACCAGTGATGCCAAGCTTGGGACATTGGTCATAAGTGACAGGTACAAAGGGGATCATGCATGGCATGGAGGACGAGCTGACATGGAGCGCTTGTTTCTGATCCCCCTTGTGCATTGAGCTCTGCAGTAAACTGGGTACAGGCAGACATTTGGGCTCTGGAGTCCTTGACATTATCCTCTCAATGGAAAAAGCCAGCGGCTTGGAAGTGCTGATCATGTTGACTCTGCTGGATAGATGCTCTCTTGTTAGAATTTTAGAAGATCTGTGCTGTATACTATTGTCCATGTCTTGGCTTGCTGAAGGAGATGTCTTCTTCTCAAGACGCCACCTTCCCTTCTTGTCAGTGATTCGCAGGGAGTGGGGCAGTCATTATCATCATCGTCCTCCTCATCATCATCATCATCATGGTGCTGTACAATCCAACCACAAGCAGCCCAGTGGACAGGTGCCAATCCATTTCAGATTACATGGAGCAGCAATGACACCCGAGCAATCACTACTTATTGCTAGCAGGCCTGCTCAATGGGATGTGTTGTGTCAATAACGCAGTAAAGATCTCGCCAATCGTTAACTTCCAAGAGGAGAAGGTAAACTAGATAATTGCTCAATTCGTTTCCAGCAGTCAACAGAAAAACTTTTCCCTTTTTTTTTTAAAGGGGGGAGCATAGGCTACTTTTATTGGCGATTAGTAGTCACCCGCCCAGAGAAGGGAGGGGGGAGTCTTGTTTCCTTTCTGCTCAATCTGTTCCTCACACTCAAGAGCCAGCACTGGTCTCAGATCAATGTTCCTCCTTGCTTTGCCATGACATCATCCACAGAGCACAGGGAGAAATCAGGGAAAGGTAGGGAGGGTGGCACTCTATTTGTCAAACAAACCTCCTACAGTGGATTTCTCCTGGTGTGTCTGCATTCCCTGACCTGTACACCTACATGCTAACACTACCTATCTGCCCCTCTCATTACTACCTTGTGCCATCTCACTGTCTTCCATCACAGTCATAATAAAGTCAATGCAGGCACCAAGAGTTTTCTGGAAGTGGAGATCACATCCCTGGGAAAAAGAAAAAGGTGCCCACTTCAGAACACTTACATTGCAGCTTTCTCAAATAAATGAGTTCCACTCGAAGAAATGTGTTGTGGGGTCATTGAAGGATTGCAAGTGCTGGGTTGCCTGCCCTAATCATAGCTCTGATTCTCACAAAGAGGTGGCGTGGCTGCCATTTATCCCAGCTCTGTGTCAGAAAAGTTTCATTGAAATCCCGCAGCTCTCAGTTCCCTCTGCTGCAGCTAAGACAGCTCTTTGTTGTGCAGAGTGTGAGAGCCGGCCGGGGGAATCTGTTAACCTACCATACACATTGCAAGTTGTCTGGAGCCCAAGGTTCAATGCCAGTCCTGTGCTGTGGCTGTGCTGCTAACCTGCTTCACCAAGCTACCGAGTGCTAATGCATTTCATTGCTGCCAAGAACATTGTTAGTAACAGAAATGACCCCTCTAACATGGAACTTCTCTAAAAATCATAAGAAATACATTCAATTATTGTTAACAGACACACACTTATATGTATGTGTGTATATATATATATATATATATATATATATATATATATATATATATATATATATATATATATATATATATATATATATATATATTAATTCTACTACTAAATATTTTTATGATAATAATAAAAAATATCATGTAAGATTGTAAGTAAAAAACAGTATTCAATAGTGGGCCTTTTCTAAAAAGAGTCACATACTGTGTTTCTGAGAGATAAATGAACACACACATGTACATACATATATAGTTTTATATACCCATTAATTATATATATCTATAGAATATATTCATTTAAATAGTAACAATAATAATTGTTTTCTTTTATCACTATCATCATTATTATAATTCTATCTCTCTCGCTCTCTATAAAACTCTATCTGTCTATCTATCTATCTATCTATCTATCTATCTATCTATCTATCTATCTATCTATCTATCTATCTCTATCTATATATCTATATCTATCTATCTATCTATCTATCTATCTATCTATCTATCTATCTATCTATCTATCTATCTATCTATCTATATCTATATCTATATCTATATCTATCAATCATAACTATCTACATATATCTATCTCTGTATAAATCTCTATCTATATCTACCTGGCTACATCTATCTATCTATCTATCTATCTATCTATCTATCTATCTATCTATCTATCTATCTATCTATCATAACTATCTACATATATCTATTTTTAAATATATATATATATCTATATATATCTATAGATATATATAGATATATATCTATCTATATATATATATCTATATCTATCTATCTATCTATCTATATATCTATCTATCTATCTATCTATCTATCTATCTATCTATCTATCTATATATCTATCTATCTATCTATATATATATATATATCTATATATATATCTATCTATATATCTATAGATATATATAGATATATATCTATATATATATCTATATATATATATCTATATACCTGGCTACATTTATCTATCTATCTATCTATCTATCTAATATATATATCTATCTATCTATCTATATCTATCTATCTATCTATCTATCTATATATATCTATCTATCTATCTATCTATCTGGCTACATCTATCTATCTATCTATCTATCTATCTATCTATCTATCTATCTATCTATCTATCTATCTATCTATCTATCTATCTATCTACATATATCTATCTCTGTATAAATATATATCCATATCGACCTGGCTACATCTATCTATCTATCTATCTATCTATCTATCTATCTATCTATCTATCTATCTATCTATCTATCTATCTATCTATCTATCTATCTATCTCTACATTTCTCTGTGTCTGTCTATATCTATCTATTTATTTATTTAACCACCTTTAGAGACTGGGCTGTGTGTAGAGAATCGTTCCTGTCCTTATATATCGTTTAGCTGGGCACCATATATTGATCTCCTGCCCAGAAGTTGAATTGCTAGCTCTTGGGGTCTGGAGTAGTAGAGAATAATAGGAAAGGCAGCGAGCAACCCTGGCTGTTTGTGAAGGGCCCACCACAAAGAGGTGTCTTTCTTCACCAGCTCCCTTTTATGTATTACTAGTTTTCTGGCCTTTTTTTGCTTCAGCAGCAGACAAAGGAAAGGGCCGGCGACAAGAGCTGAGCAGCAGATGGATCTTAGTTAATACTTTAATTGCTGCCTTCTACAAATATCAGATTCACAAAGGTATGGTTGGTCGCCCAGGTCTTTAGAACCTGGTGGATATTATGAGATTTCTAGTCATAAATGGGCAATGTGCCACAGACAGGACAGAATAATGTGAACAGGCGCTATCTCCTCATTACCTGATCCTCAGCAGCAATCAGAGAACATATGTTGTAGAAACAATCGGCGATTTCCTCCAGCAAAGCTCTATATTCTGCATGGCGCTATTATACCCTGCCCTCCGGTGTCATGTATGGCACAGTCTTTTAGTGCTCTCTGGCGTGGTTTTATTTTATTCCAAATAGAAAATGCAGATTTCGTTTAAAAAAAAAAACACACACACACACATTTAAAAAAAATCAGGACTTGCCATAATATTTATAAGGAAGTCTGATATGAATAGCATGCTACATTTTTTATTGATATCCAAGCTGAGATTTTTTTTAAATTATTATTATTATTACTTTTGTTTGAAAAGTAATGAAGGTTTTCAGGGGTAGGGTGTTTACAACGCATGGGATTAACCACTTGTTGTCAATTCATTCACTCATTCCCAGCACAGTTATTTCAGAGCCTTGCAAATGAGGCAACTGTCAAGAAGGACATCATCTCATGGCCAGCAGGCTTGTGTGCTGCAAATGAGTCTCCAGTGTCTTGCTCACTTTGAGGTCTTCCATTTCTTAAGAAAATTAACCAAAGAGAAACTTTATTTGTTGAGTTCATCAGTGATTGTGGGTGTGAAAACGAACTAAAGTTGCATAAGGATGTATGAGTAATAATATTAATAATTATTAATATTATTAATAGTACTAGTAGTATTTTTAGTACTAAATATTTTCTTATTTACTCACTTTTGGTCCGATTATTATTATTATTATTATTATTGTTATTATTATTTATCGATCGCAGGCTCACCTAAAATCACATAGGTGCATGTAGGGCAATGACACCCCCAAAAAATCCTTTGCAGCCCTATAGTGTCCTAGAAGGATGACAGTGGGCACACTACTTGCTTTATTAAATAACTGTAGTCAGCAGAGCTTTTTTTCTCAGAAAATAGGTGCAGGAACTCAACCATGACCCGTTCAGATTTCACAAACAGTAGAAGGGTCTCAAAGGGGCATTACATACCAGAATTGCATTACATACAGTGTGCAGAGTTCAGGGGGTTACAAAGCAGTCACTTGTAAACACAGAAACCAGACTTCTGTGTTCACAAGTGATTGTGGTGAGCGGGCACCAAAGGGTCTGAGCCAAAGGTGGTGGAACTGAGTTCCCCCAAGTTCCCCCAGAAAAAAAGCCCTGGTAGTCAGTATTATTACTACTCGGTTCTGCTACCATGACACCATTAATATTGTTACTCTTTTATTTTAAGTGCAACCTACAATTGTATTAAAAAAAAAATATTTTTTCAATTTATTTTGTTCCAAAGAGTAGAGTTTGTAACAAATAAATGAGAATCGGTTTGCAGGTAGTTACTTTTCATCCTAGTAGTACATCTCATCATCAATTACTATTATTTCATTTTAATCATAATATCATTTCCATTTTTTCCCCAGTATTGTTACACAGCTTCTATGAAGCGCAGTGCTATTGTCTTATCTCCATCCTGATCAGGCATGCGTCTTCTGTACAGATAATTCCATAGAGATATGGTGCCTCATCCAACAAATGACTAACGTTGTGCAACTGAGGACCTATTGATGAATCTTTCAGCTGTCCACTGTTATGCATTTTCATTTAAAATTGCTCCCACCCCCACCCCCCCCCCCATAAATGATCACAACTGCCACACAGTGACAGACAGTGATAAGCAAAATCAGTTTTTCCTTATTGGAAATAGACAGGGATGAGTCTGATCAGGACTGGGTGGCTGTTACAGGACTTATATAGCACAGCAGTCTGAAATAGAAGAATATTAAAGTAAAACTGTAGTATAGTATTATACTATAGAAGTTTGTCATTAGCATAAACACATTTCTGAGTTCCAAAGGTAACTGTTGTGTTACTTGTGGATCCATTATCTATCTGCTTTTCTGACCCAAGTGACAACGTATTCTTTCTGTGGTAAAATTGCACAGCAGTGTTGTCACCCTAATGACATGTAGTTTTAAATGTAATAAGCCTAGCCACACACTGGTAGATTTTTAAACAAACATATATCCCAGATTGGGAGCTCAGTCAATTTATTAAGTCTATACTTAATTGTCTCTTTTTTCTTTCCTCCCTCATCTCATGAGTCTTCTACAAATCTTATGCCGCGTACACACGACCGTTTTTTAATGGCGAGAAAAATGCAATTTTTTTAATTGGTCGTGAAAAACGGTTGTGTGTATACTCCAGAGCATTTTTCTCGACGAGAAAAAATGTCCGTTACAAATTTAGAACCTGCTCTATTTTTTCTTGTTGTTTTTAAAAAAAACGATCGTGTGTAGGCTTTAACGAGGGGAAAAAACTTGCATGCTCAGAAGAAGTTATGAGACGGGAGCGCTCGTTCTGGTAAAACTAGCGTTCGTAATGGAGATTGCACATTCGTCACGCTGTAACAGACTGAAAAGCACGAAGACTGAAAAGCGCAAATCGTCTCTCACCAAACTTTTAATAACACGCGGTAACACAAAATTAGCAAAAGCAGCCCAAAGGGTGGCACCATTCGAATGGAACTTCCCCTTTATAGTGCTGTCGTACGTGTTGTAAGTCACCACGCTTTGCTCGAGCATTTTTTTTCACGATCGTGTGTATGCAAGGCAGGCTTGAGAGGAATTACATTGAGAAAAAAGTTTTTTTCAATGACATGAATAACAGTTGTGTGTACGTGGCATTAGAACAGCTTGCCCTATAGTTTGCTGACATTTGTTTTTATCAATTGAAATCTGACAGACTGATGTGAGTAGCCCAGATTGGAGGCTCGATACATTTATTAAGTCTTACTACCCTTAGTGGGCGGCACTTTTTTTCCTTTTTGTTTCCTCCTCCTTTAACATTTTTTTTCGATCATTCTATCTACACTGTACAGAGCAGATGGAGAAATTCCCCTGCTGAACTATTGTATTCTGACAGCTGTCATCACTAGCTGTCAGAGTACCTGAACAGCAGCTGTATGTGATTGGATGCAGCTGCTGGTCCCCCAACACTTTTTTTCCCCCTCCTTCCCTTTTTCAGTGGAATGATGGGATTTGTTTATGAAGTAAATTTTGTCTATTTCATCAGATCAGTAACAACCCATAATTTGCAGTGTATTGATAGTTAAGGTGGGGTTTACACTAGAACAAGGAGCGGCTCACAGGTCAGGTGTGTCTCCATTCACCGCTCAGGCCCGATTTCAGCCCGAATTCCACAGAGAGCCGGCCACAGTCTCCTGACATGAATTAGATGCAGGGAAACCTGCATCCAATTTGCAATAGTGTGAACCAAGCCAAAAGTGGAACTTTAGTCAGAAAATTAAGTCCTAATAGGTCACTTCAGGTCGGCCCCTTTTGCAGGTATAGCTATGTAAAATATTAAAAATAAGTGCCTATACTGTTTAAAATCCAGTAATACACTGAGGGTTATTTACTAAAATGGAAGAGTGTAAAAGCTGCATAGAAACCAATCAGTTTCCAGGTTTGATTGCCAAAGCTTAAATGCACAAGCTGAAATTACAAGCTGATTGGCTACCATGCACAGATTCTGTGTGCTGCAGTTTTAGTAAACCCCCCCCCCCCCCTTACAGTTTCATCCGTTTTCTGCACATGCTCAGTGGCTCTCCATTTTTAGGCACTGCCAAATTCGAATGGTCTCCATTTTTAGGCACTGCCAAATTCGTAGAGGCTGATCTGCTGACAGCATTAAAGTGGAATTAAACACAGCCATCCTTTGCAGCCAAGAAAGCTGCTTCTGTTTGATCTGCAACTGTCCTAGTGCTGCACATGTGATCAGTTATGACGCCAGCCATTTAATGGTTTGACAGTGTGGTTGAGGACACAGGCAAATGATAGGCGGCGTACACACGACCGAGGTTCTCGCTGGAAACCAGCGAGAACCTCGCTGGAAACCAGCGAGAACCTCGCTGGAAGCTGCATTCCAGCGAGGACCTCGGCCGTGTGTACGCTCTCGGCGAGCATCCCGTTGGGAATCCCGTCGAGCAGAAATAGAGAGCACGCTCTCTATTTGCTCGACGGCCCGCCTGGATGAATGGCTGGTTGCCATTCCCGACGGGCGGGTCGCCGATTTCGACGGCTGGCAGAGAACCTCGACGGGCGGAACGATGTGTTCTGCCCGTCGAGGTTCTCTGCCGTGTGTACGCGGCCTCACAGTTAGCAATCTCATCATTCCAGGAATGTAACTGTTTTTTGAATCTTTAAATTGATGGATTTAGTTCTGGTTTATGATTTAGTGCTGTTCAAGGGATCTGGGCTTCATCAAAATAGCAGCCTCCAGCAAGAAAAAACAGGAGCAATGCTGGAGACAATTTACTGCATACACTAATATATATCATAATCATTAATGCTAAAGAATATTTTTTTTTTTATCAGGTTGTTATGGGTAAAGTTCCACTTTAAAGGACCAACAAAATAAAGCTCAACACCAGTAAACAAATGTATACAGTTACAGCAAAAATTATTTTGAAAGAAAACGTTTAAAAAGTATGAATAAAAGCTGACCGTTGTAAGCACCCCTGCAGTGTTAGATGGTTTGTCTCAACCCCTGTCTCTGCCACCTTTGCTGGACAGCTTGGTCAACTTGTGGAAAAAAATACAGAAGCCTTAAAAAAAGGATATGTATAGTGAATATCATCTTTACAGGTATCAATTCCATACATTAACCACAATGCAACATTTTTCATCATAGTGGTTGCTTTCTCAACACAGCCCAGAATAGGTTTGTGAAAATTGACCACCCTATGGGGAGAAATGTGTTTGCAGTCCTAATGGGTTGTGGCTGGGTAAACATTTTCGATTTTTATATATATTCTTTTTGTTTTGTGGCCCCACTATAATTACATTTTTTTTAAAGATTTAGGTTCCTTGGGTTAGAAATTAGTAAATAATATTGTTGCATGAACAATAAGCTATGACATCAGAATAGAAGGTTCTAAAAATATCTCTAGTGACATCACCCTCACTAGCACAACATGTTCTACCCAACCTTTTACCCTTGATCCATATGCTAATGCTCTCTTTAAACGTGATGGTGTACAGAGAGCCTTAACCACACACAGTAATTAAATAGTAATGAGTCAAGCAAAAAAATAAATGTTATACATAGAGCTCATAGTTCATACCAGCCTAGTCTGAAGAGTAACGGCTCAGTGGTGAATCATTACTACTTGATATTATTACCAACTATAACACCTCTAGAAATAAACTATTATCATGAGTATATGTTTTATGGCGTTTTAAAATCACAGGCAGTTACTTTGAAAACACAGATACATCTTACATAAAAATGTGAAGTTCCGAACCATACTCAGCAACAGGATGCTGCTGAAATAATAATAAGAAAAAATGAATTAAAGGGAACCTGTCTGATTTCAGTAATGTACATTCAAGGAGGCTTATTTACTAAATGAGTTATGAATTTTTGCCCAGTAAATTGTGTTACTATTCACAGTTTTTCAATAATTTGAAATGTAAATTCCTGTTTACTCATTTTCTCTGTACATGATTGGATTTTCAAAATGAACAGGAATTTTCTTTCACATAAATGGATATTTAAAGTGAATATTTAAACAATTTATTGTGTGAAGAGTATCAACTGCTTTAGCAAAGCAGCTTTATTGTGTGTAGAAGAGAAGGGTTTCTTTAGGCACAGTTAAACCTATATTCACGTATGGTCTCCAAACTTTATCCAAAAACGATCAATAGGGATAAGCTCAAGGTTTGGTCTGAACATATCTTCAGACTGTATTTTGGCTGTTCTGGCATTCGTCTGAAAGCCAGAGTTTTAGCCCATTCGTTAGAGCCGAAAAATAATATATGAGCGATATTTTTGAAGCTGCTATCAATGACAGCTATTTATCTGTCAATGACTATTAAGGAAAGCAGGTGCCAGCACCCACCTGATTGTTAGAAACCAGTGAAATCACCCGGCCTTGTTTATTTACTGGGGATAGCATGATATTACTGGAGATTACTGGGGATAGCATGATATTACTGGAGATTACTGGGGATAGCATGATATTACTGGGGATAACATGACCTCACTGACCAAATATGGCCTCTTGACCTCCTGTGGACAGGTTCTCCCACCTGAGATAAATGAAAGACACATCATTAATATTTCTCTCCTATGCCGAAAGCAGTAAGTAATGTCCAGCAGTGCCAACAGCACAGAACTGGCAGAAACCAGTGGGTTCCAGGTACACCAATCTATTGTCTGGACATATCTAGCCAGAATTGGTCTTCATGGAAGAATTCTGGGCAAAAAGCCATACCTCCGACATGGAAACAAGGCTAATGCCTAGTACACACAAGCAGGGTTTCCGTCGGATAATAAACCAATGGTTTTCCCGTCAGAATTCCTCTCAGCCTGCCTTGCATACACACGCTCAGACAAAAGTCTGCCGGTCCAAAGCGCAGTGACATACAACATGTACGACGGCACTATAAAGGGGAAGTTCCATCCCAACGGCACCAACCTCTGGGCTGCTTTTGCTGATCCTCGTGTTAGTAAAAATGATTCGCGCTTTTCAGTCTTTGCGCTTTTCAGTCTTTGTGCTTTTTAGTCCGTTACAGCTTGACGAATGTGCTATCTCCTTTATGAATGCTAGTTTTACCAGAAAAAGCGCCCCCGTCTCATACTTGATTCTGAGTATTTGCGGTTTTCTGCCCATCAGAAAACCATACTGACGAACGATTTTCCCGCTCAGATTTTTGGCCTGATGGGAAAAAAAGAGATCCTGACCTCGTTTTTTGTCTGGCAATTTTCCCTGTTGGAAAAACTGCGATGGAGCATACACACAGCCGGGATTCCTGATGAAAAGCTCTCATAGCAGTTTTCCCATCGGAAAAAAAAACTTTTGTGTGTAGTAGGCATAAGACTCAACTATGCACAAAAAAATTGGAAATGGGGTGCAGAAAAATGGCAGCAGGTGTTCTGGACTGATGAGTCAATTTTTTTTATATTTGGCTATAGCTGGAGGCAGTTTATTTGAAAAAGACTGGAGAGCAGTAATATAATGAATATCTGTAGGCAACAGTGAAGCATGGTGGATGTTCCTTACAAGTTCAGGGTTGCAATGGTGTCCAAGAAATACAGACAGATATTTATCCATTGTGCCATACCATCAAGGAGGCATTTGTTTGGCCCCACATTTATTCTACAGCAGCATAATGACCTTAAACATACAGCCAGTGTCATTAAGAAGTATCTTCAGCATAAAGTGGTAAAGGAGTCCTGGAAGTGATGGTTTGGCCCTCACAGAGCCCTGATTTTAACATCATCGAGTCTGTCTGGGATTATATGAAGAGACTGAAGTATTTGAGGCAGCCACATCCACAGAAGATCTGTGGTTAGTTCTCCAAGATGTTTAGAACGACCTACTTGCCGAGTTCCATCAAAAATTGTGTGCAAGTGTACCTAGAGGAATTTATGCTGTTTTGAAGGAAAAGGGTGGTCACACCAAATATTGATTTGATTTGGATTTCTCATCTGTTTATTTACTTTCCATTTTATCCATAGCTCGTCATCTGTTAGAATGACGTGCGCAAAGTGGTTAACTTACCCTATTAATATGTATATCAGTGCTGCATATTAGTGCCTCATCATCGGTGCCACCTCATTAGTGCCACCTCATCAGTGCCCGTCAGTGCAGCCTCATTAGCGCCCATCAGTAAAGGAGAAAACGTACTTATTTACCAAATTTTATAACAGTAACAAAGAAAATAAATATTTTTTTTCAACATTTTTGGCCTTGTGTTATTTGTTTAGCAATAAGTAAAAACCCCAATGGTGATCAAATACCACCAAAAGAAAGCTCTATTTGTGGGAGCAAAATGGTAAACATTTTGTTTGAGTATAGTGTTGCATGACCAGGCCCGGATTTCCCACAAGGCTACCAAGGCCAGTCCTCGGGGCGGCAGGGCGCCAAGGGGCGGCAGCAGAATGGAGTCCCCGACGGCCAGTTAAGAGCGGTAAGTTGCTTTCTGGAATCTGCTCGCTCATGAACAACCGATTGCGGCGATGTAGCTAAAATAATCTTGTAAAATGTGTGCTGTCATCCGTCCTCCCCTCCCCCCACATACCTCTCTCTACTGGCCCCGTTTCCGGACTCTGTCCTCCCCCAGGCCGCCGAGTTTGTCTCCTGTGACTGTCCTTGCCATCGATGTACACAGTGAGAGGGGTGAGCTGTGCTCTTACCATCTCAGCTTTGACAGGAGTTTTAGCACAGTGCTAGGACTCCTATTTTGGAGATGACAGGGTCAATAAAGAGAACCTGTCACCTCCAATTGCTATCACACAGGGACTTGTTTTTTCCTGTGTGATAGCAATAAAGTTAAGTGAAAAAAAGTTATAAAAAAATAAGAAATAATAATTAAATTATTAAAATAAAAAAGTAATTAAAAAGTAAAGACTAAGAAAAAAGTAAATTTGAACTAACCGTGCCGCCCCTGCTATCCGGTTGCCATTCTCCGTTGATTTGAGGGGGAGGGGGGGTGGTTCGGTTGGCGGGGAGGGGGTGCATTGTGGAACCTGGCCTTGGGGCGGCAGGGAGAGCAAATCTGGCCCTGTGCATGACTGTGCTGAAAAGCTGAAAATTGGCAGAGCGGGAAGGGGGGAAGTGGCCTGTATTGAAGTGGTTAATTTACAGCATTTTTTCATACCTGCCTAAAACCTTTGTAGTGTATACCAAATGTATGCAGCCATTGTTCTTCTTGGTACTTTCTATCTTGATAGTTTTATTTCTCTGTTAACACAATTCTCCTACCCAGTGGTGAAATACATGAAACTGGCAAGTGCATTATATGTTAGAAAATAACAAAACCAAAATGAAAAAAAAAAATATACAGTATATTATTTAGTGTTTCATAAAATATACTATGCTAGTTTATACTTTGTCTTTCCATTGTGTCTTTGGTACAACATTTTAATTATTTCTCCCAAATAACAGTTATGCTGTTTTTTTATTAGTCACAAAATTTTCCTTCTTTCATTTTGATGCTCAGAATAATTATCAGTGAGATTAAAATGTTACAGAAGATAAGCCAAGGTCAAATGCAGCATATGGTTTGTCCTTTCTCTAGTAATAGTGGCTGTAAGTAAAGTTGCCTCTAATTAGAAATGTCAGGTAGGGAATCACCAAGCCTGGGAAAAAAGCTCAATTATTGCAAAAATCCCCACAGAGTAATGTCTGGCTATAGATTTTATAGTTGAGAAAGTGTGAATTACTTTAAAAGAGATATTTGGTCTCTAAAATGATATATTATCAGTTCAATTAATGAAGATGTTCACTTCTCTCCCTTGCTGAAAGCTTGCTTCTCCAGATGGTCAGTATGTTTATGTTTTAATCTCTTTATAAAACAGCAAAAACTGTATATGGTAATAAAGAGAAAGATAAATGACTTTTTAGTTACAATACAATTATATGACATTTTTAGTGACTAAATATGTATAATTACCCTTAACACATAAAGCTGAGCTCTAGACAGTTATACAAATATTATTTAAACAAGTTAAGGAATCATTTAAATATTATTAACTGTATGTTTTTATACAGCTGGTAAAAAATAAATAAAAAATCTTTCTTGATATTTTGTAATCCTCTGCACAGACATACTGAGATACATGAGAAGAAACAGCACTGTAGATAAACTTCGACTGCACTGCACAATGCTGTTTATCCAGCACAGGGGTCTCCAAACCGTCTAAAAAAAAGGCCAGTTTACTGTCCTTTAGACTTTAGGGAGGCTGGACTGTACACGAGAATCGTGATCTTTATTGTATGATCCTTAAACTCCTATGGGCAGGTGGATGTCAGCGGAGATGTGTCCGCGGACACCCGTCTGCCATCCGATCCGCTCAAGACAGACTTATTGCGATATGTCTGCCATCCATCTTGGTGGATGGTATGAGATCTGATGAAAACGGACATGCTGTTCATTTTTGTTCGATCTGCCCATAGAGATCAGCAGAGCTTTGAAAGGTCCCTCTCCGCTCAGTTAGCAGAGACGTACCTGGCATCTGCTGGCTCAGCGGCGATCAACGAATCGATCTCCTGCTGAGCTGGTGGACTCCGCTGTAAAAGGGGCCTAAGTTTCATAGCTGAGGAATGTTGATAAACATTTGTCAGCTTTATTTTTTTGACAGCTCGGCTCTTTACATAGAATTGCGAAAACAGCTTGTTAGCATTGTGTGTGTGTGTGTGTGTGTGTGTGTGTGGGGGGGGGGGGTTAAATCGAGATTATAATCTTTCAATGATTAATCGTGCAGTTCTACTGGACTGTGACCAGTGGAAGTAGAAAATGTCCCAGAGTCAGTAGGAGTAAATAATGCCCCTTCAATGGTTTTCTTGGGAGTAATAGTGCCTTGTTGTTGGTATCAGTGGGAGGAATAGTGTCCTAATAGTTGATATGAGGAGTAGGGCCCTGAAGGCTGCTGGGGAACTGTATATATTGTCTGAGCATACTGAGCTTGGGGACTTTTCCCGGAGAGGATTAGTCCAGTCTGCAGAGCTTTCTGACCTCCAGGGCAATGCTGCCATGTGCTTTCTATTTGTGAGGCCTCAGGTGGGTGACCTGGATGCTGAAGCTAGAGAGAGCTGACTAAGGGGCTGTCTTCTAAAGATCTAGTCTGATATAACGGGAGGAAAGTGTCGATTGGAAGTTGGAATGTGGCAACCAGCTTTCCCTGGACATTTTGTGAGTACAGACTGCTGTGAGAGATCTTAGAGAACTTTGGGCTGCTACAACCCTTCTTTTGCTAAAGGGAACATCGGCTGGTGTCTTGAAGAGCTTAGTTTATCTAATTCCTTGTAAAGTAACTACGCTCTTATTGCTCTAAAGAAAGAGGCTTGTGTGCCTTAACTGCTTCTACCACAGAAGAGCTCAGTTTATCTAGTTCTTTGTGAATGGACTCCTGGTGCTCTAAAAAAAGAAGCCAACTTCTAACTGCTTCTATTACATGGGCAAGTCCACAGTTTGCCAAGGACTCTTGTGTCAACTTTATATAAAGTAATTCACCGTCCTCAACCTGTACATAGTTTCTTTTTTTATGGAGTATCCCACTCAATTCCCACATCCCTATCCAAGTTCTACAAAAATAAAAACAACACCCCTAGACTGGTTATTGAGGAAACATGTGGTTGAGATTTTGTGCCTGGCAGCGGGGCAATCCACTGGGGAAGAACTTGGGCAAAAGGTTCTTCTCCAGCGGCTCCTATGGGAGATAGCGCTACACCAATTCTAATGCAGGCAGGTAAGATATCTCACACGTATTTCAAACATATTTAGTTGATTGTCTAGAGCTCAGGTTTACCACAAAGCCTTAATTTTTCTTCAGATTTTTGCATAAGCTTAGCATAAGCTTGAATATAGCTTCCCCCCCACTAGACAACTTTAGGAGATAGCAATCCAATGTATAATCTGCTAATGTAATGCTTCTATTCACCTCTCACAAACAGTCAGTGTTCTGTGCTCTTAGCCATTCTTATGCTGGTGTCCTTCTATGGTTGGGGATTAAATTGCGACATTCACACTGATTTGCGTGTTCACCTATACGCTTCATGCCTTAATTAGTTACCTTACCTGTATAATTAAACTAAAAAAATCCTGCCTGTCTACAGAGCTCACTTCTGCCTCCAGTTGAGTTGTTACCTCACTTCAGGTCACTTTTCGCTGTCATCTGTGACCTGGAAAATGACAAGTGTGCTTCAAGTAAACCGTTTGATAGGCAGACATTGAGAAATCATTTTTTGTAGGCACAGATAACCTTGGAAAAAAATACTACCAACAAACCCAAAAAATTAACATAATTGGAGCATAGTTATGTAGATCATTTGCAACATCAACATGCTTGTCCAACTCACAAGATAGAGAAACCTTTGTCCCCTGGTAGAAAAGTTTTCTACTTTCCTTATACACTCTGGCTTTAGGTGATAGAGTAGTCTCCACACCTGAAGCAGCAACTGTTTATTTTTCTTCCACACTGAGTGCTGAACAGTTTTTGTTTTCCCAATTCTAGTCATACATTGGAGCAATACAATCTTTAGTGTACAAAATGGGGAGCTGCCTATACAGGGTCAATGTTTTGGTAATTCTTTTGTTCTTTTATAGTCTTTTTTCATTTTTTGGCCTATTAGTTAATATATCCTCATATTTGTAAATCCAGTACATTCATTGTCATATGAAGCATACACGATCTGCAAGTCACTATGACTTTTGTATGATCTCTTTGATTTGATAATCAACTACTGTATACTGGCTTCCTAAAGAGGCACAGAATACAATTTCTAATACATTTCAGCATGCCACATCCTTATATGCAGTCCCCTATGATACAACTTGGGCAATATATAAATAATACACAAATCCTTAAAGTGGATGCCACACAGACTTAATCCAGCTCTGATCAATCCTCTTTTATTGTTCAGTGAAAATTAGCAGACTCACAGATACAAACCTGTCTAAATAAAAAGTCAGTTTCTCTCTCCTTGCTTTGAGTGACAGGTTATTTACATATCTAGCTTGGACATGTTTATCATATATTATGTTATGTTTATCATATATTATGTTATGTTTATCATAATATGAGGTGATCTCAAGTATAAAAAGTGATAAATCCACCCCTCCCCCACATAACACATCCTGGTAATATACAATGAACTATGGATCACCTCATGTTATGATAAACCTAGCATTACATATGATAAAGATGTCTAAGCTAGATATGTAAATAACCTGTCATTCAAAGCAAGAAGAGAGAAACTGACTTTTTATTTAGACAGGTTTTTATCTGGAAGTCTATTCATTTTCACTGAACAATAAAAGAGGATTGATCAGAACTGGATTAACTCTGTGTGGCAAGACTGGGCACAGATGATAGGAAATCTTATACTCTACATTGTGACATCAAAAAAAATTGGGTTTACATCCATTTTAACCAAACAAGCATCACCTGAAGGCAAGAATGCTGAATAACTTTAGACATTTTAAATCTTCACTTAACCACTTGACCACTGGGCACTTAAACACCCTTAATAACCAGACCAATTTTCAGCTTTCGGTGCTCTCACATTTTGAATGACAATAACTCAGTCATACAACACTATAACCAAATGAAATTTTTGTCCTTTTTTTTCCCACAAATAGAGCTTTCTTTTGGTGGTGTTTCATCACCTCTGCGGTTTTTTTTTTTTTTGCTATAAATGAAAAAAGAACAAAATTTTGCAAAAAATAATAATTTTTCTTCATTTCTATTATAAAATTTTGCAAAAAAGTAATTTTTCTTCATAAATTTGGCCTAAAATGTATACTGCTACATATCTTTGGTAAAAAAAATAAAAAATGTTGGATATTATTTAGTCTGGGTGAAAGTTATGGGGTCTACAAGCTATGGTACCAAATCCTGAAAATTGATAAATTTCATCACACCTGAAGTACTGACAGCCTCTCTCATTTCTTGAGACCCTAACATGCCAGAAAAGTACAAATACCCCCCAAATGACCCCTTTTTGGAAAGAAGACATTCCAAGGTATTTAGAAAGAGGCCTGGTGAGTTTTTTAAAGTTGTAATTTTTTCCCACAATTCTTTGCAAAATCAAGATTTATTTTTTTTTTCATCAAATTTTCATATTATTAGGTTATTTTTCACACACAGCATATGCATACCACAAATTACACCCCAAAACACATTCTGCTATTCCTCCCGAGTATGGCGATACCCCATGTGTGAGACTTTTACACAGTGCGGCCACATACAGAGGCCCAACATGCAGGGAGCACCCAGGCCAATTCTGACATTTCTCTCCTACATGTAAAAATCATCATTTATTTGCTAGAAAAATACATAAAACCCCAAAACATGATATAAAGATACCTCACATGTGGTTTGAACACCGTTTTTATATGTGGGCGGGACTTGCGTATGCGTTCGCTTCTGCATGCGAGCTCGCGGGGACAGGGGCTGCTGTATGCCCAGAGTATTGCTAAGTATGCCCAGAGTATGGCGGAGTATGCCCAGAGTATTGCCCAGAGTATTGCCAGAGTATGCCCAGAGTATGCCCGGAGTATTGCCAGAGTATGCCCAGAGTATGCCCGGAGTATTGCCAGAGTATGCCCGGAGTATTGCCAGAGTATGCCCGGAGTATGCCCAGAGTATTGCGGAGTATGCCCAGAGTATTGCAGAGTATGCCCAGAGTATTGCAGAGTATGCCCAGAGTATTGCAGAGTATGCCCAGAGTATTGCAGAGTATGCCCAGAGTATTGCCAGAGTATTGCGGAGTATGCCCAGGGTATTGCAGAGTATGCCCAGGGTATTGCAGAGTATGCCCAGAGTATTGCGGAGTATGCCCAGAGTATTGCAGAGTATGCCCAGAGTATTGCAGAGTATGCCCAGAGTATTGCCAGAGTATGCCCAGAGTATTGCCAGAGTATTGCAGAGTATGCAGAGTATGCCCAGGGTATTGCAGAGTATGCCCAGAGTATTGCAGAGTATGCCCAGAGTATTGGCAGAGTATGCCCAGAGTATTGCAGAGTATTGCGGAGTATGCCCAGAGTATTGCCAGAGTATTGCAGAGTATGCCCAGAGTATTGCCCAGAGTATTGCCAGAGTATGCCTGAGTATTGCAGAGTATGCCCAGAGTATTGCCCAGAGTATTGCCAGAGTATGCCTGAGTATTGCAGAGTATGCCCAGAGTATTGCCAGAGTATGCCTGAGTATTGCAGAGTATGCCCAGGTGAGTATTGCAGAGTATATGCAGCAGGGATGGCTGAGCAGGGAGGGAGGGATGGATGGATCTGTGACTGCATTTGTCACAGATCCAGCCCGCAGCACTGGCGCTGCCATCCGCTCCCTCCCCTCTCCTCTCACACTGTACCGATCGGTACAGAGAGAGGAGGGAGGAACCGGCGTCACCAAATGACGCCGGTCTGTTTACATCTGATCGCGCCGTCATTGGACGGCGCGATCACGTGGTAAACCGCCGCTATCAGCGGCGATTTACCGTGATCCGTGATGTGCCGGGTCCTCTGGACCCGGCGGTCACGGATGTTCCCGTGTGCGCGCCTCAGGAGGCGCGCGGGAGCGCGATTCTGACAGGCCGTTAATTAACGGCCAGTTAGAATACAGCAACCGCCCTAGAGCCGTACTTTCGGCATAGGGCGGTTGCAAAGTGGTTAAAGGAGTTGTAAAGGAAATTTTGTTTTGCCTAAAAATAATGTCTGCAAGGTAGACAGACAGATTCTGTTAAAAAATGAGTAAATACCTATTAAACTCCTTCATCTATATCTCCTCCGGCGTTCTAGTTTCTGTTCTCTCATTCACTTCCTGGTTTGCGGCACTCGTTCATGTAAGAACTACATTTCCCAGTATGCATTGCGGCACGCCCAGTAATTCACACCTCCTTGAAGTCTCTAACACGTAGAGATCGTACTGCCGCACAGATGTAGTACCCAGGAGGGGGCGAGCACGTCACTGACCACCGCAGTAAAGCCTCCCTTCACGGTGGTGAGTAACAATCAGACAAGCAGGAAGTGAACAGAACAGAGAAGAAATAGAGCAACTTCTGAGCAAAAACGAACAATGAAGAAGTGAAAAGAGGACTGTCTGCAGGTAAAGGATGCTTATTATGAAAACAATCTTTTTCCTTTACAACCCCTTTAAAAAATAGTGACAATTTTCACTTAAATTATTCAATTATGTGAAATGCACCTGCACATCACTGGGTATACAAAGTGTTTAGGATTTTTTTTTTCACATAAGTGAGTGAGTATCCTCAATTTTTTTTTAGTGCATCAGCTGATCCTCATTGTATCTCTAGGGCCGGGTACACATGATCAGACATGTCCAATGAAACATGTCTGACAAACCGTTTTCATCGGACCAGGCTGAAGTGGTCTGTTGATCTGATGTGCGTACACACCATCGGATCAAAATCCCCTCGGACCAGAACACGGTGACGCAGAACACGACGACGTGATGAAAAAATGAAGTTCAGTGCTTCCAAGCATGCGTCGACCTGATTCTGAGCATGCGCAGGATTTTGGTCCAATGATTTTGTGTACTAACCATCGAACATGTCCGACGGACAGGTTTCCAGCGGACAGGTTTCTAAGCATGTTTTGAAACTTTTGTCCGCTGGAAAACGGTCCGATAGGCCGTACACACGATCAAACATGTCCGCTGAAACTGGTTTGCGGACCAGTTTCCGCGGACATGTTCGATCGTGTGTACGTGCCCTCAGAGTCATACTTCTTTTACATATCAAAATATCTTGATACCTGATACAAGATTTGACCTTTTTTACCTATATATAAATAACTGGGGTTTAGGTTAGGCTCCCTCATCATATGAGGGTGATGTCACAGATGTCATATTAACAATTTGCTTTAGCTGCAATAAGGAAAAGGATCTTTTTACATTTTTTTGGATTAAAACATTTAGCTTGGGGTCATTAGTGCGCATGAGAAGTCGTTGATGACAGTCTGTTCAAGGGCTGCGTCACTGCAACCCTCGGCTCTACCCGAAAATTGTTTGGTCTTTTCTAAACGAAAAGGAAATAAAATAAATGTCTTGATATTATCAGTAACATCTGTGGGCTGTTGTTAGTCCTTTGTGATCCAGGTTTTATTAAAACTCAACTCAGGCACAAATGCATCCATCCCCACACAAAAGGTTCTCAATTATATAACAGGTACAGCAGGGCAGGCTAGTCCCCCAAGCACATATTGTATCACCTCCAGTGGGGTCATCTGAAGAAATAAAAAAAGGTTAAAACAAGTAAATATAATATATTTTGCTATCTAATTACTAAGGTTAGCAGCATAAGGATTGCAATAGGACTAAAATAGTTAATGTTGATTAACTGCTTCCTGACCATCCGCCACAGTTATACTGCGGGAGGTTGGCTCCCCTGGGTGAGCGGTCGTAGCTGTATGTCGGCCACTCTAAGACCACTAGGGGTGCGACAACTGAGCCGATGTGCGTGCCCGGTGGTTGCGATATCCGCCGGGCACTCGCGATCGCTCCACACAGAGACAGAATGGAGGTCTGTCAATGTAAATAGACAGATCTCCGTTATGTCAGGGATGAGGAGACTGATCAGTTGTTCTTAATGAGTAGGAACAACAATCAGTCTCCCCCCAGGCAGTCTCATCCCCCCACAGTTAGAAACACTCCCTAGGACACACATTTAACCCCTTGATCGCCCCCTAGTATTAACCCCTTCCCTACCAATGACATTTATACGGTAATCAGTGGCTATTTTAAACTGATAACTGTATAAATATCATTGGTCCCAAAAAAGTGTCAAAAGGGTCCAATGTGTCCTCCGCAATGTTGCAGTCCCCCATAAAAATCGCAGATCACTGCCATTACTAGTAAAAATTATAATAATATAAAAAATGCCATAAATCTATCCCCTATTTTGTAGACGCTATAATTTTTTTGCAAACCATCAATATACGCTTATTGCATTTTTTTTTTTTATCAAAAATATGTAGAAGAATACATATCGGCCTAAACTGAGGAAGACATTTGTTTTTGAAAATTTGAGGATATTTATTATAGCAAAAAGTAAAATATATATATATTTTTTTTAAATTGTCGCTCTTTTTTTGTATATAGCGCAAAAAATAAAAAGAGGTGATCAAATACCACCAAAATAAAGCTCTAGTTGTGAGGGAAAAAAGGCATACATTTTGTTTTTGTACAACGTCGCACGACCGTGCAATTGTCAGTTAAAGCGATGCAGTGCCGTATCGCAAAAAATGGCCTGGTGAATAAGGGGCCAAATCTGCTGGAGCGTAAGTGGTTAATACGTTTGGTTCCACTTTAATAGCAGCTATGGCAATAGGGGGGGTTAAATGTGTGGTGATTTGATGCACACTACTTTACTGCATGAGAATGCAGTAACATGCTGCAAACAAAGGGCAGCCTTGCCTTTGACAGCAACAATAGTATGCTGCAGTCCCCAGCAAAATAAACTAAAATTTGCCTCCCTAAGAAAACATAAACCTTGTAAATTAGTGATCTTGCGAACAAAGTAAAAAATAAAAATAAAATGCTGTGCTAAATATGCAAACAATAAATACCTATATAATAACATACAGTGCTTTGGGGGGATCCATTTTTTAGGTAAGTATATCATAATGTGCTTGTATGCAATGACATGAGTCTGCAGGGGAACCATTTTTTTTTAAGTTGGTTTACTACCGCTTTTGTTCATACTAAGTACTATACAATGAAATGTGTTAATGTTTGCAAATTATTGTAGTAGGTGCGTATTAGTTGTGTTAGTGTAGAATTTGTTGTATAAATTAGAATCTATTTAGATACTGTAACACCTAATTAAAATATATATGGTAGATAATTAAAATTAAGAATCACCACATTTGCACCTTTATTGAAGAGGTGTTGAGTTACCAAAAAGCAGAAAGATGGCAAATATTTATCACATTTGTATGAACAGCATTATGCTGCTTGCCACAAACCACAGCTATTATTCCTATGAAATAATTAATTATCATCACATACTGGGTATAACTTTGTTCAAGCTCTTATAACCCCAGTTGGTCAGAAACACTTGTACCTTATGTAATGCATTGATCATGGACCATACATTACTTTCAAAGAGTTATGAGCTGGATTTGTGCTGTCATCTAGGGATTGTTTTAAAACAACTAAAGTGGAACTAGATTTAAAAGCCTCGTACACACTGGGAAAACTGCAAGGAGAGCTTTTGGCCGGGAATCCCAGCCGTGTGTATGCTCCTTCCAGTTTTTCCGACGGGAAAACTGCCCAAAAACCGCCGGACAACAAAAGAGAACAAGCTCTTATTTTTCCCACCAAAAAAAATGGCAGACTTTTGCCCGGCGGTTTTTGGCAGCTTTGCTATGGGAAAAACTGCGATGGAGCATACACACCGCCAGGATTCCTGACCAAAGCTCCATCGCAGTTTTCCTGCTAGGAAAACCTCTTGTGTGTAGGGGAAAGACTGAACCGAGCAGGTTCTGGGCTTTCCCCTCTAGATTTCCGACGGGAACTTTTCCTGTCGGAAATCCTGCATGTGTGTATGGGGCAATAGACTTTTATTGGGGCTTGGATTAGCCAGGTGTCACATACAATTTTAGGAAACTTTACAAAAGAAGGATTTGTAAAACAAGCAGACCAAGTCACCAAAATATAAAAACAATAGTTTTTATTTGTTTACACAATAAAACAAAAATAAATATGTATCCCGTAAACAGTAATTACAAATAGATCAATAGCCCTCAACTGAAAAGGGGTATGTCTCACTATTTCCACTAAAATAAGACCAGGTCTTATATTAATTTTGGCTACAAAAAAACACACTATGGCTTATTTTCAGGGGATGTCTTATTTATTTACAATATGTACAATGACAATCTTAAAGTGGTTGTAACCCTAAAAAATAAATAAAAAATCCTGATCCTTTAAAGCATGACAGTGCTTGTGCTGTGTCATTTACCCTTCTCTATGTTTTAAAAAACCTGGAATAAAACAATAAAATGTTTTTGAAAATGTTCCTCTGTCCCCTGTCTTCTCTACCCCTGTCAGCTCAGGAGTCATAATCATGACATCTTTATTCCCAAAACTAAACCTAAACAGCACATAGAAAGATAGTGATGACAACATATATTTTTTTAAAGCCACTGATTTTATTAGTACTAACTAGATTAAATAATTTCAGTCAATGGAGATCAATTGTAAATGTACTGTACAGTGACATCAGATCTGTGTTTATGGGTTACAATTTCAAACTGAACATTTAAGTGTTGAGTTGTCAGCACCAACACAGCTGGTCCTTCTTTTCTGTGCAGAGCTTCTGGAATGGATCTGAGCGATGCTAACTGGGCAGTGTCGTCACAGAACATACTGTATTTCTCAGTACCTTCCTGGATAGGTTAAGTGCTGGGTAAATAATGTGATATTGCAACAGTTGAACAATCTGTCCAACAGGTCAATAAGCTGAAATAGTATAAAACAGAGTCACGCTTAATTGACATTTATAGCATAAAACATCTAATAACAAACATTCCTCCTTATTGGAAAATAGTGATGTGAGAAGCAGGGTGATAAGTAGACAGCAGTACCAAAATCTTGAAATTTTAATGTGTAGTCCATGTGTAGACTTTCGCACACAATATAGTCCTTTTCAATCCCCTGTGCAATGGGCACCATATGAGACCACCACCGGTGGTGCCTGCTTACCAGATATACTGGACCTTTAGAAAGACCAGTAATGCTTGTGGCTGCTTACCAGATATACTGGACCTTTAGAAAGACCAGTAATGCTTGTGGCTGATTACCCCGACAGAGCCTATGGGTTGCAATCTGACCAAAGATCTGTGGTCCTGCAGGCAATCTCTCTCTCCCGATGTTAGGAATGTCCCACTCAAAAATCATAAAGGAAACTCTGCATCGTGTATATCCAACAATTTATTTGTTTAAAAGCATCTCTCACACATAGAGGAATAGTAAAACACTTGCCGGTAAAAAACATACAAGAGCACCCGCACTTCTGGAACACGTAAGTCGCAATGACGTCCTGGGGCACAACGTCAATATGTGACAAAACACGTAGGGCGGACGACGTGCTGAAGTTATTGCGACTTACGAGTCCTGGAAGTGCGGGTGCTCATTGTATGTTTTTTATCAGTACACTTAATTTTTGGATACAGCTGTTTCTTATTAAGGAAATATGTCTTCACTGAAAGCAGAGGGTATTCAGCGCTGACAAAAATAAATAAATAAAAAAAGAGGCTAATTTGCAAGCCAGCACTTCAGGTAAATTCATGCAATCCCTAAACTGAAATCAATATATAAAATTAGTGCAGCGCAATAACAAAAAATGTAACAATGCATCATGACATAAAAATCCATGTATAAAACAGAAAGTAAAAGTCCATCAGTGCACGTGTAGAGCATAAAACATCGGTGCAGTAGAACGTACAAGTGGGTGACACAGATCCCTCCACCACATAGAGATTGGCCTCTCACCTCATCTATTTGACCTAAAATAGATCACACAGCAAAGAACTCACAAACGGAGTGATAATGGATATACTGCTCCAGCTGAAATCATCCATCACAGCGCTGGTGGACCCACACAAACAGTATAGATCTATGCTGCCGTTGAACTCCACCGTACATATAAATAAAAAAGAGGCAATCTAGTGCTCTCTGTATAAAAAGTTTTAATGGCAGAATAAAAAACAAAAAAAAATACTCACAATAGATGGCACTCTCTAAGCTAGTGCCAGCATCAAAAGCATGTACTAGTTTCAAACCAGTGCAGTGGCCGCAGGAGAAGTCATACGCGTAACGTCCATGGGTGGGACTTCCTCAGCGTGAGGATGGATGACACATCGACGACCCGCAGTGAGCTTGTTATGAAGCACCATGGCGACCGTTGTACAGCGAATCAGACTCCTAGATAGAAAAAGCCAATCATGGCTCGTATCATACACAAGGAAGAAACTATCATTGGCCAGAGCAGCAAAGTACAAAGCCAATTATTTAAATAGTGCATACAAATGGTATGTACCCCCAGACACAAAGACTGATCATAATCACCCTTAGATAAAAGGGGAAAATACCACATTATATCATGTCTCTAATCTACAAATTTTAAAGGGGAACACACCAGTAATTAAAGAAGCACTCTACCCCAAAAATTATATATATATATATATATATATATATATATATATATATATATATATATATATATATTCTTAAAACTGACATCAATCCACAACCATTGCACCGATCAAAAGCTCATGGACATAATTAATTAATAAAACACAATACTGGATATCCATATAAAACAAAATAATAATTTTATATACAAATAAATATACAATTTATATGGAATCATATATTCTCATAAATCTATAACCCTTACAGAAAACGCACACATTATAAAATTCACTTTATCTGTTTGAAATAAAACAATTTAAGTCAAAATCTACATTTAAGCCAGCAGGCGACATTCATTTCATCTAAAAAATCCAAAAAGTTTCCCTACGGCTAAGTTGGCAAATATAATGTCCGCCTCTCCAGTGTTTGGGGACCTTTTCAATCCCTCAAAACTTCAAAACTTCAAACATTTAGGATCTCGCTGGTGACAAGTCCTAAAGTGCCTAGATACACTCCTCTTTTTATATTGCTGATATGTTCGCCCACTCGCACATGTAACACTAGTGATGTGTGTCCTACATACTGCAGGCCGCAGTTGCATTTCAGTATATATACGACACCAATTGTCGCACATGTAAGGAGATTTTTTTTTCCCAAAAGTTTATTGTAAATATTAGAAAACAGTTACAGGTATAAAAATAACAAGTGGATCAACCATGAATTAACAGCATGTTAAACAATGCATCATAAAGAAGTATAGCGGAGATATTAGTTTACAATTTCGATTGCAGGCAAAACAAGGGCAAACTAGTACTAGGGCAACAAATTAAAGTTATACAGGAGGGGGTATAATTAATTACTGGGTAAGATTCCAATATGACCATTTAAGGTCGAACACCTGAAGAGTATCATTCAGTGTGTGATAAACATTTTCAGATAGTTTTATTGTCTCCATTCTGTCCATTACCTGCGACCACAGCACTTTATCAGTTTTCCAGTTGAGAGCTATCATCCACTGAATGGCGCTACATAGGGAGTGGAACACTCTGGTGCAGGGAGTGGGGATATTTGGTATCTTAGCATATAAGAGGCATATCTGGGGGGTGAGGATGATTTTAAACTTAGAGTACCTTTCAAATCTGATCAATGCAGTGCTCCAGATCTGATCTAGCAGGGGGCAGCTCCAGAAAATGTATAACAGTGTACCCTGCACAGGACAACCTCTAAAGCAATTGGGAGAGATTGTGGGATAGAAAGAATGGATCTTGGAGGGGGTGAGATACCATCTAGAGAAGAGTTTCATTGGGTCTCCCTAAAGGAGACAGCTCTGCTGCATTTACGGAGGTTGTCCGACATAGAATGCCAAGTTTCAGTAGGGATGGCGCATTCAAGATCTGCTTCCCAACGTAGCATCGGGCCAGACTTCTCTTGTAGAGCAAAGTCATTAATGGCATGATATAAACGGGATATCATACCTTTGTCCCCGGGAGAGGACAGACAAATCCTTTCAAATACTGTGTTGGTGGGAAGTGTAGATAAGGAGAAAAACTTAGTGTAGAAGGATTTAATCTGTAAATAGTTCTCCAGTTCAGATAGTGAGAGGTTGTATTTCTTTTGTACTGTAGAAAAAGGCATACAATTCCATTTAGATTGGTAAGGAGATTTTTTATCTGATACTGTTTGTGCGTTACCGATGAGCTAAAATCTTTCATTTTTTTATATTATTTTTAGCATGCTTGCAAGTTGCACATCTACCGCATGCATAAAAACCTGATAAAAAAACGAAAAAGCTTATTCTCAGCTATCTTGGGTGGATCAATAACACCTGGTGCCAAGCTATCACAAAGAGAGGAAGCTTTACGATAAATGAATTGTGGGCGATCTGGAAGTACTGAACCCAAGATGTGATCACATTTCAAGATTGGCCAGTGTTTGGCTACAATGTTCTCAAACTGAATACTGTAATCTATTACCATCTTAAATCCACTGGTGACTTCCTTAGTAGTGGAACTAGTAATCTTGTCTGCAACAATAACGATATGGTCCATAGCTCGTGCGCTCTCAATTTCCATACTGTACTTATCGCAGAACGGGTATAACCCTTCTGCCTAAAATCTGCGCTGTGAAAGGAATTCTTCTTCCGACAAACAATTGCGTCGGAGCCTAATAAACTGTCCCCTAGGGATATTGCACAACCACAGTCTGTGGTGGCAGTTATTTAAAGGGTAAATAGAACCGTTTTGTTTTGTGCTTGTTATGGTTGAAAATCCAAATTTTGGGATGGACTTCCGTTTCCGGGGGAGTGAGATGAGCATGGCGGAGTGAGCTCGAGATGAGAAGGAGAGTCTAGGATCTGAAACTACGGTGCACCTTTACAGGAGAACGGCGGTCCCGTAACCCCCAATCCCAGCCCCCGACGGCGGGTGGAAATAGCGGATGTCGCGGCGAACCAGGGGTTCTGGAAGGAAACCCGGGGGCATACACCTGCCCAGCCACTCCTACATTACCCGCTACATGGTAGCAAGGACGCAGCAGGGAGACGCCAATGCCGGGAGAAACTCGCGGAGAGAGTCCTTGATAGAGAGCTCGCTCCCAGCAGCGGCGGTGACACTGACGATACCTCCCATCTCCCACTGCGAGCCCAATAGTAGTGGGGAAGAGCGAGCGCGCGGACCAATAGAGTCGCCAGCCCCGAGCCCGTGGACAGCAGAAACCACCAGAGAGACGGAGCAGTGGAGACAGGAGGAGGGAGCTGCGCAAAGCGTAAAGGAGAAGGAGAAGTCCCTTACTGCTAGAAACAACGAGTGGAGCAGTGACAGGCTACAACTCTACATAGAGACACCTTCAGCTCCCCTCACAACTTTCCCAAACTCAGATTCTACAAGACCTGGGAGGAACTTTCATCATCTCCAGGCAGTGGACACACAGACGCCTCAGTCATCCCAGGAACTGTGTATGGAACCTGAGCTACCTGAACCGTCAGAGTCGCGGGTCCGGAGAGAAGCAATGAATAGCATGGGAGAAGCTACCCTAACTCCTACCCTGGTAACAACAGATCAGGTATGTCTACCTAATATGCAGGGTACACAAGGAGGTGCGCAGAAACCCCCCATAGAGCCTATCCCGGACATTAGACAGCTCAGTATGCTCATACAGGCCCTCCCCACTAAGGAAGATATCCAGTCTATGCTAATGAATATAACAGGGATATTAAGAGATGAAATCAAGGAGGTACGCACAAAGGTGGAGGAGAGTGAACAAAAAATAGCGGGGGTGGAGAGGCGCCAGGGGAGGACAGACTCCAGATTGTCAGCCCTTGAAGACAAACTGGAGACACAGCAGCAGCACATGATTAGACTACAACTATACGCAGAAGAGGCGGACAATAGGAGTAGAAGAAATAACATACGGATCAAGGGGATACCAGAAAGCTTTGAGGGGCTGGCGTTAAGAGAAACGGTTATATCTGTACTGAATAAAATCTTAAAGAACCCCCCCGACACCCCTCTGGAGCTGGACAGAGTACACAAGGTCCCCATAGCAAGGAACCTAGAGCAGATCAATCCGCGCGATGTACTATGCAGAGTGCATTTTTACAGAGTAAAGGAGGAGATACTAAGGGCAGCATGGAAAGAGGGAACAATACCTTGGGAGGGGATGAACATTCAGGTATTCCCCGACCTCTGCTGGCAGACCAGAAATCGAAGGCGTCTGTTAAAACCGTTATTGGAATTTATACGCGATAAAGGAGCCACCTATCGATGGGGATACCCGTTAGCTCTCACCATCAAAAGAGAGGGAAGGAGCTTCAATCTGAGGGAACCATCGCAGCTTCCGCAACTTTTTGAATTTTTTGGGTCGGACCCTATAGAAGTTCCAGACTGGCTGGAACTACCTGGACTAAGAGAGCGTAACCCCAATAGCTGAATAATAGCTGAATAAATTAACAAACATTAATAAACAATAAGAAGACCAGCTTAAATCTGAAGAAGTAGCGTGACTAGGAATGGGTAGTGGGGGGGGGGGGGGTAAGAGAGGGAAAGTAAGTAGATTATAATAATATAATAATAATGTAATAATATAATAGTAAGATATTGTCTGCTTGAATTGATGAAGATACTCCCAGAGGGGAAGGAGGGGAGATGGGACAGTAGGGGAGTGCCAGATGCTCTAGGAGATTAAATAGTAGACATGATCTTGCACGGGGAATGACTGTCCTCCTGCCCCCTCCTCTTCCTTTTTTTTTTTTTTTGGAGGCCCTGTATCTGCCCAAGTTCATCTGGCCCTTTTATATATATTTTTTTTTTTTTTGGGGGGGGGGTGGGGTGGGAGACTAGATTTTTTTTTTTTTTTTTTTGCTGTGACGTAAGGGGGGGCGGGTTTGGGGGGGGCTAGGAAAGGGGGTTCTCCTCTTTTTCTCGCTCACATTTTTTTTTTTCTCATATTTTACGCACAATAAAAGGAAGGGACCACACATATATACATATATACGCACATACACACTATATCAAATAGATATATAATAAACACATGCCACAATTTAAATAATACACACACATATACACACATATACACACATATATCACATAAATCACATATATATATCACATATAGGTCACATATAGGTCACATATATGTCACTTAGTAAATACACACATACACTGTACAAGACTATTAAGCACCTTTTTTTTTTAAGAGGGTCCGGGGATCTAGGGTGGGGAATTGTAGCGATAACAGGTATAAGGTAACAGGAAGGCCATGATATAACATATTGTATACTACAAAAGCATATTATAAAAGCTTTTATAATCTCCGGGAGGATAGAACAAGGTGGAAGAGGACAATATGTAGACAATATGTAATAGTAGACATACAGATGATAAGTGGAGAAGAATTGGAAGAGCAGGGAGGAAATAGAAAGGAAAGAACTTCTATGTGCTCTTCAGGAGTTTGTGTTTTTGTTTTTTTTTTGGCTGTCTTGTTTATGTGCATCATGAGCTGGTTTATTTTTTTTATTTCCATTTTCGTGTGCCTTTCTAATATGTTTATCTGATATTAAGATAGAAGTTTGGCTTCCTACCCTGTTAGCTTGTTAACTTGTTAACTTTTTTTTTTTTTTTTTTTTATTAGAGGGGTTTCTCCTTTTTTTCTCTTTCTCCCTCTCTTTATTGCGCCCCCCCCCCCCACCTCAAAATGGGGATGGGGCTGGGACCGAGACCGGGGGGGCCGGGATAAATTAGAATTGAAAACTAGAAGGTTAGATGGGGTGCACCAGAAACAACATTTAGACGAGACTCTCCGCAATGCTTACGCAAGTACCCCCACCAGAGCGCCTCTCCTCCAAGTGGAGGGAAGTCGGAGACGCTCAATTGGGTGTTTTTTTTTTTCCTTCTCCCTAATAAAGTGGGAACCCGCAATAAGGTGGAAGTGGGTCCCAATAGGGAATAAGGGAAACGTAGTGAATACTTGGGGACTTGGACGGAGGACAAGCCCCCGAGGTATTGGGGTGTTTTTTTTTTTTTTTTCCTCTCTTTCCTCTCTCTCTCTCTCTTCTCTCTGGGTTTTGCAGGGGGGAAGCACCCCTCTCCTCCTCCTGTGTCCCTTTTATACTGGGCCTCTCGCTCCCCCTCTCCCATCCCCCAGTGTTAATTTCGGTGTGGTGGACCACTGGGAGAGCGGTGAGAGGGGTGCTCTCTCTCCTTGCTCTGCTCGCCCAGGTGCCATTAGCCAAGTATTTGGTCTCTCGGTTTTGAAAAACAAGCGTCTAAAAAACAACACTTGAACAGGGGACCCTGATAGGGAGAACGAGAGGTCAATAGAAGATAGGATAAAAGATAGAATACAAGATGAACAGAGTAAAAGTTACTACATACAATGTAAAGGGGTTAAACATCCCAGAAAAAAGATCAAAAATACTAATGGAACTTGGGAGACTTAAATCACAAATTATCTTTTTGCAAGAAACACATTTTAGGAAAGACAAGGTTCCAAAGTTCAAAAGTTTGAGATTCCCGGTGGTGTATCATGGTGCCTCTCAGACCTCAAAGGCAAATGGAGTAGCAATTCTGATGGCTAAAAAGATAATATGGAAGGAATCTAAAGTAATAACTGACGAGGAAGGACGCTTTCTCCTTGTGAAAGGGAGGCTGAATGAACAAAAAATTACCCTAGTGAACATATACCTACCAAATGAGAACCCAGTATTTGCGTTAGAGAAATACCTGGATCTAATAAATCAAAATAAGGAGGGGGCCCTAATCTTGGGAGGAGACCTAAATATGGTCTTGGAACCCAGCCTGGATACTTCTAAGGGATCCTACCATATATCAAATATAAAATTGCGTAAAGCGAGGATAATGCTGCAAAAACTACAGTTAATAGACAGCTGGAGGATCCTACATGCCCATGAGAGAGATTATAGCTTCTACTCAGCCAAACATAAAACATACACAAGAATCGACTATATATTTGTAGATCAAAGCATAGTGGGGAATCTGAGAGAAGCTTCAATGGGATCATTTACAATATCAGACCATGCCCCAGTAAACTGCTCCTTGGAATGGGGGGAAACAGGTCCGAGGGTATGGAATTGGAAGATTAATGAAACATTATTGAAAGATCCTGTATATGAGAGCAGGATAGAGCGAGAAATAGAATCCTTTTTTTTAACAAATGACTCAGACGGTACAGCTCCGCTGTCCAAGTGGGAGACACACAAATGCTATATAAGGGGAATTCTTATCTCCCTAGGAACACATCGAAAACGCGCTTTAGATGCGAAGCTAAACACCCTGCTTGGCGAGATTCGTATATTAGAGAACGAACATAAACAAATACAAAGGTTACATATCGAAGAGAGACTAATGGGCCTACGAGAAAAGCTGAATTTATTACTAATGGATAAGGCCAAGGCCAAATTAAGTCGCTGCAGGAGGGCGTACTACGAATACGGAAACAAGCCAAGCAGGATGCTAGCAAACGCATTGAGAGAGTCAAGAGCTAAGAACCATATTGAAAAAATAAAAACACAAGGAGATATTGTAGTCAGTTCCTCACAATTAATAGCGAAGGCCTTTAGAGAGTATTATAGTAAATTGTATCAATTGGATAAACAACCTAACAAGGCAGGAAGTCAGAGTAGAGAAGAACGAATAAAGGCATACATATTGGCATCAGGGATGCCTAAAATACCGGAGGAAAAAATCGGGACCATAGAGGGCCCGATAACAGCAGAGGAATTAGCAGTGGCAATTAAGGAAATGAAGCCAGGTAAATCTCCAGGGCCAGATGGCTACACCTTGTTGTACTATAAAACGTTTTACGAAAAGTTGTCACCTCAATTTCTGAAGGCATTTAACTCATTAAAAGAAGGACAACAGATGTTAAGAGACACACTAATGGCTCACATAACCGTAATTCCCAAAGAAGGGAAAGACCCTGCGCAATGTAGCAGTTACCGACCGATCTCTCTGTTGAATGTAGATCTGAAGATCTTTTCGAAAATCCTGGCTAATAGACTGGCAACTTATATTCCCCATCTAATACATCCTGATCAGGTAGGGTTTATACCGGGAAGAGAGGGGAGGGAAAACACACAAAGAGTACTAAGCACTATCTACCTATCACAAGTTTTTAAAAAGCCATCAGTACTAGTAGCAACCGATGCAGAAAAAGCTTTTGATAGGGTGGATTGGGGATTCCTGAAAGCTGTTCTACAACATATAGGCCTGGGAGAGGGGATGCGGAACTGGATAGCAGGCCTATATTCGTGTCCGATGGCTAGAGTGAAGATAAACTAAATAATGTCGGACCCCTTCCCAATAAGAAATGGGACAAGACAGGGATGTCCACTTTCGCCGTTCATCTTTATCCTGGCCCTCAAACCCTTCTTGAGAACAATACGGGCAAACAAAGACATTAGAGGTCTCAGAGTGGGGGGAGATGAATATAAGATCGCGGCATTCGCAGATGACCTACTGTTCTCGCTAACAAGTCCAGGCTTATCTTTACCAGTTTTACTAAAAGAGATAAGGGAATATGGAGATTTGTCCAACTTTAAGGTAAACTATAACAAATCGGAGGCAATGGGTGTGGAGGTTAATGAACAAACACAGCAGTTATTGTCAACACAGTTTCCCTTTAGTTGGACAGATTCCCATATAGTATATTTGGGGACTAGAATGCCAAAAAATCTAAACAGGATTTTCGAACTGAACTTTACCCCATTAACAAGAGCGATCAAAACTGACTTACAGAGATGGGATAAAGAGATTTTTACTTGGTTTGGGAGAATAAATATTATTAAAATGAACGTAATGCCAAGATTGCTTTATCTGATTCAGACCCTACCAGTAAGGATCCCTCTCGGGTTCCTAAGAGATCTGAGATCTAGATTTATTAAATTTATTTGGGCAGGAAAACCGGCCAGAATAAGGAGGGAGGTCCTGACTCTACCAAAAGAGAGGGGGGGGTGGGATTCCCAGACCCAATGAGCTACTATGATGCCTGCCATATGGCAAGAGTGGTAGAGTGGTGTATCCATCAGAAAGATAAACCATGGATCCATATAGAACAGAAAATAACGAAAATCCCGCTAGAGGGAATGGCGTGGATTACAGAGTCAGACATCCCACAAGAGGTGAAGAAACACCCCACAGTAGGTGCTACGACAAGAGCCATAAAAAGGATTTTTGAGAAAACAAAAATCTCTAAATACCCAAGCCCACTGATACCGGTACTCGGGAACCCGAGATTTGAACTAGGCTTGACAGACACCCATTTTAATAATTTAAGACGGGGAGGACTGAGTAGACTTATACATTTTACGAGCAATGGTCAGGGTGGAGACGTGGTGGAGAGGGAGGAGAGACTGGGGAGGACGCTAGATATAATGAGACAAATGCAATTGAAAGCAGCTATACAGGCAATTAGACCACGGGGGGAGATAACTCGTGAATTAACGGTTTTTGAAAAAGTCTGTAATAAAGGCGAACCAGTGAGGCACAGTCTATCGTACATGTATAGCCTCTTAGTAGAATCGGAAGCCCCGCAAGACTTATTATTTATTCAGGCATGGGAAAGAGACTTGGGGATCAGATTCTCGGAGACCCAGAAAGAAAAAATGTTTAGGTTTACTCATAAGGCCTCACTGGCAACAAGATACCAAGAGGGGGGATATAAAATTCCAACTAGATGGTACAGGACCCCGGAGGTATTAAAACGGATGTTCCCCCAGGTGTCAGATCGGTGTTGGAGATGCGGGGAAGCAAGAGGCACCATGATACACCTATTCTGGGAATGCCCGAAACTAAAGGAATACTGGGAAATGGTAGTCGAAACAGTAAATGTAATTACTAAGGAGAATCTGAGAGATAACCCAGCTGCACTGCTACTAAATGATTTCCCAATGTCAACGGCAAAATACAAAAACTCATTGCTTAGGCATCTGCTTACAGCAGCAAAAGCTTGTATTCCATCTCTGTGGAAAAGTACGACATCTCCGACGCGACAACATTGGCTCGGTAGAGTAACAGAAATCCAGTCGATGGAATACCTGACAATGGGAATGAGAGAACAGGAGGAGAAGTATAGACAAGTGTGGGAGCCTTACATTCACTATAGGGAGCAGAACCCCTGAGTGCGGGGGGAGGGGGGGAGAGAGAGAGAGAGAGATGGAGAGACATATTTAGGTGTTTTTTTTTTTTTTTTTTTTCTCTCGCCTTGTTGCCGGTGGCGACAAGGGGTATCAACCAGGGAGCGGACCTGGTGGGGGAGGGGGTAACTGTAATTAGAACTTTTGTTGAGTATACAGTAAATTAATAACAAGATGTAATGATGAAAGAAAATGCTATCTGTATATCTCAAAGCTGGACTTAGTGCCTTGTTTGTGTATGAAATATGGAAAAAAATTATAAAATAAAGAATTTATAAAAAAAAAAAAAAAAAAGAAAATCCAAATTTTGGATTTACCCTGACTTTCATTCCCATGGGCAGTGAGGATCAGTGCGATCAGAGAATTCGTTTCTCTACTGGGGATACACAAAGCAAATCAAGCCTAATTACTCTAAATACCCTATAAAATTGGACCTTTAGTTATACTTTCACTGTAGGTACACATGTCCCTTCAAGAGGAGCAGCCTCAGCTGTGGATTTTTACACTATGAGACTGTGTAGAAGGGGTGTATTTATTCCCCAGATTACACTCAAGCTCCCTGCACTATGCTGTGCAGAATGTGTCATCAGATTGATGCCCATTACCTTCTAGAGCTCAGAAACATTGTGTAAAGTGTGTGCTTTAGGAGGTTGTGGAGAAGAGAGGGCAGCAAATAAACAGCTACACCTTATGTGGGAGGATTTGTTTCATCTCTGTGTATCACCTGAGGCACTTCGGTGGGTAATAAGTAGAAGTTTATAACCACTTTAACAGTGTTTAATTTGCCTGTAAGTGCATGAGGGAGTTTGAGTGTGGCAATTTGTATTGTTTGGTATTTAGTAATATTATTTTATAAACAATAAAAAGGAATGCAGCGCTAAAATTACTTATTTGTAGAGAAATTGTAGTGATACAACATATGTGAAGACAAACTTCTAAGTCCAATCAAGGAAAATGTGAAACACACTTTGCTGGGAACCTGACAAATCACCAGCATACAAAATTAAAATGAAAAGCTCCTGGAGTGAATTGTTCTCAATATTGAAAAATTGATGAGCAGAGCTAAACAAAAATACTAATCATTAGTGAATAGTGACTAAAGGTGGATAACAATAAAGAAAAAATTAAAATAAAAAATCACAATAATTAGAAATCTCTAATAGTGATCATTATGAGATCTAATAAAAAGTCCAGTGTTAATTCTTCATAAATTGTGATGTGAAGAAAAGGAGAAGAAAATGCCAGGTGAATTCCAATAATCATCAGATGAGGAAGAAAAAAGAAACACCATAGACATATGTGGTAAGATTGCCTGCTTACCGCAAGGAAAGACTGTTTTACACCAGCCTTATGGAACACAGGGACATCCGGTCTCCCCACAACCAAACAGCATGAATCCGAATTAACTTTCAGTGATGGCTCCGGGAAGGGTACATGGATGGTAAATATTAAAAAAGGAGACTCTCATAGCGTATAACGTATGAACAAAGAAGAGCTTTAATAGATAATGCACTTACATCTATTCGATGAAAGAACGGCATATAACCATTTCGATCCAAGATCCGATACCTCTCGCTAGTCGACCGGAAAAACTCAGCCTGCGTACAGGACAGAACGCGATGATGTCACGGCACCCTAAACGTCGCTTCTTCCGAGAGATTTGGTTGGTCTATGACCACGAGATATTCAAACCAACATTTCTCTATCAAGAAAATTCTCCAAAAACATTGGCAGGTTTTGAGAAGCGACAAAATCCTGGGAGCACATATTCCTGCTGACCCAGTTCTGATTTTTAAAGGAGCACCGTCTCTGCTACACAATGTGGCTCCGAATGTTATCGATCCGCCCAAACCTTTAGTATTTTTTCAATCTCTCAAAGGTTTTTTTCCCTGCTGCAAATGCAGCATTTGTAAAATTAATGCATTTAAGGATCGTAAATGTACTTCGTTTCAATCCTCGGTGACTACTAAATCCTTCGAGATAGAATCATTTATTACTTGCTCAACCAAGTATGTGGTCTACATGATCCAGTGCCCATGCTCGAAACAATATATCGGCCGTACTAAAAGGGAGTTACATATTCGGCTGAGCGAGCATGTTGGCAGGATCAAAAGTGGGTTTCCAAAACATAACCTCTCCAGACACTATGATAAGTATCATTGATAGACAGATTAAAGGGACTAGTTTTTTTGCCATAGACAACATAGACAACTGGAGAGGCACCAACATGGTACGAGCTATTTCTAGACTTGAAACTCGTTGGATTTTCTGTTTAAAATCTTTTATTCCATTTGGTCTTAACGTTGATTGGGATATTAATTGTTTTCAAAATAATTCCTAATATAGTCCTATCAGCCCATAGGCTTAATTTTCCTATTTTTAAATAATAATTTTTTAATATTTATTATTATTTTTTATATAGTAATTATTTTTATCATTGATTCGATTCTGGATCTTTTATTTTATTTTATTTGTCTGTTAATTTTTAATCAAATTGTTTTTGTTTATTCATATAATGATGCACCTATGTATTGATCCATATAACTTTATGGTGAGTCACTCATGTGTTAAGATATGGTGATTTCTAATTGAATTGAGATATTCATATGTTGATTCATGTTGTTTTTCGATCCAAGCTTTTGTGTAAATCCGATACCTTTTTCCCGTCACTGTTGAACTCTGCTGCGTTATTTTCGATTTAAATTTATCATTTTTATTTGGAAATATTCGTCGTTACATCTGAATTCTACCTCTTTCGCTATTCGTTCCGCTTTTGCTTTAGTTCATACAGCAGCCTTCCCTCTTTCAAAATGGAATTTGGGGCTATTTAAACTCCGATTCGCGTTGTTGTCGACATCCGGCTAATCCCCCGTTGAAGTCCCATCGTGACGAAACGTACGTAGGGTGCCGTGACATCATCGCGTTCTGTCCTGAGTTTTTCCGGTCGACTAGCGAGAGGTATCGGATCTTGGATCGAAATTGTTATATGCCGTTCTTTCATCGAATAGATGTAAGTGCATTATCTATTAAAGCTCTTCTTTGTTCATACGTTATACGCTATGAGAGTCTCCTTTTTTATTATTTACCATCCATGTACCCTTCCCGGAGCCATCGCTGAAAGTTAATTCGGATTCATGCTGTTTGGTTGTGGGGAGACCGGATGTCCCTGTGTTCCATAAGGCTGGTGTAAAACAGTCTTTCCTTGCGGTAAGCAGGCAATCTTACCACATATGTCTATGGTGTTTCTTTTTTCTTCCTCATCTGATGATTATTGGAATTCACCTGGCATTTTCTTCTCCTTTTCTTCACATCACAATTTATGAAGAATTAACACTGGACTTTTTATTAGATCTCATAATGATCACTATTAGAGATTTCTAATTATTGTGATTTTTTTCTTTTTCTTTTTTCTTTATTGTTATCCACCTTTAGTCACTATTCACTAATGATTAGTATTTTTGTTTAGCTCTGCTCATAAATTTTTCAATATTGAGAACAATTCACTCCAGGAGCTTTTAATTTTAATTTTGTATGCTGGTGATTTGTCAGGTTCCCAGCAAAGTGTGTTTCACATTTTCCTTGATTGGACTTAGAAGTTTGTCTTCACATATGTTGTATCACTACAATTTCTCTACAAATAAGTAATTTTAGCGCTGCATTCCTTTTTATTTTTTATGTCTTTTTGATTGTTGTACATGATTTTTGTGCCAGCTGCTCATTTTCAACCTTATCATTGGTAACCAATTTTGATTAGCGCATCGTCAGCCCCTTGTGGGTTTCTTTTTCCATTGTTTAATATTATTTTATGTTTTATCAAAAAGTTTTGTATGTGTGTTTTAATATGACATTCAGTGGTGGCTGGTGCTCTATAATTTTTTTTTAGGGGGGGAGGGTCGGTAAACCAAATCCAAGCCCCCTCGGAGGGAGACGCGGGGGGAAGATGGGCCCCCACAGGAGATGGACATTAAGGCGGGTAACACCAGCAACACCCCGTTCCCCCGTGAGAGACAGACGGGTAGGAAGATAAAAGGTCTCCATACCTTAGTAGGCAGAAGTCCTGCCTGGGATGACATTCTGATCTCCCCTCCTCCTTCCTCCCCTGTCTGACCTGGAGAGTGCTGGATGTGGCTGAGCCGCTGCGGGTGAGCCATCCCTGGAGACAGTGTCAGCTGGTGGGTCGGTTGGGCTTCCCTTGCTTCCCCTAAGGCTGTGCGTCTCCCCCCTCCTCCCCTTCTAGGCCAATAGGATCACTTAAATAGAATCAGTGCGACAATAGCAAATATTAATTCTCTAACAGGACCACACCTATTCTCCTGCTCTCCAGGATTGAGTCTGAAAGAGTGACTCCTCCCCAGGGCTTGAACTGACTCCAGTAGTAATCGGCGTGCGTCCTAAGAGTAGGACGTACGGCTCCTGGAGCCAGATAGGCAGGGTTCTCCTCCCCCAGCATCAGCCTCCACTGTCAGATCCGCTCCGACCTCGAGCCGCCCCTGGATCCCCTGGTTTCTCTCTCCCTCTGGAGCCCCCACCTGCCAGAAACCAGACAGGCAGACGGTGACAGACACTGCTAGGCAAGCCTGCACTATCCCTCCATTCCTCCTGCAATCCACCGCTTGGCTTCCCCCTGCTTCACCTGACCCCCCTGGCTTCCCTCCGTCACCCTTCTCCAGCAGGTAAGCCTTTCACTGAGGCTGCAGACGGCCGTCCTTTTGAGGACAGCAGCTGCTGCCACTTAAAAGCCCCTGCTATCTCCCTATCCACATCTCCCCTCCTATACCCCCTCACTACCCATCCGCCACCTGCCCTGCAATCCTTGG
The DNA here is from genome assembly GCA_029574335.1 of Rana kukunoris. NCBI lineage: Eukaryota > Metazoa > Chordata > Amphibia > Anura > Ranidae > Rana > Rana kukunoris. The sequence goes on along the minus strand of CM056051.1, from coordinate 174,599,915 downwards.
CAATTTTCAGCCATTTCTGGCATTTCTGGCTTCCAGGCCGGCGTTTTTCGATACATCCGCGCCGGCCTGGAAGCAATCGCGGCAGCCGCAATTTAGGAAAGGCCGCGGCTTCACCCGCGGCCTAGTGGCGCGCCGCTTCTCACCCCCTCCAACCGCCACCAAAGTCCGAAAACGGACTTGAACCCCACCCCATACCCCCAGGAAAGTTACCTCACACCCCGGTCTAGTAATCCTGGCCCCAAATAGTAGCACCGATCCACCCAATCTGGAAGCTTTACCAGTCTGGATCCCGCTACCGATCGGCAGGCCATTTTTGCTGCACCCAGCCCCAAATCTTAATCACCACTACAACTTGATCCAGGGGTTACCCGATCGCCTCTTACAGGGGTCAGGAAGGAATTTTTTCCCTGCCGGGGCATATTGGCCGAGCGCCGCCAGGGTTTTTTGCCTTCCTCTGGACCAAGCCAGGAGAGAGGAGTTTAGCCAATTCCTCTCCCCACTGCCCTAAAATCCCCCCCTCCCCCCCTGGTGTATTGGCGAACATGGCATGTAGGCAATATTCTGCCGAGACCATTTGGAGTTTGAGGCAATGCGCCGCAATACTGCCAGCCATCACCAGAAAGACCCTAAGAACTGAGCGACTATGGAGAACCAATCATAGATCGACGGTTAGACATTTCAGACATTTACCCCAGGTCAAGCACATATCATGTGCTCTGATCAATACTAGATCGGCAGTAAAACAGCGACTTGAAATCCGCGACTTCATTCAACAAAAGGATCTAGACTGTCTTTTTATTACAGAGAGCTGGCTCACAGCCGACTGTAACACCATTCTAGGAGAATTGGTGCCAGAAAATTACCGTATCATAACGGAAAACAGAATAGGGCAAAGAGGAGGCGGCCTGGCGGTGATCCACAAGACTCATCTTACGATCACCAAACCAGTCCGCCAAAACCCTCTTCCATTCATGGAAACCCTTACTCTGCAACTGCAAGCAAGTTCAAAGGAGACCGTCCACATTCTGCTCTGCTATAGGCCACCCGGCCCAAAATCGCAGCTGCTCTCATCATGGACGGATTTCTTCTCCACTTATACCCTCAACAGTAAACAACTTTTGCTGTTAGGGGATTTCAATCTCTGGGCCAATTCCTCACAAGACCCCATTGCCGACGCCTGTATTGACCACCTGGAAGGATTAGGATTGCAGCAACTAGTATGTGGGCCTACACATGCTTCAGGTCACACACTCGATCTTATTTTCAGACAAGCTCTGGAAATAAAAATTAGGGAAAATGAAAAATTGCCATGGACAGACCACCAGGCAATTATATTCAGTATTTCCACCATCCCCCCCGCAACAAAAACATCGAATCCAGTGGCAACACACTGGACTAGATGTCAGAAGAAGCTCCACTCGGAACTCTTCAAAACGACTTTAAGGAAAAAAATAGAAACAACCCAGCCGCAGCAAACGGCCGTTGAAACATTGAAAGCCATAAACTCGGCCATGCTACAGTCAGCCGACTTGGTAGCGCCGAAACGAATAACCCGCATTCGGAAAAACAACCGCAGCTGGTTTAACAACCAGCTGTCGTTACTGAAGCAAGAACGCAGAAGGGCAGAATCTGCCTGGAAAAGATGTTCTTCTGAGCTAAACCTATCCATCTACAAGGCGACCACAAGAAAATACCACAAAGGAATTTTCCAAGCCAAGAAGAATTATTTTTCGGAGGCTATCAACGGTGCCCAAAACCGCCCCCGCGAACTCTTCAAGATGGTCACCCAGACCATGAAACCAGGATGCATTGAAGCCCCCAGTTCGGACACACAAGAATTTTGCAATGAGCTATCGGATTATTTCGTTAATAAAATCGAGGCAATCCGTGAAAGCATTCAGCAAAATTTTTCTCCCCTCAGCCCCCCCTGTAGCCTCTCACACAGCACCCATAGTAATTCTCCGATATCAGGTAAGTTCACCCTGGAACCCATCTCCATCGAGTCCACTAAGAATGTCATTTGTACTCTGCGCAGTGGCGCAGCACCAAATGACATTATCCCCACAAAACTGCTGAAGGAATGCGCCGACATCCTGGCTCCTCCCATCACGCAGCTTATCAACCAGTCTTTCTTGGAAGGCATAGTGCCCTCACAGTTGAAAGAGGGTGTAATCCAACCCATCCTGAAGAAACCCTCCCTGGACCCCAAGGACCCACTCCACCGCCGTCCCATAACAAGCCTCAACGTATTCTCTAAGATAATGGAAAAAGTAGTGGTACAACAGCTGCAACTGCATCTAGATACCCACAAGCTACTTGATCCATTGCAATCAGGCTTCCGTCCCGGACATGGGACGGAAACAGCATTACTGAAAGTATGGGACGATGTTCTCAAGGCCGCAGACGAAGGAGAATCTTGTCTCCTGGTTCTGTTGGACCTAAGTGCAGCTTTTGACACTGTAGACCACAATCTGTTACTGACTCGGCTTTCTGAAGTAGCCAGGGTCGCAGAAGGCGATTTATCTTGGTTCTCCTCTTTTTTGGAAAACCGATCGCAAACAGTGAATCTAGGACCTTTTACGTCTGAAAAACGCACAGTAACATGCGGAGTCCCTCAAGGATCGCCTCTGTCACCAGTGCTATTCAACATCTACCTTCGTCCTCTTTTTGAGATTATTAGCAGCCAAAATCTGCTTGATCACTCTTATGCAGATGACACGCAACTGTATTTCCGCATCTGCAATAGACAGGATCACCACCTCAATCTAGAGACATGCCTCTCTTTGATAGAGGACTGGATGACAAAGAGTTATCTTAAACTCAATGGAGCGAAAACAGAACTTCTTCTGTTTCACGCCAAGCGAAGGAATCAACCCTCAACAGCGTGGACCCCCCCGCCTATTTTGGGCAAGCTCATCACCCCTAGCGCCAAAGTCAAAAGCCTAGGGGTCATTTTTGACTCCTTTATGACAATGGACGCACAAATAGGGTCAGTGGTCAGCGGATCTCACCATCTACTGCGCCTACTACGCAGACTCACTCCGTTCATCCCTAAAGAAGATTTAGCGGTCGTGGTGGGAGCAGTTGTAAACTCCAGGTTGGATTATGCAAATGCCCTTTACCTCGGTCTCCCCAAATACCAAATCGCTCGTCTGCAAGTCGTTCAGAATACGGCCGCCAGACTTGTGACTGGGAAAAAACCCTGGGAATCTATCTCACCTTCACTGAGAGCCCTTCATTGGCTGCCAGTTAAAGACAGAATCGCTTTTAAAGCTCTCTGTCTTACGCATAGATGTGTCCATGAGAATGCCCCCCTTTACTTATGCGAATTAATAAAAGCGCATAATCCAAATCGCGTTTTGCGATCCACGAATCAGAACCTGCTCCAGGTTCCGAAAGCCAACTTCAAGTCCAAAGGAGAAAGAAGATTTGCGATCCAGGGTCCCAGACTATGGAACGCTTTACCAACCAGCATTCGGTTGGAGGAGAACCACCTAGCATTTAGGAAAAAGGTCAAGACTTTTCTCTTTTGATATCAAAGGAGACAGGAACAACAAGCGCCCAGAGGCGATTCAGTTCGCATGTGCCGCGCTATATAAGTTTTCATTCATTCATTCATTCATTATTGTCACACAACTGGGTAAGCCCACCCTTTTTTGGAGCCTATTAGAGCCTTAGGCTCTAAATACGTGCTTCAAAAAACAAAACAAATAAACATTGGAATCCAATGGGGGGGGGGGGGGGGGTGCCCGTGCGCCCCTAATGGATGGGCCACCACTGAAGACATTATTCATTTATATAATTTTCTAGACTAATTTCTAAAGGAGAGTAGTTATTTCAATATACAATACTTTAATTTTTTCACTTATTGATTTTAGTCCTTAATTACCGTATTTATCGGGGTATTGCGCGCTCCAGTGTATAGCGTGCACCCCTGATGTGGACCTGTAAAAAAAAATTTGGGGACTTTTAGTACTTACCGTTTTGGTGTCTTGTGCGGCGTCCATCGTCCGGTCCAGCGTCCGTCTTCGGCTTCTGTGGTGTCCTCCCGGCTTCTCCAGTGCTCCGGTGAGTCGAATCCCCGCTTCCCGCACTCAGTTTGAATGCCTCCGCCGACATATACCGAGTGCAGTACACTCGGGTACATTCGGCCAGCCTCGGCTTCGCTCATGCTCATGCTCTGTGACGTTTATGCGTGAGCACGAGTGAAGCCGAGCCTGGCCGAAAGTACCCGAGTCTACTGCACTCGGTATATGTCGGCGGCTCAGTTCAAACGGAGCGCTGGAAGCGGCTATCGGCGTATATCGTGCACTCACGATTTTCCCCTTATTTTATAGTAAATCCACCTAATCCTTTCTTCTTTTTTTTCTCCTTAAATATCTTTTTATTTGCATATAAAGACATACAAAAGGTACAAAAACGTACTTGACACCAAAACAAACTTGAGCTTAAAAAAAGTAGGGGGGTGTTTTTGGGACTGTAAATAATACATATCATACGTTTCCATCCATTGGTGTGCTCAGCCTATTGCATTAGGGCGTGCGCCCCCAAAGCTCAAACATACACATGTCTTTCTCTGCAGCCTCAGCAGCACTGGACAGTGAATGAATGGGAAGTGCTCTGTGCCGAGTGGCGTTTTGTTAATTCAGAAACTGTAGCATAGTAAACACTTTACTATGCTACAGCTATGGATAAACACAGAGAGTGAATGTGTTCATTACAAAAGGAAGGGCCCAGGTTAATGACATATTGACTAGCCCCTTCCCCCACTCTCCATCCTGAAACATCCCTTCAGCAGCCAGGGGAAGGAAGCCAGCACAACGTTGGGGAGGGGGCAACACAGGGGCAGTAGGGGAAATTGGCACAGCAGAGAATGATTAGGATGTGTCTAGGCACACCCCTTGCACACACCTATGTCTCCTCCCTAAATCTATATGAAGAAAAAGAAGGGTTGGTACTTTAGATGAGGCATGTGAGGAATGACTGGTAAATAGATCAATAGTTGAAAAATACTTCTTATGGACATTTAATTTGGGTTACAGCAGAACTCTCAGCATTTGTGCCTTTTACTTGTATTTATTCTTAAAACATACAGTGTCTTGAAAAAGTATTCATACCTCTTGAAATTGTCCACATTTTGTGATGTCACAACCAAAAACATTTTATTGGGATTTTATGTGATAGACCAACACAAAGTGGCCCATAATTGTGAAGTGGAAGGAAATGATAAATGGGTTTAAAATTGTTTTACAAATAAATATCTGAAAAGTGTGGCGTGCATTTGTATTCAGTCCCCCTTAGTGAACTTTATGTAGAACCACCTTTCACTGCAATGTCTCTACCAGCTTTGCACATCTAGAGAGTGACATTTTTGCCCATTCTTTGTAAAAAAAAAAAGCTCTGTCATCTTGGATGGAGAGCATCTTTGAACAGCAATTTTTAAAAACTTGCCAAAGATTCTCAGTTGGATTTAGGTCTGGACTTTGACTGGGCCATTCTAACACATGAATATGCTTTGATCTAAATCATTCCATTGTAGCTCTGGCTGTATGTTTAGGATTGTTGTCCTGCTGGAAGGTGAACCTCCATCCCAGTCTCAAGTCTTTTGCAGACTCTAATGCCGCGTACACACGGTCGTTTTTTGCGATGAAAAAAAACGACGTTTTTTAAAACGTCATTTAAATTGATCGTGTGTGGGCAAAACGTCGTTTTTTGTCTTAAAAAAAACGACCAAAAAAAAATTCCAACATGCTTGAATTTTTTGTGTCGTTTTTCAAAACGTCGTTTTTTGTTTCACAAAAAGTCACCGTGTGTAGCAAAAACGTCTTTTAAAACGACGTTTTTCAACCCGCGCATGCCCAGAAGCTAGTTATGAAGCGAGCTTCAATGGAAAAGTGTGGTGAACGTAACCTCGTTTTTTGTGAAAAAAACGATGGTGTGTATGCAACATCGTCTTTGAAAGTGACGTTTCAAAAACGTCGTTTTTTACTTCACAAAAAACGTCGTTTTTTTTCATCGCAAAAAACGACCGTGTGTACGCGGCATAACAGATTTTCTTCTAAGATTGTCCTGTATTTGGCTCCATCCATCTTCCCATCAACTCTGACAAGCTTCTCTGTCCCTGCTGAAGGAAAAATGCTGCCACCACCATGTTTTTTACGGGGGGGATGGTGTGTTCAGGGTAATGTACAGTGTTCATTTTCCACCACACATAGCGTTTGCTTTTAGGCCAAAAAGTAAAATGTTGGTCTCATCTGACCAGAGCACCTTCTTCCACGTTTGCTGTGTTCCCAACACGACTTCTCGCAAACTGCAAACAGGACTTCTTGTGGCTTTCTTTCAACAATGGCTTTCTTCTTATTTAGATTTGTGGAGTGCACAACTACTAGTTGTCCTGTGGAAAGATTCTCCTACTTGAGCTGTGGATCTCTGCAGCTCTTCCGGCGTTACTATGGGCCTCTTGGCTGCTTCTCTGATGAATGCTCTCATGGTCTGGCCTGTCAGTTTAGGTGAACGACCATGTCTTTGTAGGCTTTCCATTTTTGGATGATGGATTGAACAGTGCTCCATGAGATGTTCAAAGCTTTGATATTTTTTTGTATAACCTAACCCTGCTTTAAACTCCTCCACAACTTTATCCCTGACCTGTCTGGTGTGTTTCCTTGACCTTCATGATGCTGTTGGTTCACTAAGGTTCTCTATCAAATCTCTGAGGGCTTCACAGAACAGCTGTATTTATACTGAAATTAAATTACACACATGGGGACTATTTTTACTAATTAGGTGACTTCTGAAGGCAATTGAATCCACTCGATTTTATTTAGGGGTATCAGAGTAAAGGGGGCTAAATACAAATGCACGCCACACATTTCAGATATTTATTTGTAAAACATTTTGAAAACTATTTTTTATTTTCCTTTTACTTGACAATTATGTGCCACTCTGTGTTGGTCTAGCACATAAAACCCCAATAAAATACATTCAAGTTTTTGGTTGTAACATGACAAAATGTGGAACGTTTCAAGGGGTATGAGTACTTTTTCAAGGCACTGTAAGGTGTTAGTTTTCCTAGCGTAAAAAAAGGAGACCAATCAGGGTCTTTTCTGCCACCCTGGGTACCAGATCCTCCACTAAACCCAGCAGACATATTTTTGGAGATGGAAGAATGGGAACTCCTACTACCTCACTCACCACAGAGAGCACCTGCGTCCAGTAAACACTAAACACTGGGCAGGACCAAACAATATGAATAAAACCCCCAAGGATATGAGCACAATGCCAGCATTCCAAGGAAAGGGAAGGAATCCTTTTGTGCAAATGATAAGGAGTAATATATGCTCTATGGAAGATCTGATATTGTACAAGGCGGTCCCTTCAGTGTTTTAAACAGGAAATCCCAAATGTCCTCCTAATCCTTAGAGTCCAGCTCTGGAACATTGTGGGACCAATGTTCATGAAGCACTGATAATTCAGGGGCGGATACCCCAGAGAAGATATGCACAAAGGACAGAAGTAGGTTTCTCCAGACATTTATACCGCAGAACCCTTTCCAGATCTAATTGCACTAATTGTGTCACACCAGGGGGAAGCAAACTTCTGAAAGCATGGGACAACTGTAAATATCTAAAAACATCAGACACCAGTTTAATGTTGTATCTGGCCCACCCCATAGGATCAGGGAGTGTAAAAACATTTTGTAATGAAGGGTTATTCCATAAAGGGGTATTCGGGGAAACCGCAGTCCTTGGGAACTTTTTGCTTTAGGTCAGCAGAGAGGTAGGTTTGTAAGTGCCTCACCAGATCACAGCACCCTGGTAGCAGGGTTGGACTGATCTGGGTTCAACCACCATAACGCTGTAACCAATTGGGCTGCAATAAAATAAATTAAACAATCTGAAAGTACCAGACCCCCTTGCGAGGTGGGTCTCATAAGAGTAGATAATTTGTAACGAGAGGGCGTGAGCCCCAAAAGGAAGAAAAAGAAAATTCAATTTAGTTGAGAAAAGAAAGATTTGGGAATCCACTATGGGGAGTTACTGAACAAATAATACAATTTTAGAAGATTAATATGACCCAGGAGGGACAAGGGGAGATTCTTCCATGCTTTGAGCTTATTTTTAACAGAATGCATAACCGGGGTCAGATTTAACAGAATATAACTTGCAACATCAGGTGAGACACGTACCCCTAGATAAGTGAACTCATCCACCCATTGTAACTAAAGACCTGGTGGGGCTGCACTCTTGGCTTCTAAGTCAATAGCAAATAGTTGAGATTTAGACCAGTTGACCCCAAGCCCCGTTATGCTGCATACACACGACCGTTTTTCATGACGAGAAAAATGCAATTTTTTTAATTAGTCATTAAAAATGATCGTGTGTAGGCTCCAGAGCATTTTTCTTGACGTGAAAAATGGGAATTAAAAATTTAGAACCTGCTCTATTTTTTCTCGTTGTTTTTCACATTATAGTTTTTCTCGTTGTGAAAAATGGTCGTGTGTAGGCTTTAACGACGGGGAAAAAAACGCGCACTCTCTGAAGCAAGTTATGAGAAGGGAAATTTGCATAATCAGCCCAAAGGGTGGTGCCATTCGAATGGAACTTCCTCTTTATAGTGCTGTCGTACGTGTTGTACATCACCGCGCTTTGCTCGAGCATTTTTTTTCACGATCATGTGCATCAAGGCAGGCTTGACAAGAATCACGTAGAGAAAAACATCGTTTTTTTCATGACATGAAAAACGGTCGTGTGTACGTGGCATTACTCTTGAGACTTCATTCAGGACAGATATCGCTCTCTGCAGGGAGAAGGCAGCGTCATTCAGAAAGAGTAGATGGTCATCTGCATATAGGGCTACACTCTCTTCCAGCCATGCCAACCTGAGTTCTTTAATATGCAGAGATACCCGAAGTGCCTTGGCCACAGGTTCCATGGCTATGGCGAAAAGCGCTGGGGAGAGATGGCAGCCCTGCCGAGTACCTCTCGATAATGTGAATGTAGGAGACAGACGACCTCCCAGGCTGATGGCAGCTGTTGGCGAGCTATAGATTGTTTGTATTGAAGAAATTGGTTCTGGACAGCCGCACTCCGATAAAAGCCTTTACTGTAATGAATAGTCAACGTTCATGTGACAACAGAAGCAGGACAAACACTGACGCGTTTCACAACATCATTGTTGCTTAGTCATAGTTTTGACTAAGCAACAATGTTGTGAAACGCATTATCTGTCTATTCATTACAATAAGGGCTTTTATCGGAGTGCGGCTGTCCAGAATACATTTCTTCAATATTTCTCGTGCTGAGCCTGCACCTGGCTTCCACTTTGAGGTGGGCTATTTCTTTAGTACACCACCAGGAGCAGTTCACCCTTTTGTCCTCCTTTTATAGATTGTTTGTAGCCACTGTATGAATATCAGAGGGAACTCCAGCAATGGTGTGTGTTATTTTCAGCAATATATCTTACAACACGTTTTAAGCATTTTCTCTATTGTCTAGTTTTTTCAGGAGCTGACTGCGTAGGCGCCGTATATATTCGAGTCCTATGGCTATGGCGCGTCACGCCCTCCAAAAAAAGCCGAAATAGGACACTGCTATATACGGCGCCTGCGCAGTCAGCTCCTAGGTCTGTGCGCAGGCGCCGTATAGCGCCGGGAAGAGCCAAGTCCTAAATCGGCTATTTTCAGAAGGCGTGACGCGACATAGCCGCACCATTCACCCGCAGTGGGGAGCAAATAAAACTATTAATTAAACCGTAAGTACAGCGATTAAAAAAAAAAAACAGCATACTAGCGCTGTCGCCAGTATGCTGGATGGGATGGGACAGACTTGTTTTAGGGTGAACCCCCGCTTTAATAAATAATATGCAAGACATGCCTCTAGTCCAAATGCAGGTAAACCATTTACAAGCATTTTAGGCACCATTTTGGAGAAACCAGAGATATTCCATACTCCTCATCTTTACTGGTAAGGCAAGACCTTTACTAATGACCAGGTTCAAGGCATAAGTCGTCAACGAATGCACACCAATTTCATAGGCACATGGCTTTGGAGGCGGCTCATTGGGGCAGCTCCAGAAGGTAGAAACTTTCTTTGGATGCAGCATAGGTAGAAGTAACTCTTAAATTTGGCCCACATGCAAAGTCAGTAGAAATGGCCCCTGACCAGTTTGAAAGTCCTTTCAGGAAGGCTACACTGCTTTTCTATGCATCTCTGGCAGGAACAGTTGCCACTTGTCTTTGGGAATGTCCAGGGGGCCCCTTCGGTATTAGCTATAACTGATCTAATTTTTGATGTTCTTCCTTTTAAGCGATCACCAGCAGTGAATCTGAGCACCCACATTCCAGAGTGTTAAAGGTCAAACTGGGGATCTTCCATCTGGTCCTTTCTTTTTGGAGAGTTTGGGTAGGCCTTCATGCCTCATTATTTAATCTTATTTTTTTATAAAAAATATGCATAACATACAGTTGTGCTTAAAAGTTTGCATACCCTGGCAGAAATTGAGACATTTGGGCATTAATATTGAAAATATGACCGATCATTCCAAAAAACTGTCTTTTATTTAAGAAAAGCAATGACATGAAGCCATTTATTATCACATTGTTTTTTGGATTATTTTTAAATCATAACAGAAATCACCCAAATGGCCCTGATAAAAATGTTACATACCCTGGAATGTTTGGCCTTGGTACATACACAGAAGGTTGCATACACAAGTTAAATGGCAATTAAAGGTTAATCTCCCACATTTGTGGCTTTTTAAATCACAGTTAGTGTCTGTGTATAGTCAATGAGTTTGTTATCTCTTACATGGATGCACTAAGCAGGCTAGACACTGATCCATAAGAAGGTAGAAAAGAACAGTCAAAATACCTGCGTAACAAGGTAATGAAACTTTACAAAGATGGAAAAAGATATCAAAAGTTATCCAAAGGCTTGAATATGCCAGTCAGTACTGTTTAATCACTTATTAAGAAGTGGAATTAGGGGCTCTTTTGATACCAAGGTCAGGTAGATCAAGAAATATTGCAGCCACAACTGGTGGAAGAATTGCTCAGGATACAAAGAAAAACCCACAGGTAACCGCAGGAGAAATGCAGGCTGCTCTCCAAAAAGACGCTCAATGTCTTGCCTGCTTGGTGCATCCATGTGAGAGCATTATATAAAATAAACGGAGAGTAAGGAACAATGCAGACTCCAAGACTCATTAAGGCCCCTTTCCCACTTGAAAGTGACGCAATTTTGCCATACCTGTGTAATCTTGAGGTCTATGGACCTCAAGTTGCATCAAAGTCAAATCAAAGTAGTGCAGTGACTACTTTGAAGTTGCACAGATATGAATGGTGATCATTGGAAATCACTTGTCATGCGACTTTGCACAGGTGTGAAAGGGGCCAAATGCAGATTTAAAAGTATTCACGAAAATTGACTCAACTGATTTTTGGTGCAAGAGGTTATTGTGGATCAGGTGGTCTTCATGCTGGGGCCACAAGCTGCAGAACAGATTTGTCGGGCTGTAGCCCACATATCTCTACTGCGTTTCAACTGTGATGGTTTAGGCACCAGATGGGGAATTTTACTCTCATTAAACCTACAATATGCCTTTGATTCCCTGTCCTGGCACATCCTGTTCCACATATATCAGAGGTGGAACTTCAGACCCAAATTCCTCTTACTACTCAGTGTGCTATACTAAAATGCCACAACTAACATTGTAGGCATTTGACATCAACTTTTCTGTTATCCGTTTTCGCTTTAGTCTGTGCAACTTTTCCCTTTAATTGGTGTACACAGGCCCTCCCTTAACTTGGAATAAAACTTACCTCTGGCGACTCCACACTATATAAGGCAAGTTATGATACTCGTTACTCTTCTACGACGTGTGATCTAAAAGAACTGGCAGAACCATACTCTTTCCAGGATGGGCAGGATAGCGACGATCAAAATACTGACCCTTTCCGAAAATTCTTTATTATTTTCGTTTTTTATTTGGAGCTCTGTAGGTTGTAGGGTAGCTCACATTACTTTGTGAGTGAGTGAAGAACTTATATAGCACAGCACATGCAAACTAAATTGCCTCTGGGCGCTCGTTGTTCCTGTCTCCTTTGACATCAAAAGAGTTTTGATCTTTCTTCTAAAAGCCAAGTGGTTCTCCTCCAACGGAATGCTGGTTGGTAAAGCGTTCCATAGTCTGGGACCTTGGAGCGCAAATCTTCTTTCACCTTTGGACTTGTATTTGGCTTTGGGTATCTGGAGCAGATTTTGATTGGTGGATCCCATAACGCAATTGGAGTTGTGAGCTTTAATTTTACGCATAGATATTGGGGGGCCTTCCCATGGATGCACTTATGGGTAAGACGGAGTGCTTTAAAAGCAATTCTGTCTTTTACTGGCAGCCAGTGAAGGGTTCTCCACGAAGGAGAGATTGACTCCCATGGTTTTTTCCCAGTCGCAAGTCTGGCAGCCGTATATTGAACGACTTGCAGACGAGTGATTTGGTACTTAGGGAGTCCGAGGTAAAGGGCATTTGCATAGTCTAGTCTGGAGTTCACAATTGTTCCCACCACGACTGCTATGGAATAAGTCTGCGTAGTAGGCGCAGCAGATGGTGAGATCTGCTGACTACTGACCCTATTTGTGCATCCATTGTCATGTAGGAGTCGATGATGACCCCCAGACTTTTGACTTTGGCGCTAAGGGGTGATGATTTGGCCCAGAATGGGCGGGGGTGTCCAAGTTGTTGCAGGTTGATTCTTTCGACTGGCGTGAAACAGGAGAAGTTCTGTTTTGGAGCTGTTGAGTTTAAGATAACTCTTTGTCATCCAGTTTTCTATCAAAGAGAGGCATGTCTCTAGACTGAGATGATGATCCTTTTTGTTGCAGATGTGAAAATACAGTTGTGTGTCATCTGCATATGAGTGATAAAGTCGTTTTTGGCTACTGATGATTTCAAAGAGAGGGCGGAGATAGATGTTGAATAGCACCGGTGACAGAGGGGATCCTCGAGGGACTCCGCATGACACCGTGCGTTTTTCAGAAGTGAAAGGTCCCAGTTTCACTATTTGTGATCGGTTTTCCAGAAAAGAGGAGAACCATGATAGATCACCTTCTGCGACTCTGGCTACTTCAGCTAGCCGAGTCCGTAATAGTTTGTGGTCTACCGTGTCAAAAGCTGCGCTTAGGTCCAACAGAACTAGAAGACAAGATTCTCCTTTGTCTGCGGCCTCGAGAGCGTCATCCCATATTTTGAGTAATGCTGTTTCTGTCCCGTGTCCGGGACAGAAACCTGATTGAAAAGGATCGAGCAAATTATGGGCGTCTAAGTGATGTTGTAGCTGTTGTACCACTACTTTCTCCATCACTTTAGCAAGGACATTTAGGCCTGTTATAGGACGGCTGTGTTTTGGGTCTTTGGGGTCGAGGGTGGGTTTCTTTAAAATAGGTTTAATTATACCTTGTTTTAAGCGGGTGGGCACTATACCTTCTTTGAATGATTGGTTTATAAGCTGTGTGATAGGCGGTGCCAGAATATCGGCACATTCCTTCAGCAGTTTGGGGGGAATAATATCATTCGGTGCTGTGCTATTTCGTAGGGCATTGATGATATTTTTAGTGGCATCAATAGAGATGGGTTTTAGAGTGAACGTTGTTGATTGTGGCGAGTTTATGCAGGTATTGGGTGAATGGTTGGGGGGGGGGGGGGGTTGAGGGGGGTACTGTTTCGCTGAATGCTTTCACAGATTTTTTTTAATTTTGTTAACAAAATAATCCGATAATTCATTGAAAAATTCTTGGGTATCAGAATTGGGGGTTTGTAGATGGCGTGGTTTTCTTCAGAAGAGCTTCTTTTCCAGGCTGCCTCTGCTCTTCTGCGCTCTTGCTTCATCAACGACAGCTCTTTGTAGGTTTCCAAATGGCAGAAGGTTGGGAGTTCCCCACTTTCTTAACTATTATAGAGCTACCCAGTTGGTCCAGTGGCATTAGTACAGTGACAGTGTATAGTATTATCACTTATCAATGTCACTGGCAATTAGTCAGTTTCTCCCAGCATCAGTTAGTGTCAGAACGCCCGCCGCACTATCACAGTCCCATTATAAGTTGTTGATCGCCACCATTAATAGTATAAAAAAAAATATCCAGTATACTGTATATACCATAGTTTGTAAGCTCTATAACTTTCACGCAAACCAATCAAGATTTTTTTTAATCAAAAACACATAGTAGAATGTTGGCCAAAATTATGAAGACAATTTTTTTTTATTGAATATGTTTTATTAGAAAGTAAAAAAATAAAAATGTTTTAATTTTTTTATTTATGTTTTTTTTTTTTTTTTTTTATATTGCAAGAGATAGAAAACACAGTGGTCATCAAATACCACCAAAAGAAAGCTCTATTTGTGTAAAAAAAATGATATAAATTTAGTTTGGATACCACATTGCTTGACTGAGCAATCACCAGTTAAAGAAGCACAGTGTCGAATAGCAAAAAATGAAGGGATAAAATCTTCTGGAGCTTAAGTGGTTAAATTATGCATTGTCCTTAGTCTAAGGTTTAATTCAACCACCAAGCCTTTTGACTATAATCACACACTTAATTTATTAAGCTGCAGCCATATGATTTGCTGCTTGAAAATTTGCGCCATTAAACAGGGGTAATTGTAATTCTAAATTCAATGACATGTGTGTGTCAGTTTCACAGGAAATAGCTGCAAGCACTGATAAAATTGGAAAGGTGGAAAATATTTGTTACAGTATATAAACTGCCAGGAACACAATTTAGGGCTACTGTTATTTAGAAATCCAACATTAAATGTAAAACACTGAACCTGTATTAATGTAAATGTCTACAATTAACAAAACAATGAGTTAGATAATAGTAAAGTGCTGAGGTATATCAATATTATAAAGTGATGCCTTCGTCCCTTTAATCTATTGTAGAGAAAAAGGAGGCTTGTGGTGGACTATAATGGCATCATATGTGCAACTGATAAACAGTCGATATTATAATTAAAAGGTTTTTATTACAACAATAGAAACATTCTATAACATTTACAATAAAATATCAGTTGTGACAACTATGAATCAACGTATCATTGGCATATACTACCAACCATATATACAAAGTACCAGTAATTGCGCAGTGTATGTAAACTCTACATGTCTCATGTTTCGCGGTTACTTGATGTCCGCTTCCTCCGGAGTCATACATAGGCACATAATTGGTTGAAAGGTATGTACAAGGAATATGTCACGAAACTAAAAATAAACAAACATTAAAATCTTGGGGCCAGATTCACAGAGCGATTACGCCGGCGTTACAGGAGATGCGCGGCGTAAGTCTAAATTTGCGCATTCGTTTCAATGCGCCGCATCCCCAAAACGAGATACGCAAGAAATCTACTTTTTTTTGTCCGGCGTAATTTCGATAGACAGGCGCATCCGTCCGCACAAAACTGCGCTAGACACACCATTGATTTGCTATTCAAATATGCTAATGAGGGAGTTACGGGGATCCACAAAAGAACGTTGTTGCAGCGCAGGCTACGCGCTGTGCGCAACAGCTGCACGGCCTGTCTAAAATTAGACCATATAAAAGGTGGTATAAAATTAGACAATCCGTCTACATGTCAGAGAAAGCAACACTGTTAGTGAGGAGCTGAGCAGTCACACGTGTTGCACAACAATCTGTATGCCAACATGCCAGGGACATCCTCGCTCATAGCTATACTACTGACTTTAGAGGAGCAAAGAAGGAGGAGGGCACGGGAGAGGATATACCGCACCCGCATAGACCTCTTTGGCATGAGTGATTCTGAGGTGTATCGCATCTTCAGATTCACCCCTCATGCCATCCTGGAATTAACCACAACCTTGCAGGAGGACATCACCAGCCCAACACACCGCTCACATGCAGTGTAGCCACTGGTCAAGGTCATGGTAACACTCAATTTCTTTGCCAGTGGCTCTTTTCAGCGTACAAGTGGAGTGGTGGCTGGGATGTCACAATCCTCCATGAGCAGATGTGTGCACCAGGTTGTCCCTGCAATCCTCAGACGCATGGCCAACCAAATCATCAAACCCACCACTGAGGACCTGCGGCTGAAGGCAATGACAGATTTCTACAGAATTGCCAGATTCCCACGCACCGTGGGGGCCACTGATTGCACACATGTGGCACTCCAGCCCCCCCATGAGACAGAGCACATATACCGCAATCGGAAGCATTGGCATTCCATCAACGTACAGGTGATAGTCGATGCCCAAGGCCTCATATGGCATGTCCGTGCCAAACACCCCGGATTCAGCCATGACAGCTACATCTACAATCAGAGCCCCATCCGAATGGAATTCGAACAGAACGTGTATGGGGACACCTGGCTGGTTGGTGAGTGACATGGGTGGCAGGCATGACTGTCCCCCCCCATGATGCACACATCACAAGGGGCACATGCATGACTAACATCCTCCTGTCTTTTCCCTTACAGGTGACTCTGCATATGCACTGGGACCCCATCTCATGACTCCTATCCGGAACCCCCAAACACCAGGAGAGGAAAGATACAATGAAGCCCACACCCAAACACGTGCAGTGGTGGAGCGCACTTTTGGCCTCCTGAAGTCACGTTTCCGATGCCTGGATAAGTCTGGGGGGACCCTGTTGTATTCCCCAAACTTTGTGTGCCAGATCATCGGTGCATGTTGCCTGCTGCACAACTTCGCAGTGAGAAAGGGCCTGCAGATTGACATACGTGATGACCTGACCCCTGAACCAGACAACCCCCCCCTAACCGAGGTTACCCCGTCTTCTGAGGGAAGAGCAGCCAGGAGACAGCTCACATTAGGCATCTTTGGACGTTAAACACACACATTAATCATGGCACAATGAGAATGCATGCATGCACACCACTGTGGTCCCTAGCACAGACACATCACATCCTCATCAAATTGGATTAGCACAAGCCCACCATGCTGGACTTGTGAGCAGCAACGCCACGCCACGGCTCCAATTATGTCACTGTACATTCATACACCATTCACACGGACCTGGGAATCACTTCTCTCTGGTCCTGGGGAACCCTTCTCCACCAAAACTGAGGGTGACACCCCTTTTCCGGCAGGAATATCACCCCCACATTTCAAAAACATTCACAACACAAAAAAAAAAAATGTCCAGCAAAAAAAAAAAATGTCCAGAAAAAAAAAGGGGTAAAACAAATTAATGCCGCTGGCGTGAGCCATGCCTGGGGCGTCCACGGCCACGGCTCCTCAGGGGAGACTCATGGGGAGAGGGGGTAATCCGGGGAAGGAGGAGCAGCCCCTGGTCTGTGCCCATCTGGCGGCCTGCCCTCCAAGGCCACGGCAATTCTGTTCAGGCCAGCACCTAGTGTTGCCATGTTGGCCTGGATAGCCTGGGTGAGGGCCCTCACATCCTGCCCAACGTCTGCTGTAGTAGTCTGCAGTACGTTTAGGCAGTTTTTAAGAGCACGGGAGTGTCAGTCCAGGTCCCCAAGCGTATCCTTTATGGAGGACAGGCTCTCCTCCATCCGCACCAAAGTCTGGCTGACCTGTCCCAGATGGCGGGTCTGAAGGGCCTGGTCCCTTCTCAGATTGGTGGGCAGAACCTCGGCCACCCCCCTGGTCTTCTGGGACGACTTCCTGCCTCCAGCTGAGGCTTGTGGACGGGGAGAAGGGGAGCCCCTTGGGAGGGGAGCCCTGTTGGGGGAGGAGTGGGAGGGGCTAGCCCTTATGGAGGGCTGGCTGCTGCCAGCCAGAGAGGAAGACTCCTCCAAAAACAGCAATCCACTGGCTGACATGACATCCTCCTCCTCCTCAAACTCCTCCTCCTCCTCCTCTTCAACCTCCTCCGAGGACTCCGGCCTTGTCGGGGGGTCCTCATCAGGCTGTTGTCCCTGTGATGGTGCGGTCAGCCCAGATGGCCCAGCACCCTCCTGCACATCTGTGGATGACACAAAACATTCACAGGTTGGAGGATCCACACACATTTGCCACATATTACCTTTCACCCCCCCCACATGCTACATACCTGATAGGGCAAAACAACCTTACCTGGCATCACGCATTCATGACTGGAGTCATAGCCAGGCAGGCCCTCCACCTGTTGTCTATGAAAGGTGTGGGCCACCGCACACTCCTCCGCTGTCAGCCCAACAGGGCATGGTGGGCCCCCTCCTGGGCCCCCTCCTGTGCCCCTGGCATGGGCTGCCATTTTGGCCAGCTTCTTTCTGACCAGACGCCGGAGGTCATTGATTTTCTTTTCAATCCCCGGCCGTGTCCGGGTCTCCCCCCCCCCGCTGAATTCACCTGGTCAGTAATGTGCTGCAAAATCTCACGCCTCCTGGCCGGGGTGGTGTTGGCACTCTCCGGGCCGTGGAGGAAACGCCCATATTGGGTAATGGCCCGGGCACTTATTTGTTTCTCCCCCAAAGTAAAATTCAACTTCCTCTCAGTCATACTCATACAACAACTCTCTCCCAAACAATCAACAAAAATCACTCACAAAAACAAGCAGGAAAAATCAAGCAACAAAACAAACAAACAAAAATCTATTAACCAAAAAGTCTCACAAGCAGTCACCAAAAAACACTTTCAAATATATTCTACCAAACACTAGATCAAACAGTCAACAAATATAACAAAGACAAGTCACAACGCAACTAACAACAGAACAAAAGCACCTTGCTGTATAGGGAGGGATACAAAGGGATGTACTTTTGCAAAGGAAGTGCGTTTGTGTCGGTCTATTTATGCTGTCTGCATAGTTCACAAATTTGCCCGGGTCCACTTCCAATTTCACTGATTGCGCCGTTCCCGAGTTGTGAGCATGCGCACAGAGGTGCTGACCATGGTCTGCTTCATGCGCGCATGCGCGAGCCGGCCGGCCCTTCATTTGCATGGGGTCACGGCTCATTTCAATGTAACACGCCCACGTCCTTCCCAATTTGAATTACTCCGCCTTACGCCTCTGAAATTACGTTGCACCGGCGCTAATTTCTGCGCAAATCAATCGAGAATACGGTCATTGCGCCGCTACATTGCGGCAGTCTAACGTAAAGGAGGTGCGCTACGCCAGTCAAAAAGTGCGCAGATGTACGTGAATCTGGCCCTTTATATATATATATATATATATATATATATATATTGTGGAAAATATATTGTTACAGTTCTATAGAAAAAAGTGCATCCATCTGCCAGTATGTAACCATCACCAAAAGAACATCTCACCGTGGATGCTGTGTCAGGTAAGTGGCCAGGAGCCCACACCATGAATGGCAACCCACCCCAGAGGACGCAAAGTGACAGGATGGCCCAAAACATAGGTATAGGTATTTATATTAAAATACAATACCTCAAGATTACACAGGCATGGACAATGCTTATATTTTATTATAATTTGCCACCTGGCCACGTTTATGGGCCTGAGGGGAATGTGAATATACTGTAATATGTGCAATTCAAATATTTTATCTAGGTTATACCTAAGTTTTGGGCCATCGTGTGACTTTGCGTCCCCCGGGGGTGGGTTGCCATTCATGGTCTGGGCCCCTGGTCACTTACCTGACACAGCATCCACTGTGAGATGTTCTTTTGGTAATGGTTATATACTGGCAGATGGATGCACTTTTTTCTATAGAACTGTAACAATACATTTTCCACTATATATATATATATATATATATATATATATATATATATATATATATATATATAAAGATATTAATGTTTATTTGTTTATTTTTAGTTTCGTGCTTACATACCTTTCAACCAATTATGCGCCTATGTATGACTCCTGAGGAAGCGGGTATATAGTAACAGCGAAACATGAGACATGTAGAAATTTACATACACTGCGCAATTACTGGTACTTTGTATATATGGTTGGTAGTATATGCCAACGATAAGTTGATTCATAGTTATCACAACTGATATTTTATTGTAAATGTTATGGAATGTTTTTATTTTTGTAATAAAAACCTTTTAATTATAATATCGACTGTTTATCAGTTTCACATATAATGCCATTATAGTCCACCACAAGCCTCCCTTTTCTCTACAATGAGTTAGAGAATAGGTAGGAGTAGGAGATGACATAAAAAGGAAAGACTACTGAATAATATGAAAACTGTAGACAGTTGAGGTAATAAGGAATAACTGGGGAAGATTCTAATAATAACTCTATTAAATTACACCATAGGCAGTCTCTGGTAAATCTCCTTTAGCTTAGAATGACTGATAATCTAGTATAACAGGCTGCATAAAACTTCACAAAGATGTATACTCAGTACCAGGTATAACATTTATTTTTACATATAACCAGGGCTTTTTTTCAGGGGTAACTTGGTATAATTCAGTTCCACCGCCTCTGACTCAGACCCTTGTGGGGGGGGGTGCTAAACACAGAAGTCCGGTTTCTGTGTTTACAAGTGACAGCTTTGCACTCTGTGGGGTGCAAAGGGTCTTTGGTATTTAATGCCCCTTTAAGACCCTCCTACTGTTTGTGAAATTTGACTGACCACACCCACTACTTGATGTGATTTGGAGGTTGTGTGTAGGTGGAGGAGTTTTAGGGGGCTATGGTTGGGTTCCAGCACCTATTGTTTGAGAAAAAAAGCCCTGCATATAACTAAAGGTTTAAAAACACAATGGCCCGGATTCACGAAGCACTTATGCCGACGTATCTCCAGATATGCCGCGTAAGTACAAATATGCGCCATCGTATCTGTGCGCCGAACCCACAAAGATACGCCTAAAAACAGACTTCATCCCACCAACGTAACTTTCCTACGCCTGCGTAGATTTGGCGCATATTTATGCTGGACGCATGTCGATTCAAATATGCAAATGAGGGAGATACGCCGATTAGCAAACGTACTTGCGCCCAGCGCATGATTTACGCGGTTTGCATAAGTTTTATATTCGGCGTAAAGTTATTCCCCATAGATGAGGCGCAACCCATGCAAAGGTATAGACCAGGAAACACAAGCCTACGTATTTTACGTTGGACGTCTGTGAATATGGGCCGACGTGGGTCTGGCTGGGCGTAGGTTACGTTCACGGTGTACACAGTGATCCGGCGTATCTTAGGCAGTTGTTCCGACATGGTTGTACGCATGCGCACGGGGATATGTCCATGTCCCGATACAAGCAAAGTTAATTTTAAGTACTTGTCTGGTGCCCGGCCCACCATTTGCATGGGGTCATGCTTCATTAACATGGATCACGCCCACTTCCACTTACGCTGACTTACGCCTATGAAATATACGCTACGCCGGCGCAGAGTTGGGAGCATTTGCTTTGTGAATTCCATGCTTGCTTCTCCGTGCTGCGCCGGCGTAGCGTAAAAGAGATACGCTACGGCGCCATAAATATGCGTCGATTTATGTGAATCCGGACCATTCTTCAACAATATACCATCTTATTACTTTTGTATTGGAATTATACTTTCTCCTTTTATTTTGTAAAGTGCTGTGAAAACTGTTGGCCCTATATACATACTGAATAATATTAATAATTATATTAGCAACTTCTTTGCATAACTAACTTGTATTTTAAGTATTCTGATTTTTAATAATCATTTGTTGATTTTAATTACAATGGGTGCAGTTGGAATCATCAGCAAGAGTGTTCTTCAGTTATTAGACAGCTACAAGATGAATGTTATAATTCACAGTGACAAGGAGACAGATCTTATAATCTGACCTGTTACTAGCCCTAAAGGTCTGTCTTAACCATTATACATCAAATGCCTTCTATATTTTATATATGAACGTAACAAGAAGAAAGGCCACATATGTCTGTAAACATATCAAACTTTTATTAAACATTTTATAGAGACAAAAAAATAATCCCTACAGGTCCATGAAACTGTAGACTTAAAATATGCATATTTTCACAAGTCTCTGCAAGTTTTTTACAATGAAATGTCATACTCAGGCTGGACATAAAAACAAGGTACTTCTGGAGGCAATGGCCAATAGGATATGGAAATTATTCACTTTTAGTGTGACTGCTAAAAAAAAAAAATGCAGGCCATTGCACGATTGAGAAATTCTATACAAATATAGGTAAACAGTAATAATAACAACATATTATTTTAAGTTGGAGCTTTTTTGAGAAATCCATATAAAAGAAAATTCTTATGATATTAAACCTGCACAAAATTAGATCCATACTGTGTATTTATAGTACCATTTCTTTAACTCCTTGGCACAAGTATTTTAAAAGGGTTTGAATAAGCAGTCTATAAGGACTTTGTGTGAAGTAAAACATTTCTATACATAACGGGTAAAAATACATGGAGCATGTTGCAAACATATAAATATTGATATGTCATTCTTCTTCATCATCACTGTCCTTCATAGAAATCCCCTGGAGTCCTCCCCTATCAGAAACTGCTACCGTAGCCTCTTCCATAGTTAAACGGTTGTGAACTGTCTCATATGTCTTATTATTTAGTGTGCCGTCGAGCACTCCCTGTAGCCTAAAGTCTCTGTAGGTTTTCTGTAAGAAAGATAAAAATTCATTGAAAATGTCCGTGTAGGGTAGCATTACATCTTCTATCTTAAATATCACAATACATTAATGTTTAGCATAACAGCAAAATAGAATTTTACACGTGGCAATGCACATGTATAAGACATATTTATTTTTCTTCAGTTGTAAGAAACTGCTTCTGACAGCCAAGATATTTGCAAAAAAAGGAAAGTCTATCATATTCAACTTTTAAACAGGAAAAAAATAAAAATAAAAACTTTAAGATCATATTTAAAAATTTAGGAATTCTGTGGTCTGAAGTGGAGGATCAGCTATTCAGAGCTCCCATCTTTGTTATCAGCAAAGATCACATGACCATGATCACTGTAGACAGGACTGGAGGAAACCTGGAGAGGCATATTGTCCAGGAAAAGAGAAGTATTTCAGTCCTTCTATTACTCTTCATTTATCCATACTAGCAATAATGCAATCAAAGCTTTAAAGTGGTTGTAAACCCTCCAGCTATGTCAAAGGAAAAGATCCATAAGCTGCACATCATGAAGCAGACCCATGAGCATGAAGTGAGAATGGCAGCCTTAGCTTGGACTCCAGCCAGGCCACACCCCAACAGCGTTACGCTCGGCCCCTTGGAACTCCCATGATTAAGCTTCAATGGGTGGAGCGAAATGTGTTGGAAGTGTGGCCTGGCCGGAGTCCAGGCTGAGGCTACCATTCATCTCTTCATTTTACTTCATGCACATGGGTCTGTTTTATGATGTGCGGCTTATGGATCTTTTTTTTTTTTTTACACTGCTTGTAGCTAGGACGAGCCTCTGCCCCTGCCTGCACTCTGGGAGGTCTAGTTGAACTTTACCGCTCTACCTGAGCAGCACCTACATTTTGTCTTTTTGGGTCACTGTAAAATATACCCAGTGAAGTGACTGGCCTCAGATGATACATGGCGATGAAGCCAATTCTCCTACATAAGTTGCACCTGTTTCTCTACATCCATTCTCCTAGGCACACTTGCACACAGTTTTAGGGAATTTGGCAGGTAGGTTGTTCTAAACATCTAGGAGAACTATCCACAGTTCTGTTTGGGCTGTCTCAGTTGCTTCCCTGTGTTCATGTACTCCCAGAAGACTCAGTAATATTGAGATAAGGGCACTTAGAGGGGTTATACTATCTCTTCCAGGACTCCATGTTGTTGTTTTCAGTAAAGATAGTTCTTTATGACTTTGGCTGTATGTTTGGGGTCATTATCTGGCAGCCCCACATCTGCAAGAAACCTGCACCATTCTTCACTATTTTTTTACAAACAAACATTTATTGTAAACTTTCTATTGTTACAGCTAAACATAATTTTGGACTCATTAACCACTTGCCGACAAGCCGCTGTCGTTATACAGCAGCAGGTTGGCGGGATCCCGCGAACCGTCGTAGCTGTAAGTAATTTTAAGTGGGATAGCAGGCGCGTGCACACCCGCTGCATCACGGGGGTGCCGATGACCGCTGTTCTGTGAGGAAAGACAGATTGTGAGTTCCTAATAGCTAGGAACCATGTAATTTCCTCTAAGTCAGTTCCTTCCCCCTACAGCTAGAAACACAATAGGGAACACAATTAATTTAATTTTTACAGTAATCATTTGCATTTTTATAGCTGATCACTGTATAAATGCCAATGTTCTCAAAATGTGGGACAAAAGTGTACAATGTTTCCACCATAATGTCGCAGTCTCGATTAAAAATCGCAGATTAACCCCCATTACTAGTAAAAAAAAAAAAAAATTAAAAATCTATCCCCCATTTTGTAGACGCTATAACTTTTGCGCAAACCAATCAATATATGCAATTTTTATTACCAAAAACATGTAGTAGAATATATATCCGTCTACACTAAAAAAAAGATTTGCTTTAAAAAAAAAAAATTGGGGATACACAATGCCACCACTTCCACATCACTGCAGCACCTGCCCTTGTATAGATCCCATCAGTATGAATGTCACACCACTTCCTCAAAACTTAATCTTTTTAAAACTGAGCTTGTAATATTTCCTCCTCCCCGATCCCTTCCCCATGACTGTACAATTGAGATCAACAGCACAACAGCACAACCATTTGTCCCTCCACACATGCCAGGGTGTTGGGTGTAATCCTAGACTCTGACCTCTCCTTCAGCCCTCATATCTAATCACTGGCTAAATCTTGCTGCCTTAACCTCCACAACATCTCCAGAATTCAATCCTTCCTAACCAACGACACCACAAAACGTATTCGCTCCTCATTTCCCACCTCTATTCTCACTGGCCTACCTTTACACAGGCTATTCCCCCTTCAGTCTATCATGAATGCTGCTGCTAGAATAATACACCTTACTAATGGATCCGTGACTGCTGCCCCTCTGTGCCATCTCTTCACTGTCTTCCCCAAACCCACCATATAAAATTCAAAATACTAACCACGGCATACAAGGCCGTTCACAACATCGCCCCCAGCTACATCACCAATCTCATTTGCAGATATCTCCCAAATTGTCCTCTCCGCCCCTGTCAGGCCCCTGTCAGGACCTCCTACTCTCTAGCTCCTTTGTTACCTCCTCCCATGCTCGCCTACAGGACTTTTCCAAAGCCTCTATCCTATCCTCTGGAACTTCTTGCCCCAGTATGTCCGGTCAGCTCCAACCATGTCCACCTTTAGGCGATCCTTGAAAACTCACTAATTCAGGGAAGCCTACCCCCACCTCCACCTAAGAACTACACTTGTGTCACCTCTATCAGATCATCCCTTCATTACCTTTTGTACCACCTCCCCTTAGATTGTAGGATCCACAAGCAGGAACCTCCCATTCCTTCTGTATTGTAATTATATTGTCTCCCTTATTATTGTAAAGTACTGTGTAAAGTGTTTGAGATATATAAATCCTGTATAATAATAATGTATGCCTGTGAGGGACTTTTATGCATCCTGTATCTTATTATTGTATATGATATTTTTTTTTACATTGAAGGTCTTTGGTGACCTCATTAGCAAAACATGGCATTTTCATTCTACCTACGAATCTGATTCTGTCCATTTTATCTTGGTAACCACTTGTGGACCATCCCATGCACATATAAGGCAGTAGGTCGGCTGCTCTGTGCCAGATCACGTACCTATTTTTTTTTTTTAATTGTCTCTTGTTTATAGTGTAAAGGAAATAAAATGCAAAGGTAATCAAATACTACCAAAAGAAAGCTATTTGTGGGAAAAAAAGGACACATTTTATTTAGGTACAGCATTGCACAGCCGCGCAATTCTCAGTTAAAATAATGCAGTTCCGTAGCCCAAAAAATGGCCTGGTAAGGAAGGGGGGTAAACCTTCTGAAGCTGAAGTGGTTAATCATTAGCACCTGTTTGATTAAATTGTTTAATCATGCTCTGGACTATATGCCAAAAAAATACTTAACTGTGTACAAGTGTACAAAAGGGATTCCATACTGTTTGACAGTACTAACATCTAGCAGCCCATTCATAGAGGGAAAGCAAGGCAGAAATGGTCTCTCTTCCAATGTCAATGGTGATCCACAATGTATTTAGTGTCTGAATTTCTCTGATCTTTCTAATGATGATCAGGCATATTTTCAGTAATAATCTAACGTCTTGAAGCATTCTGAAATATCACCATAGGTGTGCACAGGGGATGTGCCTGGGCACACCCTAATCACTATGTGCAGTGCAGATTCCCCCTCTTGGCAGGGCTTCCCCCCGTGTTATGCCTCAGCTGGGGGGGGGGGGGTTCTGGGGGAGGGGTTCAGGATGGAGAGTGAGGGAAAAGACTAGTAAATATGTCTTTTACTGCCCCCTTTTCCTTTTCTAAATGAACACACTCACTGTGTTCATAACTAAAGCATAGTAAATTGTGTTTACTATGCTTCAGTTTCTGATTGAACAGGAAGCCGCTCAGCACAGAGCACTTCTCATTCATTCACTGTCCAGGACAAATGAGGCTGCAGAGAAAAGCATTAGAGTTTTGGGGTGCACACCTATGAATATCACATACACTTTAAGGAACACTTTTAGGAAACTGACAGAATAGGGAAGAAGTCCCCATCCATGCTAAAAAAAAAAAAAGACAGGTAATTATTTCTATTACATTTTTTCTTATACTTACACTTTTCCCCTTTAAAGATGGTATATTTTATTCTAAATGTTAGCTTTTTAAATATTGTTTGAATTATTACTCATTTATCAAGCTGTAAAAATATGTGTGAAAGCGAATCCAACAGAAAATCTTATTGATCAGAAATTTGGAACGAGAGACTATACACAGGTGTTTTCTCAGTATGATAACAAAAAGAAATAGTATCTTTGGTTTAAAAATGAAGAGAATATTTTGCTGTCATTTCTATTTCCTATTTATACATTTTCACAGTTAAAGTAAATGTTGACCTCCGCTAAAACTTTTCTGCAACAATTTGTTTAATTTTTGCTTTTGATAAATAACAAAACTTCCATCTGGTGATAGCTTTCATTATCCCAAGGTCTATGATTTACGTGAGTATTAAATGTATCCAATGTCTACTAGATCAGTTACCTTTTTTATTTAAGAACTTGTGACTGTCCACATGGACATGATCCTTCCAGGTCTATCAGGAAAGGCTCAACTATAAGATTATTATTGCCACCTACATACTCCAGGCATAACTTTTCCCACCAGGGGATTTCCTTTGAAATACTTACCTGAGCTCGATCTCGATCTAGTGATGTGCATTAAAAGCACCTACTCTCCCAGCTCTCTCTCTCCTTGTTGGCTCAGACAGAGCAGTGGTAGCCACTGGCTGTTGTCAATTACAACATTGGAGGAGGAGATGGGGGTGGGGCCAAATCCTTTTCTGGGTGTCAATGTACACACAGAGCAGGGCTTGGGAGTGAGTCCACACAAATGCCCCCATAGCAAGCTGCTTGGGGAAGGAGTCCAGAGCTCGATTATTTGGCCAGTTTGTTTGTTTTTTCGGCCAGGTAATGGGTACAAAATCGATAATTGTTGGGACGTTTTAAACCGAAAAAACGAAGGACAAGTTTGGAAATTTTCTGTCGGACGAACGATAAATTGAAAGGTTAATGTTTTTCCTGTCTGAACTGTTTTCAATAGGTATATGTATAAAAACAAACAAAAAACTTGATTCATTTATGCCCACTGAACGATTTATCGGACATTACATAATGGCACCATCATTTGCTCTCACAGCCAAATGTCCGTTTTTCGAAAAAGGGTTTGGCCCATTTTTCGTATAGTGTATGGCCAGCATAAGTGTCAAGGTCCCTAAACGTAAAGCAAAATAAATTAAAATATAAATGGTTAATAAATAAGCATATACAGTTAAATTCTATACATCCGTGTCTGCAAAAAAATAGGATTACCTGTACACCACGAGACACAGAGCTATTTATTACATAATGGGTTGTATGGTCACCAGAGGTGATTGGACACTGGTACAACCAATCAGAGACAGTCCCCCTCCATATAGCCCCTCCCATCAGGGAAGTACCTCAGGTAAGCTGTTATAAAAATCCTATTTTCTTTATCGTACACCACGGGACACAGAGCCATATTCATTACATAATGGGACGTCCCAAAGCAATACCATATATGAAGGGGGGGAGACACGGATCAAGCAGACCACCATGGACAAGAAGCCCTATACTGCCGCCTGCAGCACACTTCGCCCAAAGGCGGCATCCTCATGTCCCTTCACAACTATGTGATAAAATTTGGTAAACGTGTGGACTGAAGAGCAAGTTGCAGCTGTACAGATCTGAGTCACACAAGCCTGGTGGTGCACTGCCCATGAAGCACTTATCGCCCTGATGGAGTGCGCCTTAACATAAAAAGGAGGAGTTCTGTTCCTTAAACCATAAGCTTGAATAATAATTATTCAAATCCACCTGGAGATAGTGGATTTTGATGCCGTCTGTCCCCTCTTGGGACCATCTGGCAAAATAAATAAAACATCTGTTTTGCGTATCTGAGCGGTTGCCTGCAGATACACCTTTATTGCTCTCACTAGATCTAGAGAGTGCAAAGATCTTTCCTCCGCTGTATGCGGATCCGGAAAAAAAGAAGGCAGGACAAGGTCCTGATTTAAATGAAAAGCCGACACCACCTTAGGTAAAAAGGCAGGAAGGGGCCGAAATAAATCTTTGTCCTTATGACAAATTAAATAAGGCGTCTTAAAAGAAAGCACTGCTAATTCAGATACTCTTCTAGCCGAAGAGATAGCAATTAAGAATGCCAGTTTCCTGCTTAAAAGAATCAGCGGAATTTGGCGAATGGGTTCAAAAGGTTGCCTCTGCAACACTGACAGTACTAAATTCAGATCCCATGCGCATAAGGGTGATTTGACTGGTGGATTGGTCCACAATACCCCCTTAATAAATGTCTGAACTAGATGCCAGAGGTCTTTGAAAGAAGACTGATAGAGCAAATATTTGCCCCTTAATTGTACTAAAGGCTAACTTCATATCCACTCCAAGCTGGCAAAAAGCAAGAATCCTATTTATGTCATATCTCTGAGGATTCTATTTGTTAGTCTCACACCATGAAACATATGTTTTCCAGACTCTATAATAAATAAGTCTGGAAGCTGGCTTTCTGGCATTAATAAGTGTAGAAAGTACCGGAGATACCTCTCTTCTTTAGAATTTGGGTTTCAGCAGCCAAACCGTCACATTTAGCTCTTGTAAGGAAGGATGGAACAATGAACCTGGCAACAGCAGATTGTGACGAAGCGGAAGCTTTCATGGTCTTCCTAATGCCATCTTTATGAACTCTGCGTACCAAGGTCTTCTGGGCAAATCTGGGCCACTAAGATTACAGGAATTCCTTCCCTCTTGATCCTGCAAATTAGCCTCTGTAGTAGAGAAGTTGGAGGAAAGGCATAGATCAGTGAAAACTGACTCTACGGCACTATCAGCGCATCCGATCTGTAGGCTAGAGGATCTCTTGTCCTGGACACAAAGTTGTCTAATTTCCTGTTGAACCTGGAAGCTAGTAGGTCTACATCTGGGGTCCCTATCTCTGGCAGATGGTCTGAAAGATCTCGGGGTGGAGAAACCACTCTCCTGGTAATAGCTGCTGGCGACTCAAATAGCCTGCCTGACAGTTCTCTACCCTTGGAATGAAAGGGTAGACTGCGGGTGCCTCCTTGGTGATTGATGTAAGATACGGCCGTAGCATTGTCGGACTGAATCCGAACGGTGTAGCCCTGTAACCTGCCTGTCCAGGTTCTGAGGGCCAAGTACACTGCCTGTATCTTCAATAAGTTGATGGGTAAGTCTTTCTCGGTCTTGGTCCAGATTCCCTGGGCTGAAGCTTCTTCCAATACAGCTCCCCAGCCCATTATGCTGGCATCTGTAGACACCACCTTCCAGGTGATTGGGAGAAAGGATCCTCCCTTCTGCAAGTTCTTGGTCCTGAACTACCAACTGAAGTCTTGGCAAACCTGTGAGGATAGGTGCATGGGTAAATCGAGAGTTTGGATCTTCCTGTTCCATGCAGCTAAATTATCGCCCTGAAGTAGTCTTGAATGAAACTGGGCGTAAGGGACAGCCTCGAAGGAGGCTACCACCTTCCCTAATAGCCTCATACAAAGGCAAATGGATGGTCTTTTCTTTGCCTTGACCTTGCGGATCAGGTCCCTTAGCAATTTGATCTTTGACTCTGGTAGAAATACCCGCTTAGGGCTGTATCTATGATCATACCCAGATATTCTATCCTTCTTTGGGCTTGTAGCGAGGATTATTGTAGGTTTACCATTCATCCTAACTTTTCCAGGTAACTTATTGTGGCGATACAGCGTGATCTAATCCTGCCACCAATTGATCTATGACAAGTAGTTTGTCCAGATAGGCTGTTATCACTATGCCCTGTGCTCTGAGGTTTGCTAGCAGAGGAGCTAGTACCTTTATAAATACTTGGGGTGCAGTGGCCACCCCAAAGTGTAGAGCCACAAACTGGAAGTGGCGCTGTTCCCCCGCAAACCTTAAGAATCTTTGGTGAGCGGGAAGGATAGGCACATGTAAATAGGCGTCCCTGATGTCTATCGACGCCATGAATTGTCCGCCTAGTAGGGTGGTGACTACTGCACGAATAGTTTCCATTCGGAAATGGCGGATGTTCAGAAACTGATTTAGAGAGCTCAGATCCAGAATGGGTCCGACGTCTCCATTAGGTTTTTGGGATCACAAAGACGTTTGAATAAAAACCTACACCTCTAAGGCTGCGTACACACGATCGAATATATCTGCTGAAACTGGTTCGCAGACAGGTACGGGCTAGAAGACAGGTTTCCAGCAGACAAAAGTTTTAAAGCATGCTTTAAAACTTGTCTGCTGGAAAGCCGTCTGTCAGGTATGTCCGCTGGTTAGTACGCCTAACCAGCGTACCGAAATCTCTTGCATGCGTCGAATAGATTCGACGCATGCGTGTAAGTATTTTACTTCCTGGTTCAGTGACATGGCGGTGTCAACGTCACAGCGACGTCACCGCGCTGTCTGTCCGCGGGGATTTTGGTTTGATCGTGTGTACACAGATCAAACCAAAATCTCCCAGGAGACATGTCCGATGAAAACGGTCTGTCAAACCTTTTTCATTGGATATATCTCCTCGTGTGTACGGGGCCTAAGGGTACTTCTGTGATCACCCCCTGGGACAGCAAGTGATCCAATCCCTTGAAGAAAGATGCTCTCTTTTGAGGATCTTTGGAGAGCCTTGAGCTTCGGAACAGAGAAGATAGGATCTCTCGAAATTCCAGCTTGTACCCTAGGGATACTGTGGATACTACCCATCTGCCCTTCATTTCTGTCTGCCATACCGCTGAAAACTGACAAAGCCAATCGGGGGCACCTCTTCATGCAGAGGTTTTGGGGTTTTGCTTGTTAGCCTTAGAACCCCACTGCTTCTTGTTTCTTTGGAACCCCCACCCCTTCAACTTCTGCAGCAATGCTGGTAGCACTCAAACATCTATTTCGCAAAGACAAACGATGGATATGACGCTGGGCACGTGCACTCAACTTCTTTGGTTGACCATGGCGAGGCCTGTTCTGAGTGGAACCTGTCCTGTTAAATTGCTGTATGGTCTTGGCTACCGTGCTGCAGCTCAGTTTCAGGCCCTTTGGCAATCTTCTTAGAGCCTAGGCCATCTTTTTTTCAGATCCTCAGAGAGTTCTTTGCCATGAGGTGCCATGTTGAACTTTCAGTGACCAGAAAGTGACAGCAATAATACCAAATTTAACACACCTGCTCTCCATTCACAACCTGAGACCTTGAAACACTAACGAGTCTCATGACACCAGGGAGTGAAAATAGCTAATTGGGCCCAATTTGGACATTTCACCAAGACTCCTTTCACACTGAGGAGTTTTTCAGGCGGTACAGCGCTAAAAATAACGCTGCCTGAAAAACTCCTGCCCAGCAACCTCAATGTGAAAGCCGGAGGGCTTTAACACTGAGGCGATGTGCTGGCAGGAGAGAAAAAAATCTCCTGCTAGCAGCATCTTTGGAGCGCTGAGAGGAGCGGTGTGTATACCGCTCCTTCCCATTTAAAACAATGGGAAACTCTGCAGAGGCGCATTGCGAGAGGTATTAACCCTTTATTGGCCGCTAGCGGAGGTTAATACCGCGCCGCTAGCGGCCGAATCCCGTGGCAAATCCGATGGTATAGCGCCGCTATTTTTAGCGGCGCTATACTGCCACCGCGGCTCCCGCCCCAGTGTGAAAGGGGCCTTAGTGGTGTAATCGTTTTTGTTGCCAGCAGTTTAGACATTAAAGGTTGTGTGTGTTGAGTTACTTTGAGGGGACAGCAAATTTACACTGTTATACAAGCTGTACACTCACTACTTTACATTGTAGAAAAGTGTAATTTCTGCAGTGATGTCACATAAAAAGATATAATAAAATATTTACAAAAATGTCAGGGGTGTGCTAATTTTTGTGAGATACTGTGTGTGTGTGTATATATATATACACACACACACATACACTGTATGCAGAAAAAAAATACACAACAAAAATAGAATAAAAGCACAAAAAAAAACTGTTGAAATTATGTTTATTGCATGCAACAATAACTAGTTACCACAATAGAATGGCTCACCTTTACAATCTTGATAATTGTCTTTAACTGGTACACATGCAGTTGAAGGTCTAATCTGTCAGCCAGCCACACACACATGACTTTCACTGATTTACTGTACCATTGCTGTAAAAAAAGAGAAAAGAAGACTCTGCGGTATTAATTTAACTGATAATATAATGAGTGCTAATAAAACACTTTGAAATGATGACAGACCAACACTTGAAGTTAATAATACTATAATTTCTTCATAAAATAACTGTATGTTTTGCCAGGAAACCCAACAAGCTGACCTGGACTGTTCTTTATGTGAATTAGCACTAACTGTTCTGCTTTCAAGTTGTAATATTCATTAAAAAAATATTTTGCACCACCAATATTAAAATCTAAATAATTTCCGAAATTCTACAGTTGTGGCAATAAATATTCACACATCAGGTTTTGATATGCAGCCATTGTCTAAACAAAAACATTTTATTCATTGTTATTCTAATATGCATTTTTGTTTCACCTGGACCTTCATGTTATTGTAATAGAAATAAGCAGAATGACAGTGACCAAAAATGGCTAACACCAGAATTATATCACAGGAATCATCAAAAGAAAAAAAAAGAAAATACAGCTGATCACTTGTTTCACCTGATAATAATCAGCTGGTTAATACAGTATTTTATGTATGGACACCTTATAAAAAAAAAAAAAATTGCACAATCAAAAAACTGTTTTTGTGGTCTGTTGCGATTTCCCTTCTCTTCCTGTTTTAGAGATGCAACAGAAAATGAGTGGAAATTTTAACAAAGTGGGGTTAACTTTCATTTTGAGACTTGCCATCACTTTGTCTTGTTAGAAAAAAGGTAATTTAAGAAAAATAGCAAGGGTGACTCTAGCAAGGACACAGACAGCAATATAAACCTTACAATGATTCTTATCCCTTCCTTCTTTATCCAAACAAACAAATATGTTTTGGATATATGATTTACAAGTGACCATAAGTAAGATTAGTAAGATTTTAGTGCATCAGAGATCTTAAAGTGCAACTTGGGTCAAAATGTTAATTCATATATTTAATTCCACATTGAATTTTAGTTATTTCCTGTCTACATCTATTAATCTGAATGATCATGAAATTAAGAAATCTTTACACATTTACATCCTTGAATTGTTCATATTCACTATGTCTGCCAGTAGGCACTGCTGTGTAATACATCTCACATGGCCATTCTGAACTACAGAGGTGCTGAAAGGAGGAGTCCCAGGAGGCAGAGGGAGAACAAGAATCTTTCAATGCAGGCAGTAAGGTACCATGTGGTATGTAGTCCTTATAAATTGAAAGTAAAGCAAAATAAATAAGCAGAAGAGAAGGGAATGCATGGAATCTATTAACTTGTGGAAAGAGATGGGCAGCACCCACAACATTTTTCACGTAAGCTTATATTGGATTATTAAAAAGATTTTATAAAATACTTATGTTAAAAAAACTAAAGTGTATACTGTGACCACAGAACTCCTTTAATAATTATCTTCATATAAAAGATATAAGCACAAAATATTTCAACTGGTTATGTGGAAAAGCAGAAATGAATCTGGCCAGTATGCTTTGTTTTGCTTTGTTAACATGCAACTGCACTTTTGGAAGGACCTTACCCCACCTACATCTGATGGAATATTTAATTGCAGGGGGAAAGACTAACCTTCAACAACAGTAGCGAAAAATAAATGACTTTGCAAGACAAATCAGAGGTAATAAGGAAGCACCAAGGATGTTGTATTGCTCTCAGCAGGTCTAGTTTGAAGAAACAAAGATAGACAGAAGGGAGATATTAAAGAAGAGGCTAAGAATGGAAATCTATGAGACTGTATTGTTGTTCTCATTGTAAGACCTCAGAGGTGCATAGCATGGCGTTTGTGTGATGGGATTGGCCAACTCCGCACTCTTGACAACCCCTAGAAACTCTCCAGCAGCTCTGTGTCTAAGTACAAGAGGGGGAAAGGTGTGCCAAGAAGTACCTTTCAAGAAGGTCTCCAATAAACAGATGTATTTACCCACATGGCTTGTGCCTAGGGCAGCAAGGTACGGGGGGGGGGGGGGGGTGTGCAGTACAAAGCCCTAAGATGTTCAAACCATTCGCTTAATTTGTTTAAATTTGGTCACTGCTAGACTTTTATAGCCAGATTTACCAAAAGAACTGAAGGGTGAAGAAGATAAAATAGATATTAGTGAAGCAGAAAACTACCTCCCTCCCTCTTGTTAGTTCATTAGCCCTTTCTTCTTGGAGGTCCATCATCCTGTTAAGTAGGCCACAGAATGATTTGTGGCCAGTTCAGCAGGTATGACCTGAATTTGGTTCCATCTATGGCAGTGCCCACTCAAGAGGATTCAACCTAGTGATCAACTTCTCTCAAACTAAAAGTTGGAAAATTGGTGTTTGATTACCGCATGCTGCCAATCAGCTACAGCGCTCGTTAGTGTATTCTAGCAGCTGAGGGTAGGATTCTCACATCCACCTTGAAAGTGTGAAAGGTGAATATTATTTTTTGGATCAACTGGCTGGTCAAGAAAAAAAGATCTATATCCAGTCTTATACTAATATTTCTAATTCTGTCCTTCTGTAAATGACAAGTGACCAGTGGGAAGGTAAAGCTGATATTTTAATATACATAATACTAATATATTCGGTAAAGGGTTGCTCGCAAGACTCAGTTTGGATTTTATATACAAGATAATGAAACAAACTTTTAATATTTTTTTGTGTTCCTTGTCCTTCAACAGGTGTCTGAACTTCTCCTCACTGCCATGGAGTCTAGGCAAATGTGGGCTCTAGGCTACTCATGGAATCCTAAGCTGTAAGCTTTCAGATCATGTATTTGTTAAATATTAATAAAAAGGCAACACATTCACCACTTATAATACAAAAAAAATACTCTTAGGGCCAGTTCACACCAGACGCAGTTCTGTTCAGTTCCGTGTACATTTTTTCTGCACAAAATGCATGCACAGTGTTTTCCATGTATTCCAATGGCTCTAGTTCACACCATGCAGTCAGTTTCCTGACTGCATGGTGTGAACTAGAGCCAAATAAAGCCATTGAAATACATGGAAAACACTGTGCATGCGACTGATGTGAACTGGCCCTTCGTGACATCAACACTTGCTGACCTGTCCATAGGGAGTCTAAACATTTTGTGTCTCTTAAAAGGAAAGTATATTTCAGTGATCATATATTTTGAGTTATCACTATTTTTCTTATTTTAAAATAATTTCCGATGCGATTTTAACATTTGTAAATTGCTTGTGCTTTTTTTTTTTTATTGTTTTAAACATTACAATCACCCTGCCTACTTGCATTACAGTTATTCAAGACTTACCTTACAGAATTATTTGTTTTCAGAAAGTCAACAGACATACAGGCTTGCAATCTGAGAAAGAGCACAACTAATATGCAGCACTTCAAGGCAAGAAGTAGAGCCTTCTTATCTAATTACAAACAATGAGCCAGTTTTATAAACATTGAAATACATTAATAATCTTAATTAGCTTAAGCAAATATAATTTGCATATACAGTATCTAAAAATATAAAATCTGAACTCACAATTGTTCAATAAAATGGTAAAATAAAAATAATATATTTCACTCACAAACATCAACAGTTGTATTGGCTTCTAAATGGCTTTAGCCAGTATAGATGAAGGGCTCTCACCTTAAGGAAAGAGGAAGCCACCCAAAATGCACTGCCACATACTATAAATTGGCACACTGTACACTTTGAGTTGGGATGAATTGCTTGAAACTTATTTAGGATTCTGGTGCAGTGTATAAGCCCCGTAGCTGGTCACATGTGGACAAGCTCGCAAAAAATCTACTCCTGAAACCACAAGCTAGAATATCTCTTTATCTCTGTGAATACAAATATATAATGCAATACGTACATGGTTGAAATTGATGGTCTTTTTTTCAACCCGACTATGTAACTATGTAATATGTGCTACACTATGCCAGTGTGCCCCGTTTTCCATATAACAAAATTAGTTAATTTAGAGGCAGGGACAGAAATGATGTTTCCCCATTCTCTAAAGGACTATTGTGATGAAATATACAGCATATTCAAATTAATTAAATACATATTTTTTTTTTTACAAACTACCATTACGGTATTTTGGCTTTGCCGACAGAAAGTTTTCCATCTCTAGAGCACCTTGAAGTAAAGCATCTCAGATCTATACAGCTATTGAGTTTTCTAGAAAATGTTTTTTTCTTCCGCTTTGTAAGCACAAGGTTAAATGTTTAGCAGCTGTTTTACAATGGCACTGTACAGAAAATCGAGCAATTTATTCTATACTGTCTGAACAGCAGCACTCATCTTGTCCTCATGCCATGTATTTGACAGTTCCAAACCACTTTAAAAAATGGTATTGTTTTGTATCTTATTCATAGCACATCAAGCTCCTGTAAGGGCATGCATTATTTTCCTGACAAGTAAAAATAAGAGGAAAGGAAAGGCTAGGGTTGATTCTGTGAGACCCTTGTATTTATTCACACTTATTGTGCATGACTGTAGACTGGTAAATCATATTAGCAGGCTGTCTCCCCATCAAGCTGCTACTTGCTTTCCAGCCCTGCAAAGGTTCAACAAATCAACAGGAGCACGGAAAACAGAACATCAGTCTAATCTAGTGTTTAAGGTGAAGTTTTCAAACCCAATCTAAGAGAATCTTTAGAGCAACCAACAAGCTGAACGGCTCAGAAGGTGGTATTGACAAAGAAATAGGGCTGAAATATTGCGAAACACAGTGCTTGTGCATTTTAATAACAAGTGGGTCAACAAGGACACAGCTCCCTTGGAGCCGATAGTTGCCACCAACTACGTAAATTGCCATGCCAAGACTACGAACGCTCCCAGTTCATCAGCTTTCTTAAACAGTTCATCAGCTTTCTTAAACACCCTAAACCCCCTTGGTGGACCTTTAGTCTTGAATTAACAAATCAAAGCAATGAAAAAGGGTGCAGTCTGAAAGGCTAGCATTGATCCCCAACCGTGCTCAGCACTGCAACAGGCACTGAAAAACTATTGTGACCAGAAATTGACAAGCCTCCTCTCTTAAAATAGTACAGCTGAGCCAGGCTGGATCCAAGCAGCTGTAAAGGGCTCCACTCTCAGGACATAGAGGAAGTAACAATAGAACAAGCATGAGCTCTTTGTCACTGCCAGACTCTGCAATTTTCTAACAAGGATTTGAGTTGTTTCTTTCTAGTGCTTCTGAATAGAGATTTAGCAACATACCCTGATTTTTTTTCTCTTGTGTGCTTTAAAATGTGGTCAAAGAATTTCACTGTTCTGCTACCTAAACTAAATTAGAAAACAGTTGTAATTAATATTGACTTTATTATGGTTGTCTGTTTGCAACATTTTTAGCACAATTCAATTAGTTGTAAAACTTGGTGTATGCTTTTTGTGTATACATGTGTGAAAATGCGTGTATTCTGCTGGTGGAGAGGAGAAATAATTAGTATTACGAATGTGACGCCTGTATCTACACAACAAATCACAAGACAATATTGTTGATGTTTATGTGACTTCTGAAAGCTGTGAAGCCTTTTTTGAGATGGTTGTAGAAAGCTGTGATTATTAACTGTTATATACCTGTAGTCAGGATCACAGACAGATGCTTGAGAAAGAAATGTTCAATATTATTGTATTTAGTGCTTTATTTTTATTGTAGTAACATAATGTGCATTTTCCTGCATTTTTATGTGCAACAATACACTATTGTAATGTGTGTTGGCATGCCCTTTCAATGTACTGTCATTGTAATCAATAGGACCTTTATCAGGCAGGTACATATGAAAAAATGTAAAAACTTTTCTGGCCAATGTTTGTCGCAAGGATGTGAACAAGTACAATTTAAAAATCTGTGTGCATGCATCAACCATAAGAATCTTTCAATATAGAATATTAAATGGTCACTTATAAGCAAAAAATAAAATAAAAAATCTACAAGATCATTTGCATGAAAAATGTAAGCCAGTGTTATAAAATATTTACTCAAATATCAGTACAAAAATCATTGCAAAGAAAGCAAAAAAAGGTAACCTTTCTCAAAAAAGTGTAGAAATTCTAGGTGCAGTCATTACATGAAATATTTCAAGTAAAGTAAAGTGGTAAGCAATTTGTGCGGAAGTTGCAACTTGTTACTGATCAGACACACATTTTCTTTTGCATACAAACTGCATTTAATAAGCATTTCTGTCAATTACGGAGTTTGTTAAATCCCATTTGATTTAGTTAGCAGCTATAGCAGAAACATTTCTGATTCACTGGATACTTAATAAAGTCCGAGAAAAAAAAAAAACCCTTTGCAGTCTCTTAACAGCACCCTCCACAAGGATTGAATACTCATTTTTGTGTGGTGGCCCCATTTACCAGATGGTACCTTTAGGTAAATGGGGCCACCACACAAAAATGAGTATTCAATCCTTGTGGAGGGTGCTGTTAAGAGACTGCAAAGGGGTTTTTTTTCTCGGGCTTTATTAAGTATCCAGTGAATCAGAAATGTTTCTGCTATAGCTGCTAACTAAATCAAATGGGATTTAACAAACTCCGTAATTCACAGAAATGCTTATTAAATGCAGCCTTCAAATCTTGGTTATAATGAAGGCTCCTATGCAAATTCTTACTTTCCAAAAGTCAGTATTTGCGTATGATACGTCACACTCTAAGCCTAAAAAAGCACTCTGTAGAAGGTGTCAGATTACAAAATGATGCCCATATTCAGGCAGGTGCCTAATTTGGCAGCGTTAGTCTGAGTACTAGACAAAACAGATTACAGCGCACACATGCAAAAATGACATTTATCCTGCAAGGCTAGGCTAGGCTTAGTACTAGTTCACTCTAAAGCAAACCTATAATAAGAAAATATGGAGGCTACCTTTGTTGGCCACTGTTTCTAACAAAGGGGATTGGTCTTGGTGCAGCACTGGTATTGAGCATGTACGCTAATCATAATTTCTCACTTCACTCTAACTTTTCTGATCGGCTTTGTTTTTCTAGGCAGCCAGAGACAGCCAGGTCCATGTAATTTCCACCCACTGGACCCCATGCTACAAATGCTGCTGCAGATGCCACATACCAGGACCAGAAGGGATGTTGTTAAAATATGTTAAACAAAGATCTCTAACTTCAGCGTGTCCTGGGAGTCCCCTTCAGGCTCTATTAAGTGGTTCTAAAGCCAAAAGATTTTTTTTTTTTTTTTTACATAAATGCATTCGATGCGTTATGGTAAAAAGCTTTCTGTGTCACAGACTTGCCCCCTTTACCCCACTTACCTGAACCCTATCATGATCCAGCACTGTGCATGAGAGCTTTACCTCTCCTGGCTTTGTCCCTCCTCCCTAGGCAGATCAATAGCATCAGAAGCCATTAGCTCCTGCTCCTGTCAATCAACCAATCAACTACAGTGTCATGGGGGTGGGGCTGCCTGCCACTGTATGTGTCAATGGATGCAGCAGCGGGGCTTGGGAGCAAGCCCACACAAGTGCCCCATGGGAATCAGTTTCCAATTGGGTTCAGCAGCAAGTGGTGTCGCTCTGTGCAATTCTATTAAACAAAGCAGGTAATAATAGACATGTTTGTTAAAAATCTGTTACAACTTCTTTAAGTAGCATCTGTGACAGCACTTGAAGTGTGGGGTCTAATAGGTGTGAATCTGAACACAGCCTCTATTTATGCTGATTGTTACCCTTATAGGAGGCTCTGTCTACACCCAAACTATTCCCTTCTCAGAAAGAAAACTGTGTGAGCCTAACAGTGTGTTTATTCCACTAAAGAAAACTTGAATACCAGATCTTTTTTATGTAAGTATAAGACATCTTAAGACGTAGGGGAAGTTATATGATGGACTACATGTGAGCTTGAAAAGTGGGAAGTCTTAACTCATTTATTGCCTTGATCCTGGGGAAGCATGCGCACAAGTGAAACGCATTGAGAAATTCACAGAGCGAAAACTGCATTGTATAATATCCGAATGTAAGATTTGTTGGTTATTTATATATAACGTTGTACCTTTTATATACTAAGACATTTTTTTAATTATGTGCTATATGCGATATTGGTAATTTTTGCACCAAAAACGATACATTTTGTATTTTTATGTTGTTTTCTCAATAAGTCCAAGTCCTATTAGTGGAACAAATGTATATCGTTGGGGGATGACGGTACATTATTGAACAGTACATACCCAACATATTTACACAAAATATTCCATTATGTCAAAGTAAAAAAAAAACTGCCGTTTCAAATTACTTACAAATAATAAAAGTTTGATTGCATACATGCATACTCTTTGTTGAGAAAGAATAAAATAAACTTTGGAGATAGCAACTGTGTGCAGAAGTTACACAGCTAGTTATAGCAAGTCCGGGTGTGTATAAATTCAAGTAGAATTTCAGCAACTTAAAAGGCTTATAAATATTCCTTCCCCCTCCTTTCACATATGCTGACTAATCTGTGTATAAAAGATGAATACACTTACCTATTTTCAGTCTGCTCTGATCTGGTCCTGTAAATCGGCACTTCTGTGTCAGCCAGCTGTGGTTACAGTGTAGAGGAGGGAGTGCTGACAACTAATGGGAAATTGGAGCCTACGAGTGTCTGCTCCTGGAATTCCCAACCATTGACAAGAACTCTCCCCTGCAGCTGCCACTGGCTGACACAGAAAATCATGTAACCAGACAGCAGTGTGCTGAACATAAGTAAGCATATACATCTTCTACACAGGATAGTCAGCATAGGTGTTAGAAGACATTTCTTTGACCAGTTAGGTTTGGGCTGGAATTCTCCTTGAAATTGTGAAAAGGTGGACTTGCTATAACAAGCTGTGTAACGTCTGCATATAGTTGCTGAAACAAAAGTTTATTTAGAGGTTTCACAGCCAAGGATGATACGTGTAAATCAAGAGTCTTTTTTTTTTTTAAACTGGCCACAGCATTAAAAAAGATTTTACCAGGCAATGCCCAATAAACAAATCATACTTTGTCATAAAACTTACATTTGCAGTTTAATCTGGCACTGGGATCTCACCAACATATAATTTAAGTTGTACTAATTTACGGTATAATACAAGGTGAGAAGCACTACACATATTAAGAGCTGGTCCCCAAAATCCGCCCCACCATCAACCTCAGCAGAGGATGCCCCCCCAGATACCCCCTCTACCACCCCTGTTTGACTTTTGCTACTTTGGTCACCTCCCCGTTGCCCCTCTTTTTGTTCAAAATTGACTACATTCTCTCGGTGCACCCCCCCTCCCTTCCCCTCCAAGTTGGACTATATCCCCCCTCATGTATGTTGACCGTTACTGGTGCACCCTGTATCAGATAGAACTCCCTGCCCTCAAAGGCCCCCCCCTTCTGTATGGCTTTATTAGGATCCTTCCAGTCCTCTCCATCAAGGGGGTGACAACCAATATCCCCCTTTTCTTTTTTGTGAAGATCCAGCACCCATCAATGCTTACCGCTAAATGTGGATATGTACTGTGTCTATTGTTAACTATGTTTCTGGCGTTGGTACTTTGTACAATTTCCTTTATTCCTCGACTCGTTAACTTACTTTGCATGTAACCCTTGAAAAATTTCAATAAATATATTTTAAAAAAAGAGCTGGGGTGGGGGAGTCAAGTGTCAAACTTTTCATTTTGGGGCTAGATTAAGTGTTATGGTGAAGGTTAAATGTGAATGAATGTGTCAATCTTAAGTGTTAAGGGCGTCAAATGTTAAGAGTTTAGATAGAGGTTTGTTATGTGTTGAAGGGTGACTATAGTGTGAGGCGCATAAGGCCCTAGAAAAAACAAATACTTAAAATTGCAGAAGACCTGAATTTACATTATTCAATGTTCATCATTTGGAATACAATTCTCTCCTGTTTTACCATGTCTAGCAACACCTTCACCAATTGGTTTGAAAAATTCATAGGTAAAACTTTTATACCCTCAAAAACTGGTCAACTAAGCGCCACTAAATGCATATTATCTACTTGCCGCCAAAACACATACCCAGTACATCATTTTAATTCAAGTGGTTGAACCTGGGTGATGCCTGAAGTTGCAGGCATCACCTCGGTTCCAATTTTTTTTTAGAGCAGCTCTCTTGTAATAGAGATTGAAGTGGCTAACTAGCCACTCATGCTATTACAAGAAGGGGGAGGGGGACTCACTCTCTCTCCAGGGTTGGCTTTGACTGGGTCTCCGCTATGGTAACGCAGAAGCGATGAAATGTCTTTACTTTCATTTTACCCATATATCAACT
This sequence comes from Rana kukunoris, assembly GCA_029574335.1. Lineage (NCBI taxonomy): Eukaryota > Metazoa > Chordata > Amphibia > Anura > Ranidae > Rana > Rana kukunoris. Next base: position 174,557,018 of record CM056051.1, on the reverse strand, counting down.
GCGCCATTTTAAAATAATAAAAAGTATTCAAAAACACAGATCTTGGTGTTTTGAATGCTTTCAAGGGCAAAGGAGGGATTTAGGGTCTCCATACAGAGCACCTTTCATATATCTATTGCTGCCACAAAGGATGTTTACAATTCTTGTGACAGCAATAAAAGTGATTAAAAACAAAACAAAAAAACCCACCAATTTATTCTATAGGGCCTCTGCTTTAATAAAAAATTAAAAATAATAATGTTTGGGGAGTTCTAAGTAATTTTCTAGCAAAAACAAAAAACAAATTGTTACATGTAAACAAAAAGTGCCAGAACAAGCCTGGTCTTCAAGTGGTTATCTTTCTCATGTCAGTGATACACTCACACAGGAAATAATGTTATATAAGATTTTGGTGTGCCCTGCTGCTTCTAAATTTGACAATTTTATCAACCAACAAGGGTGAAAAATGGAAATGTTCCTGAAATTATACACGGAAAACAATTCATAGCAATATATGTTCTGTTATAAATAAATGCTTATTTTTTTAAATATAATTACAAATGGGTATTTCAATATCAAAATTTAAAAATACATTGGCCCAGATTCACGTACATCTGTGCATTATTGGACTGGCGTAGCGCACCGTCTTTACGCTAGACTTGCGCAATTTTGTCGCGTAATCACCCTATTCTCGTAGCTTTTGCGCAGAAAATTGCGCATGCGTAACGTTATTTCAGAGGCGTAAGGCGGAGTAATACAAATTGGGAAGGACGTGGGCGTGTTACATTGAAATGAGCCGTGACCCCATGCAAATGAAGGGCCGGCCGGCTCGCGCATGCGCGCTTGAAGGAGACCATGGTCAGCTCCGCTGTGCGCATGCTCACAACTCGGGAGCGGCGCAATCAGTGAAATTGGAAATGGACTAGGGCAACTTTGTGAACTACGCAAACAGCATAAATAGACAGACACAAACGCACTTGCATTGCAAAAGTACATCCCTTTGTCCCTTCCCATTTAACCAAGTGCTTTTGTCCTGTTGTTCGTTGCGTTGTGTTTTGTAGTTGTCAGATTAGTGTTCTGTGTGATCAAGTGTTTGTTAGTAGATCTTTGAAAGTGTTTTTTGATAAGTGTTTGAGAGACTGTTTGTTTGATATATTTCTGTTTGTTTGTTTTCTTGCTGATTTTTTGCTGTTTGTTTTTGTGACTGTTTCTTGCTGAGTGCTTGTGTGATTTTTTGGGTGTTAGTTTTCTCTTTGTGTGTGTTCTTGCTTGATTGGTTGTGCTTGTTTTTGTGACATATTTTTGTTGACTGGGAGTGATTGTTTTTGGAAGTATGACAGAGAGAAAGCGAAAGCTCAATTTTACTGTGGGGGAAAATAGAATTCTTGCCCGGGCCATTAGCGATTATGGGCGTTTCCTCCACGGCCCAGACAGTGCCAACACCACCCCGGCCAGGAGGAGGGAGATTTTGGACCTCATCACTGAGCAGGTCAATTCAGCGGGGGAGGGGGAGACACGGACCCGGTCTGGGATTGACAAAAAAATTAATGACCTCCGGCGTCTGGTCAAACAGAAGCTGGCCAGAATGCATGCCCATGCCAGGGGCACAGGAGGGGGCCCACCATGCCGTATTAGGCAGACAGCGGAGGAGCGTGCGGTGGCCCTGACCTTTCATCGGCATGAAGTTGAGGGCCTGCCCGGCTTTGACTCAAGTCCGGAGCCCGTGGTGCCAGGTAAGTATTTTTTTTAATATCAGGTGTGTAGCATGTGTGGGGGAGGGGGTGAAAGGGAATATGTGGCAAGTGTGTGGATCCTCCAACCTGTGAATGTTTTGTGTCATCCACAGATGTGCAGGAGGGTGCAGGGCCATCTGGCCTGACCGCACCATCCCCAGGACAGCAGCCTAATGAGGCCCCCCCAACAATGCCGGAGTCCGCGGAGGAGGTTCAAGAGGAGGAGGAGAATCATGAGGAGGAGGAGTCCATGTCAGGCACTGGACTTTTGGTTTTTGAGGACTCTTCCCCTCTGGCTGGCAGCAGGCAGCCCTCCCTAAGGGGGAGCCCCCCCCCTCCTCCCCCAACATGGCTCCCCTCCCAAGGGCCTCCCCTTCTCCCCGGCCACAAGCATCAGCTGGAGGCAGGATTTCGTCCCGGAACACCAGGGGGGTGGCCGATCTCCTGCCCGCCACTCTGAGAAGGGACCAGGCCCTTCAGACCCGCCATCTGGGACAGGTCAGCCAGACATTGGTGCGGATGGAGGAGAGCCTGTCCTCCATCAAGGATACGCTGGGGAACCTGGACTCCCACTCCCGGGCTTTCACAACCTGCCTAAACGACCTGCAGACTACATCAGCAGGCGTTGGGCAGGATGTGAGGGCCCTTACCCAGGCTATCCAGGCCAACACGGCAACACTTGGTGCTGCCCTGGACAGAATAGCCGTGGCCTTGGAGGGCAGGCCACCAGGTGGGCAGAGATCAGGGGCTGCTCCTCCTTCCCCGGTTTTACCCCTCCCCCATGAGTCTCCCCTGAGGAGCCGGGGCCGTGGCCGGGGGCGCCCCAGGCGTGGTTCACGTAAAGGGCATTAATTTTTTTCCCCCTTTTTTTTATTTTTTATTTTTGCTGGAAATTTTTTGATTTTGCTGGTAATTTTTTTTTTTGGGGTTGTGAATGCTGTTTGAATGTGGGGGTGACATTCCTGCCGGAAAAGGGGTGTCACCCTCAATTTTGGTGGAGAAGGGTTCCCCAGGACCAGGGAGAAGTGATCCCCAGGTCCGTGTGAATGGTGTATGAATGTGCAGTGACATAATTGGAGTCTTGGCGTGGCGTTGCTGCTCACAAGTCCTGCATGGTGGACTGGTGCCAATCCAATTTGATGTGGATGTGGGGTGTGTGTGCTAGGGACCACAGTGGTGTGCATGCATGCATTCTCATTGTGCCATGATTAATGTGTGTGTTTAACGTGCAAAGATGCCCAATGTGAGTTGTCTCCTGGCTGCTCTTCCCTCAGAAGACGGGGTAGCCTCGGTTAGGGGGGGATTGTCTGGTTCAGGGGTCAGGTCATCACGTAGGTCAATCTGCAGGCCCTTTCTTACTGCGAAGTTGTGCAGCATGCAACATGCACCGATGATCTGGCACATGAAGTTTGGGGAATACAAGAGGGTACCCCCAGACTTATCCAGGCATCGGAAACGTGACTTCAGGAGGCCAAAGGTGCGCTCCACCACTGCTCGTGTTTGGGCATGTGCTTGATTGTATCTTTCCTCTCCTGGGGTTTGGGGGTTCCGGATAGGAGTCATGAGATGGGGTCCCAGTGGATATGCAGAGTCACCTGTAAGGGAAAAGACAGGAGGATGTTAGTCATGCATGTGCCCCTTGTGATGTGTGCATCATGGGAGGGGATAGTCATGCCTGCCACCCATGTCACTCACCAACCAGCCAGGTGTCCCCATACACGTTCTGATCGAATTCCATTCGGATGTGGCATTGATTGTATATGTAGCTGTCATGGCTGGACCCTGGGTGTTTGGCACGGACGTGCCATATGAGGCCTTGGGCATCGACTATCACCTGTAGGTTGATGGAGTGCCAATGCTTCCGATTGCGGTACATGTGCTCTGTCTCCTGGGGGGGCTGGAGTGCCACATGTGTGCAATCAATGGCCCCGATGGTGCGTGGGAATCTGGCAATTCTGTAGAAATCTGTCATTGCCTTCAGCCGCAGGTCCTCAGTGGTGGGTTTGATGATTTGGTTGGCCATGCATCTGAGGATTGCAGGGACAACCTGGTGCACACATCTGCTCATGGAGGATTGTGACATCCCAGCCACCACTCCACTTGTACGCTGAAAAGAGCCACTGGCAAGGACATGGAGTGTTGCCATGACCTTGACCAGTGGCTGCACTGCATGTGAGCGTTGTGTTCGGCTGGCGATGTCCTCCTGCAGGGTTGTGGTTAATTCCAGGATGACATGAGGGGTAAATCTGAAGATGCGATACACCTCAGAATCCCTCATGCCAAACAGGTCTATGTGGGTGCGGTATATCCTCTCCCGTGCCATCCTCCGTGCCATCCTCCGTGCCCTCATCCTTCTTTGTTCATCTAAAGTCAGTAGTATAGCTATGTGCGACGATGCCCCTGGCATGTTGGCATACAGATTGTTGTGCAACACGTGCGACTGCTGAGCTCCTCACTAACAGTGTTGCTTTATCTAACAAGTAGACTTTTCTCTTTTTAGACCAGCTTTTATATGCTCTAATTTTAGACAGGACATTTTGCTGTTGCGCACACTGTGTAGCCTGCGCTGCCCCAACGTTCTTTTGTGGATCCCCGTAAGTCCCTCATTAGCATATTTGACTAGCAAATCAATGGTCTGTCTAGCGCAGTTTTGCGCGGACGGACGCGCCTGTCTAACGAAATTACCCCGGACCGAAAAAAGTAGATTTCTTGCGTATCTCGTTTTGGGGATGCCGTGCATCGAAATGCACGCGCACATTTAGACTTACGCACGCGCATCTCCTGTTGCGCAGGCATAATCGCTCTGTGAATCTATGCCATTGTTTTTACATATATGCAATAAAATATTTTCATGTGTATGAGAAATATACAATATATGAACACAGCAATGAACAGTCTAAAAACAACAGTGATTGTATACATTTTCAAATTAATGTTTCCAATATTGATGGTAACTTTAAAAATAAGGGTCCTACTTTTGAAAATCTTGTATATATGTATATATATATATATATATATATATAAAAACATATGCTATTTTTGGAGCATTTTTTAGTCCTTTGGAGTGCAACAAGTTTACCTTGGGAGTGCAGATACCACCCCTCACTGATAATAAATTCAGCTCACAATAGTTTGCATTAGAACGCAATAGCAACTCCTAATGCAAGCTACTGCTGACAATTTTACTGGTGCAAGACTCTTAGGAATGTTCTTGGTGGATTTTCTTCCAATGTATACTTTTTTCTTATTGTAACGTGAGAGTTAAGACTAACTCTTGTTAAATCTTGCAGACAGAAAAAAAAAATCTTAGCATAAATAAAAGGTGAATAGAGAAAATTTAAAAGCCGTCAGCATATCTGAGCAATACTAAGCTTTTCAATTGCTTTTCTACTTTTCTATGTCTTTTAAACGCTTTTCTATGGCAGGGACATTTTTCTTGATTAGTCACAGCTAATTAGTGTTCTGGCTTATACAACTAATCAGAAATGTCAGAGCTGTAAGGCTACATCTCCTTAATCCTTTGATAATAATTTAGCCTCCTGGGAGGGCCTCAAGCTGTGGTAAATAGTGCCTGACAATAAGGCAAAATTAGGTGGGCAGTAGACCATTAGGATAGAAAAATAAGAAGCACTACCAAAACCTGCTGAGCACCAACAGGCTACTAACTATCCTGCCAGATGAGGTGCCTGTTTAAGCTTGGATTGTTAATTAGCAGATTCTACCAGACCTGCCACACATGGCCAGGTGCATCATGCAAAGATGTGTATTTCTGGAATTTTGCCAAATGATAATTCTGTACAGATATCACATTTCAAGGTTCTTATTGAGAAATGCACATACTTTTCTCTCTGTATTCTAAATGATCAAAGGACAGTGAATTTTGTGCAATATATTGACTTGTTGAAGCTCTTTTTAGGAATTAGGCATGCTCAGATTGGATTTCAGGGATCACAATTTGCAAACACTATGAAAAAGCAGGCCTTTGGCTGTCCCACCAACAATCATTCGACAAAGCATCTTTGCATTCGACCTGTTCTGGCTTCATTATTTACCAACAAGAAAAATAGATATGACATTACGTAAATGTCAATTATGCTGAATGACAGGACCACCGCTCTGAAAAATACCTATACCAGCTACATTTTTTAGGATCAAATGCTAGTCCAATGTGTAAAAAAAACAAAAAAAACCTCATTCATTGCACAAAAAGGTCCTCAAAAAGAAGTGACTGGAAATGTCTGGTCTAACAAGGGGGATCACAGTAGGGTTGCCGCCTCATCCCTTTAAACCCGAACACATATGAATAACACAGGTTCTGAGGCTAATTTAATGCAGATAAAGCACCAAGTTTTAATTACCACCATAATCAGCCACAGAACCTGTGTAATTAATATGTGTTCGGGTTTAAAGGGATGTGGTGGCAACTCTAGATCACAGAGGTTATAGTCCAAGTCCAGCCAAAACAATGTTTTTAATTTGAGTTTGAGTGAGAAAGGGTTAGAATTTTTGTCAGCTTTCATTTGCCATCTTTCTACATATTGAGAAGATTTTACTTCACTTACTTGATAACTTTCTTTCTCATGTTTCAGTAAATGCAATGGATGTGAGGGCAAATATCCCCAATTTCTATAAAAGCAGCATTAAAACTCAACTCTTCCCCACGATGTCACTTCCTGTTATGTCACCAGGCCAGGAATTCAGAGCACAGAAGGTAAAAAAAAAAAAACTAACTAACAAGAGTACACAAGGGTACTAACCCTTGTTTCTATGTGCTCCTATTTAAATGTCGTTAACCACTTCAATACCAGGCCATAGGGGATTTACGTCTTGAACAACCCCTCGCCGATGAGACTGGACGTCACAGGACGTCCTGTCTTCACGGCGTTCTAGGGCGCGCGTGCTTTCACTCACGATCCCGTGCGCGTGCCCGACAGCCGCGATTACCGCTGATCACGGCAGGAGTGTGGATCTGTGTGTGTAAACACACAGATCCACCTCCTGTCAGCGGTGAGGAGACTGATGTGTGTTCCCAGTACAGAGGAACACACATCGGTCTCCTCCCCCTGCAAGTCCCCCTCCCCGTACAGTTAGAACATACTTTAGGAAACATTTTAACCCCTTCAGCGCCCCCTAGTGTTAACCCCTTCCCTGCCAGTCACATTTACAAAGTAATCAGTGCAGTTTTATAGCACTAATCGCTGTGTTAATCGTCCCAAAAATGTGTCAAAAGTGTCAGATATGTCCGCCGCAATGTCACGGTCACAAAAAAAAACGCAGATCGCCGCCATTACTAGTAAAAAAAATAAAAATAAAAATGCCATAAATCTATCACCTATTTTGTAGACGCTATAACTTTTGCGCAAACCAATCAATATACGATTATTGCGTTTTTTTTTAACCAAAAATACGTACAAGAATACGTATCGGTCTAAACTGAGGGAAAAAGAAGTAAAAAAAAAAAAAATTGTGATATGTATTAAATAAAAAAGTAAAAAAATATTGTGTTTTTTTTTAAATTGTCGCTCTTCTTTTGTTTATAGCGCAAAAAATAAAAACCGCAGAGATGATCAAATACCACTAAAAGAAAGCTCTATTTGTGTGGGGGAAAAAACATAACGATTTAATTTGGGTACAGTGTTGCATGACCGCGCAATTGTCATTCAAAGTGCAACAGCGCTGAAAACTAAAAATTGGTCTGGGCAGGAAGGGGGTGAAAATGCCCTGTATGGAAGGGGTTAATTCCTGTTGTTTCACTTGGACCATTACCTTTTTTTTTTAATCTAAACCCAGGGCTTTTTTTCAGGGGGAACTTGGGGAAACTCAGTTCCACCACCTCTGGCTCAGACCCTTTGGTGCTGCTCACCATAATCACTTGTAAACACAGAAGTCTGGTTTCTGTGTTTACAAGTGACAGTTCTGCACTCTGTGTGTGTAATGCAATCCTGGTATTTAATGCCCCTTTAAGACCCTTCTACTGTTTGTGAAATCTGAACGGGGTCGTGGTTGAGTTCCTGCACCTATTTTCGGAGAAAAAAAGCTCTGTCTAAACCTAAGGAAATGTTTTTGACTGGAGCACCACTAGTCATGTCAAGAAATTTAAAAATGTGTCACTTTGGTACATGTCAGGCAGAATTTTTTTTTATTTATTAGCAGCCTATACACTATATATTTACAGTACTGTGTAAACGTTTTAGGTAGGTGTAACGAAATGCTGAAAAGTAAGATTTTTTATTTATATTATAATTATTTTTATCATGTTACAAAATGCAAAAAGAAGAAAAATTGAAATCAAAACCATATTTGGTGTGACTACCCTTTGGCTTCAAACCAGTATCAATTCTTACACATACAAAGTCAGGGATTTTGTAGGATTAGAGTCAGGTGTATGATTAACCAATTATACCAAGTAGGTCATTAATAAACATCAATATCATATGTAGGTTGAAACACAGTCATTAACTAAAACTGAAACCACTTTGTGGGAGGCTTAAAACTGGAACAGCTAAATTCTATTAAAACCTTTAGTCACCAATGAATGATCCCTATACCGGCCCGCTGCCAGTATCATGTAATCGCTGTGACCAATCACAGCAGATCACATGACAGATGTAAACAATAGATGGCTTCTTTTCATACAATTTTGTTGCTAGCTGTGATTTGTCAGTGTAATAACATGGTACAGACATGGCACTGCTTGCATCCTGAACATACCCCTAAACATGGACAAATCGGCTTCCCAGTTTAAATCAGCTGATTGCAAGCTGGGAAAGCTTCCCATAGGTAGCTGTGTGTCCAGCGCTTGGACACTCTTAAAATCACCCTTTAAAAAAAATAAAAAAATAGGACTAGCTTGGGGGGGGGGGGCGGTGCCCGGGTGCCCCCTATGGATGGGCCACCACTGGTACAGCTTGTATAACGGTGTAAATTAGCGAAAACGTCCAAATTTGGCCCAATCAGCCATTTTCCCTCCCGGTGTCATGTGACTCGTAGTGTTACAAGGTCTCAGGTGTGAATGGGGAGCAGGTGTGTTAAATTTGGTGTTATCGCTCTCACTCTCTCCTACTGGTCACTGGAAGTTCAATATGGCACCTCATGTTAAAGAACTCTTTTTTTGTTTGCAAACTTTTATTGAAGAAATAGATGGTGGTATGTTAAAGTACTCTATGAGGGTCTGAAAAAAAGAATTGTTGCGTTACATAAAGATGGCCTAGGGCTAGGCTATAAGAAGTTAGTTAGAACTGAGCTGCAGCACGGTGGCCAAGACCATATAGAAGTTAACAGGGCAGATTCCACTCAGAACAAGCCTCGCCATGGTCGACAAAAGAAGTTGAGTGCACATGCTCAGTGTCATATCCAGAGGTTGTCTTTGGGAAATAGATGTTTGAGTGCTACCAGCATTGCTACAGAGGTTGAAGGGGTGGGGGGTCAGCCTGTCAGTGCTCGGACCATACGCCGCATGCTGCATAAAATTGGTCTGCATGGCTGTTGTCCCAGAAGGAAGCCTCTTCTAAAGATGAAGCCCAAGAAAGCCCACAAACAGTTTGCTAAAGACAAGCAGACTAAGGACATGGATTACTGGAACTATGTCATGTGGTCTAATGAGACCAAGATAAACTTATTTGGCTCAGATGGTGTCAAGCGTGTGTGGCGGCAAGTGTGTCTTGCCTACAGTCAAGCATGGTGATGGGATTGTCATCATCTTGGGCTGCATGAGTGCAGCTGGCACTAGGGAGCCACAGTTCAACACCAAATCTCAGAAAGAGGCTGGGGGCTGAAGTGGTTAAAAGCTCTTAAAGGTCATGAGCTAGAATTACCATGAATAATAACCCTAGAATTATTGCATGTGTTTTGATATACAGTGAGGGGAAAAAAGTATTTGATCCCCTGCTGATTTTGTACGTTTGCCCACTGACAAAGAAATGATCAGTCTATAATTTTAATGGTAGGTTTGAGTGAGGCAGAACAAAAAAATCCAGAAAAACACATTTCAAAATAGTTATAAGTTGATTTGCATTTTAAGGAGTGAAATAAGTATTTGACCCCTTTGTAAACCATGACTTAGTACTTGGTGGCAAAACCCAATCACAAAGGTTAGACGTTTCCTGTAGTTGGCCACCAGGTTTGCACACATCTCAGGAGGGATTTTGTCCCACTCCTCTTTGCAGATCCTCTCCAAGTCATTAACCACTTAAGACCCGGACCTTTATGTAGGTAAAGGACCTGGCCAGTTTTTGCAATTCGGCACTGCGACGCTTTAACTTACAATTGCGCGGTCTTGCAATGTGGCTCCCAAACAAAATTGGCGTCCTTTTTTTCCCACAAATAGAGCTTTCTTTTGATGGTATTTGATCACCTCTACGTTTTTTTTTTTGCGCTATAAACAAAAATAGAGCGACAATTTTAAAAAAAAATGCAATATTTTTTGTTATAATAAATATCCCCCAAAAAGATATAAAAAAACATTTTTTTTCCTCAGTTTAGGCCGATACGTGATCTCCTACCTATTTTTGGTAAAAAAAAAATCGCAATAAGCGAGATAGTTTTATTGCATTTTTTTTTTTACTACTAACGGCGGCGATCAGCGATTTTTTTCATGACTGCGACATTATGGAGGACACATCGGACAATTTTGACAAATTTTTGGGTCCATTGTCATTTTCACAGCAAAAAAATGCTATAAAACTGCATTGTTTACTGTGAAAATTACAATTGCAGTTTGGGAGTTAACCACTAGGGGGCGCTGTAGGGGTTATGTGTGACCTCTAACTTTTTTTCTAACTGGGGGGCGGGGCTGGACGTGTGACATCATTGATCGCCTTTTCCTATATTAGGGAACACACGATCAATGAAGCTGCCACTGTTGAAGAACGGGGAAGCTGTGTTTACACACACCTCTCCCTGTTCTTCAGCTCCGGGGACCGATCGCGGGACTCAGGCAGCGATCGGGTCCGCGGGTCCCGCGGCCACGGAGCTTCGGACCGGGTCGCGGGCGCGCCACCCACGGCTAGGCACTTAAGGAGGACGTACAGGTACGTGCTTGTGCCCAGCCGTGGCATTCTGCTGGCGTATATCTGAAGGAGGCGGTCCTTAAGTGGTTATGGTTAAGAGACTGACATTTGGTAACGCAAACCAGTTTATAACTTTTTTTAAATAGGTTTTTCTGGATAATTTTGTTATTCGGTCTCTCACTGTTAATATAAACCTATTTAAAAATGATAGACTGATCGTCAGTGGGCAAACCTACAAAATCAGCAGGGGATCACATTTTTTTTTCCTTCACTGTATATATGTAGAACAATTGGCATTTCCCTACATGGGCACCCCTGATGAATTTGTGTTTACATTTGTAAGTGCGTTGTATGTGGGGGATTGCAATGCTTTGGTTTAACTTTAATTTTTTACACTAAACTTCACTCTATTATATAGGGAATCCTTAGTAATGGCATTTTGCTGTAACAAGTTTTCTTTAATGACACATCAGGGGTCTGTTTAGACTCCCGACGTCTCAAAGGTCTTCCACTGTGCCTGGAAAAAGCAAGACCCAAACCAGTTCTAGCTAGGGGAGATTGATGAACATGTGGGGTAGCAGAGCCAGGGAATAAGGTGGGGGGCTGCACTACTAGGGACCCATAAAAGCGATCAGGCGGCTGTTAAAAATCTATGGGACACGAACATGAAAAATAAAAAAAAAGTCTTATATGCAAGTTATTGCCATAAAAAGCATCAATGTATTAATGCAAAAAAAAGTTTTTAAAACAATTGTTTTTAAAGAAGCAGTAATTTTAATGATGCTTAAAGTGAAACAAAAAAAATATTCCTTTAACCACTTAACGCTCGCTGCATGTATATGTATGTCCACAAAATGGCACGCACAGGCAGATGGTAGTACTAGTACGTCCCTGCCTTCTAGCGGGTCGGGGGTCCGATCGGGACCCCCTCCACTACATGCGGCAGTCAGTAAGTGTCTGGGAGCGATCTGAAATGAGGGGGTACGTCCCTGCCTTCTAGCGGGTCGGGGGTCCGATCGGGACCCCCTCCACTACATGCGGCAGTCAGTAAGTGTCTGGGAGCGATCTGAAATGAGGGGGCGGCTGTTCATTTTTGTCCGCCCCCTCGCGATCGCTCCCAGCGAATTGGCTTCCCCCCCGCTCTGCACTTCCTCTGCCTGTATAATGTAAACACTAGCAGAGGAAGTGATGTCACCTCTCCTCTCAGCGGTATTTTCAATCCGGCGAGAGGAGAGAAGACATCACACAGTAAGTCGCACAACAGTACACTGACACCACACACATAGGCACATTTAACCCCTTCCGATCACCCCCCCCCCAGCCCCCTATCACAGTGTCACTGATAGCAGTGATCATATATTTACTGATCACTGCATTTAGTGTCAGTGTGACAGTTAGTGTCCAGGGTAGACCCCTACCCCCCTAATAAAGGTTTAACCCCTTGATCACCGCCCTAGTTAACCCTTTCACCCTCTATTGCCAGTGTCACTAAGTGATCGGTTTTCTGATCGCTGTATTAGTGTCACTGTTGCCGCTAGGTAGCTAGTTCTTTTTATATTGCGATTTTTTTTACTAAAGACATGTGGCTGAATACATTTTGGCCTCAATGTTTGACTAAAATTTAGTTTATTCGATTTTTTTTATAACAAAAAATAGAAAAAATTTTTTTTTCAAAAAATTTCGGTCTTTTTCTGACATCCGCGTATAAGAGGACCACAGACTTTGGATGCATTTTTTTGCATCAAAAAAGGTCATCTTGTACGCCGGAAAATACGGTACTTTCCAAGGAATGAAAAAGCTTTGGCCCAGCATATTAATACAATGATCAGACACTATGGGGTTGATTTACTAAAGGCAAATAGGCTGTTCACTTTGCAAAGGAATTTTTCTCTAGCTTAGTGAATGTGGTCAAATTCACTTTGCACGGACACCCCCCTGCAATGGGTATCACAGTTCAGGTATCTGGGGGTGGAGATTTACAGGGACCTAAAGCAGTTTATTCCCCTTAACTTGTCCCCAGTCTTGTCCCTCCTGACCCAGAGGTGTGCTGCTTGGAAGACACTACCCCTTACACTGGTTGGGAGGGTCAATCTGGTCAAGATGACTGTCTTGCCGAAATGTTTGTATATTTTTAGAAAAACCCCCGTTCCTATTCCCAATACGTTTTTTAGGAAACTGGATAGTCTGATCACCTCCTTCATTTGGAGCGGTGGTACCCCCAGAATTGCCAGATCCACCCTGCAGTTACCTGTCAGTCTTGGTGGACTGGCTTTGCCATGTTTCCAGAAGTATTACTGGGCTGTGGTTCTTGTCACACTCAGGTGGTGGCTGTCGGAGGAGCCGGCCAATCCGGCGGCTACTCTGGAGGCTGAGATTCTGGGATCCTACTCTGAGCTCCGCAACCTTATGCATCGGGGGCCCAGATCTAGTCCCTCTGTTACACCCTCAATAAAGACTACCCTGCGGGTGTAGGAGGCTGTTAGGTCCAAAGTTCAGAGCCCAGTTTGCTGGTCTCCGCGTACCCCGCTATGGGGGAACTCGCGTCTCTCGCACTTTCACTCTATACCTGACCCGGCCCTATGGGCCCGCTTTGAGGTTAAAACGCTGGAGGACATAGTTTCGGCGGGCAGACTACTCACCTTTGAAAACTAAAACAGAGGAAGGGACTGACGAATTGGATGTTTTTTCGGTTTCTCCAGCTGTGTCATGCATTCAGGACACAATTCCCTGGACTGATCAGGCTGGAGACTACGGGGATGGAACGCTTGTTGAGTGCGGCGGATGAGACTAAGCCCCTGTCCGCCCTGTACTCACTACTGGTGGGTTTGGATACCTCTAAGGTCTCCCAGCTGTTCTCCGTGTGGCAGACGGATATTCCGGTGCTGGCTGAGGACGACTGGGAAGAAGGAATACAATACCTCACCCTGGTGGTATCTGCCAGGAATAGATTTATTCAACTCAAGTTCCTGCACAGGGCCTATTTTTCCCCCCAGCGCCTGGCAAAAATATACCCGCAGCAGAGTTCTGCCTGCTCACGGTGTGGTGTAGAGGAGGGTACATTCTTCCATGTGGTCTGGTCTTGTCCTGTGTTGCAAACTTACTGGCAGGGGATGGCTAACGTAATCAATTCTGTAAGTAAGATGATGGTACCCTGTGACCCTCTGCCGCTGCTCTTGGGGATAGTGGACACACTACCTGGTACTCCGTCTAAAAAACTTTTTATTTTTTTCGCAGCTTTTTTCGCCAGGAAAGCAATTCTGTTGAGATGGAGGGAGACTTCTCCTCCCACGGTATGACAATGGAGGATGCTGAATAATACGGCTTTTCCTATATACAAACTAACATATATGGGTAGCAACTGCCCGGGAAGTTTGATAAGGTGTGAGCGGCTTGGGTGAAAGCAGAACAACTGGAGCTGGATTAGGTGGGAATGCCGGGTTGATCTCTCGGGGTGTTAATGTTGGTTGCACTGGGAGCCACGTGGGATCTCATTGGAATGGATGTACGGGTCACGAATACCTGAGGGTTTGGTGCTGTAGGGCCTGTTGGTTCTACCCCATGGAGAATGTGTTCAAACATGTCCGGTCGCCTTCTGTGGTAACTCAATATGTCTTCTTATATTCTTACTGCTGTATTCACTGGTGATCTCTGTATGCACAATGTCTGGCAACTGTCTATTTGCTCTGTTTGTTTTTTACATCAATAAAAACTCTTTTGTTAAAAAAAAATTCACTTTGCACAAAATATTTAAACTTGTGCAAGGAAAAAAACAATTATATTGGATTACTCGTTCTTCAACACATTCCCTGGAATACATAAAGACTGGCGCAGACAGATTTCGCAAACGTGTTTCTCATGCATTCTAAAAGTGGTGAAGAATGCACCAAATTAAGATACTTGTCTGGTACCTGAATTGGGCTCATGGTGTGCCACTTTTAGAATGCATGAGAGACACTTTTGCTAAATCTTTCTGAGACAGTTTTTCTCTCTGTAAGCCCAAATAAAGTTGATCTTTATCAGCCACTTGACCTCTGTAAGATGTACACCCCTTCATGACCAGGCCACTTTTTGCGATACAGCAGTACTTTTTTTTTTTTTCGCCATCTTCTTTTTTATTTAGAAGTTTTGCTCTTTTGGTACACACTATGATTACAGTCATATACAGAGATATACATTAAAAAAGACATTTAGTTACATTTCCATAAAACCTTATTTTTATTATCAACCGTGTCGCCTGTGTATTGTTTCTATTTTTCCCTTTCCTTTTACCCTCCCCCCGCCATTCCTTTTTCCTCTTGTGACAAGCTTTCATATTTCTTCTGCCCACCTGCGTCTCCAGGGTCTAGGGCGTGTACTTTTCCCTTCTCTCCCCTCCCCCCCAATCTATAATTTCCACCTTCCTCCTCTTTACCCCTCTATATTCCCTATCTCCAAAGTCTTTCTATTACCAATTGGGCTAATGCGAGACTGGCATCCTCTAGCCATGGTTGCCATATAAGTTCAAATTTGCTTGCTTCCCCCCTACGGCTATATGACAATCTTTCTCTTAAGAGTAGGCAGTTTACATATTGGGTCCACTGCCTCTCCATGTGGGTACCCCCGGTGCCATGCAATATTGTGCAATGAGTTTTCTCGCCAGGTACAGTAATCTAGTTATCATAAGGTATATTTCTTTTGAGAATGGCTTGACATCTATAGCCCCTAGTAGGTACACTAGGGGCTCTAAAGGGACTGGTACCTGAGCCAATCTATTTATACACTGGGAGATTTTTTATTTTATTTTTTTAAAGTGTATTTTTGTGCGTGAACTCGAGAGAGAGGAGCCGGACTGCAGGAGTTGGGAGTAGGCAGACCCTCCCCCCGGAGGCAATCGCCATCCTTCTCCATGCCCCTGGTGGCAATGGCGGGTGTGAAGGGGGGCCTCCCACTCACCCCGCCCTACCTGCTCCTCTTGGGAGCCCAACTGGGGCCCAACGGGACCCCAATGGGGCAGAGGGACTCCCCCTATGAGGGAGTGAGGGGGCCTAGCCCACCCAGCCAGCCCCGTAGGTCCTTCGCCTCTCTTTATTTTAGGAGACCGCATGGCCAAAGTGCATGTGTTTTAAACCAATTTTGTGTGCGTGCAAGTGTGGTGGTTTTTGAGGGTGGGGGTGGGCGTACTAAGCACAGGCGTACCTTGCATAGCACACCCACCGGGAGCCGGGCTGAGACCACCAAACTCAATTCACATGTAGCCGAGACCGGGATCCGAACCCTTGGCTGCAGAGGTGAATGGCTTGTCAGCGCAGTGCCAATCACGTTGAGCCACCACAGCTCCCGCACACTGGGAGATTTATTCCCAGTACCGGTTTTCATTTTGGACATCTCCATATCAGATGTATAAAACCCCCTGGTGTATTTTACACTTTGGGCATTGTGGGGAATCTCTTCCTCCCCACCTATATATTTGTAGTGGTGTTCTATATGCTCTGTGCAAAATAAATTGTTGCGATAATCTATGTGACACAGATACTGATACTACCGAATTAAATTCTAAGGCTCTATCCCACTGGTTTTGATCTATATCCCCTTATATCTTCTACCCATTTGCTACGGCATCTCAGGGAGGTATGATCCTGCACCGTCGCTACCAGTTTCATAAAGATTTTTGATATTAGTCCTCTCCGGTCATCCGTTCCAAGGACTTCCTTTATCAGGGGTGGTAACCCTATTACTAATGATTGTGTTTTTTGTTGTGCCTGCAAAGCATGTCCAAATTGGAGGTATTGATAAAACCCCCTTGGGCTTAACTAAAATTCCTGACACAATTGTTCGTATGTTTTTAATACCTCCCCCTCATATAATTGTGCAAAAAAAATAGATCCCTTTCTCTTTCCATTAAATAACTTCCCTTAGTTCCTGTAGCTCTGGGTATCTTGGATTGTGCCATATCGGCGCGAAAGGCATCACCCCTGTTGTCCCCAACATTTTCCGAATCTCGCCCCATACTCTTTTAAAAAGAGTACAAATCGTGGCAGAGTGTGGCAAACTAGGCAAATCCATTTCCAGGTGTGATGCTGCCTCTAATTGCGGAACAGATGTAGTCACCAACTTACATATGGGGTCCTCACTCATTTCTTGCCCCCATACTGCCAGCTGCTGAAATTGAGAAGCCAAAAAATACATTTTAGGGTGAGGGACTGCCAGACTTCCTCTATCTTTTCTGTACTGAAGGATGGCTAAACTTATCCTGGCTACCTTCTTCTTCCAAATTAGATCCCTCATCAATGTATCAATTTGTTTGAACCATTTATTTGTAATCCATATGGGTGAATTGTGGAATACGTATAGGAGCTGTGGCGCCCATACCATTTTTATTAGGTTTGCCCGTCCTACCATTGACAATGGGAGTTTGCACCAACTGCTACATTTCTCCTTCTATCTATCCAGCAGAGGGCCCAAGTTCAGCCATAGTTACTCGGCCGGGTGTGGGGATAACTTAACTCCTAAATACTTAAAACTGTTGGTTATCATAATCCGTTCTGCTCCAGCTGGCAGGGGTTCTCTTAATTTGTCTACTGTATAGGCATTAAAATTGATTGCTTCCTTCAGCTCGGTCAGCGTTATGGGTAAATTCATCATTTCCCTATCTACCTCCAATAGTTGTGGGAACTGGCAGGTTTGTAGGAACAAAGCCATGTCTGATGGACTATGGCTTGCTTTGGCAGTGTATAGGTCCTTATAAAATTGTTGAAAGTCCTTTAAAATTTCGACCCCATGAGTATGCATCTTCCCCGTTTTAACCTTAATTGCAGAAATATTAGATGATTCCTGCTGCTCCCAGGCTATAAGGGCAAGAAGTCGGCCAGTAACTTTGCTGTTGGAAGTATCTACTCGTCTCCGCTGCGGAGATACAGCAGTACGTTACTTTAACTGACAACTGCGTGGTCATGGAATGTTTTACCCAAAACAAAATTATGTAATTTTTTTTCCCACAAACAGTGCTTTCTTTTGGTCGTATTTGATCACCACTGCGTTTTTAATTTCAACTATAAACAAATAAAGACCAACAATTCTGAAAACAAAACAAAAACAAAAAAATATATATATTTTTTGCTTTCTGCTTTAAAACATTAAATACATTTTTTTTTTTTTTTAATAACATTTCTTCATAAATTTAGGCCAATAGATTGTCTGCTATGTTTTTGGTAAAAAATAAATAAAAAATAAAATCAATAAGCGTATATTTATTGGTTTACTAGAATTTTATAGTCTATTAATCTATTAACCTTCTATGAAGAAGTGAGCTGCCATCTAGATAAAGGCAGGCCTGTAGATGAGGTGTATCTGGATTTTTCAAAGGAATCCCATACGGTTCCCAGAAGCGCTTACTGTACAAACTAAGGTCAGTCGACATGGACCATAGGGTGAGTACTTGGACTGAAAACTGGCTACAGGGGCGAGTCCAAAGGGTGGTGACAAATGGGCAGTACTCAGAATGGTCTGGTGTTAAAATTGGGTTCCCCCAAGGATCTCTCCTGTTAGATTTATTCATAAATGATCTGGAGAGAGGATGGGATAAACAGCTCAATCTTAGTATTTGCGGACAATACAAAGTAAAGCAGGGCAATAACTTCTATGCAGGATGTGGAAACCTTGCAAGAGAACCTTTACAAATGAATGGGTTAGGCAAATACATGACAAATGAGGTTTAATGCTGAAAAATGTAAGGTGATGCATTTGAGTGCCAACAACATGAATGCAAGCTACTTGCTAGGGCGAGAACCTCTGGTGGAATCTAAGATGGAAAAGGACCTGGGGGTCCTAGTAGATGACAGGCTCAGCAATGGCATGCAATGCCAGGCTGCTGCAAGCAAAGCTAACAGATAATAAGCATGCATTAAAAAAGGGGATTCACTCCAGAGATAAACAATAATTCTTCCACTCCACAAGTCTCTGGTCTGGCCACATCTCGCGCATGCGGTCCAGTTCTGGGCACCAGTCCTCAGGAGGGATGTGCTGGAGAGAGTCCAGAGAAGAGCAACAAAGCTAATAAAGGGAACAGAGGACCTCATCTATGGAGAAAGGCTGCAAGCTTTGAACTTCTTTTAACTCTGGAAAGGAGATGCTTGAGAGGGGATATGCTATCAATATACAAATACTGTACTGGTGACCTTAGCATAGGGAAAACAATTTTCAGTGAAAAGGAATTTAAAAAGACATGTGTCTATTCACTAAAATTAGAAGACAAGTGGTTTAACCTTAAACTGCGTAGAGGGTTCTTTACTGTCAGAACGGTAAGGATGTGGAATTCTCTTCAACAAGCAGTGGTATCAGCAATGGGCATCAATAATTTCAAAAAATTATTAGATGGGAACCTCAACGACCACAACATACAAGGATATACAATGAACTATTGACATAAATACACACACACACACACAGGTTGGACTAGTGTCTTTTTTTAACCTCACCAACTATGTAACTATGTACAGTTCCTTGACATTTTCCACATTTTGTCATGTTACAACCAAAAACTTACAATTTATTTTATTGGGATTTTATGCGGTAGACCAACACAAAGTGACAAATAATTGTGAAATGGAGGGAAAATGATAAATGGTTTTCCAATTTTTTTACAAATAAATATCTGAAAAGTGTGGCGTGCATTTGTATTCAGCTCTCTTTAGTCTGATACCCCTAACTAAAATCTAGTAAAACCTTCAGAAGTCACCTAATTAGTAAATATAGTCCACCTGTGTGTAATTTAATATCAGTATAAGTCCTAAAAGTCTACAAATTATTCAGAGCTGTGCCGTCTTG
This sequence comes from Rana kukunoris, assembly GCA_029574335.1. Classification (NCBI taxonomy): domain Eukaryota; kingdom Metazoa; phylum Chordata; class Amphibia; order Anura; family Ranidae; genus Rana; species Rana kukunoris. Next base: position 174,537,496 of record CM056051.1, on the reverse strand, counting down.
TTCTACATAAGGGGGGCCAAGCTAGGTCAGGAGATTGATAAATAATACCTTATTTTTCTCAGAAGTAAATGCAGTATATTGCATTTGGAAATACGTGCAACATTGATTAAGGAAACTCCTGTAGGAGCAGCAGTCTCCATTGAACTTGACTGGTAGAGGCATAAATACGTACAACACTTTAACTACACTTTTCAGTTCAGCAAATGTTTCTTCATAGGTAACACTGAACTCTTGCAGGCCTCCAATTTGCTGCTTGAAAGGGGCCATAGCAGTTGCTATAGCAGCCCCAATGTTTAGGCCAGATTATTTTGACATGATCAGGGGTCAGGTTTGGAGACCACTAGCTATAGCAATAGAGAGGTTCCCATCGACCAAAAGAATAAGTACACAAAAAGATCACCCTGGCAGATGACATGGGCTCAGAGGTGTAGGGTCCCAGCACTAACCAGGGCAACAAAGCTAATAAAGGGACTGGAGCTATGGGGAATGAATGCAAGCACTGAACTTATTCTCTCTGGAGAAGAGACGCTTGAGAAGGGATATTATTTTAATGTACAAATACCGTACTGGTGATCCCACAATAGGGATAAAACTCTTCCATGAAAGGGAATTAAAAAAGACACATGGTCACTAACTAAAATGAAAAGAGACGCAGTTTAACGTTAAACTGAGTAGAGGGTTCTTTACTGCTAGAGCGGTAAGGATGTGGAATTCTCTTCCACCATCAGTGGTTTTAGCAGGGAGCATCGATAATTAAAAAAAAAACTATTGGATAGGCACCTTAACAACCACAACATACAGAGATATACAATGTAATATAAACATAAAGCACACACAAAAGGTTGGACTTGTTGGACTTTTTAGCCTCACCAACTATGTAACAATATACCCATAAAAATATATACGTCTCCTTTAAGGAAGCACCATTGTGCACGTGTCCCGCAGACTCGATCGCCGCAGGGATACCCGCTATCATATCACGGAGAGATAGAGCGGGGAGATGCTAATGTAAACAAGCATCTCCCCGCTCTGCCTAGCAACAATGACACTGATCTCCGCTTCGTGTAATCAAAAGTGGTGATCACTGTCTTGTCACACACAACCCATCCCCTCTACAGTAAGAATCACTCACCAAGTCACATTTAACCCCTACAGCGCCACCTAGTGGTTAACCCCTTCACTGCCAGTATCATGTTCACAGTAATCAGTGCATTTTAATAGCACTGATCGCTGTAAAAATGATAATGGTTCCAAAAATGTGTCAAAAGTGTCCGATGTGTCTGCCATAATGTCGCAGTCATGATAAAAATTTGCTGATCGCCACCATTACTAGTAAAAAAAAAATAATATTAATAAAAATGCCATAAAACATAATGCCATAAAAAATATTCCCCATTTTGTAGAAGCTATAACTTTTGCGCAAACCAATCAATAAATGCTTATTGAGATTGTTTTTACCAAAAATATGTAGAAGAATGTGTATCAGCATTGAGGAAAAAATGTATTTATTTTTATATTTTTGGGTGACGTGATTGTAGCCGTATATTTATTATAGCAAAAAGTATTTTTTTCAAAATTGTCGCTCTATTTTTGTTTATAGTGCAAAAGTGATCAAATACTACCAAAAGAAAGCTCTATTTGTGGGGGAAAAAATGACGTCAATTTTTTTTAGGAGCCATGTGGCACGACCATGCAATTAGCAGTTAAGCGACGCAGTGCCAAATCGCAAAACGTGGCCTGGTCATTTAGCAACAAAATGGTCCGGGGCTTAAGCGGTTATGGCAATCCACCTAGAAAAATATTTTATCTTCAAAACACACAAGATATTTGGACATTGCTTCCACATTTATAGTTTCACCCTCTTTTTCTAAAATTAATGCAAACTGAAAAATTAAAGATAATAATGTGTTCCCAATGACCTGGTGCTTGTTTCTTCTACTGACTTCTCATACGGCGGAGCTGTGACACTACATAAGTGGAGACATGGCTTGTCTGTTCAGGAGAGCAATAGCAGAGCAGGGCCGCCTATGGAGATTTTTAGGTTTCTCAAGTTTTAGGGTTGCCACCAGAAAAACTGATTCCACACATTCATGCAATTCAAGTCCACAGAAAACAAGACTCCCCCAAGTTTCAGCTTTATGTTGATTCTGTGCCTGTAGGCCACTTTAATGCAACATCTGGTGGAGAACGCACAAAAGCTTGCATCTATGCTGGCTAGAAACTCTGTTATAAGTGAAATAGGTACTGGTCGGGGATCTATGACTTTCAGAATCAATAGAGATTTATTAACAAAGACAATTTTGAGAAAAATAAACCAAGATGGCTCCTCGTATGGAATGAATTCTGAGCTTTTGTCTAACACCTCTAGGGGTCTCACCCTTGGGGAATACAGTTCACCCAATATTGCCAAAACATTTAATGTTGGACATTTATTGCTAATCTGAAGGAGACAGTTGGTTGTAAAGTTATAAGAATTAATTACTGGTACCTGGGTGACTGGGGCTTTCAGGATTCAGCACGAATGGTTGTGAAGAGGAACTTAGAGCTAATCCTTTACTACACCTTTTTGAGGTGTATGTGACAGTCAGTGCTACAGCAGAAAAAGATGAAGATATAAAGTGGTCTGCACAGGATTTTATGCAGAGACTTGAGAATGGACATCCGCAGACTCTTTCCCTGTAGACATACTTCAGACATCTGAGCATTGAGGAATATGCCAAAGTCTATTAACGTCTTGGTGTGCAGTTTGATGAATACTCTGGTGAGTCCTTTTACACAGAAAAGGCTGAAGATATTCTGAAGTTGCTTAAAAGCAAAGGAATGCTAAAGACAACAGGTGATGGTAAAATAGTGGTGGATCTTTCCACTCACTCTACAGTGATGCGTAGTGGATGGGACATCTTTATATATTACAAGGGATCTAGCAGCTGCAATTGATCGCATGGAGAAATATACCTTTGATGAAATTATATATGACAGATAAAAGTCAACACACACAGTTTGAACATTTGTTTAAAATTTTGGAGATTCTTGGGAAAGAACATGCAAGCAATTGTCAAAATGTTAAATTTGGACGTGTACAGGGAATGCAGACAAGAAGAGGAGATGCCATCTTTCCGGAAGATGTTTTGGATGAAGCCCATTCTAGAATGCTGCAAAATATGGCAAATAGTGAGACAAGTAAAACAACTGAAGACCCTGCTGACACAGCTGAAAAAAATTGGGATTGCAGCTCTAATTGTAACTGTAATTTTAAGGGTCCACTATTTTCAGATTACCAATTTCAATGGGATCAAGCATTGCAGAGCAGTGGAAATACTGATGTCTTTTTACAGTACACCCTTGCGGCACTTTCCCAGGTATGATGAAGTAATTCACAAGACGCCGAAGGAGCTTCAGCCACGATACTTGGTTTCTTACCTCATGGGCCTAGGTCATTTAGCCAACGTGGCGCATCGCTTTCTTCATGTCAAAGGAAGCAGCCCAGATGTGGCTTTTTTTCAACAGTAAACGTGTAGTTTTGGCTGATGGAATGAGACTTTTAGAAATTACCCCACTTGATAAAATGTAGTTTAACCACTTCAATACAGGGAATTTTCACCCCCTTCCTGCCCAGACCAATTTTTAGTTTTCAGCGCTGTTGCACTTTAAATGACAATTGTGCTGTCATGGAACACTGTACTCAAATGTGGTTTTTATTTTTTGTGCTATAAACCTAAGAAGAGGGTCAATTTTGAAAAAAAAAAACCCACAATATTTTTTACTTTTTGATTTAATAAATATCACAACTTTTTTAAAAATAAATTAATTTTTCCTCAGTTTAGATGGATACGTATTCTTCTACATATTTTTGGTAAAAAAAACAAACAAAAAACATAGGGGATAGTAATGGTGGCGATCTGCGATTTTTATTGTGACCGTGACATTGCGACTGACAGATCAGACACTTTTGACACGTTTTTGGGACATTCACATATATACAGCGATTAGTGCTATAAAACTGCACTGATTACTGTGTAAATGTGACTGTCAGGGAAGGGGTTAACACTAGGGGGAGCAAGGGGTTAAATATGTTCCTTGGGGGTGATTCTTACTGTAGGGGGAGGGGACTCACAAGGGGATGAGACTGATGTGTGCTCCTCTGTACTGTATACTCCGTCCTCTGTATCCTCTGTACGTCATAGGACGTCCACCCGGAGGGAGGGTTCCTGCCAACGTCATATTACTATGACTCGGTAAGGAAGTGGTTAATCATAATATAGTGAGGTTATTTTAAAAAAATGGAAAAATATATAAAAAAAAATATTAAAGATAATGATAGTAAATGTAGTAGGCTACACACACTTACGTCCACCCTCTTTGCATTGCGCACCTTACCTTAATGTATACAATTGTATGTTTTTCTGGGGGTTTATTTCCATTTCGAGAGGATTATTCGAAAATACCAAATTATAAAATACAAAAACTTTTAGGAAAAGGCCATGTCTTCAATATAATTATGTGGTATAGATGAAAACGTTTACAAAAGAAACCTGGCGCCAAAATAATACTTTCAAAACGAATAAATTAATTATATGTATAGCTGCTCCCCAAAAAAACAATGTAAGAGACTGTGCAATTTGAAAAAATGGGTGATAGGGGGCGCTATGAGATTAGAATATGTATCTAATCTTAATAGACCATATAACATGGAATAAAGTGGCATGTGCAATAAAAGTGCTATGTCAGGTATCTACTGCCTTTCAAAAAAAATTTTTTTTTAAATATATTACAGGACTTGAATAAATCAAAGTATGAAGTACAACAATCTATGTGCCAATACAACAAAACTTTCCAAGAAAGTGAAAAAGTCCATAAAGTGAATTATTGGTGACTTAAATCTTGATGGTAGAAAGGAAATCCTTCACCATAAACATAAAACACCCACAAAATGTTTTAGTAGTTATTTTATTTAGGTTTTTAGTGCGTACCAAGTCTAAATAACTCACTGTTTCTGTGTGGTGTTCTGCTGAAAATTCCAAACCATACGTATTTGTATTTAGCATCCTAATAAATGATTCCAGGCTTTCAGTTGGACCCTCCCATAATAGTACAATATCATCAACATATCACTCATAAAATAGGAGGTCCTCCCACTTTTTTGCATATATAAATTATTTTTCCGATTTTTTTTGTACAAAATTGGCCACACTGGGGGCATAACATGCCCCCATCGCTACCCCTTTGGTATGTTTATAATAATGGTTATGGAACCAGAAAAAAAAACTAAAAAATGTTGAAGGGTTAAAAATGGCAATGTGGAATATTTTTTTTTTCGTTTCCATAACCAGTATTACAAATTGATCTAAGGGGTAGCAATGGGGTCCGTTATTCCCCCAGTGTGGACAATTTAGTACTAAATAAACGGGAAGAAAAATTTATATATGCAAAAAAGTGGGAAGGCCTCATATTTTATAAGCGATATATTAATGATATCGTACTATTATGGGAGGGTCCAACTGAAAGCCTGGAATCAATTATTAGTATGCTAAATACAAATGGTTTGAAATTTACAGCAGAACACCAAACAGAAACAGTGAATTATTTAGACTTGGTACTCACTAAAAAACAGAGAAACCCACTCCTAACCAACAATAAACCTAGAAAGTTTAACCACTTAAGACCCGGACCAAAATGCAGGTAAAGACCTTGCCCCTTTTTGCGATTCGGCACTGCGTCGATTTAACTGACAATTGCGCGGTCGTGCGAAGTGGCTCCCAAACAAAATTGGCATCCTTTTTCCCCCACAAATAGAGCTTTCTTTTGGTGGTATTTGATCACCTCTGCGGTTTTTATTTTTTGCACTATAAACAAAAATAGAGCGACAATTTTAAAAAAAAAATCTATATTTTTTACTTTTTGCTATAATAAATATCCCCCCAAAATAAATATATATTTTTTTCCTCAGTTTAGGCCGATACGTATTCTTCTACCTATTTTTGGTAAAAAAAAAATCGCAATAAGCGTTTATCGGTGGTTTTCGCAAAATTTATAGCGTTTACAAAATAAGGGATAGTTTTATTGCATTTTTATTATTTTTTTTTTTTTACTACTAATAGCGGCGATCAGCGATTTTTTTCGTGACTGCGACATTATGGCAGACACTTCGGACAATTTTGACACATTTTTGGGACAATTGTAATTTTCACAGCAAAAAATGCATTTAAATTGCATTGTTTACTGTGAAAATGACAGTTGCAGTTTGGGAGTTAACCCCAAGGGGGCGCTGTAGGATTTGAGTGTTCCCTGTGTGTGTTTACAACTGTAGGGGGGTGTGGCTGTAGATGTGACGTCATCAATCACGTGTCCCCTATAACAGGGATGATGTGATTGATGTTGCGGCCACAGTGAAGCACGGGGGAAGCCGTGTTTACACACGGCTCCCCCCGTTCTTCAGCTCCGGGGACCGATCGCCGCACTGCAGCGGCGATCGGGTCCGCGCGCGTCCGTGACCCACGGCTGGGTACTAGAACCAACGTATATATACATTGATGTGCCCAGCCGTGCCATTCTGCCGACGTAAATGTGCAGTAGGCGGTCCTTAAGCAGTTAAAGAAGAATTGGCTTTTGTAACTGGATTTCACAGACAGTATAGAGAAGTTGATGATATTTTTTGCAAACATTGGCCAATCCTCATGGATAAAGATCTTAAACCCTTCCTCCCAATGAGACCCAAATTCATTTATAGAAGGGCCCCGGGATTAAGAAATAAGATAGCTCCCAATGATCCTCCTAAGAAATTAAGCACATTTTTGGATAAAGAGGGTTTTCACTACTGTACCAGATGTAGAGCCTGCAATACCACAAAAAGGAAAATTTGAGTACGTAACTTACCATATGTGTTGGAGTGTCCTTGCCTAATGCAATATGTGGGGAGGACAACACACAAGTTACGTACTAGGATTAACGAACATATCACCAATATTGAAAAAGGGTTTGAAAAACAGTGTATGAAAGTACTTTAGAATACATCATAACAGGGATCACCTGCTATTAACCTTTTATGGTATAGTTAGCATATCCAAACATTAGATGTTTTCTAGCAGAAATTAAAAAACCTTGTTTTTCTTTTCAAAAATGTCAGGTTTTTTTATAGTGCAAAAAAACAAACAAAAGAAAAACGCAGAGGTGATCAAATACCACCAAAAAAGAAAGCTCTATTTGTGTGAAAAAAGGACATCAATTTTATTTGGGTAAAGTTTAAGTAACGCAGTGTCGTATCGCAAAAAAAAGGCCTGGTCATGAAGGGGGTAAAACTTCCAGAGGTGAAGTCGTATATACAGTATATATATATATATATGAATGAATGAATGAAAAACCTATATAGCGCGGCACATGCGAACTGAATCGCCTCTGGGCGCTAGTTTATATATACAAAAGACCAAGAAAAATGCACAAATATAACCTGGTTAGATAATGAAGCGATGCATTTTTTTAGTTAGTAATGTCTTATTATGAATTACTTACATCAAATAACTTTTCTATATACATTTCCTCATTGATTTTTTCCCGTAAAATATCTTGATTTTGTCGCACGAATGTGATATAGGTGTCTGCAAGATCCAGTCCAGGTTTCTGAAATTAAAAGGTAACATTTACTTTGTATTCAGAACAAATTATTAATTATTGTAGTGCATATACAGTATGCAGTGTGTATATATACACACATATATACATATACACACAGTACATCCGGAAAGTATTCACAACGCTTTACTTTTACCACATTTTATGTTACAGCTTTATTCCAAAATGGATAAAAATCATTATTTTCCTCAAAATTCTACAAACAATACTCCATGACAACAATGTGAAAGAAGTTTGTTTGAAATATTTGCAAATATATATATATATATATATATATATATATATATATATATATATATAAAAAAAAAATCTGTCGTACATAGCATTTGCTCAATACTTTGTTGAAGCACCTTTGGCACCAACTACAGCCTCAAGTCTTTTTGCGTATGATGCTACAAGCTTGGCACACCTATTTGAGCAGTTTCTCCCATTCTTTGCAGGACCTCTCAAGCTCCATCAGGTTAGATGGGAAGCGTCGGTGCACAGCCATTTTCAGATCTCTCCAGAGATGTTCTATCGGGTTCAAGTCTGGGCTCTGGCTGGGCCACTTAAAGGCTTACTAAAAGATTTTTTTTTAGCTAAGTAGCTTCCTTTACCTTACTGCAGTCCTGTTTTAATGTCCTCATTGTTCATTTTTTCTATGATGTTGCTGTAATTCTTCTCTGTTCTGCACACTTCCTGCTTGTCTGTTTCCTTATGAAAAAGTCATGGGAGCTTCTCTCTGTGGTTTCTAATCAAGGAGGTGTGATTACTGTGTGTCTAAAACCCCTCAGAAACAATCAGTTTCATTTTAAAAACAAACACTGCCTTGTATTGGCTCTGTACTTCACAGAAGCATGAAACTAGATGAACAACAAAACTGAAACTGCAGCCACATTATATGATTGATTTTTATCTATTTGTAATCATTTTTAAAAGGAATCAGTTAACTATTATGTCTCTATACCCTGTAAACAGTTATTTCAGCAAAAAAATATGTTTTCCTTTACATCTCCTTTAACCACTTCTGACCAGCCCCACGTCCAAAGACGTCATTTTTTTGAAGATGGATATCTCGGTAACGGCAGCAGCTGCTGCCACAACCGAGATATCCATCTCTTCGTGGGGCGGTCCTGTTAACGATAACGGTGGTCATCGCGGCGGATTCGCCGCGAGATCGCCGTTACCGGCGGCGGGAGAGGGTGCCCCCCCCTCCCGCCGCACTCCCGCGCCCTCCACCGCTTACCGTAGCCGTCGGTAGCGGCGGAGGCGATCGGGTCATCTTGCTGGCTGTCCGGGGATGCGACTGAGGGAAAAAATGTCCCTCAGCCGTCCCCATACCTCTGCTGGGCGGAAGTGACGTCAAAACGTCATTTCCGCCCAGCGTCTTAAAGAGACATTTAATTTGTTTACATTTTGACTTTTTTTTTTTTTCTTTTTTTTTTTTGCATTTAAGCCTGAATATGAGATCTGAGGTCTTTTTGACCCCAGATCTCATATATAAGAGGACCTGTCATGCTTTGTTCTATTACAAGGGATGTTTACATTCCTTGTAATAGGAATAAAAGTGATAATTTTTTTTTTTTTTTCAGTGTTAAACATTAGAAAATAAATAGAAATAAAAACGAAAACCAAAAAAAAGTGCCCCGTCCCGACGAGCTCGCGCGCAGAAGCAGCAGAAGCAAACGCATACGCGAGTAGCGCCCGCATATGAAAACGGTGTTCAAACCACACAAGTGAGGTATCGCCGCGATCGTTAGAGCGAGAGCAATAATTCTAGCCCTAGACCTCCTCTGCATCTCAAAAAATGCAACCTGTAGAATTTTTTTAACGTCGCCTATCGAGATTTTTAAGAGTAAAAGTTTGACGCCATGCCACGAGCGGGCGCAATTTTTAAGCGTGACATGTTGGGTATCATTTTACTCGGCGTAACATCATCTTTCACAATATATAAAAAAATTGGGCCAAATTTATTGTTGTCTTATTTTTTAATTCAAGAAAGTGAATTTTTTCCAAAAAAAGTGCGCTTGTAAGACCGCTGCGCAAATACGGTGTGAGAAAAAGTATTGCAATGACCGCCATTTTATTCTCTAGGGTGTTAGAAAAAAAATATATAATGTTTGGGGGTTTTAAATAATTTTCTAGCAAAAAAAAACTGTTTTAGTCTCGTAAGCACCGAATCTGAAAAACAGGCTCGGGGCTGAAGTGGTTAAGGACATTAACAGAGTTGTCCCATAGCCACTCCTTTGTTATCTTGGCTGTGTGTTTAGGGTTGTTGTACTGTTGGGAGATTAACCTTCATCCCAGTCTGAGGTCCAGAGCGCTCTGGAGCAGATTTTCATCAAGGATGTCTCTGTACATTGCTGCATTTATCTTTCCCTTGATCCTGACTAGTCTCCCAGTTCCTGCCACTGAAAAACATCGCCACAGCATGATGCTGCCACCACCATGCTTCACTGTAGTGATGGTTTTAGCCAGGCAATAAGTTTCCTCCGGACATGCCGCTTGCCATTAACGACAAAGCATTACATTTTTGTTTCATCAGAGCAGCAAATTTTGTTTCTCATGGTCCGAGAGTCCTTCAAGTGCCTTTTGGTAAACTTCAGGTGGTCTATCATGAGCCATTTGCTGTGGAGTGGCTTCCGTCAATACAGGAATGATTGATGGAGTGCTGTAGCGATAGTTGCTCTTCTGGAAGAGAAATGCTGGAGCTTTGTCAGAGTGACCATTGCATTCTTGGTCACCTCTCTGACTAAGGCCCTTTTCCTCTGGGTCTCCCACTCTAGGAAGAGTTTTGGTGGTTCCAAACTTCTTGCATTTACGGTTGATTTACTTTTCATAATTGTATTTTTAATAGTTTTACAAAATCTACAAAAATAGGTCATATAAAGGCATCACAATTCAATCATACGTGAAAGTCAATGAGCATAGTGAATTAAAGATCTGTAAAAAGTAAAAACATAAAACATTTAAAAAGAAAAAAAAAAGAACATTTGCATCTTGTGAATATAACCTTAAGATTAACAATAAAGCTGAATTCACAAAAGGAAACAAAAACATAAGAGAAATACACCTGGATAAAGAATTGGAGGGATAACCCAGGCTGGGAGTCATGTCCCCTGCCAGTCTTGATCAGTCAAGACTGGGAGGGGAGCCAAACTGAGGCATCCCATATCCTGTGTATTTCTGAAATCACCTTCAGGAGCTGAACCGTCGAAGGGGGGGTAGGGGATAACCAGTGTAGTGGAATCAATCTCTTTGGCCACTAATAGTATAATGAAAGCAAGCTTATGTATAAGTTTTCCAATACCAGGAAAAGGAAGGCCTAAGAGATAATGTAGCGGATCCAAATGGGAGCGAGTGATCTAATACTCGGAGCAGGGAAATTACCATAGTCCAAAAAAGGCACAATAACCTCAAATTGCCATAAAATATGAAAACAAGTAGGGTTGTCCCGATACCGATACCAGTATCGGTATCGGGACCGATACCAAGTATTTGCGTGAGTTCTTGTACTCCCGCAAATACCCCCGATACCTAAATAGAATACTTCCCCCCCCCGCCGCTGCATCGAACGCCGCCGCATCGAAAGCCGCCGCTACATGGGTTAAACAGCGTGCAGGAACATCACAGCTTTCATTTGAATAGCTGTAGTGTTCCCGCTGCGTATAGACACTACCCCTTGCTCGGGATTGGATGGGTGATCGTGATCTGTCCAATCCCGAGCAAGGGGGAGTGTCTATACGCGCGGGCAAAACAGCTATTCAAATGAATGCTGTGATGTTCTCCGTGCTGCGGCTTTTGGAAGTTAGGTATGGGGGACATGGCTGCATATGTGGGGGACATGGCTGGGGGGAAATGGCTGCATATGTGGGGGACATGGCTGCATTTGGGGACACATTTAAAAAAAGTATCGGTATTCGGAATCGGCGACTACTTGAAAAAAAGTATCGGTACTTGTACTCGGTTCTAAAAAAGTGGTATCGGGACAACCCTAAAAACAAGTAACTAGTTTTACCACAGTGCCAACACAGAGGGGAAAGGGAATGATCCTGACAATGTAAAACTTCCAACAAGGGACACAGATCGGTCTCCTCTCTCCCTGACAGGACGTGGAGTCTGGCTTCAAGAAATGTACGCAAACATTTTGAAAGCTTCACAAATACCTACCATACACACTACTCTTTAGTCCAAAAAAATTACAAGCTAATATCTATGTAAACTGGGCCAAATGTGCCTGGTAATGTGGGACACACAAGTGCATCATACCAAAAAACACATGGAATACTGAAAGGTCAATTGACCCCCATTACAGTACTGTTTAAAAATAAATAAATAAGGCTTCATAAGATATGGGGATGTTAGTTAGCTATCCCAGATCTAGCACCTTTGGACTTATTCTTGAATAGACGATTAGAGTAAAACCATGGATTGAGAGCATAATTAGTTCCTGAAGCATGCTTGTAATCCAAAACACTTGTATATCAAAGCAAATTTTCCCATAAGAGATAATGGAAACCTCAAATGGTTTGTTTCACATTCATAAGCTATTCAGTTTAAAGTCCATATAAAAAGATTATAGCAATGTGATAAGTTGTGTAACCATAAAATGTCCATCCACAAATGGCAGCATCCCCATGGGGATTAGAAGCAAAATCCAGCAGTAGCTACAGTGCATAAAGAGAAGAGAGGTACCTCTAAGGCCGTGTACACACGACCGAGGTTCTCGCTGGAAACCAGCGAGAACCTCGCTGGAAGCTGCATTCCAGCGAGGACCTCGGCCGTGTGTACACTCTCGGCGAGCTTCCCGTCGGGAAGCCCGTCGAGCAGAAATAGAGAGCACGCTCTCTATTTGCTCGACGGTCCGCCTGGAAGAATGGCTGGCTGCCATTCCCGACGGGCGGGTCGCCGATTTCGACGGCCGGCAGGGAACCTCGACGGGCGGAACGATGTGTTCTGCCCGTCGAGGTTCTCTGCCGTGTGTACACGGCCTAAGTGTAGCAATATGGTTACATTTAATGACGATACAACATTTAGCAACTCACATGGTTGATGATTAAAAAGAGGCACATCTACTTATGCAGGCATCCAGGATAAAGTGATCCACATAGGCCAGCTCTCACCGCAATCAGTCTGCAATCTTGACTGGGAAGTCTACCCTGTAGTAGAGCGATCTGAAAGTGAAGCTCGAACCGCTCGTGGAAGGGACGACATCAATGGCGGTGAGGAGATTGGTCTATGTGGACAGCTTTACACCGGATGCCTGCATACTTAGATGTGCCTGTTTTAATCATCAACCATGCGAGTTTCTAAATGTTGTACCTTCATTACATGTAATCATATTGCTACACTTAAAGACGCCGCTCTTCTATTTTATACTCAGTTGTGACATGACACTACTCGTATATCAAGACATTGCTTGTATATCAAGTCAAAAATGTATTCAACAATTTTGCTTGTCTTGCAAATTGCTCTCAAACAAAGTTACTCTCAAATCAAGGTTTTGCTGTGTTATAAAATCTGAATGTATTTATATACCAATATACGGTTATAAGAAGCTACATAGATGGGTGTTTTGAAGGGTGGTTTTGGGGCATCTCTATAAAGTGTTTTCATGAGTAGGGATGAGCCCAACACCCCCCGTTCGGTTTGCACCAGAACCTTCGAATGGACCAAACGTTCGCGCGAATATTTAGAACCCAATTGAAGTCTATGAGACTTGAATGTTCGAATTCAAAAGTGCTAATTTTAAAGCCTGATATGCAAGTTATTGACGTAAAACGGGTTTGAGAACCCGGGTCTTGCCCCAGGGAACATGTATCAATGTAAAGAGCAGTGATTTTATTGATGCTTAAAGTGAAAAAAAATAATTGTTTAAATATCGTACCTGCTGGGTGTTTATAGTATGCCTGTGAAGAGGCACGTGTGGAGAGCTGTCCCTGCACAAAATAAGATTACTATAAGAAAAAAGTAATTTAAAACTGCTTGCGGCTTTAACCACTTAAGCACCTTGGCTGTTTTTCAGATTTGGCGTTTACAAGACTAAAACATTTTTTTCTGCTAGACAATTACTTAAAACCCCCAAAAATGATACCCAACATATCACGCTTCCAAATTGCACCTGCTCGTGGAATGGTGTCAAACTTTTACCCTTAAAAATCTCCATAGGCGACGTTAAAAAATTCTATAGGTTGCATCTTTTCAGCTACAGAGGAGGTCTAGGGCTAGAGTTATTGCTCTCGCTCTAACGATTGCGGTGATACCTCACTTGTGTGGTTTGAACGCCGTTTTCATATGCGGGCACTACTCATGTATGTGTTTGCTTCTGCGTGCGAGCTCGTCGGGACGGGGCACTTTAAAAAAAAAAAAATTTTTTTTATTTTTATTTATTTTATAAATTTTTACACTGAAAAAAAAAATGGATCACTTTTATTCCTATTACAAGGAATGTAAACATCCCTTGTAATAGAAAAAAAGCATGACAGGTTCTCTTAAATATGAGATCTGGGGTCAAAAAGATCTCATATTTAGACTTAAATGCAAAAAAAAATATTGTGATTTGAAAAAATGACAACAAAAAAATATTGCTTTAAGAAGCATGGGCGGAACTGACGTTTTGACGTCACTTACGCCCTGCTATGCTATGGGGACCATCTAGCCCTCACTCGCATCCACAGTAAGCAGGAGAGAGGACCCATCGCCTCCGCCACTGTCGACGGCTCCGGTGCAAACAAGACAGGGACTGTAGGTTTGTTGTTAAAAAGAATCTGTTTGTAATTTTGAACTGATAATCTATTTTTAAGCTTTTCTGAAAACAGAGAATGGTCATCACCCCTGTAACATTTGTTTTGTGTGCATCTGTTGAGAAAATTGAAATTCACTCTCTGTCCCAATGACAAATGAATTTTTGAAAAATTGTAAGTTGGATGTTTGAAAGTAGGGGCCTGCCGTATATACTTTGCATAAATTTGTGGCCTAGGTGCTGGTGCCACAACACTTCAACCCCTCACAGATACTCTAGTTGGAGCACAGGAATGAGCCCGCTGCAAAGTATTGCATCACAAAATTGTAATTACACTCCCCTGTTAAACAGGGGCAGAGAAATTGGGCCTTAGCCACTGTTGGCGGTGCCTAGAACCAAAAATGTTCTTACAATCTATCAGCATGATCATTCAAAAGGAAAAGGACAGTCACTCAGCATAACAGGCTAGTCACTCAGTATCAGCAGTCTTTTTTTGCATTTAATCCTTCTTTATTTAGGAAATATTAGTTTTACAGCATAAGTTACTTAACTATTGCATTAGAATCGACCAAATAAAACAAAACATTAACTTATTATCTCGTAGTCCTTTGTACTCGTTTAAGACTCAGGGGTATATTTGGGGATAACAGGGTAGGAGTGGGTGCAGGTAGTTATTTACGTCCAGGGTTAGCCTAATGATAGTGCCCTGTATTTACTTCGCATGTGCTGCGCTATACAAGTTCTTCATTCATTCATTCATTATCTCCTGTATTTCCTGCTCCAGGTTTGGGTTCTCCATCTATTTGATGGGGTGTTGTGATCCCCTGTTTTCTCCAGCCTCTCCCTATTATCCATTTTTAATTGTCTCTTTTTTTTTTTTTTATCCTCGCCTCCCCCCTGTCTTTAATTCCATTTTTATTTCCCATGTTCTCTTGTGTTGCCATATCTCCTTTTATCTTTTATTTCCCTCCTTCTGTCCTACCCTCCCCCATCCCCCTTCAAAACAAAAAAAAAACAAAAAAAAAAAGGAAGAAACCCCCCCCCCCCCAATTCTCTCCCTCCTCTCCCCTCTCATAGGTCAGAGCTCTCCATCCAATTCCTTAGAGCTTCTCTCATTCCCGTTCCGTCACTCCCCTCCCCATCAACCTCCTCCCTTCTTCTGAGTGCATTAAATACGTTCCATGCTCCCCAGGTCAAGTTATATTGTTCCTTTCTATCTTGGGCTGATAAGACCACGTCCTCTATTGCACAAATATTCCTCACCCTATAGAGCCAGTCGGTTATCGTGGGGGGATTATTTTTTTTCCAGTTTTGAGTTATCCCAGCTTTAGCTTCGTTGATCATATGGCATATGATCGATTTCTTATATATTTTTATTGGAATCTGTGTTAGGTGCAGCAAACAGAAAGCTGGGTCGTCCTGCAGTTGATATGTTGTAAATTTTTGGGTTATCCTTAATACTTCCTGCCAGTATTTCCTGATCTTTGGGCAGGTCCAAAATAAATGATATATGGTTCCCCTATCTTCCTTGCATCTCCAACAGATATCTAGGGTTCCCGGAAACGCCCTACTCAATTTCTCTGGTGTGTAGTACCATCTATTTAATATTTTATAATTTAATTCTTGGAGCCTAGTACTTATTAATGTTTTCATGGTTAAATTGATTATTTTTTGCTGCTGAGTATGTGAAAAATTCCTCTCCATATCTCTGGCCCATTCTCTTATAGATGGTATCTCCTGGCCTTCTAAAGGTGTTGTTCCTAGCCTATACAACCTAGATAGTAATTTATCCGGGGGTTCCTGGTTTTCACAATATCTTTCAAATTGTGTTAATTCCCTTTTGTATCCGTTTGTTGATCCCAGAGAGTTCAGAAAATGGCACAATTGTACCGCTTGCCAATTTTTAATCCCATATTTTCCTTCCTGGAGTACCAATGAGGGTACAGTTGGCCATCTGTCTTGTTCTGAGAAATGTGATATCTGTGTAAGGCCCCTCTCTCTGAGACTCCTGTATGCTCCTTTCTCCATACCTGGTGGAAAGCAGGGGTTTCCTAATACTGGATACAGGGGGGAGAAGCTTGAGGTGTGTTTTCCTAACTGGCATATCTTATGGCCTATTGCTAGCGTCGTCCCTATAATTGGATGGTTTTTTAATTGTATCGGCAGTATTTGATAGCACCAGAGTGCTCTTTGCAGTGGGATTTGACTAATTTCTTGTTCGAGATCTACCCATAATTTTGATCCTGTCCTCCTGCCCCATTCTATAATCCTACCCATATGGATTGCTTGATAGTATTTGGTTACGTCCGGTATTGCTAGACCCCCATTACTCTTAGGTAAGCACATCCTACTCCTACTAATCCTGGGTTTTTTCTTAGCCCAAATTAACTTAAAAAGAAGCCTATTTACTTGAAGTAAAAAGGCAGGGGGGATCTTGATTGGTATTGTTTGAAGGAGATATAGTATTCTAGGGAGTATACTCATCTTAATAGCATTACATCTCCCAAACCAAGAATGAAATCCCCTCTGCCATCTCTTCAAAGTGTCCTTGATTATGTTCATCAATGGAGGGAAATTTACTTCAAAGATATTACCTAGTTTTGGTGGGATATAGATCCCCAGATATTTCAGGGCTGTCTTAACCCACTTAAATTTAAAATTAGGTTTTAAGGTTTGTTGTAAGCCCCCCGGTAGTTCCACACTTCTGATTTCTCATAATTAATTTTTAAGTTTGCTAATTTCCCATATTCCTCTATTTCTCTCATCAAGTTCTGTAGTGATTCCCGGGGGTGAGATATGGTGAACAGCATGTCGTCTGCAAATGCAGAAATTTTATATTCTCTGTCTCCTATATCTAATCCCCGGACTCTCGGGTTTTGCCTAATCCTATTCAGCAGAGGTTCCAGTGTCAAAACGTATAGTAGCGGGGATAGTGGACACCCCTGTCTTGTTCCATTTAATATTTTAATAGGCTCTGAGAGGATCCCATTTACCTTGACTGATGCTTGAGGTGTAGTATACACCCCCATAATCCATCTATACATATGTTCTCCTAATCCAATATGTCTCAATACTCCTGCCATAAACTTCCAATTAACTCGGTCGAAGGCCTTTTCGGCGTCTGTACTCAGGAAGATCGAAGGTGTTTTGGTTTCCCTTGCCCAGTGTACCAGGTTCAATACTTTAATAGTATTATCCCTGGCTTCCCGGGTCGGGATAAAACCCACCTGATCTAGGTGTATTAGCTGTGTCAGGAAAGGTTGTAATCGGGCTGCTATTAGTTTAGTAAAAAGTTTTAGATCTGTATTCAACAATGAGATCGGGCGATAACTACCGCACTCCGCCGGGTCCTTCCCTTCTTTGGGAATCACCGCAATATGTGCCATAAGGGCTTCCGGGCGGAGCGCGGTAGATCGGCCGATCTCATTGAACATCCCAATCATGTATGGTCCGAGGATGGGGAAAAAATGCTGGTAATACTGAATAGAAAACCCATCTGGGCCAGGAGCTTTCCCTTTTTTAACCATTTTCATAGTTCCTTGGAGTTCCTCCATTGAGATAGGTCGATAGGTCTATCGAGAGTCTCCCTTTCTGTTGAGGGTATTCTTTTGTATTCTTTTTTTCTGTTGTGTTGAGGACAAATAATCCTCAATCCTTCCTCTAGGGATATCTATTTGTTCTAAATTGTATAAGGAGGAATAGTATTCTCTAAATCTCTGCGCTATATCTTTAGGGAGTGACATTATCTGACCGTTCTTGCCCTTAATATGTGGTATGTACACAGTATTCCTAGTATCTTTTAATTTCCCTGCTAAAACTTTGCCACACTTGTCGCCTAATTCATATGTTATCCTTCTACCTACTTGGATAGTCGCTTTAGCTTTATACCTCAGTAGGTCAGCTAACTCCCTCCTTTTATGTCCTAATTCTTCTCCTACTTTGATTGACTGTGTACCTTTATGTTGAATTTCCAGGGTTTGGATATCTATCGTTAGTTTCCTAACCTGATTCTCCCGAATTTTTTTTATTCTTGCCCCATGCTTTATCAATAAACCCCTCATCACCGCCTTGTGGGCCTCCCACACCACACTTGGGTCGCTCCCCGGGGTATCGTTGGTCCAAAAGTATTCTCCTAGTTCCTTTTCTACTGCTTCTTTGACTTCTGGGGTCTGTAGTAGGCTTTCATTCAGACGCCAACGATATCCCGTGGAGAGAGCCAGTATCAGCAGTCTTGAAGGGATCTGACATTAAAAAAAAATATTCAGTTACATCAGCATCAGGTGCTTGGTAGCTGGTGGTGATCCAAGCCCGATTCATTTTTATGAAGGTCAGTTGATCAACCGAGTTGGTGGAGAGGCGCACCCTGTGATCAGTTACAAAGCCTCCAGCAGCACTGAATGTGCGTTCTGAAAGAACGCTGGATGCAGGACAAGCCAGTAGCTCAATTGCATACTGTGCAAGCTCTGGCAAGTGATCCATCCTCAAGACCCAGTAAGCCAGAGGATTTTCGGTGGGAAAGGTGTCCAAGTCTGATCTCGCCCCTAGGTATTCCCGCTCCATGTAAAACAGATGCTGGCGATGGTTGCAGGTTTTGCAGGATCAGGGAGGCCATACAATGTGGGTTTGCTGAGGCATTCGGTGCGGAGTCCTCTGGGTCATTGAGGACGACATGATCCGCAGCCACCTCATCCCAGACACGTACAAGTCCATGGGTTTCTTGTGACTGTAATTGATCCCTTGAAGACTGCTGCTCCACGCTGACACAATCCTCCTCCTCTTCCTGTGTGATAGGCGGGCAAGCAGGAACACTGTCTGGATAAAGGGGTCCTTGAGAGATAAGGAAGTCCTCCTCTTCCTCCCTCTGTTCTGCCTCAAGGGCCCTGTCCAATATTCCATGCAGCATGTGCTCCAACAGGTAAATAAGAGGGACAGTGCCACTGATGCATGCACTGTCTCTGCTCATCATCCTCGTGGCCTCCTCAAATGGTGACAGGACAGTGCATGCATCCCTGATCATGGCCCACTGGCGTGGGGAAAAAAGCCAAGCTCCCCTGACCCTGTCCTGCTGCCATATTGGCACAGATATTCATTGATGACCCTCTGCTGCATGTGCAGCATGGCCAACGTAGAGTTCCACCTGGTGGGCATGTCACAGATTAGGCGGTTCTTGGGCAGGTTGTATTCCTTTTGGAGGTCTGCAGCTGAGCACTGCCATTATATGACCGTTGGAAATGCACACAGATTTTCCTGGCCTGCTTCAGGACATCTTGTAAGCCCGGGTACCTGCCCAAGAACCGCTGCACCACCAAATTAAGGACATGAGCAAAACAGGGCACATGGGTCAGTTCTCCCTGTCGCAGGGCGGGGCGGTTGGTGCCATTGTTGCAAACCACCATTCCTGGCTTAAGCTGGCGTGGCATCAACCACCTCTGAGCCTGCCCCTGCAGAGCTGACAGAACCTCTGGCCCAGTGTGGCTCCTGTCCCCCAAGCACACCAGCTCAAGCACCGCATGGCATCTGTTTGCCTGTGTACCTGCGTAGCCCCTTGAACACCCACGGAGCACCACAGGTTCCAAGGACACATCAGCACAGGAAGAGGCCACAGAGGAAGAAGAATAGGAGGGGGTGGAGGAGAGAGGTATGTCACAACCAGTAGTAGCATTTTGGAGGCGTGGTGGCGGAACAACCTCCAACATTACTGTACCTTGTCCTGCATCCTTCCCAGCTGCCAGCAGAGTCACCCAATGCGCCATGAAAAATAGGTAATGTCCCTGTTCATGCCTGCCTCGTTGGAAATGTGCCCCCTCCTTCTCACTCCTATCAGGCACCCACGTAGAGTCAGTGACCTCATCATCTCCTCCCTCCTCATCACTGTAGAAAACCTGGCAGTATGCTGCAGCTGGGGGAACATGACTGCCAGATTGCTGTCCTTCTAGGGCATGCCCTCTCTCTGGGCTCACGTTACTGCCTTCCTCTAGCTGTGTACCATCATCGGAGCCTTCAAAACGCTGCGCATCCTCTTGCAGCATGTACCCAACACTGTGGTCAAACAGTTTGGAAGACTTCTCAGGAGGATATGGTAGGGCTAGGGAAGGAGTGACTGATGCCATCAAGCAGAGGAAGAGGCCGCGTTGGCAGCTGCTTTGCCAGACAAAGTACCCTGAGCCTGGGTGAGAGAGGATGAGGACGGCTTGGTCATCCACTCTACCAAGTGTTCGGCATGTTGCGGCTCAACGCGGCCGGCTGCAGAAGAAAAAGGACGAGCGTGTCCCACGGCCACGTACTGATGAGGATGCACCGTGTCCACGATTAGCACTGTTGCCTGTAGACGCAGAGCCTACTTGCCCTCTTTTATCGGCTCGTGACTCTGTCTCTCCTTGTTGTCCTTCCAGGCATACTAATGGCCTGCAGAGGACACAGACAGTACACCACGTGAACGTACTTGCAGCAATATCCTCTGCCTGTAATATTAATAAGAGCAGATCCCTGACTCTAGGAATAAATATGAGAAACACCAGCTTTACATTAGGTGCACAATGTGCAGAGGACACAGACAGTACACACACCACGTAGCTTTAGGTGCACACTGCAGAGGACACAGACAGTACACCACGTAAGAATACTGCAGCTAGCACAATCACCTGCCTGCCTGTCAGTAAATTAAGAAGAGCGGATCTAGCTAAACTTAATACAGTGTATAAATATATATACACAACACCTGGGATGCATATATATCCTCTACACACTAACTCTAACTGACTAGCCTGTCTGCCTGTCTGCCTGCTCTATCTACCTGCAATAAATGACACTCTCTCTCTGACTTAACCACTGCAACACACTACACAAGGTCGACTTACAGGCAGTTTTTTTTTAGTGTGGGGCGTGTACTAAACCCCCTGAGCCATAATTGGCCAAAGTCACCCTGGCTTTGGCCAATTATTGCTCTCCGGTTTTTGCAAAGCTGTGATTGACCAAGCATGCGGGTCATAGTACATGCTTGGCCAATCATCAGCCAGCAATGCACTGCGATGCAGCAGTGAATTATGGGCCGTGACACACCACTCGAATTTGGCGTGAACGGCCCGTAATGTTCGTAATTCGACGAACGGTCCAACATACGATGTTCGAGTCGAACATGAGTTCGATTTGAACACGAAGCTCATCCCTATTCATGAGTATACATGCAATGAGTTGTTGACAATCTGTATCTATGAATGTTTTGGTTGTCAACTTGAGCACTGTTGTATTTTACTTTTTGCAAAGTAATGAGTAATAACATAACTCTCCGGAATGTGAATTGATATTGTACCGTTTGCTGGTTCACAATACACATTTCTCTGTTAAAATAAATAAAATAAGGCTATTTTCATATGATCGAAATGGAAACAAGGAAAAAACTGCGCTAATTAGCAAAATCCAATAAAGTAAAATAAATTAAATTATAAGAAAATAACAATAAAACATCTAAGGCTGCAGTTGTCGTGTGATACCACAAGAAAATACAAAAAATATAGCAAAACTGCGCCCCATAAACCCCTAAAAGTATACAATAAAACAGTCAATAAAGCAATTGTTTTGAAAAGAGGAGTTTCCTTAAAAAATCCAGCATATAGTTTCAGGATGCATCCAATGTTGGGTGCTGCATGTATAAAAATATCCACAATAATAGACCACCGCGGTGACAAACGTATTCTTGAAAGTGATCCCTTCACCACAATTAAGATTGGCTGCTTACCAAAAGTAAGCTCATGAAGAGCAGTTGGCTATAGCCCAGCCACGGCCTTGGCATTCACGAGACAGATGCGTGTTCCCGGAGCAGGCAGGAAGGGGCACTGCAGCTTCAATCCACCAGGGTATTGTCTGGACGTAGTTCACCATTCAACCATAGGGCGGTTTAAGACAAGAAACTCACCATAGTGAAATTCCGTTTAAAAATTTATTAAATTAAAAAACATACTACTCACAATGTAAACGATAAATCAAGCATGTAGAAAAAAGCCGGCCGGCATGCGATAGGGAATCTCCCCACGTGGTGACGTCACTCAGCGTCCCCCAGACGCGTTTCGTCATCAACAGACGTTCTCAATGGGATTGGCTATCGCAGTGACTCACCATATTAAATACCCCGCCCTCGTTGTGAGTTGCAGAACGAGCACGGCGCGGGCGCCATTTTTATTGTGGTAAAAAATGCCCTCTGTTTGTGCTTTGTGTCAAAAAACACATAACCAATAATTGTGATTACAATCAGACCTAGGATATTTCAAAGTAACCATGAGAGAGGACGAAAAAGCTCGCATGACTCTCAGAGCTTGACCATCCTACTTCCCCCGTTCGGATATATAGCTAGGCAGTGCTAATCGAACGTAGAAAGAATTTCGTCATATCCTTTAACTGCGAGAACCAGCGTAACCTGGGCGCCATCTTAGGTATGGTACTTTAGCCCATAGTTCGTCTATATGGGTGTGTGGATGAATACCTCACTCTTGAACCAGGAATAAAGAAAAAGGGAAGGACTTTTTTTAAACATTACGGGACGCATTCCCTTACAGAACACAAAAACTACAAAAACAATGAAGGCAGCACTAATTGAACGTAAAGCCGCGCGGCTTATACAAATAGGAAAATGACTTGAGCGCCATCTCTGTTATGATAAAGAATTGCCATCTTATAAAGTATTCTAACATAACACTGTGCTAGTCCAATCATTTCATACAAGCACATTGTATGTAAATATTAAAGGGGAACCTTACAAGAGTTGTTTAATAGAAAGATCATATATGCTCTAGATTTATTTAGATGATTTAGACAGCGCTGGTCTGGCACAAGACTGCGTGTCCTTTACCCAAACAAACCAAGAACAGAGAATGATCAAAATAAATATTCACCTATGGATATACATATCTTTCTATAGGAGAAGAATTTCTATCCTATATTTATATCCTTAAGTGAAGTGAAATAAATATTCATTTTTAAATGAAAGTGAATATGTACATATATAAAAAATTATTAATAAATCAATAATATAAATTTAATGAGCTCCATAATGTGCACTAATTAGTGGACTCCCCATACATGGGTAATTAACCCGTGGAAGGACAGATATATTGGTGCATAAAGAAATTGTGAAAAAATTTTTTTTTGAAAAAATATATAATAATCAGAAATAATTGTGCAACAATTGCTTAAGGGAAGAACAATTCTTCCCAATGAAAAGCAAAGTGAGCCTCAATGTTCCCCTTAAATTAGAAAACAAGGAAGAAGAGGGGTAGGACTTTATCAAGTTATACCCCAAAGAATTGTTTTATCTTCATACAGATAAAAAATGTAAGTAATAAAATAGGTAAATTTAAATTACGATTAAGATATTAAGCCGCGCCTCTGTTGGTGCAATTCACAACGAGTTCACAAAATATATGTCATGCATTGTTAATAAATGCGTTCACATCAGTCTCTATATTTAGGCCATATGGCGTATAGGTTTTCAGACGGAATATCCAACTCATTTCCATCCGTGAGATCTCTCTCACTAGATGGCTCCCCCTCCAATGGGGTTTGAACTTGTCTATCCCAAGAAAAAGCGTGTTCCTTGGATCTTTATGATGTTTAAGTCTATAGTGATTGGAGACTGAGTGGTTTCTAAGCCCCGACAGAATATTAGTTATGTGTTCGTTGACACGTACTTGGAAGGCCCTCTTAGTCCGTCCTACATATTGCAGGCCACACGGACACTGCAATAAGTATACTACGCCTGTAGAGGCACATGTAATGCAGGGCCTAATTGTGTGTTCACTGCCACTGGCCGTAGATGAAAAAACAGTCACCCTTCTTTGCACATTTAAATTACAACTGCAAACCCTACATCTTCCACACTTGTAGTACCCAGTTAATTGATTAAAGAAGCCCAAATCTCTCCGTGGTGGGTCAATAATGTTGGCCGCTACTTGGTTCCTTATAGATTGAACCCCTCTGAACACTACCTGGGGTTTAGGGGGCAGTATTTCCTTCAGCATTGGATCGCTTCTAGCTATATGCCAATGTTTATTGACCAGATGAGAAATGGTCCTATGCTGTATTGAGTAAGTGGTGATAAAGGGCACCCCTTCGGGGAATTTATTTCGTACTTCAGTATTTTTCTCCTGAAGGAGATCCTCTCTCCTGGTATTAAGAGCTTCATTTATAGATCTCTTTAAAGTTTCGTCAGTATATCCTTTTTCAAGGAAACGTTCTGTCAGGATCTCGGTCTGGGCTAAGAACTGACTCGTATCAGAGCAGTTTCTCCTCAGACGGAGATACTGACTTTTGGGAATGGCTCTAAGCCATGGCTCATGGTGACAGCTGTCTGTTGGAATGAATGAATTGCGGTCAGTTCCTTTAAAATAGGTAGAGGTGATGAACTTATTTCCTTTAGCCTCAATCCTCAAGTCCAAATAATGGACCTCCGTCTGACTGGCTTCATACTGTAATTGGATCCCTCGTTGATTTTTATTCAGGGATTCCATAAATATAGTCAGCTCTTGCCGATCACCAGACCATAGGAGGAGGATGTCATCGATATATCTAGCCCATAGAGCTATCTGGGGTCTAGCCACAGAATCGATGACATCCTCCTCCCACTTGGCAATAAACAAATTAGCCAAGCTGGGGGCATATTTAGCCCCCATAGCAACTCCTGTATCTTGTCTGTAGAAGTTGTTAGAAAACCAAAAATAATTCGAAGCCGCTGCGAATTTTAGTAAGGACATAATGAAATCAATCTGATCTATTTTTAATCCAGAGTCTTTTACCAAATAGTACCGTACTGCTTTGAAACCCAAAACATGAGGGATAATCGTATACAGGGAGGATACGTCTATAGTAACCATCCACATATCAATGGTGCAGGGTGCTCTCCCACCATTGATATGTGGATGGTTACTATAGACGTATCCTCCCTGTATACGATTATCCCTCATGTTTTGGGTTTCGAGGCAGTACGGTACTATTTGGTAAAAGACTCTGGATTAAAAATAGATCAGATTGATTTCATTATGTCCTTACTAAAATTCGCAGCTGCTTCGAATTATTTTTGGTTTTCTAACAACTTCTACAGACAAGATACAGGAGTTGCTATGGGGGCTAAATATGCCCCCAGCTTGGCTAATTTGTTTATGGCCAAGTGGGAGGAGGATGTCATCGATTCTGTGGCTAGACCCCAGATAGCTCTATGGGCTAGATATATCGATGACATCCTCCTCCTATGGTCTGGTGATCGGCAAGAGCTGACTATATTTATGGAATCCCTGAATAAAAATCAACGAGGGATCCAATTACAGTATAAAGCCAGTCAGACGGAGGTCCATTATTTGGACTTGAGGATTGAGGCTAAAGGAAATAAGTTCATCACCTCTACCTATTTTAAAGGAACTGACCGCAATTCATTCATTCCAACAGACAGCTGTCACCCTGAGCCATGGCTTAGAGCCATTCCCAAAAGTCAGTATCTCCGTCTGAGGAGAAACTGCTCTGATACGAGTCAGTTCTTAGCCCAGACCGAGATCCTGACAGAACGTTTACTTGAAAAAGGATATACTGACGAAACTTTAAAGAGATCTATAAATTAAGCTCTTAATACCAGGAGAGAGGATCTCCTTCAGGAGAAAAATACTGAAGTACGAAATAAATTCCCCGAAGGGGTGCCCTTTATCACCACTTACTCAATACAGCATAGGACCATTTCTCATCTGGTCAATAAACATTGGCATATAGCTAGAAGCGATCCAATGCTGAAGGAAATACTGCCCCCTAAACCCCAGGTAGTGTTCAGAGGGGTTCAATCTATAAGGAACCAAGTAGCGGCCAACATTATTGACCCACCACGGAGAGATTTGGGCTTCTTTAATCAATTAACTGGGTACTACAAGTGTGGAAGATGTAGGGTATGCAGTTGTAATTTAAATGTGCAAAGAAGGGTGACTGTTTTTTCATCTACGGCCAGTGGCAGTGAACACACAATTAGGCCCTGCATTACATGTGCCTCTACAGGCGTAGTATACTTATTGCAGTGTCCGTGTGGCCTGCAATATGTAGGACGGACTAAGAGGGCCTTCCAAGTACGTGTCAACGAACACATAACTAATATTCTGTCGGGGCTTAGAAACCACTCAGTCTCCAATCACTATAGACTTAAACATCATAAAGATCCAAGGAACACGCTTTTTCTTGGGATAGACAAGTTCAAACCCCATTGGAGGGGGAGCCATCTAGTGAGAGAGATCTCACGGATGGAAATGAGTTGGATATTCCGTCTGAAAACCTATACGCCATATGGCCTAAATATAGAGACTGATGTGAACGCATTTATTAACAATGCATGACATATATTTTGTGAACTCGTTGTGAATTGCACCAACAGAGGCGCGGCTTAATATCTTAATCGTAATTTAAATTTACCTATTTTATTATTTACATTTTTTATCTGTATGAAGATAAAACAATTCTTTGGGGTATAACTTGATAAAGTCCTACCCCTCTTCTTCCTTGTTTTCTAATTTAAGGGGAACATTGAGGCTCACTTTGCTTTTCATTGGGAAGAATTGTTCTTCCCTTTAACCTCCCTGGCGTTATGATTCTGTCTGGAATTTTGTACCAAAAGCGTTGCAATTGTTTTGCAAGGAAATGTGGTGTTATGTATTATAGGCCTGCAATTCTTAGTAAGTACTTACTTAAATCTATCTAAACAAGAGTCTAATAGGCATCCCGGGTATGATTTTTTTTATTTTTTTTATTAAAAATTATAATATAATAAATAATTATAAAAAATTATAACAAATAATAATATAATTATAGTAAAAATTATTCAATAATGTAATCAAATCAAAATCACTGAAATTTGCTCAGTTGCAGAATTTTTGCTGTCATTATTTTTTTTTTTTATGACGAATTTCCCCACAAATCGCTATCGCTAAATTCTGCAAGTGATTATAATTTATTATCGCTGTTTTTTAGCCGCTCTAAAACAATTTTTGCCATAAAGGGACACTTTTGGTTGCTATGGGCAATCTACAGTTTGCAGGGAGAAAGAAAAGTTTTTTTATATAAAAGGACATGTAGGGCACTGGGCAGACCACTAGGGGCAGGGGGGTGTGTGTATTTTTTACATACAGTACTGTAATCTATAAGATTACATTGTACTGTATGTATAGTGTTTGTTTACATTTTTGAATTTGGCGCCGTTCTCCGTCCCCGTGCGTCGTAACGTCGCAGGGAACGGAGCTCGGCGGCACACGGGGACGCTGTGTGAATCGAGCGAGCACCCGCTCGCTCACACAGCGGGGATGCATCGCTGGATCCAGGAAGAAGGTAAGTAAACTGTCTCTGGATTCTGCGAGGCGAGCCCGTGTCTGACACGGGATCAACAATAGTAGCAGCAAATTTTTACCCCGTGTCAGACACGGGAAAAACGCCAGGGAGGTTAAGCAATTGTTGCACAATTATTTCTGATTATTATATATTTTTTCCAAAAAAAATTTTTTCACAATTTCTTTATGCACCAATATATCTGTCCTTCCACGGGTTAATTACCCATGTATGGGGAGTCCACTAATTAGTGCACATTATGGAGCTCATTAAATTTATATTATTGATTTATTAATAATTTTTTATATATGTACATATTCACTTTCATTTAAAAATGAATATTTATTTCACTTCACTTAAGAAAATTTCTTCTCCTATAGAAAGATATTTATATCCATAGGTAAATATTTATTTTGATCATTCTCTGTTCTTGGTTTATTTGGGTAAAGGACACGCAGTCTTGTGCCAGACCAGCGCTGTCTAAATCATCTAAATAAATCTAGAGCATATATGATCTTTCTATTAAACAACTCTTGTAAGGTTCCCCTTTAATATTTACATACACTGTGCTTGTATGAAATGATTGGACTAGCACAGTGTTATGTTAGAATACTTTATAAGATGGCAATTCTTTATCATAACAGAGATGGCGCTCAAGTCATTTTCCTATTTGTATAAGCCGCGCGGCTTTACGTTCAATTAGTGCTGTCTTCATTGTTTTTGTAGTTTTTGTGTTCTGTAAGGGAATGCGTCCCGTAATGTTTAAAAAAAGTCCTTCCCTTTTTCTTTATTCCTGGTTCAAGAGTGAGGTATTCATCCACACACCCATATAGACGAACTATGGGCTAAAGTACCATACCTAAGATGGCGCCCAGGTTACGCTGGTTCTCGCAGTTAAAGGATATGACGAAATTCTTTCTACGTTCGATTAGCACTGCCTAGCTATATATCCGAACGGGGGAAGTAGGATGGTCAAGCTCTGAGAGTCATGCAAGCTTTTTCGTCCTCTCTCATGGTTACTTTGAAATATCCTAGGTCTGATTGTAATCACAATTATTGGTTATGTGTTTTTTGACACAAAGCACAAACAGAGGGCATTTTTTACCACAATAAAAATGGCGCCCGCGCCGTGCTCGTTCTGCAACTCACAACGAGGGCGGGGGTATTTAATATGGTGAGTCACTGCGATAGCCAATCCCATTGAGAACGTCTGTTGATGACGAAACGCGTCTGGGGGACGCTGAGTGACGTCACCACGTGGGGAGATTCCCTATCGCATGCCGGCCGGCTTTTTTCTACATGCTTGATTTATCGTTTACATTGTGAGTAGTATGTTTTTTAATTTAATAAATTTTTAAACGGAATTTCACTATGGTGAGTTTCTTGTCTTAAACCGCCCTATGGTTGAATGGTGACCTACGTCCAGACAATACCCTGGTGGATTGAAGCTGCAGTGCCCCTTCCTGCCTGCTCCGGGAACACGCATCTGTCTCGTGAATGCCAAGGCCGTGGCTGGGCTATAGCCAACTGCTCTTCTTGAGCTTACTTTTGGTAAGCAGCCAATCTTAATTGTGGTGAAGGGATCACTTTCAAGAATACGTTTGTCACCGCGGTGGTCTATTATTGTGGATATTTTTATACATGCAGCACCCAACATTGGATGCATCCTGAAACTATATGCTGGATTTTTTAAGGAAACTCCTCTTTTCAAAACAATTGCTTTATTGACTGTTTTATTGTATACTTTTAGGGGTTTATGGGGCGCAGTTTTGCTATATTTTTTGTATTTTCATATGATCGCTCTCCATGTAAGCAATGACATTTCCTTATACAAGTAATAAATGCAGGAATGGACCTTGCAAATAGTGTCCTTGGTAATGAATGTTCCACAAAAAGCTTTTCCTCTATGAAGTCACATAGTAAGCATAAAAAAAAACTTAAGCACATGAGGTCTAGGCCTAGGCCTAGGCCTAATGTGCTAAAGGACATTTATTAATCTTTACACATGTATTCATAATATGCCAGATCTGTATGCGTTAGTTGGCATTGTTAGTACAATGTTTGCAATTTTAATATTGAAACGTTTTTCACAAAGATGCAAAAAAATCATGAAGGTCATATAAGCAATAATGACACAAACAAATCTCTTTCAAAGTTTATTTGTTCAAGGAAATCTACAAGCCTTATGTTAACTTGCATCCTTTAAAGCAGTTAAGTCAGACTTACAATTTCTTTTGATTAAACGTTCATGTGAATGTAAAGTGATGTTTATTTTGCCATTCAATGAACTAACCTAAACATTCTCTGTAGCAATATACTATTGAATTGCTCACACTTAGCAGAGCCTAATGCAAAAGCTGTTCAACTGAAACAGCCTTCATACTAATCAATGAGCATCAGTGTCAATGAACATCCACTGTTCTAAGACTGATCTTGAACGAGATCTGTAAATAAACACTGAAATACACCTTACAGTAATAACAGGTTTATATTATATCTCCCAAACATGGAAATAGTTTCAATATGACATATCGAGGACAGAATCATCTACAGCAGTATAGTGTACATGTTTGGCAATTGAAATAAAAGAGTAAGATTTCAAGAAAAAAAAAACATACCTACTCACCTATGTGGCTGCAGCATCAATCTGATGCTGTTGCTCTTTCCTGCTGGTTCTAAGACCGACCATTGATTATTCCGTTCTCAGTCTTCACTGAAGAGAGAGCAGGGTCCGTCAGTTACCAGCTCTATGCTATACCCCTCCAGCGCTCACCGGAGTGCCATGCGTTTTGAGGAGGCGGAAGCGGCTGGCTCAGTGGCGTGCTGAGAGGCCAAGCCAACTGCCAACCAAGCATTCGAGTACATCCCAACATTAAAGTCAAGTAAAGCTCTTTAACGCTTATACAAATCAACTGACCTGCTTCAAGCTGCTTTTGCATTTCTTATGACTGGACTATGAGCATGAATATGGAGAAAAAGAGGTGTGTCACTAAGGCCTATTAACACAAACCTAAAACTGCCAGGATTTCTAATAATGGTCACCTTCGATTCACAAAAATTTTTTGTTTAAAAATCTTAACTGCTTGGTTTGCATTTAATTATGAACAATATAACAAAAAGACACGTGAAAAAATAAAAGGAACCGATATGCTAAACCCTTTTGTTTCTAAGTTACGCAGAGTCATTAGCATTGTTAATTTTGTAGATGTATTTGTCAAAAACACAACTAAAACAATTCAGATAACTAAAATGGCATCTTAGTCCAAAAAGACTGACTAAAACTAAATCGAAAATTTACATCAACATTAAAGGGACATTAAAGGTTCATTTAAAAAAAAAAAAAAAAACATGTCATACTTGCCTCCACTGTGCAGTTCATTTTGCACAGAGTGGCCCTGAAGGTCCTCTGCTGGGGTCCCACGGTGGCCTTTTTGGCTCCTTCCCGCAAGAGCTAACCCCCTTCCGTGTCATACACTCGCGTACATAGCCGCCGAGTATATGACTCGGCCTCACCCCCACCATGTCATTGGATTGGATTGACAGCAGCGGAAGCCAATGGCTGCGCTGCTATCAATATATCCAATGAAGAGCCAACAAGACGTGGGGGGAGCCACGCAGGATCAGGCCCTACAGAGATTTGGGGCTCAGGTAAGTAAAATGGGGGCTGGGGGGGGGGGGCCGGATAGTGCAAGGTGTTTTTTGACCTTAATGCATAGGATGCATTAAGGTAAAAAAACACGAAGCTTTACATACCCTCTAAGGCCGCGTACACACGATCAAATCTGTCTGCTGGAAACGATCTGCAGTTTCAGCAGACAGATTCGATCGTGTGTACGGGCGGACAGACAGATTTGGCCAGCCGACAGATTTTAAAGCATGCTTTAAAATCTGTCTGCTGGGAATCCGTCCGTCCGACATGTCTGCTGGTTAGTACGCTAACCAGCAGACATATCTGCTCGCACATGCGTCAAATGGATTTGACGCATGCGCGGAAGTGTTTTACTTCCTGGTGCGGTGGCGTGGCGGCGTCAACGTCACCGCCACGTCAGCGCGCTGTCTGCCGGCAGGGATTTTGGTTTGATCGTGTGTACACGATCAAACCAATACATCCCAGCAGACAGATCTGTTCAAATCGGTTTGTCCGACCGATTTGAACAGATGTATTTGCTTGTGTGTACGGGCCTTACACTGCATTACCACAAAAGATTAAGTAGGGGGCATCTACTAAGCTGCTGAAAAAAATTAAGATAAAAGTTTTTTTTTTATTAACCTCTTGCTTACTGGGCAGATATACCCCCTTCCTACCCAGGCGAAATTTCAGCTTTCAGCACTGCGTCGCTTTAAATTAAAATTGCACGGTCGTGTAACGTGCCTCCCAAACAAATTTGACGTCCTTTTTTTCCCACAAATAGAGCTTTCTTTTGGTGGTATTTGATCACCTCGGCGGTTTTTATTTTTTGCACTATAAACCAAAAAAAACATTTGAAAAAAAAACACAATATTTTTTACTTTTTGCTATAAAACATGTCCATTTTTTTTTTTTATATTATTTTTCTCAGTTTATATTTTTGGTAAAAAGAAATAAAAAAACCCGCAATAAGCGTATAGTGTTTGCACAAAGGTTATAGTGGCTACAAAATAGGGCATAGAATTCTGATTTTTTTTTTATTTTTTATTTTTTTACTAGTAATACAGCGATCTGCGAATTTTGTCAGGACTGCGATAATGCGGCCGAGACATCGGACACTTTTGACAAATTTTTGGGACTATTCACATTAATACAGCGATCAGTGCTATAAAAATGCATTGATTACTGTATAAATGTGACTGGCAGGGAAGGGGTTAACACTAGGGGGCGATGAAGGGGTTAAAAGTGTATCCTGGGAGTGATTCTTACTGTGGGGGGAGGGGACTGACTGGGGGAGGGGACCGATGCTGTGTCCCTATGTACGAGGGACACAGCATCAGTCTCCTCTCCCTGACAGGACGTGGAGCTCTGTGTTTACACACAGAGCTCCACGTCCCTGCTGTCACTGCCGATCGCGGGTACCTGGTGGACATCGCGGCCGCCAGGCACGCGCATCGGCATCTCGGTGACGCGTCGGGCAGTGGCCGGAGGACGCGAGGCCGTAAAAAGACGGCCTCTCGGATTTATAGAGCCACCTGGAGGCCGTCTTTTTTCTATGACCCGGGACTAAAGTAGTTAATATTTAATGTTGGTAACATGTTCAGGTAAAACGTGCAATGGCATTAAAGCCAACATATTTTTTTGTATATTTTAAAGTTGCACTTCTGTTTGTCAAAAAGGAATGTTTTTGTTAGTTGATGAAACATGCTTTTTTTTTATAATAACGGTGTTATATATCACAATGGCTAAATTGTTGTCTGTAGTGCATGTTCAAACCTTAATACCCTAAATCAGGGATCTTCAAACTACGGCCCTCCAGCTGTTGCAGAACTACACATCCCACGAGGCATTGCAAGACTCTGACATTCACTGACATGACTAGGCATGATGGGAATTGTAGTTCCTGAACAACTGGAGGGTCGCAGTTTGAGGACCCCTGCCCTAAATAATACCATGTTATTTGATTTTTTACTCCAGGGGTACATAAGGAGTTTGGTAATTCTAGAGAAATGCTTTAATAATGAAAATCAATTTAACTAAAACCATTTAACTTTAGTCGACTAAAACATACTGGAGATTTTAGTTGATACCACTATAAGAACAATTTAGATGACTAAAATATGACAAACTAAAATGGCATTTTAGTCAAAAGACTATGACTAAAACTGAATTGAAATTTGTTGTCAACATTAACACTGGACAATAGTTGTCTGTTAAAAAGCATATATTTTTTTAAAATATAATATCTTTTTAAGCTAATTTTAGAAGTAAAAAAAAAAAAGGTTTAGCAAAACTGTTATTACTCCAAGTTTCATGTAATATTTTTACTATTTCTTTTCCAAGTATAAATGCTGTTCTAGAATGAAGAAAAATAACATCTGTCACAGCATTTGTTAGTTCCAAAAATATGTAGGTTTGCAAGCAAAAAATTAATAAATATAAAAATTGTAATGACTACTTTTACTTTGATTAAAACTGAAGCTTTGAACTTGGCTGCATTTAAATTAAATATTATCGGCTATCCTAAATTAAAACAGTTTGCTTTCCCAGAAATGTTAACATATGGTAAAATACTAGCACATAAACATATTTACAAAAAGACTGCTATTAGAAAATAAAATTAAAATACTGTATACACCAAGATCAATAGCAACAGCTGGTGAATTGTGTCAATTACAATTACCAGACATGCAATTCTTTTATTTGCCCCCAAAAAATTAAAAAATCACTTATGTAAAAAGTATCTATAGTTAATTTATTTGTTAATAAAGATATGGCAATGTAAAATTATGCTATTTTGCGTATCTTAACCCAAAAATTTGTTTTCCAACTTTTTCTTGAAATTTCTATTTACTTCCTGTTCTGTAGTCACAACAGGAAAATGAGAAAAAAAATCAATCTAAAGTGAGGGGAAATAGATAGTTGTTTCAGGGACAAATATACCCTCTGGAAGATTTCCCCTTTATTCTCTTGTGGTAACAACTAAAACTCTAACCTCTCAGCACAATATGCAAAATTAAAACCCCCTACAAAAAAAGGTTTGCCTTAGTTACACTGTAAATAAGATATGCTGCATTTATGATAACTTTAGTATGATAACAATTGGCTTACAAAGGCTAGCATTATTTTAGTAATGTTTACAATACCAATGTTTTAAATTGTTTGCAACAGTCATGCAGGGATGTACGTAACAATAAATCGGAAATAAATCATAAGCAAATTACCTGATTTATATCCTCTATGTTGGTATTTAGTTAAAACAAGTTTTTATAAAAATAAACCCCAGAGATGTTATTTACAACAGTGTTCTCTAAACTGTAATGAATAAGCAAGAAAAGGTACCAATTTTAGTGTGCTTTTGAAACAATAGACCTATATTAACATAAGTACAATTTGTATAGAAGGAAGGAACCCTGGCAACATATTTCACATACAGCAACATCTTTTAACCACTTGCTTACTGGGCACATAAACCCCCTTCGTGCCCAGACAAAATTTCAGCTTCCGGCACTGCGTCGCTTTAACTGACATTTGCGCGGTCGTGCGACGTGGCTCCCAAACAAAATTGACGTCCTTTTTTCCCCCACAAATAGAGCTTTATTTTGGTGGTATTTGATCACCTCTGCGGTTTTTATTTTTTGCGCTATAAACAAAAAAAGAGCGACAATTTAAAAAATATATATATATTTTTTACTTGTTGCTATAATAAATATCCCATTTTTTTTTAAAAAAAACTTTTTTTTTCTCAGTTAGGGCTGATACGTATTTTTCGACGTATTTTTGTAAAAAAAAAAAAAAAAAAAAAAATCGCAATAAGCGACTGGTTTGCGCAAAAGTTATAGCGCCTACAAAATAGGGAACAGAATTATGATTTTTTATTATTATTTTTTTTACTAGTAATGGCGGCGATCTGCGATTTTTACTGGGACTGCGATATTGCGGCGGACATATCGGACACTTTTGACACAAATTTGGGACCATTCACATTTATACAGCGATCAGTGCTATAAAAATGCACTAATTACTGTATACATGTGATTGGCAGGGAAGGGGTTAACACTAGGGGGTGAGGAAGGGGTTAAATGTGTATCCTGGGTGTGTTCTAACTGTGTGGGGGGAGGGGGGTGACTGGGGGAGGTGACCGATGCTGTGTCCCTATGTACAAGAGACACAGATCGGTCTCCTCTCCTCTGACAGCACGTGGAGCTCTGTGTTTACACACAGAGCTCCACGTCTCTGCTGTCATCTACTCGTGTTCCCGCCGATCGCATGTACCCGATGGACATCGCGGCCGCCAGGTACATGCATCGGATCCTCAGCGATGCAGCGGGACAGTGTTTACCCGCGGCGCGCCACCCAGTGACGCGCGCGGGTAATGCACTTCAAATCACGTCCAAAGACGTCTAGTTGGCGCCTCAGGTCCGCGCTGTTGAAGTATTTTGTCAATAGCGCGGGTCTGAAGTGGTTAATGCAGTATATTTAATCCACCGAGATGTTTTTGTCTTTTGGGGGGGCTAGGCCATGGATCAGAAAGTCTTTTTTTTTTTTAAAAGAAGTCAAACTGGCAATACATGTTGTTTTTTTATTTATTTTTTATAACGACCACCATCATTAAAGAAACCTAAATTTTCATTTATATAAAAAGAGCGCTTTTGCATGCTGCAACCATTTCACATCTTTACCAGTATGTGGGGCCATATATAGTATTTCTCAATTCTGAAATTATTCTAAATACTTGGGTAAGAATTGAACCGTTTAGAAATACCCTTTTCAACCAGGGTGACTTCTGGGTTCTTTAGGGATGCCCCAAATTTGTTAACAAGCCAAAAAGTCGATCAAGCAAAGCCTTGCGACAATAATGTAACTGGTTGATAAGGAGGATGTCAGGGGCCTGCATCTCCCTACCTCTCTCAATCGGCACTGGAGCCATGTTGGCAGAGTGGGTAAGAAGAGAAACGCTGGAATACTAATCAGTACCAGTGTGCAAAGGTGCATTTGCTTTGTAACAATACTCTGCAATATCCCCCGCACAATACTCTGCAATATCCCCCGCACAATACTCTGCAATATCCCCCGCACAATACTCTGCAATATCCCCTGCACAATACTCTGCAATATCCCCCGCACAATACTCTGCAATATCCCCCGCACAATACTCTGCAATATCCCCCGCACAATACTCTGCAATACCCGGAAAATCCTCCAATATACCACTTCCCGCCTGCCGTCATATGACGTCCTTGATTTTGTGCAGGGATATCTGAATGATGCTGCAGGCATCATTCAGATATTTTTTTCAGCCGGCGATTCTCTTGATCGATCTTACGGGAGGCGAAAGGGGACTTCCCCCCTCCCTTCGCCCTCCGGTGCTTCTTCCGACTCACCGCTACGATCGAAACCAGGATCGTTTTTTTTTCAGGCTTCCCAGCCTAGAGGTGAGTAAGTCCCGCCCACATATGAAAACGGTGTTCAAACCACACATGTGAGGTATCGCTGCAAACGTTAGAGCGAGACCAATAATTTTGGCCCTAGACCTCTTCTCTAGCTAACTAAAAAGATGTAACCAGTAAAAATATTTAAAGCGTCGCCTATGGGGATTTTTAAGTAGTGAAGTTTGGCGCCATTCCACAAGCGTGTGCAATTTTGAAGGGTGACATGTTGGGTATCTATTTACTCGGCGTAACTTCATCTTTCATATTATGCAAAAACATTGGGCTAACTTTAATGTTTTTATTTTTTTAAAGCACAAAACTGTTTTATTTCCTAAAAAAAACACGTTCGAAAAATTGCTGTGCAAATATCATGCGCGATAAAAAGTTGCAACGACCGCCATTGTATTCTCTAGGGTCTTTGCTAAAAAAGCATATATAATGTTTTGGGGTTCTAGGTAATTTTCTAGCAAATAAATGATGATTTTTCCATGTAGGAGAGAAATGTCAGAATTGGCCTGGGTGCTCCAGAATGCCTGATGGTGCTCCCTGCATGTTGGGCCTCTGTATGTGGCCATGCTGTGTAAAAGTCTCACACATGTGGTATTGCCATACTCTGGAGGAATAGCAGAATGTGTTTGTAATTTGTGGTATGCATATGCTGTGGAAGCTAGATGATGTCACCTTTCCTCATATAACCATCATGATGGACCCACCAAGACAGAGAAAAGAAAAAACAGCGATCTAAGAGCTTCCATATGCTTAAAAGTTTTAATGAGAAATATAGCTCACAGCTTACTCACATTTGTTTAAAATCAAAAGGCATCAAAAGTTTGGTAGGACGTAAGAACATTCACAGGAGGTTCAGATGATAGCGAGCGTTGCGTAATGCGTAGTGCTGCCCTGCTGAAGAAGTATTCATTACGCAACGCGTCTGGGGACAGGAATGCACCTACTTTTGTCGCTCGCTATCATCTGAACCTCCTGTGAATGTTCTTACGTCCTACCAAACTTTTGATGCCTTTTGATTTTAAACAAATGTGAGTAAGATGTGAGCTATATTTCTCATTAAAACTTTTAAGCATATGGAAGCTCTTAGATCGCTGTTTTTTTTTTTCTCTGTCTTGGTGGGTCCATCCTGATGGTTATATGAGGAAAGGTGACATTAACTTCCTGGGATACCTGTCTGATTTCTATGGTTATTAGACCATCTGGTGAAACAGAGGTCTATTTTGGAGGTAATAGCATTTAATCTTTCTAGTGGTGGGACCACTTCAAGTTTGTGCTTATTTATCACCTGGTGGAGTTCACGGTCGGATATTTCATACAATATCTTGGATTTTGGACATTTATACGTACCATATATTGGACACTTAATCATATTAATCACATCTGCATGTCATATTTGGGGATTTGATTATTGTTTACTATATATATCCTAAAGCATCTAGGATGTATCACATAATGTATTATTCATTGTTTATTATTTAATTTATTGTTTGCGCTGCACTGTTTTTCTATACTGTATCTAATTGGGAATTTTGCGAAAGATCTTTAGTGTTTAGCTGGCATTCATGTGGATCTAAACTTAGTGGCCCAGATTCACAGAGCGATTACGCCTGCGCAACAGGAGATGCGCGTGCGTAAGTCTAAATGTGCGCGTGCGTTTCGATGCACGGCATCCCCAAAACGAGATACGCAAGAAATCTACTTTTTTTTGTCCGGCGTAATTTCGTTAGACAGGCGCATCCGTCCGCACAAAACTGCGCTAGACAGACCATTGATTTGCTAGTCAAATATGCTAATGAGGGACTTACGGGGATCCACCAAAGAATGTTAGGGCAGCGCAGGCTACGCAGTGTGCGCAACAGCAAAATGTCCTGTCTAAAATTAGATCATATAAAAGCTGGTCTAAAAAGAGAAAAAAAGTCTACATTTTAGATAAAGCAACACTGTTAGTGAGGAGCTCAGCAGTCACACGTGTTGCACAACAATCTGTATGCCAACATGCCAGGGGC
The DNA here is from genome assembly GCA_029574335.1 of Rana kukunoris. NCBI lineage: Eukaryota > Metazoa > Chordata > Amphibia > Anura > Ranidae > Rana > Rana kukunoris. The sequence continues at coordinate 174,498,739 of CM056051.1, read as the reverse complement.
ATCGTCGCGCATAGCTATACTACTGACTTTAGATGAACAAAGAAGGATGAGGGCACTGAGGAGGGCACTGAGGAGGGCACTAAGGAGGGCACGGGAGATGTTTTTTTTTTTTTTTTATTTGCTTATATAAACTTTACAATTTAATCTAATCTAATACAATATTCTTATCTGATACAAGCCCCTCACTCTTCACTTGATATATCACACATGCATAGACATCTTTGGCATGAGTGATTCTGAGGTGTCTCGCATCTTCAGATTCACCCCTCATGCCATCATGGAATTACCCACAACCTTGCAGGAGGACATCAGCAGCCCAACACATGGCACTACCCATGACAGCTACATATACAATCATAGCCCCATCCCCACAGATTTCGAACAGAACATGTATGGGGACAGCTGGCTGGTTGGTGAGTGACATGGGTGGCAGGCATGACTGTCCCCCCCCCATGATGCACACATCACAAGGGGCACATGCTCTACTAACATCCTCCTGTCTTTTCCCTTCAAGGTGACTCTGCATATGCACTGGGACCCCATCTCATGACCCCATCTCATGCCAGCTCACATATGCATCTTTGCACGTTAAACACACACATTAATCATGGCACAATGAGAATGCATGCATGCACATCACTGTGGTCCCTAGCACAGACACATCACATCCTCATCACATTGGATTGGCACAAGCCCACCATGCAGGACTTGTGAGCAGCAACGCCATGCCACGGCTCCAATTATGTCACTGTAGATTCATACACCATTCACACAGACCTGGGTTTCACTTCTCCACCACAAATGAGGGTGACACCCCTTTTCCCGCAGGAATATCACCCCCACATTCCAAAATCATACACAAACAGAACCAAAAAAATAAAATAAATGACGAGCAAAAATAAAAAATACCCAGCAAAAATATAATTTAAACAAAATAACAACAAAGAAAACACATAAAAGACAAAAATCACTCTGCAAAACAGTCCCCAAATATCTCAAAGACACGTCACAAATAAACAAACAAACAAACGCTAATAAACAAAAGCACCTTGCTGTATAGGGAGGGATACAAAGGGATGTACTTTTGCAAAGGAAGTGCATTTGTGTCTGTCTATTTATGCTGTCTGCGTAGTTCACTAAGTTGCCCTAGTCCACTTCCAATTTCACTGATTGCGCCGTTCCCGAGTTGTGAGCATGCGCACAGAGGTGCTGACCATGGTCTGCTTCAAGCGCGCATGCACGAGCCGGCCGGCCCTTCATTTGCATGGTGTCACGGCTCATTTCAATATAATACGCCCACGTCCTTCCCAATTTGTAATACTCCGCCTTACGCCTCTGAAATAACGTTACGCATGCGCAATTTTCTGCGCGAAAGCTACGAGAATAGGGTGATTACGCGGCTACATTGCGCAAGTCTAACGTAAAGGCGGTGCGCTACGCCGGTCCAATAATGCGCAGATGTACCTGAATCTGGCCCAGTGTTTTTTTTTCACTTTTTTCACTTCATTATACATTTGATATACTTACCTCATTTATTTTGCGCTGATTGCACCCCTTTTCTTTTGAGTATACATTTTAGGCCAAATTTATAAAGAAAAATTACTTTTTTGCAAAATTTTATAATAGAAATGAAGAAAAATATATTTTTTTACAAAATGTTCGTTCTTTTTTCATTTATAGCGAAAAAAATAAAAACCACAGAGGTGATCAAATACCACCAAAAGAAAGCTCTATTTGTGGAAAAAAAGGACAAAAATGTAATTTGGTTACAGTGTTGTATGACTGAGTAATTGTCATTCAAAATGTGAGAGCACCGAAAGCTGAAAATTGGTCTGGTTATAAGGGGGGTTTAAGTGCCCAGTGGTCAAGTGGTTAAAAAGGGGGGAAAAAGTGATAACCACAAGTACATGTATTAATTTGTTTGGCTGAGTTACACAAGAAAAAGCAATGGGTCTCAGTAATAAAGACAACAGGAAGATTTTTCTGTCAATCATTCTCGAGAAGAAAGATACATGACGGTGGCCCAAGGCTAAGAAAAATCAGGTACTCACATCGCAGACTGGATAGCATACTGTAAGTTAATACATTTATGTATATAGAAATATTCATGTTCATTAAAAAGGACACACATAAGAAATTCAGCTTGGTCCTAGTCATATTAATGGAGCTTAGAATGTCTCCCACTCAAATAGGTTTCTAGATATGTGGTCATATGTTTGGTTGTGTAGTATACTGATGATTTAAAAGTGATTAATAAAGGCTATTGGCTCCATATGTGCACATCCTACCCCCTTTCATATCTTTCTTTGCTCCTTGTGTTCTGTTTTGTATACCACTTGATTAATTTTTTAGACTGCTGACAAAATTGCTGGGGCATTGCTTGAGCTGTCAGCCATGTCAGCTTGGATCTTGATAAGTAGATCTGCAGCTTAGGTCAAGTGTCTGTTACAGGAATGTAGAATAAAAATCTTTGGGACTCTCACTGACATTTTTTATGTGAAGGGCATTACCGTTTTGCAGTTGCCAGATAGTTTTGCCAATGACAGGACCAGCCTGAGGTTGTCACTGTGAGCAAATTTGCAGTTTCTACTGAAAAAGATGGTGATTTTGAGTCGCTGGTTACACAGTCCATGAGCCAATGACCATCAATATTGTGGGGAAGAACCACAATATTCGTAGATTGCTGGTCACCTGCTGAAGGTTTAATTGTACTGTGGTTATCAGCATTGTTTTTTTTTAATTGAAGATGATTTGTATAAGTACAGAACATTCCCCGGCTAACAAATACAGACAGCACAAACTGCTAAATAGTACAACATCTCAAATACAAAGAACAAAACATTCCATACATCGCCCTCTGCCATTCTAATAATTAGTTTCAAGGATTAATAAATTACAAGGAGATTCCTGCTCCCTCTCACCCATCAGGAGAACATTTACTCATAGTTGGATTTATACCCGATCTTTACAAGGACATGCATAGTAGTCAGAGTATATATGAACTGGGTCACATCCCGCCAATAGCTAACTAATCTGAGGGCACTCCCAATGCAGGGTGGCTAGAACACTTCCAACAGCAAGAAGAGAAACTAGGGTACATACGATGTAGGCTTTGCGGTGTAAAAAAAATATTGTGCACTATTTTAAATTGGATCAACCTATCTTTAGTCAATATTAATGCTTGGAATGGGCTGTCCCAGAGATCCTCCCAGTCTTCATTATCCAATTCCTGCTCCTCCAAGCACCACAGAGTAAGCAGGGCATCTAGACCAGGGATCCTCAAACTACGGCCCTCCAGCTGTTGCGGAACTACAAGTCCCATGAGGCATTGTAATACTCTGACATTCACAGACATGACTAGGGCATGATGGGAATTGTAGTTCCTGAACAGCTGGAGGGCCGTAGTTTGAGGACCCATGATCTAGACCCTCATGAATGGAGGGCAGTAGTGATTTGTAGATCACTGATAGTGTTTTTTTGAGAGTGTCATCCCGAGGGAGAACCTCCAAATCATCCTGCTCCAATCGAAACGGAGAGGATTCAAATTGGGATGCATATGCGTGTCGGAGTTGCAGGAATCTGAAAAAAAAAACACATTAGGCAGTGTAAATTTGTTCCTCAACCTGTCAAATGTAAATGGTACACTCTTATCACAGATGTCTGCAAGGTTTGGCAGACCATAGACCGGGGTCTGGTAAGGAATGGAATTTAGGTAACATAGAATTAAACCAAAGCGGCGTGAATGGGGTCCTTTTGCCTCGCACTATATTAGCTTTAACAATTACAACATACCAGGCCTTAACGACTGCCCTCATAGCGGCAGTAAGGGGTGGGTGAGAGACTCTCAGACCAAACCTGTAAAGGAGATTACTAAGGGTCTCATAGGATCCTGAATGAGCAGCTTCCAGAACTACTGAGGCATTTGTGTAATCAGAGACAAGCCAGTTACGAGCATGGGTAAGCATGGCTGCCAAATAGTAGTTATAAAAGTCTGGGCAAGCCAAGCCCCCTTGTCTCCAAGGTCTGCATAAAATCTTCCTACTAAATCTAGCTGAATGGGATTCCCATAAGGAGGAGCCCATCAGTGAATCTAGTTGTTTAAAAAAATAATTTCAGTAACCAGACTGGGGAGTGTCTAACATTGTACAATAGGACTGGGAGGATTTTCATTTTTATTAGATACATTTTTCCAATAAGGGATGAAGGGAGATGTGACCAGGCTTTCAGCCTCTGTTTACACCACTGAAGAGCTGGGGACAAGTTATGTTTTCTAAAATCCTAAGTGTTGGAATAAATATTAATCCCTATGGGCTAGATTCAGGATGGCGAGCGGTTCTTTTTCCCGGCGTAAAGTTTCTCATTTACGTTACGCCGCTGCAACTTTACACGCATTTTCTGTATTCACAAAGCACTTGCTCCTAAAGTTGCGGCGGCGTAGCGCAAATGGGCCGGCGTAGGGGGCGTGTAGTATTTAAAATAGGCACGATCCCGCGCCGAACGTATTGCGCATGCGCCGGCCGTCAATGTATCCCAGTGCGCATGCTCCAAATTATGATGGTGTTATCGAGGTGAACCTCAATGAGTTCAATCCCCATTCATGGATGAGTTACGCAAACATTTTCAAATTTGACGCGGTCACAATGTCCATACTTATCATAGGATGCGCCTGCTTTTTGGTGCTTTATCTTTACGCCGGGAAACCCCTTACGGAAACTGCGTAAAGTCACTGCGTCGGGCGGGCGTACGTTTGGGAATTGGCGTATCTCGCTGATTTACATATTCTCGGCGTAAATCAGCGGGAACGCCCCTAGCGGCCATTTTAAAATTGCAGTTACGATACGACTGCGTAATACAATTATGCCGCTCGTAGCTTAGCTGCAACCCGGCGTATCTTGTTTTCTGAATACAGAAAACATGATACACCGACGCAGATTCTGATTAATGCCGGCGTATGCCTGATACGCCGACGTAACTGTTACTGAATCTGGTACTAAATATTTAATAGTTGTTGCCCATTGATTTAGATCAGCCAGCCTCCTAATCGATTGGTAAAATTAGTATGTAAACCCGAGAGGGCCTAGGATCTGCAATGCTTTCGAGAGCGAGGGGTCGGGCCTTTTAGAAAGAATATTAAATCGTCAGAATAAAGCACTACCTTGTCTACAATGGAACCTACACAAATTCCAACTGCCTTATTGGATGATCTTAGTATCTCTGCCTATGGTTCTATTGTCATTGCAAAACAAGGCAGGGGAAAGTTATCACCTCCTGCCTTGTCCCCTTCTGTATCGGAAAAGGAGATGACAACTTGCCATTCAGCTTAATACTTGCCACAGGGACTTTGTATAATAGATCAATACATTTCCTGAAGACTGGACCAAAACCAAAGAGCTCTAAAACCTGCCCCAAGTAACCCCACTGGATTGTGTCAAAAGCCTTTTTAATAGCAAAAGCTACCAAGAATCTCGAGGCAGTCTCCTCGGGCTGAAGCTGGAGATGAGTGAAAACTGCGGATATTAACATATGTGGATTTGCCAGGCATGAAGCCAGTTTGGTCAATATTAATAATTGTTGGCAATACTTTCATTATCCTATTGGCCAGAGCTTTGGTGAGGATCTTTAAGTCATAGTTCAGTAGCGATATAGGTTTATATGAAGAGTATAAACCTAGGGACCAATAGGGTCATATGTGCCTTATACCATTCTCCTGGCAGACCATCCAGCCCTGGGATTTGTGGTTAGGGAAGGATTGGAGAGCAGCCTGTATCTCCAAGAGTGACAGGGGTTTATCGAGTACCTCCCTGTCCTCAGCAGACAAAATCGGCAATCTCACATCTCCCAGGAAATCCGGCAGAGACCTACTCGGACCCAGAGGGAAATCCTGACACAATGTGTTATAGAAATGATAGAATTCCCGTAGGATGCCCTCTGAGTTCTTGACAGGAGTCCCCCGCAGAAAATCATATTCCCAGGATTCACAGTTTGATAGGAGATTAGTTTTCCATTTTTATCCCCCGATTGAAACAATTTGGCAGCCAGACATTGTGCATCAGACTGCCCAAAAGAGGTGTAATTGTCACGTACCTGATGGTAGAGCCCGATATGCAGGGAGTGGCTACTCTTACTCCTCTGACTCCAGAACCCCTGGTAATGCGGACAGGGAGCTCGAGAGTGCAGAGTCCCACAAGCACCTGACAGGAACGCTGGTGCTGGAGCTGAGCTGGACTTCTGGGGACACAACAGTGGTACAGGTGATGACTGGAACAGCTGACAGCCTGGAGGCAGAGGTGCAGGAAGCTACAGCACTGGGGAAGGTGTTCTGTAGTACAGGACACGAGAAAGTCCAGACAGGCCAGGTCATACACGGGCAGACGGATCAGGTACAGGTTCAAAGGCTGAAACAGAGTAGCGGTCAGCAACAGGCGGGCAGCAGTCAGGCCAGAGGGAGAAGCAAAGGTGTAGCCAAACAAGCCGAGGTCAAAGGCAGGCAGAAGTCAGGAATAATCAGCAACAAGCCGGGTCACAGGAACGGATAGGCAAACAGGTTAATGGGTAGCAGGTGGGTCTCAGGAACACTGTAGACCAGTGTTTTTCAACTCCAGTCCTCAAGGCACACCAACAGGTCATGTTTTCAGGCTTTCCATTATTTTGCACAGGTGATTTGATCAGTTTCACTGCCTTAGTAATCACCACAGCCATTTCATCTGAGGGAAATCCTGAAAACTTGACCTGTTGGTGTGCCTTGAGGACTGGAATTGAAAAACACTGCTGTAGACCAAACAGCAAGACGCCCAGGTGTCAGTCCCTTTAAATGGCCCCGTTTAGCGCCAAACTGGCGTCAGCGCACGCACGAGCGCGCGCCAATGCACTGCTACGGCCATCTTGCAAACTGACTTGCCCTTCTTGACATTGCCCTCCTCCAATGGGCAGCCCCTTGATGCCCAACTGGGCCACCTTAACTGGATGAGAGTCTTTAAAGAACTGGATCAATCTTTCAGCGTGGATATTGCACTCTGGCTTCCACGAGTTCTCCTCAGGGCCATATCCTTTCCACTTTACTAGGAATTGAACTTGATTGCGCCTTTTCCTACAGTCCAAGATGGACTTAACTTCGAACTCCTCCTCGCCGTTAACTAGGATTGGTTCAGGAGGACCGGTGTTTTGCCCAGGTAAGGGATCAGGAACATTGAGCTAAAGAAGAGCAACGTGGGGGGGGGGGGGTGGCCAACCGCCGAGCAAGATGGACGTGTGATCACACAGCTCCTGCACCTGCACCCCTTACCGGACTACCGCATCTGACATCCAGAATGTCCGGACCAAACCGCAAGAGAAAAGACTACCGTCAGCCTAAGAAGCTGACTGATTTCTTTACACTGCCGAATATCCAAGATGGCGCCCGCGATGCTGTACACGGAGCATCTGCGGCCTACACAGACCTCCCGGATGCTGATGGCCTAGAAATATCTCATCATCCACTCTCCCCTGATGCCACACCATCCTCCCTCACTTCATCAGCCGGCAACAGCCCTGCAAAATCGTGGATGAGACTGGATGCAGATTCGGCAGCTAACGAGGTGAGCCCTGTGTCTGATCTCCCCCCAGCTCCTCCATCCCCTATTGCGGCCTACCCCACCACTAATCAGCCTGTACTGGACACTACCATGAAGGAGACGCTAATCTCCCTCCAGAGCTCCCTTCATAATGACATCTTAAATGCACTGTATGGGACAGAAAATGCATCTTCTTGAAAAACAAATGGGGCAGAAGACTGAAACAGTAAATGACCTTGTAGATGCCCATGACCATACACTGGGAGAACAGCAATGGATGAGGGCCAAAATGGCGGACCTCGAGGACAGGTCCCGCCGCAATAATGTAAAAATCAGAGGTATCCCTAAAGCAGTCCTACCGCATGACCTTAACGCATACACTAGGAAATCGATCTCCATTGTCTTGCCTGATCTTGCCCCCATGGAGACTATCATTGACCGGACCCACTGCCTACCCAAACCCCCGCACCTCCAAGCAGAGGTACCACGAGATGTCCTTATGAGGGTACACTTTTTTCATGCCAAGGATCAACTTCTCTTCAAGTCGAGACAGCTTTGTCAGCTCCTGGCCCCTTACTCCCATCTTCCTTACTCCCATCTTCAGCTGTATGCTGATCTCTCTCAACATACCCGCCAACTGAGGAGACAACTTAACACTATTAAAAAAACACTCAACCACAAAATTCCCTATCAGTGTGGTTTCCCCACAAAAATCATAATTACCCAGAATGGGGAAAAAACAATTCATATCCACGGTTGAAGAGGGCCTCAAGCTGCTAACCAAGTGGGGTATCATACCGGACCCACCTCAATCAGCGAAACCCAACCGCAGAAAGAACACCCATTCCTTGGACGAAAATCGCTTTGGTGGTACGCACTGACCTTAGGGGTGGCTCCCCTTCAGTCCACCTGCCCCTATCTATCCATTAGAATGCACGTGCTTCCATTGTGGGGACACTCATTGTTTAGTGATAGGACCACAGATTACAGGGTGCCTTGGCGCGGCTCTGTGGCTCTCGCATGCGTTTTCAAATGCGTGCGGAAAAAACTCCTGTTAACGCATACTGTTAGACAGGTTAATTGGTTGTTCTGCGAGCTGGTCAGTAAGTAGGCTTGGTTTTACCCTGGGCATTCCCCAGGTTTTGTTGTTATCTGCTTTAGCCTTCCAATGCTACTTACAGCTATGGCCAGCTATAAATGGGGCGGTGGACACGTTTATGTTTCACCTGTGGAAAAAAGGGGTGGCTCCCCTTCAGTCCACCTGCCCCTATCTATCCATTAGAATGCATGTGCTTCCATTGTGGGGACACTCATTGTTTAGTGTTAGGACCACAGATTACAGGGTGCCTTGGCATGGCTCTGTGGCTCACGCATGCGTTTGCAAATGCCTGCGGACAAAACCCCTATTTTTAACGCATACTGTTAGACAGGTTAATTGGTTGTTCTGCGAGCTGGTCGGTAAGTAGGCTTGGTTTTTCCCTGGGCATTCCCCAGGTTTTGTTGTTCTACGCACTGACCTCTACCTGTATGGCGGGATCGCACATGACCCATATCACAAACCTCCGGCCAGATGCTTTGCTCGGTACTAAGTGCTCCACGAACTTACACCCCAATACAACACAGCAGCCACATTTTCGATTGACTGCTGTCAGTTTTGCTGTTTTTCTGTTTACCCTTTTTCTTATTTAAGTTTGTGTATTTTCATTTCCTAGTTTTTCTTCACCCGTATCCTTTACCCCTTGAAGGCACGCAAAAGAAACTTACTCGTGGACATACTCCTATGGAACAAGCGTCCATATCTGCTTAACCGTGAGTAACATTTATCTTTTATAGTCATCTACACATAACTCCAAGATGCCAAAATTGCTATCGCTCAACGCCAAAGGACTGAACCACCTGGCGAAAAGAGCCTCTCTTTTATGGCGCACAGCACGACAGTCTAACTGTGACATCCTGTGTGTGCAGTAAACGCACTTTAAAAAATCAGCGGAACCGCCTTGCACCAACAAAAATTTTAGCCACGTCTACCATGCCCCTGGCCCCACTAAGAAGAATGGAGTAATGATAGCGATCAAAAATACAGTCAACTTTACTCTCCACGACAGTTTAATTGATGCGGATGGTAGATATCTGGCTCTGGACTGTACCATGGACAATAACAGATTCACTATTTTCAATGTGTATGTACCCAATACCAGACAAATCAAGTTCCTATCTAAACTAATGCCCAAGCTCACCAAGTTCCGCCAAGGCAATTTCATCTTATGTGGAGATTTCAACATAGTTTCAGACAACTCCCTGGATGCCTCCTCCCGTAAAACTAGATTTGTTGGGGCACTTCCTCAGAACCCATGATTTGTATGCAGTGGAATAATGTCCTTGCAGGATGTCTCCAATTTGCAAGCCGACCTCAATGCTCTGTCTAAGTGGGCGACTAAGTGGCAGATGAGGTTTAATGTTCATACATGTAAAGTTATGCACTTAGGGGCTAAGAATATGCATGCATCATACATGCTAGGGGGAGTACAACTGGGGGGATCTGTAGTGGAGAAGGATCTGGGGGTTTTAGTTGATCATAAGCTCAATAATGGCATGCAATGCCAAGCTGCGGTTTCCAAAGCGAGCAAAGTCCTTTCTTGTATTAAGAGAGGTATGGACTCCAGAGATAGAGATATCATTTTGCCCCTGTACAAATCATTAGTAAGACCTCATCTGGAATATGCAGTCCAGTTTTGGGCACCAGTTCTCAAAAAGGATATCGGAGAACTGGAGAAAGTGTAGAGAAGGGCAACCAAATTGATAAGAGGCATGGAGGAGCTCAGCTATGAGGAAAGATTAGAATTTATTCACTCTTGAGAAGAGGAGAATAAGGGGGGATATGATTAACATGTACAAATATATAAGAGGTCCATATAGTGAACTTGGTGTTGAGTTATTCACTTTAAGGTCAACACTGAGGACAAGGGGGCACTCTTTACGTCTGGAGGAAAAGAGATTTCACCTCCAAATAGGAGGTTTCTTCACAGTAAGAGCTGTGAAAATGTGGAACAGACTCCCTCCAGAGGTGGTTCTGGCCAGCTCAGTAGATTGATTTAAGAGAGGCCTGGACTCTTTCCTAAATGCACGTAATATAACTGAGTACTAAGATTTGTAGGTAAAGTTGATCCGGGGTAAATCCGATTGCCTCTCGGGGGATCAGGAAGGAATTTTTTCCCCTCCTGTAGCAAATTGGATCATCGCTCTGCTGGGGTTTTTTGCCTTCATCTGGATCAACTGTGGGTATGGAGTTGGGTGTATGGCATTGTACTGTGTTTTATTTTGTATGTTTTTTTTTTTTTTTATGGTTGAACTGGATGGACTTGTGTCTTTTTTCAACCTAGCTAACTATGTATGATGTGTGGAGATGCCACCACACCACAGGACGAGACCACTCATTCTTTTCCCACCGACACAATTCCTATACCAGGATTGATTACTTCCTGGTTGATAAATGGACTCTGCCCAAAATCTCTACATCATCTATTGACATAACGTGGTCGAACCATGCTCCCGTTTCAATTGTTGCCAACTTCCCCACGCACAAAAATATGGAGAGCCAGCGCCTCGATACTTCAATCACCTGATCACTCAGCCTACATTCGTAAACACCTGGAGGAATTCTTTGATATAAACCAGGGATCTACATCGACCAACACTCTACTTTGAAATTCCCATAAGGCATTCGTTAGAGGACTTCTCATCCAAATAGGTGCCAGCGAGAAGAAAAGGAGATCACAGTGTCTTAACACCCTCCCAAATAAAACCTTTGAGGAACAAAATGAAACGCACTCCGACCCCAAACTTAAAGAAAAACTGGTACTGCTCAGACAAGAAATTAGAAACGTATTATTGGACTCGATAGAGCTCTAAAGCAATTTAAAGCTACTTACTATTCTACGGGGAATAAAGCAGGGAGAGCAGCCATGGCACTTAGAATTAAAGGCCACCGCATAAAATCCAAAATCTCTCATCTTTATCACCCCTCTACTAAGCATAAACTTATAGACCCCCCCCCCAAGCTATAGCAGATGCGTTTAGCCATTATTACAAAACGCTCTATAACCTGAAAGATGACTTTACTACTACCCAACCATCCGTAGATGACATAACTAATTTTCTGCAAGAAATCAATCTTCCTGCAGTATCTCCTGACCAATTGACAGTACTAAATGCACCTTTCACCACACTTGAAATCCTGGATGTGATCGCAAACCTCCAGTCCAACAAATCCCCTGGCCCAGATGGCCTCACTGGGGAGTATTACAAACAATTCCGCACTATTCTAGCTCCATTTTTATCACAAGTATGTAATGACGCTGCCTCCTCCTCTTCCCTCCCACAAGAAATGTTAAATGCATTATTACCTTACCGAAGCCAGGGAAAAAACCCACTTCCTCACAAAATGTTAGACCTATATCACTCCTCAATATTGACACAAAAATCTATGCAGACAAACCTTTGATGCCACACGCCGAATCATTATTATTATCCATAACGCTGGTTCTAGCAGGACGCCTTCTCTGCTTCTGTCCCTAGATGCAGAGAAGGCATTCGATCAAGTCAACTGGACATACCTCCAAACCACACTCCAAAAGTTTGGTCTCCGAAGTCACATATTCTCCGCAATAATGGCCTTGTATTCAAGGCCTCAGCTCAGGTGTACACATCTGAAATGCTGTCTAAACCATTTCCAATATCTAATGGCACCCGATAGGGCTGCCCCCTGTCACCCCTTATATTCAATCTAGTGATGGAACCCCTTGCTGAACATGTCAGAACAAACTTATCCATATCTGGCTTCAAAATCGGATCAGTAGAACATAAGATACACTTATTCGCTGATGACATAATACTAATGGTTACCAACCCCGTATCTTCCCTGGCTTAGATACAATCTGTATTGCAAATGTTCAGCAGTATTTCATATTATAGTCAACAAAACAAAATCACACATTCTAGATTTGGGTTTAGATGCTGTCACCAGTAACCTCTTGCGGGAACTTGTACCCATACCCGTGGGCAGGCGCGGGAATAACTCATCTAGGAACCAGGCTTACCAAATGTTCCAAGAACCTCTTTAGCAGTAACTACGTTGAGGCTAGACAAATGCTATTCAAGGAAACTACCAAGCTTTCCAAATTTGAATTCTCCTGGTCCGGAAGACTAGCTGCTTTCAAAATGCTTATTCTTCCTTGGCTGCTTTACATATTCCGCACGCTTCCTATACCACTCACTTTATCATACCTCAATTCTCTCCAATCCATTATCCAACACTTCATTTGTCAAGGCAAACGGCCCAGGTGTAGTCACCCTAAAACCATCAAACAAACTGGCGGGAGGAATGGGTTACAAAGACATCAAAGGCTACTACCTAGATACTGTACTGGCTCAACTGACAGATTGGGTTACAGATCATGCAACCACTATGGGGGAACATTGAAAACACTATGACTTCTGGACACAAATCTCAGAGACTGTCTATTTAGCTCTACAACCACTCAACATCGCCTTCATTTACACTCACTGACCGTCAGAGCATCTGTTAGAGCTTGGAGAGCGCTGCATTACACAAAATGATCCAAAATTCCTACCAAACGACTGCAAATACCTATACAAACCCTCCAATTATTGTCGCCTGATCTGGCTATACCAAACTGCATACTTACCCTAATGACAGACACTGCAGACCTTAGGTCTAAGTTACTACATAAAACCTTTGAACAAATCCAAATGACATTTCACGCACCCAATATAGACGTCTTTACTTGCTATCAGATTCAAAGACGTCTCACAGCATACCCACGTTTAGAAGGTTAACTGCCACTCAAAATATGGAACTTCTTCTTCTCCAATACCTCCCCTACCAAAGGCACTTCACTAATCTACTCCACACTACAGGGGAAAACTCTCCCACAAATCCAAACCCTACACTGATTGTGAAAACGACTTGAATTTACAATTTTCCGACCACCAATTGCAGACAGCCTTAAGGTCAATCTACAAATCCACTAGCTGCACCTCCCTATGGGAATTAACTCACAAAATACATCTAAGATGGTACCTGACGCCACAGAGAATGGCCAAGTTTCAATCAATCACACTCGTCACCCACATGCTGGAGGAAATGTAATTAAATAGGCGCCCTTTTCCACATTTTATGGTCCTGTCCTGAATTAACAAATCTGTGGACCAAGATAGAGCATATTATACAAGACATGTGTCATATCCCTTTCACTCCTACTCCACAAGATGAGATGAACATTTCGTTTTAATGCCACCTCTGCACCTGGTTTGAATGATGCTTTACATTTTAAACCCTTCCTATAGAATATTGGGCTATGGAATTAGAAATGTATATGGAATGGTTCCGTCTAGAATACACCAACATGTAGCAGTACATGTATGCTAAAGGATAGATTTTTCTAGGATTGTTTTATTGCCTTGATATTGTATTATTACTGTGACAACATCATATGTCATTGATGTCCTCGCGAGTACTGCGTTCGCTTCAGTATTTGTAAGTTGCAGTATATCTGTTCTTTCCTTTATGGCCATGTTGTTGCCAGGTTTGTGCACAAGCATACATAATAGTCGGCTGACCATATGCTAGCTCTATTAGAAATATGCATACATTCTTATTTTCCTGCCTCTTGGTCCTATGTGTAATATACATCTAAGGAGTTGCAGTGGAGGTAACATGGGACCCTTCCTTAATCATCTATTATGGTGTGGGGGGGGGGGGGCTTATATGTGAGGGGGAATGTTATAATCTTGTGCACCTTTGGATTCTTTTATATCGGTGACCTTCCCACACTGCAGTAGGATGTTCTGCATCTGTAATGGCTTATAACTGTTCTACCTCTGGAGGCAGTGTTGCTGCGTGACTAGCCCTTGTTTTGTGTGTATTTCTATTTGTCTCTGGATTCCGTGTTGCCAGCTTACCTTTTCCACCCTGTCCCAACCTTGAATCGAGCACCGTCATACTTTTATCCTTTATCCCTGTATATATATGTAAAAAGATGGGGGGAGGGGTTGCGGGACTTTAATTGAGGTATGTGGGTGTATTTAATAAAATGTATGGAATTTGAATGAATAAAGTGTCACATTCCCTGGGGGTAGTACACGATAGATACATGATTCAATAGTATAATATAATACAAGGCTGAGAGATCATCAGCATTCAGACTTTACAAAGAATGCAACAAGAGATGTAAGGGTGCAATTAGAGCGGCTTAGATACAATACAAAAGACACAACGGAGGAGAGCAAAAAGTATATAAACAGTAAAAAAGGGAGGACAGGCCATATTGACCCCATAAAGAATGAGGAAGGGAATCTGGTTACAAAGGATGGTGAGATGGTGAAGGTATTGAATTTATTCTTCCGCTCAGTCATCACGAGGGAATAGGGGGCTTCAGTAACCAAAACTGCAGTGTTTATCCTCATGACACATCAAAGGAAGCACCCTTTTGGCTAACAGAGGACAGAATTAGAAACAGACTTGAAAAACTAGCATAAGTCACCGGTACCAGATGGCTTGCACCCGAGGGTCCTTAGGTAACTCAGTCAAGTAATTGCCAGACCATTGTTCTAATTTTTTCTGACAGTCTACTGACTGGAATGGTACCAGCTGATTGGAGAAAAGCCAATGTAGCACCAATATTTAAAAAAGGGCCAAAATACATTGCTGGGAATTACAGACCAGTTAGGCTAACATCAATAGTATGCAAGCTCTTGGAGGGGATGACAAGGGACTATATACAAAATGTTAGTAATGAAAAATGTATCATTCGCACTAATCAGCATGGATTCATGAATAATTGTTCTAGCCAAACCAATCTATTAACCTACTATGAGGAGGTGAGCTGCCATCTAGATACAGGAAGGCACATAGACGTGGTGTATCTGGATTTTGCAAAAGCATTTGACACAGTTCCCCATAAATGTTTACTATACAAAGTATGGTCATTTGGCATGGACCACAGGGTGAGTATATGGATTGAAAAACTGGCTACAAGGGCGAGTTTAGAGGATAGTGATAAATGGGGAGTACTCGGAATGGTCAAGGGTGGGAAGTGGGGTCCCCCGAGGTCCTGGGACCAATCCTATTTAATTTATTCATAAACGACCTGGAGGATAGGATGAACAGCTCAATCTATATTTGCAGACGATATTAAGCTAAGCAGGACAATAACTTCTCCGCAGGATGTGGAAATCTTGCAAGTAGATCTGAACAAATTAATGGGGTGGGCAACTACATGGCAAATGAGGTTTAATGTGGAAAAATTTTAAATAGTACTTTTGGGTGGCAAAAATATGAAAGCTAGCTACTCACTAGGGGGAGAACCACTAGGGGAATCAAGGATAGGCTGAAATATGACATGCAATGCCAAGCTGCTACTAACAAAGCAATCAGAATATTTGCATGAATTAAAAAGGGGATTAAGATTAAGATAAAGCAGTAATTCTCCCACTCTACAATACTCTGGTCTGGCCTCACCTGGAGTATGCAGTTCTAGGCACCAGTCCCAAGGAAGGATGTGCTGGAAATTGAGTGAGTACAGAGAAGGGTAACAAAACTAATAAAGGGACTGGAGGATATTAGCTATGAAAAAAAGATTACGAGCACTGAACTCATTTTCCCTGGAGAAGAGATGCTTAAGAGGGGGGATATGGTTTAAATTTACAAGGATGTGAAATTTCCTTCCACAGGCGGTGGTTTCAGCGGGGAGCATGGGTAGTTTCAAGAAACTGTTATATAAGCACCTGAACGACCACAACATACATAGATATACAATGTAATACTGACATAAAATCACACACATTGGTTGGACTTGGACTTTTTCAACCTCACCTACTATGCAACTTTCGCACGTTACCCCCTTTTTTCTTCGACTCAGAATCAGAGTCTATGATTTATCTGAGGCCAGAAACACCCCAGAGTTCCTAGATCCACTCTATATGTTCATAGGCTACAAGGGGGTGTAGATCTCCCCGCTGGCTATGCTTCACATGGCCTCGGATGCCCCTTTTGGGTGTTGCTTGAACTGCCCAACTGTGACTCATATTTAATACGTCCGAGAAGAAGCTACGTCATTGGATACGGCGAAACGCGCCGACGTCACCAAGCGACGCTGACCACGTGACGTTCATTCTCTGTGTGTTTGGAACGGAGGTGCCGTCCACCATCACATACAACTGTATGCAGTGAAGGAAGTGAAGACGAATTCTTCCACTTATTTACCCAGCAGGATCTGTCCATGCAATGAGCGCATTAGCATTGCCAGACTGCCTTGAACTTTGCTGATGGAAAACCTTATTGGAGCAGTGAATACAAACTCCCTTGAAGCGAGATGTACAGGTGACTCGACTACACCTATACTACTGCTACTCCCAATTAAGGTCGGTACAAATCTTCCATATATATCGATCTACATGATCAGAAGCTTGATAAAATAACTACAAGCAACTGAAGGGGTAAAGTACAGACAACTACTTTTGACTACCAAAGCGCATGTATTATCATGAACTTATCCTGGAAATATTTATTATCAGAAATTACCATCAATCACTTGCTGCATAATAACTAAATGGGCTTCGAGTGCACCAGCATATGTCTTGGGACTGTTTGAGAATCGTCTCTACTAGTAGTGCCTAACGGCTTATATATTGATCTAATTACAGGTCGCAACTGCACGATCTATATTATAATCTAATTATAGTTTACAGCATTTATACTAGTATATATACAAATGATAGACTTTTTCTTAACAGCATTTATATTGCCACAGTAGCTACTAATTATAGCACCTCCCCCACTTCCCTCCATTTCACACACGGGATTCAGCCATCAAGTGAATGCACCAATTTGGTTGAATTGACTGGGCTATCAGCTGCAACATTGTTTCCACTGATATTTATTATTATCACTATCATCATTTACATTCTTTTAAATACAACCTGGCATACATGCCTAATAAAGCTGCAGTTCACGGATAACGGAATCCCTCACGTCCGGACCAGTGTCGTCAGTTTATCTTGTCTAGTTGTCTAAATGTGAGTTTTGTCTGTCTTTATGTATATGATAATTATATTTAATTGTCATAATTTTTTTAATTATATTCTTAACAAAAATTCCCTTTTTGATACTATAATAAATTAATTTTTGTATCTTACTTGGGCAATCTAGATCATTATTTGTTGCCAATAGTAACCCACTTTTTTCTTGATCTGATCTCAGATAATTTCCCACCCCTCATCTTTTTCCCCTTTTCTTTTTACTTTTACATGATATTGAATGGTTACGGCAACAAGATTACCACTAGATAAACGATCAATTATAGATAGTTTCACTTACACTACCTATAAACTAATGGTTAACTTGCACCCTCTTCCCCTTCCCTTTAACCCCTTTTTTCTTCATATTTAATACAGGCCTTGCTTTGGATTACCCGTAAATCATGTCCCCCCTCCTTGAGCCCCATGATGTTGTATAGTCTAAGGGTTTGGGATTCAGTCTGCTTCCCTGGTAATTGAATGTCTTACTTTCTGCCCCTGCTGCCTATCAAGCATTTTTCCCCAGGTTTGACTGAACCCCAGGCATTCTCCTGGTGGCTCTCCCGGGGCTTCACGCGGGTCCAAGATTTTTTTTCTCCTTCCTTAGGAGGCCATTTGTGAGACACATAAGGCTCCAGCCGGGGAGCAGTTTTTTTCTTTCTTCAACTAAAACATAGGATTCCAGCCCTGCACCAGACATTCACCTACCCCTATCAAAAAAACCTTCTTCAAACATGCGTGCCAGCATGCCCCGGGGGTCCCATGGCCTTATATCGGCCATCTACGCATCTTTGAATAGAAGCACGTCATCAGCATCCCTATCCTACATGTCTCAATAGTAGCGGGACCTCCAGTGCCCAATAGATTTAGAGGACTGGAGTAAGGTTTGGAAAACAATTGCAAAATGTTCTTTCAATACAAACACGCTCAAAGCCGTGTATAAGGTTCTTTATAGGTGGTACTGGATCCCTGCCTGGGTCACCCATGCTTACCCGTGGAGTACTAAACAAATGCTTTCATAACTGGGCAAAGGTTAGATGTCCTGCATACCTGGTGGTCCTGCCTGAGACTGGTGGGGTTCTGGTCCAGGGTTTTCGGCCTGCTCCAGACCCTCTTCCATATAACAGTCCGCAGGGAAGCAAAGTTGGCCCTACTACATTGCCCGATTCCCAGCCTATACGCATCTCAGAAGAAGCTGGCTACTTATTTTTTTTATATCTGCTAAACGGATCATTGCCCAGGTCTGGAAGACCCCGCGCGTTGCCTTTCAGGGGGTGAAGTCACATATGACTGCCTTGATGCTCCATGAACAGATGTTTAGCATTGTGAACGACTCACATGCCAAATATCTCAAAGTCTGGGAACCCTGGATTTCTATGAGTTTCCCTTACTCCAACCAGCATGTTCGGGCCTCCTCTTTTTCCTTTTTTTTTCTCCCTCCTTCTGTAGACTTTGTCATTTCTTACACCCTACTACCTTCTCTCTGGTTCTTTTTTCTTTTTGTTCTTACAGACTCCATCCTTTTGGGTAAGTCTCAGCAATGGGACCTCCCCTGGGAGGACTGTGAATAGGCTGTGTATGGCCTTTTCCCTTCCCTTTCCATTTTACCTTAATTAGCCTTCAATATCGTCCCAATCACAAGGTTTCACTATGATTATTATTGTTTGTACTCCTCTTGGATTCTTTTGTAATACCTGATCATTCATGACCTATATGCTTGCTTTTGAGTTCTTACATTCTGGCTTAAAACCAATAAATACATTGAAACAAAATATTTTTAAAGACTTCCCCAATGATAAAATGCAATACTTGAACATAAATCATCTGATATGTCCTGCCATAGAACAGTTTTGGATAACTATCTTTAGCTAAATGAACAACATTGCTAGGAAATGTATGCTAGGAAGCGGAATGTCTCAACTTTCTCTCTCTAGATCATGGGTCTTCAAACTACGGCCCTCCAGTTGTTCAGGAACTACAATTCCCATCATCCCTAGTCATGTCTGTGAATGTCAGAGTTTTACAATGCCTCATGGGATGTGTAGTTCCGCAACAGCTGGAGGGCCGTAGTTTGAGGATCCCTGCTCTAGATAAACAAGAGAGTGACCAAAATTTAACCTTATTGCAATGGGAACATATTTCAAATTACACTAGATACTAACCAGGGGTCAAGTCCTGGGAAAAAAAAGTGTGAGAACTCACACAAGATTCCCCACCGCCTCAAAAAAAAAGTGTTTGTATATACATATACACTACTTTTACATTACACAACTCCCTGCACCTCTGTACCCCTTTTCATTACCCAACCCCCCCAGATTTGTTACACAGACACCCCCCCGCCTGTTACACAGACACCTTCCCCCTGCATGATACACACACACCTTCTCCCCCCTGCATGTTACACAGACACCTTCTCCCCCCTGCATGTTACACAGACACCTCCCCCTGCATGTTACACAGACACCTCCCCCTGCATGTTACACAGACACCTCCTCCTGCATGTTACACAGGCACCTTCTTCCCCCTGCATGTTACACAGGCACCTTCTTCCCCCTGCATGTTACACAGACACCTTCTCCCCCCTGCATGTTACACAGACACCTTCTCCCCCCTGCATGTTACACAGACACCTTCTCCCCCCTGCATGTTACACAGACACCTTCTCCCCCCTGCATGTTACACAGACTCCCCCCCTGCATGTTACCTTCCCCCTCAATGTTACACAGACACCTTCTCCCCCCTGCATGTTACACAGATACCTTCTCCCCCCTGCATGTTACAAAGACACCTCCCCCCTACATGTTACACAGACACCTCCCCCTACATGTTACACAGACACCTCCCCCTGCATGTTTCACACTCACCCCCCCCCCCTGCATGCTACACAGACACCCCCTTCCTATCTTACTCACACACAGTGGCACAGGGAGAGACACACTAGTGCTGAACAGGGCGGAACTGCTTTTTAACTTTTCAAATAACAATGCTAATGATTAGTTGCTAGGACCACCTAGCAACCAATCACCTGCTAGTTGACTCCAGCATTTCAGCACAGTGCTGTGGCGCTGCCCAACTTTCTCTCTCCCTCCCCTGCTGTACAGGAGAGAGAGCGTTTTTTTTCCTGTGTCCTGGACGGGTGCACCTTGAGGACAATGGAAACAACGTTCCTGCTGTGGAATAAGTACAGGAACGTCGTTCCCATGTGTTCCAGCAGGACTCGAGCCCTGATACTAACAAAAAGACACATGCAAAAAGACACAGGTATACTCAAACTTTATTGTGGTGAATTCCACTGCAGACCAAGTGATGATATGTTTGTTTTCATGTTAGGGAAATTAGAAGTATATTAGTAAAACTCACTTAATTGTATTGCAACTCTAAGTTGTCTGAGGACACAGCTGCACTATTTATGTATGGCTTTCTTAGGTAAATTAGAGATGAACAGACCAGGATACTAAGACCCAGAAAATGAAACGCATGATGGGTTTTAGTATGAGCAGACAGGAGACAATGAGTGTTCTTTATTTTTCTATTTCTAGCTTATTAGTGTTTGTAAATATTTTTTACATTGTAAGTTCAGTAAGCAACATTTTGGTGTGTGCAACTAGATCTGTGTATTGGCATTGTATTCATCAACAAACGTCCAGGCATACTTTCAGAAATGTATGCTGTGTGCATTCTTGTATGTTTTTAAAAATCCATAAAAAAGATATGCAAAGAAAAAGGTTAAAAAGCTTTGCCAAAAATGCATGGCAAGCTGCCAGCAGTTCACTGCAGTTAGTGTATTCTTTAAAAATGCCTTTCATTTAGAGGATAAACGATAAACACTGATGTATTTGCATTATGCTCCAGGCAGAATACTATATTACCATAAAAAAAAACCTTGGTTTAAATGTTTAAAGTCAAATTCCATGTAATGTTTTTATTACACAATCGCAAACCAACAAACCATGAGATATAATCACATTAGAAACCAGAACAATGATGTAGAGACTATGTTATCAATAGTTACACAAGTTATTGAATATATGGGAACTTGTTTTATTGAGGGTGTAGGCCACAGATGATTGTTCTAAAAGTTAATCTTCAGTTAACATAGTATGGAGAACACGCAGCTTGAAAGACATCAAATTCCTAGTTAATTATATGCTGCAAAATGCTTTTGCTTCCTGCTGTTACACCTAATCCCACAGGTGCATTGCAGTTTTCAAGTCAATGCTGGAGAGGACAAAACTTCAGTAATTTGTCACCTTTGACCTCTTTCCAAATCAAAATCAACACCCCAATCTAAGGAGCCAAGTCTTGCCTTGGCAAGCATGGATATTAAAATTTATTACGTGCACGTGTTAGTGCGACACGGAGACCCTACACCGCTCCTTTGCTCCCCTCGAGTCCGGATCAAAGATCGGTTGGCTACCAAGCTTACAAGCCATCCAACCTTCCAAGTTATTTTAATTTCTTGGACTCGATAGAGGGATTTGAGCTGTTGCATCCGCTGTCGGCCGTCAACAATTATATACCCTCTTATAAACCGTGCATTAGCCCTTAGTTCGTTTACCTCTATATACCATGGTGTTTTAAACAGCCGGTCTTATGCCTATGCGGCTAGCCAGGTAAGAACATCGTATATGCTACATACTTATTTTATTGGTTCTGTCCACACATCCGTGTGGTGACCGATTGTATATTAGACCGTTATGCTCCTGATGAAGTGTCCAGAAACGCGAAACATGTTGAGTTAAAGTGAGTAAAAAAAACATTTATCTTTTCGCACATTTAATCCGGTCCTAAGAATCTGAAGTTTCTATTTGCCCCCTGGTTCTGTATGGTATCACTAATATGTACATATATGCATCAGTAGAAGCTTTTATGTATTATTTCCTTATTTTTGTACTGTGATTATATGTTGTTATTATACTGTTTTGCTTACTAAGTTGTGTATTGTATATAATCTTTTTGTACATCTTTTTAAATGTCCAATAGTTAATCAATATTGAATTTCCATTCATATGTATTCAAACCGGTGCGTAATCTCACAGTGAAGAGTGTTCTGACACAACAAGTGGTCCCGAGGTGACTACAGGTGCTCCTCCACAAGGGTCCCCACTCGCCAGCTCCAATCACCCCTCCAGGGGTATACAGCATATAGGTCAGATCTCATAGGCATCCACTGACTTGTTCCACCGCTTACCAGGTTGGCTATATGCAGGCTTTCCTTAAAGAATCCAAAAGCTCAAAGTTTGGCACCAGCAAGTTTCCAGTTTGCCTCAGAAAAAAAGGGAATATGGCTCCCATGGTGTAGTATCAAAACTATGTTTATTTGTTAACAACAATATAAAAAATAAAATATATAAGCTGGAGATCACCACGTGTGCTCTGAAATGAGTTCCAGCTGACAGTACCTGAAAGTGACATAATGTGCGTGACTCCACCTTACGCGTATTATCACAGACGTCGTCTGAGGCGGTCGTCTATGATGAAACGCGTAAGCCGGAGTCACGCACATTGCGTCACTTCCGGGTACCGTCAGCTGGAATGCAGTTGGAGCGCACGCTGTGATCTCCAGCTTGGCTATTACACTGTGCCCTTACTTTTTACCTTGTACACGCCTGAATAGTTAGGAGGTAGTGAACATGTTTTATATATTTTATATTGGTGTTAGTTAACAAATAAACATAGTTTTCATACTACACCATGGGAGCCATATTCCCTTTTTTTCTGAGGCAAACTGGAAACTTGCTGGTGCCAAACTTTGAGCTTTTGGATTCTCTGAGGAAAGCCTGCATATAGCCAACCTGAAAAGCGGTGGAACAAGACAGTGGATGCCTATGAGATCTGACCTATATGCTGTATACCCCTGGAGGGGTGATTTGAGCTGGCGAATGGGGACCCTTGTGGGGGAGCACCTGTAGTCACCTCAGGACCACTTGTTGGGTCAGAACACTCTTCACTGTGAGATTTGGATATTTCAAACTTTTTTAACAAATAAAAAACTGAAAAATTGGGCATGCAAAATTATTCAGCCCCCTTAACTTAATACTTTGTAGCACCACCTTTTGCTGTGATTACAGCTGTAAGTCGCTTGGGGTATGTCTCTATCAGTTTTGCACATTGAGAGATTGAAATTTTTGCCCATTTTTCCTTGCAAAACAGCTCAAGCTCAGTGAGGTTGGATGGAGAGCATTTATGAACAGCAGTTTTCAGTTCTTTCCACAGTTTCTCGATTGGATTCAGGTCTGGACTTTGACTTGGCCATTCTAACACCTGGATATGTTTATTTGTGAACCATTTCATTGTAGATTTTGCTTTATGTTTTGGATCATTGTCTTGTTGGAAGACAAATCTCCGTCCCAGTCTCAGGTCTTTTGCAGACTCCATCAGGTTTTCTTCCAGAATGTTCCTGTATTTGTCTCCATCCATCCTCCCATCAATTTTAACCATCTTCCCTGTCCCTGCTGAAGAAAAGCAGGCCCAAACCATGATGCTGCCACCACCATGTTTGACAGTGGGGATGGTGTGTTCAGGGTGATGAGCTGTGTTGCTTTTACGCCAAACAAAGTTTTGCATTGTTGCCAAAAAGTTCGATTTTGGTTTCATCTGACCAGAGCACCTTCTTCCACATGTTTGGTGTGTCTCCCAGGTGGCTTGTGGCAAACTTTAAACTACACTTTTTATGGATATCTTTAAGAAATGGCTTTCTTCTTGACACTCTTCTATAAAGGCCAGATTTGTGCAGTATACGACTGATTGTTATCCTATGGACAGAATCTCCCACCTCAGCTGTAGATCTATGCAGTTCATCCAGAGTGATCATGGGCCTCATGGCTGCATCTCTGATCAGTCTTCTCCTTGTATGAGCTGAAAGTTTAGAGGGACGGCCAGGTCTTCGTAGATTTGCAGTGGTCTGATACTCCTTCCATTTCAATATTATCGCTTGCACAGTGCTCCTTGGGATGTTTAAATGTTGAGAAATCTTTTTGTATCCAAATCCGGCTTTAAACTTTTCCACAACAGTATCTCGGACCTGCCTGGTGTGTTCTTCATGATGCTCTCTGCGCTTTAAACGAACCTCTGAGACCATCACAGTGCAGGTGCATTTATACGGAAACTTGATTACACACAGGTGGATTCTATTTATCATCATTAGTCATTTAGGTCAACATTGGATCATTCAGAGATCCTCACTGAACTTCTGGAGAGAGTTTGATGCACTGAAAGTAAAGGGGCTGAACAATTTTGCACGCCCAATTTTTCAGTTTTTTATTTGTTAACAAAGTTTGAAATATCCAATACATTTTGTTACACTTCATGATTGTGTCCCACTTGTTGTTGATTCTTCACAAAAAAATACAGCTTTATATCTTTATGTTTAAAGCCTAAAATGTGGAAAAAGGACGCAAAGTTCAAGGGGGCCGAATACTTTCGCAAGGCCAGTGTAGCAAAATAATTTTTGGTTACACATTGTCACATTAGGAGTGTATTTGTTACATTGCATAGACGTATGTATGCTATAGATTACATTCAGTCTATGAAGAAGGACCTAGGGGTCTGAAACATGTTAGGTGTCATCTCCTACAGCTACGTGCAACAGCCCTTCATACCAGAGGGCATTTATATTCATGCATGTATTTTTAGACTGCAATTGATTTAATTTTTTCTACTGTATAGACTACTAAAGGTTTTCAATAAACAATACTTTTTACCACTTAAGGACCCGACCAATACGCTGCTAAATGACCCAAGGGGTTTTTACAATTCGGCACTGGGTCGCTTTAACAGACAATTGCGCGGTCGTGCGACGTGGCTCCCAAACAAAATTTGCGTCCTTTTCTTCCCACAAATAGAGCTTTCTTTTGGTGGTATTTGATCGCCTCTGCGATTTTTATTTTTTGTGCTATATACAAAAATAGAGTGACATTTTTGAAAAAAAAATCAATATGTTTTACTTTTTGTTATAAGAAAAATCAAATAAACAAAATTTTAGTCAAACATTTAGGCCAAAATGTATTTAGCCACATGTCTTTAGTAAAAAAAAAATCACAATAAAAAAAAAAAATAGCTACCTAGCGGGAACAGCGACACTAATAAAGCGATCCGATCGCTTAGTGACGCTGGCAATAGGGAATGAAAGGGTTAACTAGGGCGGTGATCAAGGGGTTAAAACATTATTGGGGGGGGGGGGTACGGGGGCTACCCTGAACCTAACACTAACTGCCTGTCACACTGACACTAAATGCAGTAATCATACATATATGATTACTGCATTCAGTGACACTGTGACAGGGGGAGGGGGGGTGATCGCAAGGGGTTAAGTGTGCCTTTGTGTCCTGGTGTCAGTGTAGTGTTGTGCAGACTTACTATGTGATGTGATCTCTCCCCAGTGGCGGTTGAAAAAAACGCCGAGAGCAGAGATCACATCACTTCCTCCTCCTGTGTTTACACAGGAGTAGGAAATGACACTGCAGGCGAGCGCGCGCATTGGCTGGGAGCGATCCGGAGGGGGCGGACAAAAACAAACCACTGCCCGCTCAGCACAGATCGCTCCTACAGCAAACCGAACCGCCGTATGTACCGGGGGGTCCCGATCGGACCCCCGACCCACGTCAAGGCAGCCATGTACAGGTACGTTGATGTGCCTGTCCATGCCATTCTGCCGACGTAAATGTACATGCGGCGGTCCTTAAGGAGTTAAATACTCACCTGTTCTCTCCTAAAAGTCCTCAGGGGTTATGCTGTGCCTATGAGCACTAGGTTTGTCTTTTAGTACTGAACTTATAACATACTCATTCAGGCATAAGGGACAGAGTGATACAGTAGCTTCATACTACCACATTCCTGCCCAAAACCCCATATATAACGTGCTGCAAGGTACATATCACATTGTTGAGTTCTCTACATCAACAGCAAAATGGCCTGTTACACAGCCAGTCATACAAACAGTTTATACGACTATAAAGAACATAGACCTATGTAAAGGACCCAGTGTTGTAATCAAAATGGCTTGAAATATTCAACTATACCTTTAAGGCCTCTACCAGAGGAAGAACACCATAAATACAACAACATATGACGGGTTTTAGAATATATCACAAGAAATATACGCTTAAAAAGGACATGTTTCTTGATCATACATAACGGGACATAGAGACTTTAACCACTTAAGGACCGGACCAATATGCTGCTAAATGCCGCGTTTTTACAATTCGGCACTGCGTCACTTTAACAGACAATTGCGCGGTCGTGCGACGTGGCTCCCAAACAAAATGTGCGTCCTTTTCTTCCCACAAATAGAGCTTTCTTTTGATGGTATTTGATTGCCTCTGCAAGTTTTATTTTTTGCGCTATATACAAAAATAGAGCGACCTTTTTGAAAAAAAAACAATATTTTTTACTTTTTGTTATAAGAAAAATCGAATAAACTAAATTTTAATCAAACATTTAGGCCAAAATGTATTCAGCCACATGTCTTTAGTAAAAAAATAAATATCTACCTAGCGGCAACAGTGACACTAATACAGCGATCAGAAAAATGATCGCTTAGGGACACTGGCAATAGGGAGTGAAAGGGTTTACTAGGGTGGTGATCAAGGGGTTAAAACTTTATTAGGGGGGTACAGGGGCTACCCTGAACCTAACACTAACTGCCTGTCACACTGACACTAAATGCAGTGATCAGTACATATATGATCACTGCATTCAGTGACACTGTGACAGGGGAGTGGGGGGGGGGGTGGTGATCGGAAAGGGGTTAATGTGCCTACATGTCCTGGTGTCAGTGTAGTGTTGTGCAGACTCACTGTGTGATGTCTTCTCTCCTCAGCGGCGGTTGAAAATACCGCCGAGAGGAGAGATTACATCACTTCCCCCTTCCTGTGTTTACACAGGCAGAGGAAGTGACACGCAGGGGGAGGACGCGCATTGGCTGGGGGCGGACAAAAATGAACAGCAGCCCCCTCATCCCGGATCGCTCGGACAGCCACGGGGACTGCCGCAGGTCCGATCGGACCCCCGACCCATGTCTAAGCAGGGACATACAGTTACGCCAATGTGCCCGTACGTGCCATTCTGCCGACGTATATGTACATGCGGCGGTCCTTAAGTGGTTAATTATTTAATGGGTTACGTAGTCACCACAGGTGATTGGACACTGGCAAACCCAATTAAAATTGAGTTCCTCCCCTATATAACCCCTCCCAAATGGAGAGTACCTCAGTTTTTTCGCCAGTGATAAGGTGGTTGATCATGTTCAACATGTGCGAAGAAGAAAAATGCTCTTTTGATAGTCTGGCTGCGGAGACCTAGGAGCTATAACCGGATCCATACCTCGGGCCGATATCAAAAGCCTAAGATGGGTGGTACCTGGCCTTGTGTAAAGAAGAAACGAGGTTTGCCTGTAATGTCTCTCTGCGGAGGTCTGGGCTCTGGGATTCAGACTTTGGTGTACTAATACAGTGCAGAAAATAAGTATTTGAACACCCTGCTATTTTGCAAGTTCTCCCACTTGGAAATCATGGAGGGGTCTGAAATTGTCATCGTAGGTGCATGTCCACTGTGAGAGACATAATCAAAAAAAGAAATTCCAGAAATCACAATGTATGATTTTTTTAACTATTTATTTGTATGATACAGCTGCAAATAAGTATTTGAACACCTGAGAAAATCAATGTTAATATTTGGTACAGTAGCCTTTGTTTGCAATTACAGAGGTCAAACGTTTCTTGTAGTTTTTCACCAGGTTTGCACACACTGGAGGAGGGATTTTGGCCCACTCCTCCACACAGATCTTCTCTAGATCAGTCAGGTTTCTGGGCTGTCGCTGAGAAACACGGAGTTTGAGCTCCCTCCAAAGATTCTCTATTGGGTTTAGGTCTGGAGACTGGCTAGGCCACGCCAGAACCTTGATATGCTTCTTACAGAGCCACTCCTTGGTTATCCTGGCTGTGTGCTTCGGGTCATTGTCATGTTGGAAGACCCAGCCTCGACCCAGCTTCAAAGCTCTAACTGAGGGAAAGAGGTTGTTGCCCAAAATCTCGCAATACATGGCCCCGGTCATCCTCTCCTTAATACAGTGCAGTCGCCCTGTCCCATGTGCAGAAAAACACCCCCAAAGCATGATGCTACCACCCCCATGCTTCACAGTAGGGATGGTGTTCTTGGGATGGTACTCATCATTCTTCTTCCTCCAAACACGGTTAGTGAATTATGACCAAAAAGTTCTATTTTGGTCTCATCTGACCACATGACTTTCTCCCATGACTCCTCTGGATCATGCAAATGGTCATTCGCAAACTTAAGACTGGCCTTGACATGTGCTGGTTTAAGCAGGGGAACCTTCCGTGCCATGCATGATTTCAAACCATGACGTCTTAGTGTATTACCAACAGTAACCTTGGAAACGGTGGTCCCAGCTCTTTTCAGGTCATTGACCAGCTCCTCCTGTGTAGTCCTGGGCTGATTTCTCACCTTTCTTAGGATCATTGAGACCCCACGAGGTGAGATTTTGCATGGAGCCCCAGTCCGAGGGAGATTGACAGTCATGTTTAGCTTCTTCCATTTTCTAATGATTGCTCCAACAGTGGACCTTTTTTCACCAAGCTGCTTGGCAATTTCCCCGTAGCCCTTTCCAGCCTTGTGGAGGTGTACAATTTTGTCTCTAGTGTCTTTGGACAGCTCTTTGGTCTTGGCCATGTTAGTAGTTGGATTCTTACTGATTGTATGGGGTGGACAGGTGTCTTTATGCAGCTAATGACCTCAAACAGGTGCATCTAATTTAGGATAATAAATGGAGTGGAGGTGGACATTTTAAAGGCAGAATAACAGGTCTTTGAGGGTCAGAATTCTAGCTGATAGACAGGTGTTCAAATACTTCTTTGCAGCTGTATCATACAAATAAATAGTTAAAAAATCATAAATTGTGATTTCTGGAATTTTTTTTTGGATTATGTCTCTCACAGTGGACATGCACCTACGATGACAATTTCAGACCCCTCCATGATTTCCAAGTGGGAGAACTTGCAAAATAGCAGGGTGTTCAAATACTTATTTTCCGCACTGTACATCTGTGGCACGAAAAGTTTCTGGCAGAGTCTTCTACAGGTCCAGGTTTGAGGTTTCTCTAATAGAATCCTTGGTAAACCTGGTTGGCACAACTTGCCCGCCGTGATGGGTGAAATCTGGAACTACTTTAAGTAGCTTTCCTGTGGCGTGGTAAGAAGAAGATAATTTTATTTTATATTATCTCCTGTGAGTAGGATGTCTTTCCTGGTTTTTACAACTGGAGGGAGTAAGTGCAAACCTGGTATATTCCTACATGGCCATCCAGGATACAAGCTCAGTGAAGTCGGTCAAATTTAAACACCACTCACCTCCTTCCGCTGCAGTCTCTGCCACAATAAACGCATACAGCGGTCCAAAAGATGCCCCCAGTAAATCTCTCCCCTCTCTTCCTGTGCGCCGGAAGCGCGCATTTACTGTCTAAAGTGAGACAGGGATAGGGGGACGGCCGTGGTTGCTAGTGCACCGTGCAAATGCGGGACACCTGTGTGCAGGCACCAGGAGGCTGGTTTTAAAAGCCCAGCACGCCAGAGTCTCCTGTAAGCGGCATGGGGGCTGTAAGCATCCCTGTGGATTGAACCAGGCAAACCTAAGACTCCTACTCAGCATCAGGTTGTGCAGTGAGCTGATATTTTTGTGGTTGCTCCCCCAAAATTTGTCAGAAGGAAAATCCAGTACTTCGGTTACTTGGAAAGTGGTGACCACAGACGTCAGCCTTCTGGGCTGGGGGGCAGTTCTAGAAGAAGTATCTGCCCAGGGGAAGTGATCCGGGGCCGGAAATCTCCTACCCATCAACATTCTGGAGATTCGGGCAATTTATTTGGCCCTCAAAATTTGGTCTTACTTGCAAGGCTGGTCTGTTTGGATTCAGTCCGACAATGCTACGGCCGTGGCCTATATCAATCACCAAGGAGGCACCAGAAGTCTGGATGCCCAAAAAGAGGTGAATCACATCCTGGCCTGGGCAGAAAAGCATATTCCCCACCTATCTGCGGTCTTCATTCCAGGGGTAGAAAATTGGCAGGCGGGATTTTTAAGCTGTCAGCGTCCAGGAGAATGATCTCTACACCCCGACATGTTTCAAATCAAATGTCAGAAATGGGGTATCCCAGATGTGGACCTGTTGGCTTCCAGGTTCCACGCAAAGCTGGACAGCTTTTTGTCAAGAACAAGGGATCCCTATGTGTCAGACTCCCTGACAATCTCATGGGATCAGTATTCCCTGATTTATGCATTCCCTCCAGCTTCTCCCACGATTCTTTCAGGAGTCAAGAAGGAAAGAAAGTCTGTGATTTTGGTCCAGGAGACCCTGGTAATCAGAAATTCTAAGGATGGCAGCAGTAGTGTATTTAGGTTTTGTGCTGCCCTAGGCCTGACTAAACCTGTGCACCCACTAATTTAAATATGGCCCACCCCATCCTGTCAAGGCCACACCCCTTAAACCTGTGCACCCACTAATTTAAATATGGCCCACCCCATTCTATCAAGGCCACACCCCTTTCTGTTTAAGACCCACCCTGAAATTTTCAAGTGGGGACACTAGTTCTGGGGGGGAAAAATTGTTTTGGGCTGAAATGACTGTTTACAGGGTATAGAGACATAAAAGTTAACCGATTTATTTTAAAAATTATTAAAAATAGATAAAAATCAATCATTTAATCAACCTACAGTTCTAGTTTTGTTTTTGCTGTTATTTCCCTTCCCTCTGATGTACAGAGCCAGAGAGCCAATAGAGGGCAGTGATGGTTTGTCTAAAATCCCTCAGCACCAACCCAGTTTCAGTTTACATACAGTAATCACACCTCCTTGATTAGTGACCACAGTAAGAAAGCTCCCAGCACTGTGGTTATAAGGAAACAGACAACCAGGAAGTGTGGAGATCAGAGCAGAATTACAGCAACATCAAAGCAAAAACGAACAATGAGGACATGAAAAAAGCACTGCAGTAAGGTAAAGGAAGCTATTTAGCTAAAAAAAAATTCCCTTTAAGACCCTTTAATTTGCATAGATTTCCTCTCGCTTCCTGTTTGGCTATATGGCAGGAAGTGAAGGGAAATCTCTGCAATGGGACTTGGATGGTAAATAATAAACTGACTGGGGCTATAAAACTCCCTTACTCTATCCAAAA
This sequence comes from Rana kukunoris, assembly GCA_029574335.1. Classification (NCBI taxonomy): domain Eukaryota; kingdom Metazoa; phylum Chordata; class Amphibia; order Anura; family Ranidae; genus Rana; species Rana kukunoris. The sequence continues at coordinate 174,466,912 of CM056051.1, read as the reverse complement.
TGAAAAAAGTGTCGCCTATAGTTCTACTTTAAGCACAAATTTCTGATAATTTGATGGAGAGGACTAAGAAGATATAAGGAAGGTCTGTGGTCCAGGATGATAGGACAATCAAAATTAGAAGTAGTGCCCCCCCCCCCACAGTTGCAGAATGCCGGCCTTCCTCATACCGGAAGCAGTGCAGCGGCTTTATGGAGGCACTAGACTAATTTGCCTCTCAACCCAGTCCGCCCCATAAGACTGGTGCTACACTAATAGTGTAGCACAGGCCGCCGGGGACTCTTTCCGTGCTGCCCCCCTGCAAAGTGCTGCCCTAAGCCTGGGCCTTGTTGGCCTAGGCCAGGATACAGCGTTGGATGGCAGTAGGAAGACCTTGGGTTCTCCCACTACGCTCAGACCTACTATTCGCATGGTCCTACATTCCATCCTGCCTTAGTCTAAATTTGATGGTTTGGCTGTTGAGACCCACATTATGAGGAAACGTGGGCTCTCAGGGCCAGTTCTATGCACTCTGGTTAATGCTAGGAAGCCGGCCTCCAGGCTCATCTACTACAGAATCTGGAAGGTGTATGTTTCCTGGTGTGAACCCAGGAAGTGTCATCCTAGAAAGTATGCAATTAATAGAATTCTTGGCTTTCTTAAGTTGGGCTTAAAAATGAAGTTGGCATTGAGCACTATGAAGGACCAAATCTCGGCTCTGTCTGTATGTTTTCAAAATCAGCTTGCCTCTCATTCCCTATTTAGGGCCTTCGTTCAGGGTGCACTGTGTTTAAATCCGCTGGTTAGGTCTCCCCTGTGCCTGCGGGATTTGAATTTGGTATTGTTTGTTTTACAGAAGCTACCTTTTGAATCTTTACTCAGCAAGGAGGGTATCGGAATTAGCGGCCCTTTCCTGTAAAGAGCTGTATATGATTATTCATGAAAACAGGGTGGTGCTGCGTCCTCACCCAACTTTTTTACCTAAGGTGGTTTCATGTTTTCATCTGAATCAAGATATAGTAGATATAGTCCTACCGTCTTTTTTTCCAGATCCGCAGTCTGCAGAGGAAGAGAGTTCTAAATGTTGTTAGAGCGGTAAAGGGTTATCTGCAAGCTACGGCTCAGATAAGGAAGACTGATTGTCAATTCATTCTGCCACAAGGCCCAAAGAAGGGCCATGCAGCGTCAAAAGCCACTATTGCAAGATGGATTCGACAAGTCATTATTCATGCCTATGGTTTAGGTGAAAGTGCAGTCGACTAGAGCAGTTGATGCTTCATGGGCAGTGTATCACCAGGCCTCCATGGCTCAGATCTGTAAGGCTGCTACTTGGTGTTCGGTCCATACATTTACTAAATTCTACCAGGTAGATGTGAGAGGTTACGAGGATGCCACCTTTGGGCATAGTGTGCTGCAGGCAGCAGTATAGATCCTCTGGCTCAATGGCAGTCTTATTCTGATCTCCCACCCTTCAAATTTTAGCATTGCTATGGGACATCCCATTAAGTAATTAAGGCTCTGTGTCCCATGATGTATGATCAAAAAAATAGGATTTTTTAATACAGGTTACCTGTAAAATCCATTTCTTAGGAATACATCACGGGGCAAAGAGCTCCTACCCCTCTTCGGAGTTAAACGTGGAACACTTATAGCAGAGATATGCAATTAGCGGACCTCCAGCTGTTGCCAAACTACAAGTCCCAAAAGGCAAAGCGAGACTGACAGCATCAAGCACGACACCCAGAGGCAGAGGCATGGTGGGACTTGTAGTTTGGCAACAGCTGGAGGTCTGCTAATTGCATATCCACGACTTATTGCTTTTCTACAAAAAACTGAGGTACTCTCCATTTGGAAGGGGTTATATAGGGAAGGAACTCAATTTTAATTGGGTTTGCCAGTGTCCAATCACCTGTGGTGACTACATAACCCATTTAGTACTTATAGGCTCTGTGTCCCGTGACGTATTCCCAAGAAAAGGTTTTTACAGGAAAGCTGTATAAAAAATCCTAATATCTTCTCCTTCCATTCCCCATCGACCTCCAATTGTAGTTGACTGCAACCATGTCCTCTAACCTTACCAGATTCAGGCACAGGGAGTGCATCTGGTAATTTGTGTTGAATGTAAAGGATTTGATCCTCTGCTGAATAAAGACTGTACTGCAAAAATCCATGGGCCTTCCATAAACATATGCCAGAGCAAATACCACCTGAATACAATCAAAGTGATACATGTCTAAAAACGTGAGCCCAATGTCATGTACAAAAAATATTATATAAAATGAAAGTAACCTGTATAATACACAAGTCCAAATTTGAGGTGCATTCATACAAAAAACAACAAATCTTGCAGAACCTTCTACAACAAGGATCATCTCTCAAAGAAAATAAAACGTAACAAATAGCACATATATAATAAAAATAAGTTGTGGAATTCATCAGTATATCTTAACTAAGACATTGGATAAAGATACCCTGCTAAGGACTCCAACCAGAGATTTTATGTCTAAAGCCTCGTACACATGATTGTTTTCTCCGCAGGAAAACTACCAGGAGAGCATTTGGCCAGGAATCCCGGCCATGTGTATGCTCCCTAGCAGTTTTCCCATCAGGAAAACAGCCGGAAATCCTGACGGGAAAATCGAGAACCTGCCGAGAAAACCGGTTGTCTGTATGCTTACCTGCAGGGTAATGAAACCGTGCATGCTCGATAACACTTCGACGCATGCGTGGTAGCCTACAAAGTTAGTGTGGGGTGCAGCAAGATGGCGGCGACGGAATCGAATGAGACGAGTTGCCGACTTGTCGTAGTCGATGACATCACCGCGTTCTTGTCATTTAAAAGAATGGCGGTTCTTTTGAGTGGCTGTCTGTATACACGGTTTTAGAAAGGCAAGTTTGCCAGGAATCCTGTCAGGAAAACCAACATTTTTTTTCCTGATGGGATTCCCGGCCGTGTGTACAGGGCTTGACCCATTCACTCCCCTGGTGTCTATCTACATAATTGCATCAAGTCAAGTTCAAGGTCATAGAAGTCTAATTTTTTTCAGGCTCTATAAAAAAAAATGCTCTAGCAAAGTGCGGTGACGTACAATGGCACTATAAAGGGGAAGTTCCATTCTGATGGCACCACCCTTGGGGCTGCTTTAGCTGATTTCATGTTAGTAAAAGACGATTTGCGCTTTTCTGTCTGTTACAGCGTGATGAATGTGCTTACTCCATTACAAACGGTAGTTTTACCAGAACGAGCGCTCCGGTCTCATAACTTGCTTCTGAGCATGGGTGGATTTTTCACGTCGTTAAAGCCCACACACGACCATTTTTTACAACCCGAAAAACGACAACGTTAAAAACGTTGTTAAAAAATAGAGCATGTTCAGGAAAAAAAATGTGCCCATTTTTTAGAACCCGGAAAATGCTCTGAAGCCCACATATGGTCGTTTTTAATGACATTAAAAAAAACGTAATTTTTTAGAACCCGGAAAATTATCGTGTGTACGCAGCATAAGACTGAGCACACAAACTGGAGTGAATAACAAACCGGTTACCCATAACAGGTACAGCGTCATCTCTTAGGCCACGTACACACGATCAGAGTGGTCTGATGAAACTGGCCCGATGGACCGTTTTCATCGGACCAGGCTGAAGTGGTCTGATGTGTGTACACACCATCGGATCAAAAATCCGATCAGACCAGGACGCGGTGACGTAGAACACACCGACGTGCTGAAAAAAGGAAGTTCAATGCTTCCAAGCATGCGTCGACTTGATTCTGAGCATGCGCGGGGTTTTGGTCCGATGCTTTGGCGTACTAACCATCGAATCTGTCCGTCGGACAGATTTTAAAGCAAGTTTTAAAACTTTCGTCCGACAGACAACGGTCCGATGGGCCGTACACACCATCGAATTGGTCCGATGAAACTGGTCTTAAGACCATTTTCATCAGACTGGTCAGATCGTGTGTACGCGGCCTTAGACATAACCAGATATTTTAGTTGGAATAGAAGCAAATATGAATCCCCCCAATACATTGCAGTATTGTATATAAAGATTGCTTAAGTCTTTAGTTCAACCTAGGGGTGTGTTACTGCCCAAATCAAAGTACAGTACTGTTTAAACTATGGCAGACCTCACTAGGTTCTCACCTTCGCTTGCTTAAAAAAAGAAGTGTGTAATTGATGGTAAAAATCAAGTAAGCAGACCCCTGCACATGCACAAATTTAACATAAATGAAGGAAGGAGTTAACAGGTTGTAACTTCTGCTGATCTGTGAGTTGCTAGCGCTTGGCTCGGCAGCTTTAGAGGTTTTAGGGCCTCTGCCTCAAAATTACCACACCAATGGTTGACAGGAACACAAAGCACATTCACTCTGTGCTTTTTAGAGGCATGCAAACACCCATGGCAACCAACACTCAAAGAGAGGACATCAACTTAAGGGCAGCCCCACACAGTGCCTCCCCAAAGTATGGGTATAGCAGGAGAACCACAATAAAAAAATAAATTACAACCATTCTACCTTGGAGCTATCTGCTAGATTCATAGCAGCTGCAATGGCGGAATCAGACTGCATGGTCTGCTTTAATAGCCATCAGCTGGTGCAGGACAGCCAAACAAGACATTTCAGCACATGGACATCAACCCTACCTTATAAATAGACCTGATCTGGCGGCCATCTTACATTCTGCTTTTTGTCAGTGATGGGAAAGGGTGCTGTTTGGAGCAGGGATAGGCTCTATTCAATCAAATAGCTATCTAAAAGGTCCACAAAAGTCCTTTCAAGCACTGGTATAAGTGTGCTACTTGCTCTGCAGTATATAGGTGTAATATAGACTTATAATATACTTTTGAATATAGAAAGCATATTATAGTGGATTTGTATTGTGCAGCATTGTGACTGGCGGTGTATTTGGTTACTGCTGAATTTTTGCCTCTTTCGCTGCGTTACCTTTGCTGCACACATTGACATTTCCTGAAAAATTTCCTGAAAAAAAAGTTTCATAACTGGTGCAATAAACCAGTGGCCCCCCAAAATGACAGATTTTGTTATATACCTTCTTCCACATATACTGCGCTTCTTTAGAGACTTTTGTAACAGGGTCATTTAAAAAATGACAGGCAGAAGAAGAGGCAGGTCCTTCCGCAGGGGTGGTAGGGGTAGGGCAGGAGCACCAGGCCGGAGCCAAAGTGGGAAGTGGCACAATGTTCGTTCGATTACGTCAAAGGACGCACCAGACTTGGTTGAGTGGCTCACCAACACCACCACCACCATATACCCTCCGATACAGGAATTGTTTTCCGATCCATCAGAACACATTTCTGATGTGCAGCCATTCTTGGCATTGGATCAGGAAGAGGAGGTAGCAACAGCCGGCACTCAGCAGTTTGACGACAGTACTCAGATCAGCCCAATGAGGTTGGTGCCCGCTGTTGCTGTCTACTCCAAGATCTCTATTGTTAGTGATAGGGAAGGTGAACCCAACACTCACCTAGGGACAACTGCCTTAAAGGGTCACTAAAGGATTTTTTTTTTAGCTAAATAGCTTCCTTTACCTTACTGCAATCCTGGTTTCATGTCCTCATTGTTCGTTTTTGCTTTGAAGTTGCTGCAATCCTTCTCTGATCTCCACACTTCCTGCTTGTCTGTTTCCTTATGAAAAACTCATGGGAGCTTTTCTCTGTGGTCCCTGATCAAGGAGGTGTGATTACTGTGTGTCTAAAACCCCTTAGAACCATTTTAAAAACAAACACTGCCCTGGTTGGGGATTATTGCGGTGCCAGAATAGAAACCAGACATGTATATTTGTATATCAAAAATAGAAAAGATTTTATTAAAGTTTTACAGGATAAAATCTGATTAAAAAAAATACAAAATAAACAAAGTGCTTGTCTATTTTGTATTTTTTTAATCAGATTTTATCCTGTAAAACTTTAATAAAAGCTTTCTATTCTGGCACCGCGATAATCCCCAAATCTCCCTAAATCCCTTTATTCACTTAACTCAGGGATGAGGTGCTGTATCCTTATGAGGACTTTCGATCACTAACCCCTCACTCTATACTGCCCTGTGTTTGTTTTTGTTCTGTGTGTCTCTGTACTTCACAGATACATGAAACTAGATTAAAAATGAAACTGAAACTGCAGGCACATTATATGATTTATTTTTATCTATTTTTAAAATAAATCAGTTAACTATTATGTCTCTATACCCTGTAAACAGTCATTTCAGCAAAAAAAAATGTTTTCCTTTACAACTCCTTTAAGAAGGCACCTGGCCTCCTATCACCAAGCCAGTGGGAGTAACGCCATCAGAACGCACAAAGCCACAATCCAGGCTCTCACCATCCAACCTCTTCTCCTTCTCCTCTATGCTCACAATTGTCCTCCACTCCACCTTCCATCATGCCTTTCTCACGTTTTTCTGCAAAAAGGCAGGTTTCCGTGGCCCAAACAGAGGGGCATCCCAGAGCTATTTGGCCATGTTCAGCGGCAAGTGAATGTATCTCTGACACACAGTGTCGGTGCCAAGATACATCTGACCACAGACACATGGTCTAGCAAACACAGGCAGGGAAGGTAAATAACTTTCACTGCCCACTGGGTGAACCTTCTGATGGCTGTCAAGCATGTAACACATGGCACCCATGTAGATTTGGTTTTACCGCCACAGATTGCATGCAGGCCTGCCTCTTCTCCTCCTCCTCCTCAATCCTCCCTCTCCTCCACGGCTGACTCCTCATTTTCTGATGCTACTGTTTCTTCTGCTGCGCCGCCCAAGATCTCCAGAACCTATTCGACATGCCAGGTGAGACGTTGCCATGCTGTGCTGCGTCTGTTGTGCCTGGAAAACAAGAGCCACACTGGTCCTGCACTCCTTTCAGCTTTGCATTCACAGGCAGATCAGTGGCTAACACTGCTCAATTTGACAGTTTGTAAAGTGGTGTGCGACAATGGTGCCAATCTGCTGAGCGCGCTGAAACAGGGCAAAATTACACACGTGCCATGCATGGCACACGTCCTGAACTTGGTCATGCAGCGATTCGTTGCCAAATACTCTGGGCTCCAGGACGTCTTGCGGCAGGCCAGGAAAATCTCGGCCCATTATAGAAGATCTTACACGGCCATGGCTCGCCTTGCTGACATTCAGCAGCAACACAACCTGCCGGTCAGACGTCTTATTTGTGACTGCCCGACGCGATGGAACTCAACATTGTAGATGCTTGATAGGCTGCTCCAGCAGAAGCGTGCAGTTAATGACTACCTGTATAAACTCTGCGGCAAGACAGGTTCTGGGAGCTTGTTTTTTTTTCACCGCACCAGTGGCTACTCATGCGCGACTCATGCAGACTTCTGTGGCCATTTGATGAGATCACCAAACTGGTCAGTCGCAGCCAGGGCCCCATCAGTGACATCGTACTTTACGCCTTCTTTCTGGAGCATGCATTGTGTCGTGTCATTGATCAAGCCGTCGAGGAGCAGGAAGATGAGGAAGTCGCAATGCTGGATGTATTTCCAGGGGGGCTACTCCACCTGAGACAAGTCAACAACGGGAGTCTGAAGAGGAGTCAGAGGAGGATGGTGCTGGAGCGGAGGAGGAGGAGGAGCAAGAAGAGCATGCTTTAAACCTTTCTGGGCTCCCTGGTGTTGTCCGTGGATGGGGGAGGAGAACGAGGATGACATTATCCTGGATGATGAGCAGGAGCCAGGCCAGTACAGCGCTTCCAGTTTAGTGCAAATGGGGGCCTTAATGCTCCAGTGTTTTAAGAGGGACCCCCGTATAAAAAGCATAAAGGGCAAGGACCAGTACTGGGTGGCAACGTACTTAAACCCCCGGTACAAACAAAACATGGCGGAAATGTTACCACCATCACAGAGGGCTATCAGAATGCAGTACTTCCAGGCCTTGCTTCGAGAAATGCTGCATTCTGCTTTTGCGTCCCCTGGCAGAGGTATTTCCATTCACAGAGAAACAGTTTTGGTTACCAATCCAACAGCGCCTTTAAGAAGAGGGCGGTTTGAAGATGTCTTGGTCACTAATGATATGAGATCATTCTTTCAGCCGACCCATCTACAGCTGTCGTCCGGATCCAGCCGATGTGGATGCACTGAGAAGTGATGAACCCCTGGACTACTGGGTGGCAGGCTTGACCTCTGGCCAGAGCTTGCACAATTTGCAATGGAACTGTTGGCTTGCCCCTCGTCAAGTGTCCTGTCCGAAAGGACGTTCAGCGCAGCAGGGGGGGTCGGGGTGACCGATAAGCGCACTCACCTAGCTCACAACAGTGTTGACTACCTCACATTTATAAAAATTAATGAAGCAAGATCTCGGAGGAATTCAACACATGTGACCAGTAGACCATGCTTCATTCAAATTGAGGTGAATGCCTGTGGGCTAATTTTTTGGGCCTGTACTGGCCGACATTTACTTCTGTATCCAGTGAATGCCTAATGAACCACCAGCCACAGAATACAAGGTTGTTTGCTGTCAGATAAACACCTGTGGCCCTTGGCTAATTTTTGAGGCCTGTAATGGCCGACACTTACTTCTATATCTGGTGAATGCCTAACGTACCACCAGCCACAGAATACAAAGTTGTTTGCTGTCAGGTGAACGCCTGTGGGCTAATTTTTGGGGCATGTAATGGACAGCACTTACTTCTGTATCGGGTGAATGCCTATTGTACCACCAGCCACAGAATACAAAGTTGTTTGCTGTCAGGTGAACGCCTGTGGCCGTGGGCTAATACTATAGGTACTCTCAAAGTACCTGACCTATATTGCCTCTCATACCTTTCTATTAGTTACCAGTACAACTTGTGTATTATACGTGTATCCTCAAAGTACCTGAGCTACACTATCTCTCGTATGCAATTAATACTTGTTACTACAAATACAATTTACTATGTGCTTGACAGAAGTATAAACTACTTATAGGCCTTGTCCTAATTGTTGAACATGTTCGCTCTAACCTTTCTATGCTAGGGGTTGATGCTATTTCATAGCATCTCCCCTAGTGGCCTAAATACATCTCTACATGCTAAGGTTGATATGATGTAGAGAACCCCCAAGCTCCTGTTGCTAGGAGTGACGCCTAGGGTCCCTTACTGGTAATCACCTGCATGTAGTGGTGTATTGGATATTGACCTTGAACTAATTTTAAGCACTAAGCCTTGGTCGCATGTTGTAATGCGTTCATGCTTAGTAGCTCAACGCCTTTTTTTATGTGACACAGATGATTTATAGATCCCCCAAACTCCTGTTTCGAGGAGTGACGCCTGGGGCCTAATACTGAGTTGTCGCATAGAGAATCGCATTGAATTCCTTGATAACCACAGTCGTGATTCACTCCGTTCACCAGTGCTATTGCAATGCCTAATGTACCACCAGCCACAGAATACAAGGTTGTTTGCTGTCAGGTGAATGCCTGTGGCCGGGGGCTAATTTTTGGGGCCTGTAATGGCCGACACTTACTTCTGTATCCGGTGAATGCCTAATGTACCACCAGCCATAGAATACAAGGTTGTTTGTTGTCAGGTGAACGCCTGTGGGCTAATTTTTGGGGCCTGTAATGGCCGACACTTCTGTATCCGGTAAATAGATGAATGTACCTCCAGCCACAGAATACAAAGTGGTTTGCTGTCAGGTGAATGCCTGTCTGCTAATTTTTGGGGCTTGTAATGGCCGGCGCTTACTTATGTATCCGGTTTTTCACTTATTACTTCTGGTAGGTCAGTGTCCATGTTGTGGGACTATTTGTGCACAGCTAGTAAGGATTTTGTGGCTGCAAATATGACCTGCAGGTTTTTAATATTCCATTAAAGTCAATGGGGCCCGCCGGGAACTTGCGGTTTGTGGACATTTGCAAAAGTTTGCAGTTAGCATTCGCGAACCGTCCCATCAGATGTTCGTCCATCACTAGTCCTGGGAAGATCCAGGTGCGCCTATTGCTCTATCCCCCACCCACTTGTGCTCACTCCCTGGTGTCTGTGGACGCTGACACCTGGGTATATTCACAAACCTATATATCGTATGGCCGTCTGTTCAGAAGGACCTGAGACAGGCTGTATTCTGTCTTAATGAGAAAATTACTGAACTAGATATTGGTCAGATACAAACACACATATATTGTGACGGTACGCGAGGTGCAATACATGACAACAGGTATATTTCACCTCGCATTCGTTCTATTATGAGGGACTGAACCGGAATCCGGTCCGGGTGTTTGGGTCCACTGGAGTCCAATGACAGCTGGACTATAAAACGACCAGGAAGAGAGCACAACAGTGCTCTGGTTTTTGGAGACTCAGGAGTGAACCTGAGTGTGAGGAGCTCTCTGTAAAGTCACTGCAAGAAAATTTTTGATTTGTTGTTTATTTTGTGGGTGGTGGGGACCAGCCCCACACTGTATAGAGAGGAGACGCTGATGTTTAGTTTAGCGCCGGACGGCAAGGATTTAATTTACTGTTTTGTTTATTTTGACCTGCAAATCTTTTGTAAATAAAACCTGGCATCCGCCAGACTTAAAAAGAAAGTGCCTGCTTGCGGACTGTGTTTCAGAAAAGTGATCCCCACACGCTAATCTCCCACACGTGGTGGATTCAGAGGGCACTTTTCTGAAGATGGAGGAAATGTTAAAGGCCCTGCTACAGGCCAATGCAGCCCAGCGGGAAACCAACCGCCAAGTCGCAGAGGCCGCTGCTGCACAACAGGCTGCCCAACAGGAGATGAACCAACAGTTCGCCAAAGCTCTGGTGGAACTGAAAAAGGGGACCGCACCTGTGTCAGCAGAACCAAAGATAGTGCGTGCCTCCTACCACCTGCAAAAGATGACACCGGCGGATGATGTTGAGGAGTACATCGTGACTTTCGAGAGAGTCGCTGTCTGCGAAGGATGGCCAAAAGAGCAGTGGGCGGGACTATAGGCCCCATTCCTAATAGGAGAACCCCAAAAGGCCTATTTTGACCTAGAACCAGATAAGGCCCAGGACTATGAGACTCTAAAAACAGAGATACTCGCACGCTTGGGTGTCACCATGGCAGTCCGGGCCCAGCGCGTGCATCAGTGGTCCTACTCCAGCAACAAGCCACCCCGGTCACAAATGTTTGACCTGGTCCACCTCACCAGGAAGTGTTTCCAGCCAGAGACCCTGACCAGCCCTCAGATTGTGGAGCGTGTGGTAATGGACCGGTACCTGCGTGCGCTCCCTGCTGCCTCACTGAGGAAGTGGGTCGAACAGGGAGACCCCAACACTGCAGCCCAAATGGTGGACCTGGAAAAAAGGGGTGATACTGCGCTGTCTAAATTCAATACAAAAGAAAAAATTGCATGCGGCTTAAAATGGTGAGATACTCACAACAAAAAACAGTGAAAATATATAACAAGCTGCGCAACTATGAGAAGCTCTAAGGTGATGAAGAGCAATACCAAACAGTAAAAACATGTATAAAGTCCATCAACCTATTAATGCAAATGGAGGAACGTCTGATGGTATAAAATAGCAATGAAATTTCTTGTGTTCAAGCAGATGGTGACATCACAAACAGGAACCTCAGAAAAGTGAAACTGATAGGAAATACACCTTCACCGATGGAAAAACACTGTCCCTTACCAGAGGGGAAGATCCCAACTAGAGACCTTCTGACCGCAGATGGCTTTTGCCCCAGCCTGGGGGTTTAATGGCACGAAATCCAATGGTCAACGGCTCCTCCCGTGGTGGACAGGTGGTCAATGTTGATTGGTGGAAAATTATAAGAAAAGGGGGTACATAGTGTAAAACCATTTACCATTTATTAAAATTAAATTAAAATTGCACTTACAAAAATGTAGGTAAAATATGCATGTAAATGTAGCCGGCCGGCTAGCACAACTCGATATCTCCTGGACACGATTTGCGGTAATGGGCGTCAGCACGCCGTCTCCCTACGCCGTTTCGTCTAAACAGACTTCGTCCTGGGGCATTTAAATGGTAAATGGTTTTACACTATGTACCCCCTTTTCTTATAATTTTCCACCAATCAACATTGACCACCTGTCCACCACGGGAGGAGCCGTTGACCATTGGATTTCGTGCCATTAAACCCCCAGGCTGGGGCAAAAGCCATCTGCGGTCAGAAGGTCTCTAGTTGGGATCTTCCCCTCTGGTAAGGGACAGTGTTTTTCCATCGGTGAAGGTGTATTTCCTATCAGTTTCACTTTTCTGAGGTTCCTGTTTGTGATGTCACCATCTGCTTGAACACAAGAAATTTCATTGCTATTTTATACCATCAGACGTTCCTCCATTTGCATTAATAGGTTGATGGACTTTATACATGTTTTTACTGTTTGGTATTGCTCTTCATCACCTTAGAGCTTCTCATAGTTGCGCAGCTTGTTATATATTTTCAAATGGTGGACCTAGTGGAGATGTACAGTGCTACAGAGGACTTGGTAAACCCACCTACGCCCCACTTTGGTGTGTCTAGGGGTGCAAGATCTCCCAGCAGTTCGGGTAAGACTGTTCCGGGGTTCAAGAGCTTGGGGAAAGTGGATAAGACTGTTGTTGCAGCAGATGAGACTGTGGGTCCTAGACCTGGAGACTGGCCAAAGAAGCCAGAAAGGTCTTTGGGACCGTTAAGAGGACTGGGGGTAGGGAAAATATGATGTTTTCGTTGCCATGCATTTGGCCATATTGCTGCAAACTGCCCTCTAAATGATGAACCTATGCAATGTGATTATGCTGATAGGAAAAGACGCGTTTCTCTGATTGCACAGGTCACATGTGTTGCGACAGGTCAGAGTCACCTTGAAAAACAGATGTGCGTTATTTCAGTGGATGGCAAGCCTCTCACAGCCCTCCTAGACTCTGGTAGTGTGGTGACCTAGTCAGGAGTGCTTGTGTAGACCCTGCAAAACTTCACACCAGTAGTATGGGGGTAGTTGGCATCCATGGGGACACTCAGGACTACCAGACAGTGGTGGTTGAGGTTGATACCCCCTGGGGCAGTGTAACACATTCAGTGGGGGTGGTGCCCTCACTGCTCCATGAAGCTTTATTGGGAGAGATTTTCCCCATTTCTGGAAGTTATGGGAGAGCAAAGGGAGGCTCGTAGATAGAGCTCCACATGCTGGGGAAACAAGGGAACTCTCACCAGACCTGTTTTGCCAAAGGGAAAGGCATGCTGTTGGTGGGATCGAGGAAGCCGGAGATCCTCTTCCTTTCCCTGCCATGGCTGGTGAACCGGAGGACTTGGAAGCTAGCACCCAGCCTGAGGGAAACGAACAGGAAATCCCATCCGATCCTGACATAGAGAGTATCCAAAATGTGGTACCCAACTTAGAGGTCAGGAGAGAGGATTTCTGTACTGAGCAGCTGCGAGAGCCCACCCTCATGAAAGCCAGGGAAAATGTTATGTTGGATGGGGAACCGGTGGATCCTAATTGGGTGGTGTCCTTCCCCTACATGGCAATTAAAAACAATTTGTTATATCGAGTGATAAAACATGGAGAGGAGGAGGTAGAACAGCTACTGGTTCCCAAACCCTTTCGCAGGGTGGTGTTAGACCTGGCTCATTGTCATGTAATGGGGGGACATCTCGGGGTCGGAAAAAACAAGGAGAGAATCGCCCAAAGATTTTTCTGGCCCGGTTTGCATGCAGGGGTCAAGGAGTATTGCCAATCGTGCCCCGAGTGCCAAATGTCAGCACCGTTGCCCCATTTTCGCAGCCCCCTTGTCCCTCTACCAATAATCGAGGTCCCCTTTGAGAGGATTGGCATGGACCTGGTGGGGCCGGTGGTGAAATCTGCCCGAGGTCACCAGCATATTCTGGTGATCCTGGACTATGCGACTCGCTATCCTGAGGCCATACCCTTGCGTAACACCTCCGCTAAGGCTATTGCCAAGGAATTGGTCCAGGTGTTTAGTCGAGTGGGGATCCCAAAAGAGGTCTTGACCGATCAGGGCACCACTTTTATGTCTGGGTTACCAAGGAATTGTGTAGATTGTACATAATCTCCCATCTCTGTACTTCTGTCTACCACCCCCAGACAGATGGTCTAGTCGAAAGGTTAAATAAAACATTGAAGAGTATGCTGAAAAGGTGGTCGACAAGGAAGGGAGAAACTGGAATTTTTTGCTACCATATCTCATGTTTGCCATACGAGAGGTTCCGCAGGCATCCACAGGCTATTCTCCCTTTGAGCTCTTGTATGGTAGGCATCCCAGGGGCCTGCTAGATGTTGCCAAAGAAACGTGGGAAGGAGAGGTCAGCCCATATAGGAGCGTCATAGAGCATGTCTCTTTGATGCAGGATCGAATCCCAGCTGTCCTGCCCCTGGTACGGGAACATATGGTGCGAGCCCAGGAGGCCCAGAGGAGGGTCTATAACCGGGGTGCCAAGGTCCGTACTTTCAGCCCGGGGGACAGAGTGTTGGTACTGGTTCCCACGGTAGAAAGTACGTTTCTAGCCAAGTGGCAGGGTCCCTTCGAGGTTGTCGAAAGGGTGGGGGAGGTAAACTACAAAGTCTACCAGCCAGGGAAAAGGAAACCACACCAAATTTACCATGTAAATCTCTTAAAGCCCTGAAAGGACCGAGAGACTTTACTGGCCACATCCCCGCCTCCAACAGACCAAATACCCGTGACACCTGACGTCCCCATCATGGATTCCCTGTCCGTAGCACAACAAAGTGACGTTAGGGCATTCGTGCAAAAAAGGGAGTCTTTTTCTCCCCCTTACCTGGACTGACCAACACGATCCAACATGACAGTGACGGAACCAGGGGTTCGGGTAAATGTAAAACCGCATAGAAATCCAAAGGCCCGGCGAGAGGCAGTTGCAGAGGAAATAAAAAATATGTTGGAGTTGGATGTGATCGAAGAGTCCCACAGTGAGTGGTCAAGTCCCATAGTGCTGGTCCCAAAACCTGATGGCAGTATCAGGTTTTGTAATGACTTTAGAAAACGTAACAGTGTGTCCAAGTTTGACGCCTACCCGATGCCCCGGGTCGACGAACTTGTGGACAGGTTGGGACAGGCTCGCTACATAACGACCCTAGACCTAACGAAAGGTTATTGGCAGATACCACTTACTGAATCGGCCAAGGAGAAGACTGCCTTTTCCACTCCTGAGGGCTCGTTTCAGTATAAGCGGAGGCCGTTTGGTCTGCACGGAGCCCCTGCATCATTCCAGCGAATGATGGAAAAAATGTTGAGACCACATCGATCGTATGCAGCGGCGTACTTGGACGATGTGGTCATCCACAGCCCAGATTGGGAATCACACCTGCTCCGTGTACAAGCGGTGGTACATTATTGGCCGGGGAGTGGTCAAGCCGCAGACCAATAAGATTGAGGCAATTCAAAAATGGCCCCAACCAGTCAAAAAACAAGTGAGGGCCTTCCTGGGCATTACGGGGTATTACAGGCGTTTCATACCCAATTTTGCCACCATTGCCGCCCCCTTGACCGATCTGACGAAGGGTAGGGGTCGGTCATGGTCAAGTGCAACCCCGAAGCCGAGGAGGCATTTCAGAAGTTAAAACAGGCTCTTTGTATGGTACCCACACTAGTAACCCCAGGTTTTAGCCAGGAGTTTGTTGTACAGACGGACGCCTCTGAGGTGGGCCTAGGGGCCTTACTGTCACAGAACAGGGATGGTGAGGAGCACCCAGTGGTATACCTGAGCCGGAAGCTGAACAAGCACGAAAAAAATTATGCCATCGTAGAAAAGGAGTGTCTCGCCATTAAGCAGGCTTTAGACTCCCTGAGGTATTACCTACTGGGGAGGTCATTTACGCTGGTCACAGACCATGCTCCCCTGAAGTGGATGTGTGACAACAGGGAGAAAAATGCTCGTGTGACAAGGTGGTTCCTGGCTTTACAGCCCTTTAAGTTTACGGTGGAGCACAGGCCGGGAAAGCTCCAAAATAATGCAGATGCCCTCTCCCGTGTGTACTGTATGGTTGGGTCAAGTGCTCAGCCACAGGGGCTTGAGCAGAGGGGGGAGGATATGTGACGGTATGCAAGGTGCGATACATGACAACAGGTATATTTCACCTCGCATTCGTTCTATTATGAGGGACTGAACCGGAATCTGGTCCGGGTTTTACAGCCTCTGGGGTTGGCTAGGGTTCCGGTCTGGATGTTTGGTTCCACTGGAGTTCAATGTCAGCTGGACTTTAAAACGACCAGGAAGAGAGGACGACAGTGCTCTGGTTTTTGGAGACTCAGGAGGGAACCTGAGTGTGAGGAGCTCTCTGTAAAGTCACTGCAAGAAAAGGTTTGCTTTGTTGTTTATTTTGTGGGTGGTGGGGACCAGCCCCACACTGTAGAGAGAGGAGACGCTGATGTTTAGTTTAGCGCCGTACGGCAAGGATTTAATTTACTGTTTTGTTTATTTTGACCTGCAAACCTTTTGTAAATAAAACCTGGCATCCGCCAGACTTAAAAAGAAAGTGCCTGCTTGCGGACTGTTTTTCAGAAAAGTGATCCCCACGAGCTAATCTCCCACAATATATATATATATATAGATAGATAGATAGATAGATAGATAATAAAAGTCCCATTAGAATGGTAAAGTGGTCATGCTCAATAGACAACTCCTATAAAGTTGTGTTTAGACTGGGTGCCCCACATAGATGTACACTCACCCTTGGGTGTTGAACACCTATCGCTGAACTCTTAGGCATGTGGGGATACTTCGATAGAAATCTTTTAGGATGGCATCTTTACGATGACATATACCTCATAGGGATGGATAGGAATGACAAAAATGGGAAAATCCTCATTGCGCAATGCCGTTTTGAAAAAACTGGTAACTGTTTTATTTTTTAAATCTAGCAAGTCTTATTCTGCAGCTTATATTAACAGATTAATTTCTAAATCCATAGGCGCTAAGGTTTTTTACATTTTGCATTCTGTCTTTCTGTCTTGGCCTACTGGTGCGCAGTCATGTTGGAACAAGAATGGGCCATCCCTAAACTGTTCCCACAAAATTGTGAGCATAAAAATGGCCAAAATGGCTTGGTATGCAGGTGCCTTCACTGGAACCAGGCCCAACCCCTGAAAAACCACCTCACACTATAATCCATCAAATGATTTGGACAAAGCAAGGTCCTGTCAGGGCTGGGCTCTCAGCAGCTCTTTTCTGTGTTCAGGCTGCTCAGCTGCCAGATAACCGTCAGCAATCATTGATCCCTCAGTGACTCACCTGGTTATCATTATGTGCTCATCAGTCCCGGCTACATCCAGCCCCTTCTGGCTATTTAAACTACCTTGTTCATTCCTTTGCTGCCTTCGGCAACATATCTGGAGATGCTCTGCTGTTTTCCTGTGAAAGATTTTGCCGGCAGACGTCCCTTCTGGTTCTTGTTTATGTTCTTCTGTCTCCAACTATGCTGATCTCTGGTTTCCTGATTACTGGTCTGTCTGACTACCCGCTTTGGTTACTGTTCCCTGTTTTGACCACGTTTACTGATCTGTACCATTTTTACTATTATATAAAAACAATTG